>JAWDHB010000455.1:0-600000 GCA_033439405.1 Fusarium sp. NFCCI 5145
ATACTTAATATTAAAATAAGAAGTAAAGTAAATATATTTTTATAAAATAATACTTAAGAAATATAAAAGTAGTAAATTAAGAAAATTTTATATACTAACTTCTTTTTATAAATTTACTCTTATTTTAAAACTTATAAGAACAGTAATATTATTTATAAATAATAATGCAATATAAAAATGCTAATTCCTTATATAGTATTTTATATAAACTTGAGGACATTTAATGTATAAACAGCTAATACAAAAACCAGACCCTAAAGTCCCATATTGTCGTTGATACCTTCAAGATAGGCCCCGTCCTGAGAGAAATCAAGGTACTGGTCAAGGTCTTCATTCTCTTCAAGAAACCCCGCACCCCCTGGCACCAGCGGCACAAAAAGTGAGATGTCCGAGTGTTGCTGAGGTAGCTCATTCAAGTCTGGGCCCAATGATGCCGAAGGCCCAGCCGAGGCGATTTGAGCTCTCGTGATACTGAAAATGGAAGATGGGTCCAGAACTCCATCCAAAATAATACGTGTGATAGTGTCCAAGTCCTCATGTCCCAGATCATGACCCTGTTGATGTAATAACGACCCCAAAAGGCCTGTAACGGGGCCCTGCAGAATTCGGCAGCGATCTTGTAACAGGGTTTCAAAAGTGTCAGCAAACACAGAGCTGGGACTTGGAAATTCGGGGAACAGTGTCCTCCATCCTCCATACCACTTCTCCTCAGGGGAACCTGGAAGACACGCAAGCCTGTCGTATTCTCCTTGTAAAATCCGTCCAGTCTCAATGTATGTGGCCGGCTGGCAAACGTTTCGGATATGCTCATCCTTCAAGTCCTCAGCCTGCTCTCCCTTAAACTCGGTCCGGCAGTCAGGGCAATGTTCTCCTTTCACTAGATGGACTCGTTTTATATGCTGCAAAACATCAGTCCATCTCGTAAGTTTATACCTGATACAGTCGCCGTATTTAATAGGGTCCAGCTTGTTGAATGGACAAGAAAAACTGGGGGGAGGCTGTTGGGCCTTGGATGGGCTGTTAGCGCCCCCGGGGTCCCGGCCATCCCCATTGTTGCTTTTGTCGGTGTTGCCATCCTTTCTCTTCTGGCTGGATCGACTTTTTCTCCCGCCAAATTGGTTGGCACTACCTGACGATAAATGCCGCTTGTGCCCTGAACCTGAACCTGAACCTGAACCTGATGGGCCCGATTGTGCGGAGGGACAGGATCTCAAAGCGAGACAGTGGACAAGAACTCTGCGGGCATGACTGGCTCCCCTGCCCTGGTCTCGGAAGCTTGTACTAATTGACTCGCTCCCGGCCAAGAAGAAAGCTTTGACAGAAGTGGCGGCCCACAGGAACTTAATTATCATTTGTTCCAAAAGTTTAAAGCACTCATCGGAGAGGAAAAGCAAACAGAAGGATTGCTCGACAATGCCCAGCCATGCTTGCATTTTGTTCTGGTTCGGCGGAATTGACCAGTATCCGGTATCGGTGACAGTGTGGGATCCCTGTCCAACAGCCAAGTTAATGTGGGGAGAACCGGTCATTGTGAGAACAAAGGTGATAGGATACGTAACTCTGGAAGAAAGATATATGTAAAACAAGCTTTGGAATTTCTGTGAAACTAGATGAAATAGAGCAAGTTTAGATTCTAATTCGATTTTCAAAAAAAAAGTCAGAATTGATCAACTTGCTAACTGCAAACCAACTTTTGCTTGCACACCGATGTGTACGCAAGGCGGCCAAGGCGGCCACAGCAGAAAGTCCGCGTTCATTGTTTCTACAAGTGAAACAGCATTACGCCTCCCGAAACGCCCAGCAGCCTGATTCCTGCCAATAAAGTAGGTGCGGTGTATCTGGTCCTAAAAGCCAATTGGCTATGTTGTCGATGATGTGTTGGCAAAAAGGTGTAAAAAAGGGTGAACACAAATGTGTAAAGGAGGGTGAGCACCGTTGTGTAAAGGAGGGCAGAACACCGTTGTGTAGAGGTGGGTCCGGAGCCGCAAAACCAGATCTCAATGATCACAATGGGTCGGGTTTCCAGCCACAAGTCACTCCAGTTGAGTATGTAATAAACTCAAATGGGTATCGAAGACGTCGTGAACCCAGATTGTTATTGAATGCGGGTTACAATGGCAGCAGAAAACTACATGCAGAGGTTCTCAACTACACCCAGAAATATTATAACTCTGTAAAGACAATTAAACTGCCAATAATTATTTTGAGTTTAACTTTGGTCAAAGAGATCAGATCTATTAAGGTTTTCAAGCAAATTGAAATGAGGAACCCAGTAAAGATAAGAATCTGGCCGGTGGCATATGAATAACACGAATGGGTTTATATGTGTAGGCCTCAATGTCTGACAAGAGAACGTAAGATACCAGATTCAAGCCTTCAAAGGTTACAAGATTTCTTTTCAATAGCATGAAATTAACATATTTCGTGATGGCCATTCCAAAATATGATGTTAAGTTATTTCTCAAATTTCAAAGTATTTCACTGAAATAATAAAGTTTTCGAAGGAGATTTGATATAATCTTTAACACTATGTCTGTCGATTAGCTGCTAGCATGCCACAGAAGCCCACGCTAGAACCACTCCCTGCCAGTGCATGACCCCCTGTCTTACCAGTGCAGTAAATCTATTGTTCCACATGCAACTAGGGGGCGTCAGCCATGCTCGATTTTGTTTTCATCCTGCAGCTCCCCGCTCCATATGGTATCTAGTCTCCAACGAGGGTGAGAATAATGGTTCTTTTCGAGTCATTCTCTTTCAATCTACAATAACGCCAAATCTGCCGCCAGTTGCTTACGTTCACGATTATATCAGGATAAAGTATGGATACTCGAGCTAATTATCGACGAGATACTCATTCCCTGATATACACTGTGGCTCCAACTCTCATGGCAGTAAGTGTCTAAACTTCAAACAAAGGCTGACTTCAAGGGCTCAAGTTAAGAAATACGACCGAAAGACAGAAATCGGGGAGAGCTTAGATATGTGCCTTTCCCCAGCGAATACGGCAGCCAGGTCGAAGCTCGAGACACGGTCGCTTACCCCCTTAACTCGACCGATGGCCTTCTCATTCCAGGTTGACATTGACTCAACACCCACATCACCGACTCTATCATCCAATACTTTATTCGGCTCGAGGGAACATAGTTTGAGCTTTCCAGAAGCTAATCACCTCAGCCATACTGCAGACGCAGGAAAGGACCTGGGCCGTGGCCAAACTCCCGAAACGCAGCTACAGTTCTGCTTCCCTGAAGAAAGTCTATATTCAAAAGAGAGAAGAGAATATGAATCTGGGAGCTTGGGATCATCTGATATCTCTAGACCTGGCAAATACTCGAATGATGAAGTCTCCATAGATGCGCCGTCGATGAGCACTATTGTTGGTGCATCTTCGACTACTTCCATGGTATCTACTCAAGGTGAGAGGGGATATTTTTCTCATTTACATGACATCTATACTCAATGAGATATAGCTGACCGTTGCCATACCACGGAGACGGTAACTGATCGAGTTATCGCCTCAATAGAACGATCAGAACCTCCAAGTCCCAACACAACATTTTTAGTGAGTGAAACGGGCAGTAGTTACTCCGTTTCGAGCGAGAGAGAAACTCCCAGCACAGAGCGGTCTCGGAGAAAGAAAAGCTACGCATGTCCCTATTTCAGACTTGACCCGATACGCCATATAGAATGCTTGAGTCGGAAGTTATATCGTATCCAGGATGTCAAGCAACATCTTTCTCGAAAGCATTATAAAATGCAGAAGATAGCACAAGCATCTGCAGGCAATATACTCAGAGTCACTCCAGGGTCTCAAAAGAAGCTCAAAGGCCGTTTAGATAGAAAGCTGAAACCTGAACATCAGTGGAATGAAATTTGGAAAATTCTTTTCAAAGAGGAGAAGCCACAGGGAGGCCCATACTTAGACAGCACTGAGAAGGAAATCACCAAGCTTGCATCAGGTCTACACCAGATAAAGGAAAGACGAGAGGCCCCGAGACTTCGGAAGGATGGAGGAATACCGGTCGTGGAGGAAGGATTAGTTCAAAAGTTGATGGCATACACTTTCAACGACTTCGGAGGTTCGTCTGACCAATGCGATGAACAAAACCGAGTTCAATTTGGGATTAATCAAGTCGAACGAGCCGTTGATAGCATGGAGCTACACCAAAATCCGGCATCTGATAATTTTGACGACTCGAGAGCGACAAACAGACATGACAGGCATGAATACACAGTACCTATGTGTCATTCCACAACACCAGATCTTCAGATACCATCGTCATCTGAGAGCAGTACGGAGGATTTTGAACCCATGGCTCTCGGCGAAGATTCAGAAACGTCACTGAAGCTATCAGATCAATCGTTTCTTCGGCTGGATGATGATGACTTCCTCACGGCGCAACCTCTCTCTTCCGAACTACCAGTAGGTCCAGGCTACTTAACAGAGCCTTTTGCGACTTTTGAGGAGAATATCAGCACCTCATCAGGATTATTCTGCGCGCAGCCAAGTTCCGTCGAGCCTACTCTCAACGACTCGCTGGAGTTCCTGGTGCACTGTGGATCAAGATTCGATGATGGAAGTTCTGAGAATCCATCCAACTGTGTATATATATGGACCTGTCACATGTGTAGTTTCGACAACATTTTCACCTCCCGCAAACTCTTTAGCGGCAGTGTTTGCATCAATTACCCATGCCAACATCAGTTTGACAAAGGTTGTTGTACAAAGTACTCAGTACTAGTCAAGGAGAAAAGCGAGATCTACGAGAAATGAGGGAGCACAATTGGACAACACGGATAATAAAACGCAGAAAGTTATGACTGAGCTCAGAGTTGATTATGGACTTTGGTGGGCCAAGAAGATATTGAACCCTGAATACGACGAAAAGAACAGCATCTCGCTATCAGCGCCTATACTGAATCCAATCTCCATAACACCATCTACGACTGAGAGTCTTCTTTTTCTTACTTGGTTGGATCTTACTGGGGAAAGAACATGTGCTGATTATGTATTATTATTATCGAACAACCATATACAATTTCTCCGGGGAGTTTTGACAAAGGAAATAAGCGAGTGATGAGTGTCGGGTATCGACCGTGTCAATAAAGCAGAGACAAAACGCCGTCCTCCAAGATCCAAATACAAACACCGCCTCCTCATGAGTCATGAACTCGCCTCCTCATGAGTCATGAACTCGCCTCCTCATGAGTCATGAACTCGTGAGGCATCAAGATTCCTACTCAAAATATTTATCCTTCTTGGCCAGATGTTTCCACTAAGCGGCCTCTTCCTTGTTGTCACCCTCTTCCTTCGCCAGCTGCTCCTCAAGCTTCTTCTTCAACTCAAGGTTCCTCTCGCGTTTCTTGGTGTCGGCTTTCTGTCTTCGGGCCTCTTGCTTCTCGCCGATCAAGTAGGGTAAGCTAGCAATTACCGAGAATAGTCCCTTGAATGCGAGCTTGAAGTGTGAGAAGGCTTCTTTGAAGTTCTCTTTTGTTTCGTTGTAGTTGGCTCGTGCGAGAGCTGCCCTCTTCTTGGTGCGATAGGCCTTTTCAGCTCTTGAAGCCTTGGCGAATTGTTCTGAGGCTTGTCGACGGGTGGTCATGAGCATGTTCTCGGTACCGGAGGTGCCTGGGCGAGCTTGCTCTTCCGAGCTGGCGTCGGCCTCGGCGGCGGCTTCCGGCTTCTTGGATTTAGACTTGGGGGCCATTGCGGAAAACATTAATATGAGGGTAGATTATCTTTCTTTTTATAAATTTGGGGTATTAGTCGATGATGATCGGCTTCGATGTTGGGTGATGTAACGAATGGCTGATGGGCAAAACCGCATGAGAAGAGAACAAAGCAGTGAGGCACGCAGGGATAGCAGTGGTTTAAGTATTACTACAGGTGTTCATCAGTCACCAGGGTTCATCTATCGTCCCTTGACAGATTTACGTTTTAGTCCATGTAACGCAACGGTTCATGCGAAGATCTACAGGCTTCGAGAAGGAAAGAAAAATTTAATCCTGGTGATTCAATGCGCGGGTTGTCCTTGCATAAGGATCTAATTAAACTATCCTAAACACGTGGTTCCACCGGCCATGGTGCATGAGGTTGACGTGCACGGATACAAATACCCTGAAGTCCTAAGAGCAGAGTCAATGCCAACAAAAGTGACGATTAAAGACAACTTAGTGAGAATATTACGGGGAAAGACCTAGCAAATAGTAATAAGTAAGAAAACTTTGCAAAAGATACGAGTTGGAAGCAATTTCCGATGTATATCTAGATTCATCCCCCACTTTTTAACACTGGTTGGCGAAGCGATAGACTCAGGGAAACGAAACATCATTGTGGATACCATCTTCTATATATAGCAGCAGATCTGAAAGCGTTCTTTTTGATATGGTCAAACCCATAAGCCAATAGAAATCCATGAGAGATATCGACTGAGAGATGAGATCTCAAGCTAGTATCCGGCGCTTCGGTTGGAGAATCATGCACTGGAATCATTCACACTAGAACTGATCCTTCTGTGCAGCATTCGCAACAGGTACTAGCCAAGATGCCCTTTCAGGTGCATAGAGTTCAGCGTGAACCGTCCTGTCCAACTTCTTTGCATCCGTCAAAGTTCCCGCCTGGACCAGCTTGACGCCAATGAATTGCGGTGCGGTAGCCTCCTTCCAAAGAGTCGATCCGCAATCGGCACAGAAGAAAATGGTTAGCACCATACCATATTCATGGTTGAGTGAGAATGATTTAGGTTGCCCGCTAGTGACCGTGAAGTTGGCCTCGGGGACGGCGAAATTGGTCGTATTGGTGCCGCCAGAGATCTTGCGGCATGGACCACAGTAGCAGAGAGCCTGGAGAAGTTTAAGAGTTTGAAAAATAGAGGGATCTGGACGATGAATGACTCACCTTCATCACTGGCTCGTCGGTATATGAAAACGCACATGCGCCACATAGGCAAGATCCGGAGGTTGTTGAGGTCATTATGAGGGATAGGATAAAATTTGTTGACTTGAAATGGTTTAATAGTGATAATAGTTTGATAATGATGGGTTTATGTATCGAAGTCAGCTACAGGTTCGAGGGTGATGTTATATATACCCATTACCATTTCTCAACGTCATTCAAGGATCCCAAATATGGCAAGTAGAGTCATCTGCAGGGCCTTTGATTACAACCTCCCGTTCGTCAGCGAAATGCGGACTTACATCTACCAAGCATTTACTTAGCGAAGAAGAAAAAGGATAAGACTGAAATTGGTAGGAAATTGACAAGTTGTAGTGTAAACCAGTGTCGTGCATCTTTCTCCTCTAGGTCTAGTCTTGATGCTTACTCTGCATTCTCGTTTATCTTTCTCATTGAGTCCAAGCCTTGATTTTTACTCCGGATTACTACAGATAGGAAGGGGTACATCTGGCAAATCAAGGGGATGATGTCAGCACTACCAGCAAGCAATGGATATCCCATCAGTAGTATCTGGCTAGGGCTTATATCAGCGGGCTTCAAGTTGATGATTATAAATGTAACAACGATTCGGACGGTAGACAGCGAACTAAGTTGAGTCGGGAAGACAAGATCTCAATCATAAGGCTCAGCTGCAAGTAGCTCATCTAGCTCACAACTGACCCTCCTTATCAAGATGAGTTCGTAGCAAGGGTATTTACATAGAAGCGAAGGACATTCTCCATAATGCCAACTTTCCAATCAAATATGCAAGGTAGGTTTATCACATGACTATAATGAACATCTGAGCAAAGTATAGAACCTTTTCATATAATAAAAGCTATATCAGTGAGATAGTTTTCCACTTAGCCTTTGAAAAATATGGTAACAAAGAAGCACAAATCATTTCATCTCGCCACTCCTCACCTCCCTCATCGCTCACTGGATTGTGACTTCCATCACTAATCTTTCCATCCGTACCATCCCTCCCTTTCCCGTCACTGCCATAGCTCAACTCATCCTGTAATGCAACCCCTGTATCTCCGAGCGCTTCATCGTCAACAATATCACCCGCATACACGCTCATATGATCTCTCCTATCATTGCTCTCAGTATTGTTCTCGTCCTCGTCCCAATCATCTTCTGGTTCCTCACTAGAGGTGTAGCTCATTCCCCGGTTGGTACCTGTTAAAACAGGAAATATGCGGCCCAATGATCGTTCCGCTACAAAGTCGCGAAGCTTGTACTCAAACTCTTGAGCTCCAGGCATTTTCGATTTATTAGTTGAGGCAGAGCTCTTTCCAAAGTCCTGTCGAATGATCGTATTACTGATCATGAGGCTCATTTGAGCTACTGGGCCAGGCTTTTCTCGCCATGTACCCAATCGGCAGAACTCAGATTGACTCCCTGATATAGCTTCCTGTACTACAAGCCCACATGCGCGTGCTTTAGTAAAGGTTAAGTCTTTTTCAATGCATGCAGACCTCCAACTGTTCTGGAGCCAAAGCGGGATGAAGTAACATTGGGAAAGAGCGTCTGGTGGCCGGCTCAGCTGTATCTCGAAGGTTGACTGCTTCATAGACTCGTCTCGATCGCCAAGTTCTAGACAATCCCAGCCGAAAGATTTAAGCCGAGTATCGTGAGCAAGCCATAAGGTGTAGGTACCATAATCGTCGAAAGCATTGTTGAACTCAACCGGTATAAGAAGGCCCCTGATTTTCAAGATAGCTCGATCGAAGGAGATAAATGGATCGCACCCAGGCGGGGTAATAATAGACTCGATCAATACTGCCAACGGGCAACATTTTTGCGACTGAAATGAATTCAGTTTTGGTGCATATAATTCTGATCGTGCTACATATTCATCCGAAATGATAGATCCTGGGAAATCAAGCCACGACCAGGATGGTGCCGAAAAGCCTGGTCTTAGCTGGAATAGATTTATTCCCTCAGGCTTAGGAAGCGAAACCGGATCTTTGGCTCTCCAGGGCGCCCAAAAGATATCATACATCCAATATTCAAGCCAAATACCAGCCAAATATGTATCGCCAGTTATCTTTGAAATGACTCTGGCAAGGCCAGAGATGGCGACAAACCTATCGCATTCATACGTTAGATCGCACTGAGTATACTGTTCGACTATGGCACCCCAGTGTTGGAAGGCGCTACCATTGGGAAGTAGGTGGATTGATTGTCGCTTCATGGAGAAGCTACCAGAATACTCAGTAGGCATCTCGTTGGCGACAAGGCCCGAAGTCGATCCTCCATCACACTCCCAATAGACCTGGTCATTTGATAGGTAAAGAATTCTTCTAGAGAGGCATCTCTCCTGAAGAACCCACCCTCGGGTATTAATAGATGACCTCGTCACGTCGCGACAAAACTCGCTCGACAGGTCAACAACAAAAGCATAATTTCCTGGAGCACATAACGGGCCAGGCCATATCGGGGGTATGCTGGGAGAATAACCAGGCCAAGGGGGTCTTGGGATACTTCGAGGGCGGCGTGGACGGAACAGGCTGTTATCTGCAACGTCCCAGCATATAGTTAACGTCAGGAAAGCATGCTGGTAGATATCCATCATTATAGGAGCTTCGCGACGAAAGTCGATACTCTTAATATCATCTTGTATGATACAAAGAGAGTCAATCCAAAGATATTGGATATCTGTCATCCGACAAATAGATATAATATCTTGATACTTTTGTGGAAGTATGTTATCGTCTTGTGGGAAGTAGTATGCTTGGCGGTTCGATAGGAGTAGCTTCGGTATATCCTTAGACCATCGATGGGAAAGTGCAGCATATGGAACTCGGCTCCCAGTCTCGATAACACGCCATGTTTTCGAGTGGACGCTGCCGAGATCTACCAACCTAGTAGGCATAGATGCGTCTGGAGCAATTTGGCGGCGCTGGATACAGTTGGAATGTTTTTTATCACATTCATAAATCCAGCTTCGGGCACAGTTAGCAGCAGAGATGGGCGTATACTCGCTGGCAATAGGGGTTTTTCTTTCTTCATCTAAATTGGCCTCTATTAGCTCAACGCCTATGTCTGATTGGATTTGTCGATATGTCTTGCCTTTAAAACGCTCCTCTGTTGTCTTCCATATATCTAGCTCGATAGATTCTCCCACCGCCCCAGGACTTACTACCGTAATAGAAAGCGTATACATTGCTGAAGTCCCATGATATATTGCAGAGTCTATACGTGAGTAGAAGTGGGCTTGTGCTCCTTCCTGATAAGATGCGATTGGTGATGCGCGAATATATCGCCATATAGTCCAGCAGATAGGACAGTCATGACTCAGTGATGTGACAAGTGATATATAAGACGGGTGAAGAATACGTGATATGGATGTTTTCCACGCGTAGGAACCTTCCCAATTTATCCGACTCCAAATCGAGACTGCGTTTCCACAATCATGTCGCGTTGAAAAGCTAGGTATAGCTGTCTGACAACCTAAGCAAAGGCTCATTCTGAGAGATAAAGAAATCAATGCTTTAGGTGTGTTGAAATTGAAACTTGGACAGAAAGAACTTAATGTAACAGTAGAGAGGTCTGGTTTTCTACTTTGCAACTTGTACGACTTAAGAGCAGTATCTGAGTAATATACATGTTAGAAGTGGGGCAAGGCATACCGCTTGGAAGTGGATTAACTCAAAACATAAGATTAGGCTTCTCCTCGTCGCCAAGTTTGGCATACTACGCGATTGGAGGGTTGTATTTATTACAGTGGAGGGTAAGCTACAGCACATACGTCATTGGCCTGAGCCAACCCAATAAATTAAATACCTAGATGATAAGAGTTATATAATTAAGAGTAATAAAGAAACCAACGTCTAATAACTTTCTAGTATCTTTAAATATACAGACACGCTCTGTACTGTTTATCTTTATTTCATATGTCTATTTAATAAAATCACACAGGTCATCTATTTTCCCCTCGTCTTCCCGAATACTTCTGTCCCTTTTATTACAGTCTTCTTTGCTATCGTGGACAGCCACAAGCTCCGCCCTTCTTCTGAAAGTATCAGCTTTGCAATAGGACCCCTAAACAAGAACGCAATGCATGTCATGACGGCGATGGGCAATGATGTCGCCCAGAAAACATAAAAACTCTTCTCCCCCACTGCATAGTCTCCCCCCATCGAAAAGACAGCCGCAACAAAAGACATGGGCACAAACAATGTCGCCAGTAATGTAAGATATTCCACCTGGCGAGCTTGTTCGTTGGCAATCTGGCTCTCTCGCACCGAAGCTGATTGCGTGTAAGCTTGCAATAGGATTTCCACTCTCGCTTTGAGTGTTAGTAAGGTGACTCGCAGCCTGTTCCACGTCGCCCCCTCCCATTCCTCGATCACGCAACTTGTTTTTCCTACCCCGAGGGCATCCATATTGTATAGGATTCGCGTGTCCATTCTTTCCAGGAGTGTTTTGGCCTGGACTAGGCCGCCGAAATCCCGCGGCTTCCATGCCTGTATCCAAGACCCGTCTTTCCAATTGCGATAATTCGACATATCCATAGTAGGATGCATGGTCATTTGAGCTTCCTTAATGTCGACTTCAGCTTCCATTATACGTAGTCGAGCGACCCATGTGGAAAGAATTAATTGCCTGCAGATATCGGTGGCTTTCAAGGGGTCGGTGGTTGTCTGGCTCTGTCGATGTGGATATAGTTTTACAATGTCGTCGAACATCGACTTCATCTCAGGTATATATAGGGGATTAGCCGCTGGAATAGGCACGTACCAAGATCTCCCCTGACTAGCACCGGGGTAGGCTTGATCAATAGCTAATGGTTCGACTTGTCGAGGCTGGCCGCTGTTTATTCCAACAACTATCTTTCCAAGGGGCGGATCGACAAGTATTAATAACACTGTGGACACTCAGCACAATGTAATAGGTGAGCAGTCGGGAAACTGGGTGGTTACCATCCCATGAATTCCCTTCAGCTCTACTCCAACATGAGAACTTCTCCGAACTTCGAAAAGGACCCTCAAAGTCTCCGAAGAAGTTGATGTTGTGTATGAGACTCTTTATACTTGACAACATGGTGTAAGCAGCGTCTTCACCATCGCCCGGCTCATTCTGAATTTTGACCCAGTGTGTTTTCGGGGCCGTCAATGAGAAGCGGGTTCCGTAGTCGTGTTGTCGGGGCGCATGGTTCATTAGATCGCCTGTCACCTGGCCAAGACGTGCCCAGTGTTCAGCAAAGAATGAGGGCGGCACCTGAAGATGAAACCCTAGGACCTCTATAAACGTTCTTGGCAGCCCTTCTAAGACAAAGACCCTTCTGTAGTTTGGTGGAAAAGGCCGAGTGATGTATCGACGTAAGTCCCGGGATGTCGGAAATGGGGGGTAAACGAATGGTGCGGCCTCATCCTGGAAGATAATAGCAGCCGCTCGGCCTTCCTCCTTTTGCGCTCCTTTTTGATTGGATAAGTCCGCTATAAATCCTGGATACCAGTGTCGCTGGGTAGACTCAAGATGTGTCCAATAGCTTGCTTCGCTGTCCATTGTCTGGTTTCGAATCGGGTGTCAATTACAGTATCTGTCCGCCCGTCGTTGCTTTCGCCCGAATCTCTTAAGTAGGCTGGCTTCGTCTGGCGGGTGGAATTGACACGTGGTGGCTAACGACTGGAGATGGAATACTTAACAGCCAAAGATGCAGCCAGGACGGTCTTAGGTGAATATCATATGTGGTGCAACATAAATTCTCCTCCAATCGCTCAGTATGCCAAGCTTGGTCATAGACATCTGCAACTTTTGATTGGCAAACAAGAACAAGGTTTAAATCCTTCACTACCTCGCTTTCCCTCAGTTCTTCTGCTTTATCATGGCACTCAAAGGCCAGCAAATCTCTCATCCCTCACAGCCATACATCTCTGTGATGGCACGTCCAACTATCACGAGTCCGTTCAGTCTCGATATTGATGCTCAAGAAATCAAAACCATCTTTGCCACATGTATCTCATGCTTTGACCGCATCTCGCTGGGAAGTACAGACCAGGAAACAGCCCTAAAGCTTACTATTTTGAGGCTCCGTCTTACGCGATGGGGTGAGACAGTTGAAATCTTCACCAACCCTAAACTTGGAAGAGCCGAACTTCATCTCGATGATTTGAAAGAAGCCAAAAAGGCATTAATAGACCTTGCTAGTCAATTCGAAACCTTATCCATAGATACCGGCAACCAAGTATGGACATCTGGTGCCGATCAGGCTACGTTTCAGGAATTACCTCGTGGGAGTCTCTTGCAGCGGCTGAGCGAGATAGCCAGCAAAAGGATTCATCCCCATCAAAAGCCTAACAACCATCCACAGAATCCACTACCAGTATTCGGCGGTCCGTTTGAGCAATTGATAAAAGCCGCTCACTTGTGTGTCGATAAGCTGGAGGAAGTCTTTCCCGTCACTGAACGACTGTGGGAGCTAGCTTACGAGGAGAGAAAGGGGCTGGAACCATCATTTCTCCATGTGCTTGACGAGATATCAGCCGATCTTGACCCATGGATAAAGGGAAGGGGAGGGTACGTGTTGACTGGCACGGCGTCTATAGCTCAGGGAATTGTTATGGGACACCAACAGAGGGGAGGGTACACATTTTCACAATTTGAACCTAGTGAGTAGTAACTTATAATTATATATATATAAAGGTTACTAAAAAGCCTAGACCCTTTTACTTATAGAGGGAAACAATAGCCTTTACAAGTAGAAAATGTCAAGGAAAATAGTACATAAAACATACTAACATTGGTCTCTAGACAAAGAGTTTTTGGGGAGATAAGAGACTCTAAGCCTTGGAGATTGATAGAGAATATATCTTAGTACATCTATGAGTTATAGTTAACTACTCTATAGTTGCCTATTTTGAGGCTTTTAGCATGATTGAAAACCCGTCTCCAGTGGCTATATTTTCTATCAAATTCACAAATAAGGTTGGAATACATGGAAAATTAGTATGAGCTAACCAAATCAGGCTCTTTAGTGTACCTCCCTGGAGGCTACAAAACTGCTCGACAACTGAAAACTAATGAGAAAGCTCTCCTGGGCAGTAAATCTCGGCCGCGGAATAATAACGCGGCTTGAGGCAGGACCACGGTGATATTGTTAGCAAACATAGTAAGGTTGATAAAGCTGCTATAGGCTGTTGTAGAAGCGATATAGAGGAGTCCGATAACTATCTGGAGGCAGACGCGAACTGGGCTGGACCATCTGAGGCGAGCGACAGAAGCGGAATAGGGAACTCCGCCGTCTCGAGAAAAGGACCAGAGAATCCGAGACGAAAATACGAAAATGTTGAGAACAATGTGATAAAATACGACGATGTAATAGATGGCCCAGATTGTCGTTGCTGTTCTTGAGCCCAGAGCCTGGTTATAGACCTCAATGATCGGAGCGCCTGATTCAATGAGTCCTTGTACGTCGGTAATGACATACATCAGACAAATATTCCAGGCGACCACTGTAACAATCCCTAGAGAAATAGTGACGCCTATTGCGATAGGGATGTTCCTGCTTGGGTTATCAACCTCTTCCGAGATATGGCTTGGGGCGTCTATGCCGCAATAAGCCCACAGACAACTGGCGAGACCTATGATAAACGCCCAACCGTCATTCCACCCAGAAGCGTTTTGAAAGTCGGTAAAGACGAATTCGCTGGGCTGCTTCACTTCCTTAACAGCTAAGATGGTTGCCATCGATGCAACAAATCCAGCAATTGACGGCCAAAACACTGTCACCCCAATTTTCCCGATGGCTTCTGGGAATCGCGAAGCAGCCAAGGCGCCGACGGTACATAAACCGACATGTAAAAGATAGACATGCCAGTTGTGAATGATATACTGGTCATTCCATAGATTGACCAGGTTTAAGATCGACTGTGAAATAAAAAAGCTGCATGAAGCCGTGGCACCTATTGTCCCGATGATGGAAATCCACCCCGTAAAGAAAGCAGCGATACGACGTGTTGATGGAGGAAACGTCATATACACTATATGATATTGTCCACCCGCCGATGGAAAAGCTGACGCTAGCTCGGCAAACCCTGCGGCGATGATAGCCATAATGATGCCGCTCACAGCGAGATCGTAGATGAGAGTAGGCCCAGCGCCGTTTGTGAGAGGCACGCCAAGACCCGAGGCGAAGGCGGCCCAGGAGTTCATAGTGGTGAAGCCAAATGCGACTTTGGATATGAGCGTGAAACGCTTTCCGAGGTGTGTTTCTTCAACATGTCCGATTTTTGGCTCTTCGGCGACTTCCGACTGGGGAGAAACGACGTATTTGATGTCTGGCTGTTTAGGTGATGCTTGACATGCCGCCAACGCAGAAAGAAGTGTCATACGAGGGTCCCTATTTGTGGAGACTGCTCGCGTCTGAACCTGATCTGCGAATACCGAGCACCCTGGAGGGTGCAGAAGTCGATTCCTGTCACTGATACACCGGCTTCGGCTAGGTATGCTGGTATAGGCATCGGTATCAGCAAACCTGTGGACTTGGTTCGACCAGATAAGGGTCATTCTACGGATCTGAGTGCGAGTCGTCGAGCCATGTTACGATACTACACGACAACCCTGGTCCAAATGTTATCCACCAACACAGAGAACAACTGTTTCATTTCTGGTTAGTCAGTCCCATTGTACATGCAACCAGAATCGACATCCCCGGTGCTCACATTGTATCAGTGCTTCTACCTATGGCATTTGACTGTCCAGTTCTATTAGACGCCATCACTGCGTTGTCATCAACCCACCTGGCCATGTGCTACCCTGACTACAACGACATTTCCTTACAGCATCGTGGACGAGTATTAACGGCATTCAGAAATTCTCTCCAAAACGAAAACAGTCTAACAAGCGAAATGCGTCTCGCTGTCGCCATAGTTATGTGCGCGTTGGAAACCATCTCAGATGGAACCAGTGTTGGCTGCACATGTCACGTTGCCGGTGCGGCAGCATGTCTCGAGTCTCTGCGTCTGTCTACCAACTTGAGCTTCGAAGCCAAGTGGCTCCTCCGCGTTTTCGCCTACCACGATAGCCTAACGAGTATCTCTCTTGATCGCCGGCCTTTTTTGAGTGGTGGTTACTGGATGTCGAGTGATAACGAATTAGCCGATCCATATTGCGCTTATGCATCTCGAATCATCTTCTTCCTATCTGAAATCAGCCATCTCAACACTGAGCCCCAAGAGTCTGATTTTGACCAAGAGACACTGCTCCAAAAGGCTCGCACTATTTCGAACGGTCTGACGGAGTGGAAGTGCAAACCCAGGATCACAAGCGATGAACCTCTCGCCCTACTAAGTGAGACATATCGCAGCGCAGCCTGGATCTACCTCGAATCGGTTGTACGAAAGCACCTCCCACAACATATTGTGGCAGATGTAGTGCCTAAGAAAACCACCACCCACATTGAGTCTATTTGCGCTTTTGTCGGACAAGATTCCCCAAGGTGAATTAGCTGAATGCTCTCTACTTTTTCCGCTTTTCGTCGCTGGCAGTAGAACTAAAGGCTCTCGACAAGCTACGGTAATACGAAATCGACTGGTGGCTATGAATGAATGGAGGAGATTCAAGAACGCGGATGCTTGTATCGACATTCTCGACGAGATCTCGACAATAAATGGCGAAAGAGCAGTTGTTCCGAATCACAGAAATATGGCTTGGCACGATGTGTCCAAACATCGTGGTTGGAAACTGGCTCTATTTTGATAAGAACAAGCTCTTCTATAAGGGAGCTATCGGCAACTATTCCTCCCAGATCACTATCCAATTTCATCTCCGAATACCCTCCCTGTTCACCGATAGCTTGAAAATGTCCGGTCGGCTGTAATGACCCGCAACATCAAGATCATGTTTATAAGCAATAGTTTGCCCAAGATCGACATCAATAATCAGAGGCTCCGGTCCGTACACAGGACCTGCAATGTATTCTCCATCAGGTCCAATTACACTCGAACCACCCGTGAAAAGATCTGCCGTTCCAGCGCCTTTGACATACGCTTCTAGCAATTCTGGCGGGACAGCATCTGCGTCCAGGTAAGTAGCCGCAGCAATAACGAAACATCTGCCCTCAAAGGCGTATTGTCGACAAGCGATTTGATGTGCTTCAGGCATGTCAGGCCATAGAGCAACATGAATCTGCTCATCTTTGTCGTGCAGAGCTTGTCTGATCAAAAAGTAGAAGTGTTCCCAGCAAACAGCCGCACCAACCCTACCGGAGTTGGTATCGTAGGCCTTGAGATCACGGGCATCCCCGTTTGCCCAGACAAGCCTCTCAGCGTGGGTGGGAGTGAGTTTGCGATGAACACCGCGAAGAGAGCCATCCCTTCTTATCAGCGCGACGCTGTTGTAAATAGTTCCACTAGCTTCTCGAGCTCTTTCGTTGAAACCAAGGACGACTTCAATGTTGTTCTCTCGTGCAGCGTCCCTAATTCGAGAAATTTGGGGGCCTGAGGCAGTTGGACTAGCTTCCACGAGTCTTCTGTACCATTTGCGTGCTTCAGGATCATCCTAACTCGCCATACCAAATACCCAAGCGGGATATCCAGTCAGCCAAGTTTCAGGAAACGCAACGAGGTTGGCCCCGGCTTTTGCTGCAGTTCCAATCTCTTCGATTGCGGTTTGGACACCGGCTTCTAGATCCAAGAGACGAGGACACTGCTGGACGATGTAGATGCGGACATTACTTGGGTTTGGGGTTTCGACGTCAGTCGAATTGGTGGCGGGGGTGTGATTGGGATCCATAGTGGAAGACTGAAAGTTGAGTCGATGATCTGAGTAGGACAGATGTAATATATTACCGGCCGCTTATAAAAGATTGCTACGTATTTATCTAGGGTTATAGTTTTTATATGCATAAAGATTGTGCTATAAAAAAGCACTCGCGACTCGCGGCACAGTGAGCAGATACCCAACCGCTTTTAGCAATATGTCGGTGATTCGGACTAATTTCTTATCTCTTTGCCAAGATGGAGAGGGGTAGAAGCAGCGTCAACAGCGTCAACAGCGCCAACGATGCTGGCAGAAACACTATCACTACCTTAAATAAATGCTCAGCCATTATTGTGTATTTTTATTCACACAATAAATGATCCAGCGTAATGCCGTAGCAGTATTTATTTTACCTGTGGTGAGATTCCAATCCGAGGATACAAGCACCCCGCCTTTGGTCCTCCAAACCGAGATTTGAGCCACATGGCTGTTTCAAGGCATGTTCAAGCATTTTGATCAATTTCGAACGTTCCTCGAACGAGTTCCTCGATGTTACTGATCATTTTACTAATGGATATACCGTAATCTAGCACGCCCGAGAGGCCCTCCTTGGAGCCTGCTATTCCTTGTCACCTGCAAGTGAAGCGCTCACAACCGCTCCATCACCCTCGTTGCTTCAGAGGACCACAACAGGCATCCTACTCGGCACGATTCCCGAAAGAAACTACAGCCATAGTCACTATGGATTTAGGAATTCAACATCTCCCGTCTACCAACCCAGCAGTCGCAATTGACCTGGTTCGCCAAGCCATTGCAAGCGATTTGGGACCCCAACATCACACACGATCAAGCTTCATCGACTCCAGTGGCTATCATAATATCGTTTTTACTCTTTACTGGAAGGATCCTGCAACCTACAGACAGTGGGAAGCAAGCATGCCTCCAGATTGGTGGTATCAAGGGCTATCTCTGGACTCTGATATCGGCATGTTCAGAGAGGTGTACACTGTCCCGATTACTGACACAGAGACCACATTTGCTCTACCAATTCCCGAAGGGTATTCAGCTATCGCGCAAACCATGAGCGGTGAAACTGACACCCATGAATATTGGGGATCAGCTCGGGATCGCATTCCCCGTTCACAAACCGAGAGCCTCGAACCATCTGGCTGGCCATCACTCAAAGAACAGACATGTGTAACTGAGTCCCGTGGCCAACTTGTATCTGTTCAGCCACATGAGAATCTCTGCCTTATCCGCTCCGGCCAAGTCTGGGAGAACAGCACACCAGCCGAAGTCGCATCATATGACACGGAGATCAATCCAACGCTCGATAGCGGCATGGAAGAGCTTTACAAAGAATAGCCTCCATTTTGGTTGCTTCTCGAACAGATATATGCGCATAGAGGATGATGAGGGAAACCCAGTTGGCAAAACATGGAGCATCAGCATGTGGGAGTCTCTCGAGCGTCTTGAGAAATGGTCC
Source organism: Fusarium sp. NFCCI 5145 (assembly GCA_033439405.1). NCBI lineage: Eukaryota > Fungi > Ascomycota > Sordariomycetes > Hypocreales > Nectriaceae > Fusarium > Fusarium sp. NFCCI 5145. The sequence goes on from JAWDHB010000455.1 coordinate 19,131, forward strand.
CTCACGCCGAAGCACAAGCAAATCTTTGGTACTCAGATCAGTCACTTCAATCGAATGGAGAAGGAAGGCGTAGAACCTAATCTGAACTTATGGCAGGAGTTGATGGTGCTGCGGCAAGCGGACCAGTCGTTTACCTATTTTAATTGCCATAGAAAAACGGGCATACTATCGGTTGTTTACTGATAAATAAACTGCATTTTATAATTCATTCATTCTGACTACAATACGATTTCTTTACAATCATGCGGTGAACTTGCACAAGCGTTCTGGGTAAGAGTTACGCTCATTTCAACTATTCTTCTTCTAGTTATCCTTATCGGATCTAAGATAGATCAATGTAGCACATCTTAAAGAACTATACCCTTAATACGCCTTGAGCATCATGCACCATGCCTTGTCAGATAATGCTCTGAACTATTCAAAATTGCTACTTCTTATCCTTCTTCTTGAGCTTCTCCTTGCATGTATAGCACGTTGTCGTTGTATCTTTGGTGACATATCTAGCCTTCTTGCATTTCGCCCAGAAGCCTTTGGATTCAGGACAATGCTGATCAGATATGCTCGAGCTGAGCAAAAGTCCGCAGCTGCAGATGGTTCGGTAGGTTGTTTCGACGCACATTGTGGATTTGAGGTCAAAGGGATATTTTAGTAGTGTGTTTGTGAGCTGAGACTGAGATGTAGGTGTAGTATGAAGATATTTTTTATAGGAAAGAGAAAATAATCGTGACAGGGCAGGCTTGCTTTTAGAGTTAAGAAAAATAACCGGGCATACTTCTTAAACCCGGAAGCTCAACGTGAAGTTGATGAATATGTAGTGGGGGCAGTACTGAATCGTACCGCCAGGTAGGTAATTCAACTTATTATAGGAGTGAAGTTGGTGGTACAACACCACATCGGATACGGTGAATCAACCAAGTGTGATACATGTCATACATAATTTGGATCAATATTAGTCAACCTTCTCTCAATAATCACTGAGTCAGGATATTAACTGGGATGAATAGCTACTTGCCCTACGTGTAAATATAGACAGTGATTAAAGAGCATCCCTACTTTTTCTTTCTACACATTGATCAAAGCAACAGACATTGTGTATCTGGTCACAACAGCACTGCTGTCTTGTTTGTTCTAAGTCTCACAGCTTCCTTAAAGGCCGGTTCTTCAATGATCTACGAACAACCATTCAGTGTTCTACAGACCATGAATGAGTCCCTCTGTTCAGAAGGCTTGGAATCACTGCCTCTACTTTATAGACTATAAATGAGCCACTTTCGAGCCCCAAATTCTTCCAGTACTGTATCCAACAATTCATCAAACCTCAAGCAATAACTTCACTATACTCTACAAACTCGGAAATCAACTCCTATATCTACACCATGTGCCTTAAAACCGTCACGAACAACAAATGCGGTCAGTGCGGTAGAATTATGCACCAGCACGTCCGTAACGGTATATGTCAGCACGCAAACCATGTCTTTGAAGGATGCGGACAGACCGCCGCGGTGATCAATGTTGACGACACTAGCAAGATATGCGAGCAGTGTCACAAGAAGAACAAGAAGAAGAGCAAGAAGTAGTCAACGCTGGGGTTTTCTGGTCTGCCGCTACGGATACACCTGATATTTCTATGAGTGACATAAAGTCTTGAAGAAAATGTCATTTTAGGAAGACTAGCCTAGTAATAAAGAAGTGTCAACTCTAAAACTATCTTGCCCGTATTTCTAGCTGTGCATTAGGGTCCGTGGCCGTCAAAAATCCAAAATGCATAGTCTTAGCTGGATATCCATCCTTGAGTCGAATGTCATACTTGAGTAGAATCTGAGACAAGCATAGTTTCAGTTCGCTGTTCGCAAAGAACCTTCCAGGACATTGGTGTTTTCCCATCCCGAATTGAGCATGTTCTGGACTTGACTGCACGAACAGGCTTGAGGCATCGCCTGTCTTGCGGCGATTGTAGAAACGCCACGCATCGAATTCTTCAGGGTTGTCGAAAACATCGGGATTCCACATCTCGCGGGCGTCAACGGCAATATGGGTTCCTTTCTTAAGAAGTGTGCCGTCCGGAAGCCGAGTATCACGAAGGACTAATCTCTCCAGAATGACTAAAGATGGGTTAGATGGTGCCTAAAAAGACAGTATCTAATAAGTCAGGATAGTGCACTCACCTAAGGAGGGAATGTGTCTTTGACATTCCTTCATAAAGCTATCGAGCAATTCCATCTTTGCCAACGATGCAGCAGTAAACTCACTACCAGTTGTAGTATCCTTGATCTCTTGCCTGAGAGACTCTACGAGTTCGGGGCGACGAGCAAGATCAATGAGGATTTGTCGAAAAACTTCTGCAGTTGTGAAAAAGGCGGCCATGGCCAATGTCAGTTGCACATCGCCAGGTTCAAATGTACTGCCAAGTGGTGAATCAAGGGTCCAAGCGAGGGCATCGTAGTATACTGGTGGCTTTTGTCCTCTGAGCTTAGCCTCCTCTGTCTCCAGTCGTCGCTTCTCGACAACCCTGGTCACCATATCTCGTGCTCGCTTCACACCAGCTCGACAAGCTGAGACGTGCGGAAGATACCAATAAACGAGCGGTCTCAGATATGAGTTCCACGAATGCATTTCTGGTACCGCGGCGAAGAAATCTTGAACATAGCCTGTTGCGACCTTTTGCCATTCAGGGTCGCTGGCGAGTTCTGGGCCGACAAAGATGGATGCTGCTGCACGAGAAATAACACCTATTGTTCCATTCTGCCAGTCGAGAGGTCTCCAAGACCTTTCTTCTCCCCAGATATCAGATAGCCCAGCTTCCAGGTATTCGTTCAAGATAGGTAGAGTCTTGTCGGTCTTTGATAATTTTCCTTGGATCACATTTATAACCATCCTGTTCGGGTGGTGCAGGACATAGAGCGCTTCAAAACCTAGGAAAGTGGCAAAGAATTCATCCCGTATAAGTTGCTGATGATCCAAGTCTTTGTTGTTCTTAGCCCAGCCAACAAGAGAAGGGGGCAGGATAGTCTTGATGCCGTTAGGGACTAGGATGGAGAAGGGGTTTCCGCCATATTTCTCTGCGCCATCTGCAAGCAGTTTTCTTGTATTGGTGATGTACTCATGATTTGCGTGACGTTGGAAAAAGTCTCCGGGGTAGCTGTTGATAATAGGGAATTTTGGTTTTCTATTGGCAAAGATGAGGGTTCCGATAACAATCGCTAGAAGCGAACAAGCCACACTGGTTGGCGAGAGAACAGCCATTGTGAGACTCTGTGTTCATAAAAGTGTAGCGCAGTTGGAGAAAGAAGAGTGGACAGTTATACCGTGCTGTTCGATATTTAAGATAGTGAGATTCACTGTGAGACATTGAGAGATCAGTGAAAGTTCGTTTTTCTGGAACTAACTGCTAGCGGATGGCCGGATGAGTCTTTGCCGACAATTAGGTATCCACTAGCTCTGTTTTCCAATGTTTGTCCTTTTGCTATAGCAATTCCCCAAAACGCGTGGCGATAACCTAGCTTCTGGAGGCTCTTTGAGCATGTCATTATCATTTGAAGGTCCCAGCACTGGCCAGCACTCAGGCTTCTAATAATAGCGCGAGCTAGTTGGAATCTAAATAGGGACCGAGCTCAAAAGCTCAATGCAAAATGTAATATGGGGACTTCTATTGGTCATAATAAATCCTAGGATCCAATCTGTGTAGAAGCTATTCAACAATATCTTTCCCCAAAGTATCGAATGTCAGACCTGAGAGGGGGTCCGTTTCTCAAATTATTATATCATGGCGCCTTCTCTGGCACAGCAGAGTGATGAGAACCCTCACGGTAGATGGCGTTCTCGAGGCCAATCTCTCGGTTGATCTCAGCCATGCGCTCGTTGTCAGCAATGGCAGTTCCCTCAGATCCAAAGATGATATCCTTGAAACAGTTAGTACTTGTTTTTAAATCATGGAAGGTTTTGCATACCATTTCCTCAAGAGACAATCGCTTTGTCTCTGGAACAACAAACCAGATAAACGCGGCACCAATCCACGTAAGCAATCCAAAGAGGATATACGTTCCATAAGTGATGCCTGTTAACATGTCGGGAGTAACTTGGCCAACGCTGCATCAAAGTTAGCTAATATCACGTACAATCAGTCGATTGACTTACATGAAGTTGTTCATCCAGTTACTCGAGGCACCGAGCGAAGTACCATAAGGTCGGGTGCTGAGAGGCCAGATTTCAGCGATGATAATCCAGGCACAAGGACCCCATGAGTCTAGATCAATTAGTATATGATCCTAGAAGCAAACAATAGAAACTTACATCCAAAGTGGACAACGAATAGCCAGACCATGCAGATGGCAGCCCATCCAGCAGCTCGGTGCTCTTCAAATTGGTCGATGTTCTTGGCAAGAATAACGGCGATGATGAGATGGCAAGCTCCCATACCAAGAGCACCAACAGCCAAGACGGGCTTTCGACCGAGACGATCAATCCACAAGACAGCAGGAACGGTAGCGATGAACATGACGATACCCACAACACCGGTGGCCAGAAGGCTGGTCGTGTTGCTGCTGAGTCCAAGCTGGGAGAAAATCTGGGGAGCATAGTACAGAACCGCATTGATACCTGTCCACTGCTGGAAGAACATAGTAACAGTAGCAACGATGACACGCTTGAACATGGCCTTGGACTTGAAAAGAGCAGCGATAGCAACGAACTGGAGCTTGACTGTGTTCCCGGCAGTTTGCTCTTGGAGATGGGGGAACCTTTCAGCCAAGCTTCGCTTCTCGAAAAGAGATTGAGCCTTGATCTCGAGGAATTCAAGTTCGATAAGTTCGTGGTCGGTGGGAAGGTCTCGAAGGTTAGCTAAGACATCTCGAGCCTCTTCCTCTCGCCCATGGTGAATCAGCCATCGAGGGGAGAAGGGCATCCAGGCCATTCCAATCAGAAGGATGAGTGCTGGGGCCAGTTGAAGGCAAATGGGGATCTGCCAAGCGGCATCCTTCTGACCATCACCAGTTCCACCAATGTAGTGGCAACCGCTTTATCATGATTAGTATTTTTACAGCTTGATTGTTTCGGGGGGCTTACTAGTCAATCCAGAAACTAATCATGATGCCGAAGGTAATGGCGAGTTGTTGCAGAGCGACCAAGGCGCCACGAACTTCACTAGAAGATTGTCAGTATCAGGTTTCAAACAGCAGATCAACAAGGACCTACGGTGGAGCACATTCGGAGTTGTAAAGCGGAACAATGGTTGACAGACTACCGACTCCCATACCCCTACAAAAGTCAGCTGACGATCAGGATTCGAATATAGTCACATACGTGATAAATCGGCCAGCAAGAATGACCTGATAACCGGCTTGAATAGCAGTAGCTTGGATAACAACGCCTAGGATAAAGACGCAGGTGGCGATCAGGATACCATATTTACGAGAGCAAAGCTCTGCAATAGCACCAGACATAAGAGTTCCGAGCCAAGCACCGAGTTCGAGAATAGATGTAAGCCAACCCTTCTTGGTTTGGTTCGCGACATAATCTCCCATGTCTGCAAATGTCAGCAGATTTCACGATTTTAGGTTAGGAGGGAGTCCTACGTCTCTCAAAAGAAGGCATCACCAGAATGCCCGAGAACATGCCCTGGTTGTAACCATACAAGATACCTCCAATGCAGGCAAATGCGGCGATTCTGAAGACCTTGAAGTTCTTGAAAAGAGCACGGGCACCACTGGCGCCCATAAGCGCTTGGCGTCGCTGCAGGGCAGCATCATAAGTGCCGACTGTAGTCGTAGCCACACCCATCTTGGATTCGTATGTGGGGGAACGACGGTGGTAGATTCAGAGTCACAGTCGACTCAATTCAATTCTTTACAGCAGTAAAGTAAGAAGGTCACAACGGGCATGATTGTGCATGTTTGATCACTATATATGAGAGCTATAGCCGGCAGTTTGAGGCTGCAGGATAAATCCTGGTATTGTCAGCCCGTATTAGAGGTTATTATGTTATGACAAGGACGAATTAATTCCGGCTAATTCAGGAAGCAAACCCGATGAAACGGGCCGATTAGAAGCGACAAAAATATCAAACGTTAAATAACTGCCGAACAGCGGTTGCCTGTCGCTGTGTATTATTGTCAGCTTCAATGAAACATTGGCAACCTCGCTTTACCCCATGGGGATGGCTTTAATTCAGGCTGAAGACGCTTGGCAAGCATATTGACTCAGGCTAAAAGAGGGGAATGGGTTGATGGAACGTAAGACTGTTGAATATGCGCACCTGTAATGATGCAGGGACACAAGGCAGCCGGCCCAAAGGAGCAAAATTTAGAGGCGATCTGCGGGGAAAGCTGGGGGAAATTAATCTAGAATTCGCATAATAGCCGATTCTAGCCTTGCCGTTGCTGCCGGTGGGTTGGATGGCCTTGGGGTAACGCGTGATGTGATCTTAAGAACGGTGGATACGTAACAAATCTAAGATATATTGATTGAAATTTAAAATTCTATCACCCGAGTGAAGTAATTGAAACTACACTCACTCCCCCAGCTCGTCTAGATAACAGCCGAGACAATGCGTTTGGGCAGAGACTTCCAGGTCTTGGGCTCCTCATACTCGGGCTCGTCAAGCAGGACAATTCCAGTCTGGAGATCCATATCAATGGCACGGACATACATCTTCCAATCGCGAGAGTACACCTTGTATCCCAAGTACAGAACGAGAATAACGGGGCCAGCGAGGAAAGAGGTGAAGAAAGCCTCGGCGTTGGGAGGGGAGCCATCAGGAGCCTGGTATTCGGGTCAGTGTTTTGAAGACTTGAGATTGGATTAGATTGACGGAACTTACATAAAGCGAAGAGTAGAAGGTGGCGATGAGAGCAAGGACGTTGAGGAAAACACCGAGGTAGCTGCCCCAGACACCAAAGGGAGTCTTGTAGGGGACGAGGTTCAGGTTAATGCCTTGGGCCTTGAAACCAGCTCGCATACGGGCGTGAGCGAGACAGATGGTACCCCAGACGAAGAGGAATGCAAGACCTGAGAGAGCAAGAAGCCAGTCAAAGACAGTGCCTCCCTTCTTAGACTCTCCAATGTAGGCCAGAAGACCAAAGGCAAGCTGAATAAGCACACAGTAGATGGGACGTCCCTTGCCATCGATCTTGTTGAGGAACTTGGGGGCGTGGCCACGAGAAGCCATAGCCTGCATGGTACGGGTGGAACCAAAGGTACACGAGTTGGCGACCGACAAGACCGAGATGGTGATGACGGCGTTGAAGATGGAGGGGAGAACCTTGATGCCGGCATCCTGGATGGCGAGGACGAAAGGCGAGGCCTTGGTGTTGGCGCCGGATGCACCCTGGAGACGGTCATCGTCAGATCGCAGAATGATACCGACGATGAAGAGGTTGATGACGTAGAAGAGGGCGATACGCCAGAAGACCTGCTTGGAAGCCTTGGGGACGGACTTGCGGGGGTTCTCAGTCTCGGCGGCGGCGAGGCCAACCATTTCAGTACCGCCAAAGGCAAAGGCTAGAGATTGTTAATTGGATACTAGTGATAAGAGAGAGCAGGATACTGACCAGCGACGACAAAGACAGCACAGAAGCCCTTGAAGTTGGTAAAGGCACCGGGGTCATGCCAGTACTTGGTACCGAGGTAGCCCTGGTCACCGACACCACCACAGTTGATGATGATGCCGAGAATCATGAAGCCCAAGCAAGCAGCGATCTTGATGGCGGACAGGACGAATTCGACTAATATTGGTTAGCAAATGGTGGTTAGTTCATTGTTGAAGACGAGCTCACCTTCTCCGTAGCCACGAACACCAAAGAACTGGACAATGGTGAGGGCGACAAGGAAGACAGTAACCCAAACAGCCTATCGACAATGTTAGTTCATGTAAAAATAGGATAGTGCATCTGCCAAGCAAGCCAAGCGATGCCAAGCTGCCAAGTAGATGCCAAGGCAGATCATTAATCTACGAACCATGTGGATATCAGTACGCCAGAACTGAATCGTCTTGGACGCAGCGATCAATTCGAAGGGAAGAACTGTGAGCCAGGACAGAGCGTATTCCCAACCGCAGGCAAAACCCCACGAGGGATCGACGAAGCGGACGATGTAGGTGTAGAAGGCACCGTTGACGGGGTATAGAACGGCCATTTCTGCGAGAGCTAGGTTTGTGCAGAGCAACATGACACCGATGATGAGATCTATACGTGTTGGTTATTGCCATCATCGACGAGAGGGGTTATTTCTTACATCCTAGAGAGTAATTAGCTTGCGTTCAGGTACGTCAATTGCTTCAGTTGTGGGCTTGCTCACCAATTACCAGCGACGCGGGACCGCCCTTGTGAAGGGCACCACCAGAACCGACGAACAGACCAGCTCCGATAGCTCCTCCGATGGCAATCATCTGCATGTGTCTGCTCTTCAGATGGCGCTTGAGCTGGCCCTCGCCCTGGGTAGTCGAGCCCGTCTCCTCATCGTGAGGAACAGTGACGGTGGTCTCGTCCTTCATGTCGTGCTTGTGCGGTGATTCAGACATGGTGGATTGACTCTTTCTCGCAAGAAATAATTAGGGAATAAGCAGGAGAAGGTCGAAAGCGTGTACCTCAGAGCATTTCCATCCTGTCTGGCATGGGCTTGGATGTCTTTATGTGCCAAGACTGGGTGTGACGCTAGGCAGCTTTGAACAAGCTTAAGATAAGCTTTGGGTGCGCTAGCTGATGGTTTTCCGGGGGTCTTTCTCGATATCATCGCTCCGCCGAGGGGGGGTGGTCTAGAACCCTGTCGATGCTAATTAAAACGAGACATTTCAATGCTGCTGGGTCGGACAAGGCGATACCCACTCACACTGAATTCTGGCATGTTTCCTCGATACGTGAGATGACTTGGCATACTGTAGATTCATTCTTGGCGATGGTTACTCGATTGCCAATAGATTTAGATCACGTTGCATTGTTTTAGATATTTGAGGTCTGACCAATGTGATACCAATACAGGTTCTCCCGTGAGATCGACAGGTTCACAATCTGACCACCATAAAGCAAAAGGACAGAAGACGACCAACGACCTTCTTATCAAGGACATGGTCCCCAAGCTCGCCACGGCCTTTTGTAGGATCCAGCGCCACCTTGTTCCAGATAGCGCTTGAGCTCCTCAGATAGCAAGTCCTACTGGGCCATTCCATTGGGCCGGCGTGTCACCCGCAGGAGAGGGGGGGCCATTTCTCCAACGCGTTTACCCCAGAGTCTCCAAAGGCCAACCTGGTCAGGAGATTAGGAACATTAGCCTCTTGGAGTTAGATCAAGGTTCTGACTTGATAAAGACCGGACTCTGCTTACGTCGCGAAAACGGTCATAGTTAGTGACGGATGGAGCCATGTGTTCGTTTGGAGCCGAGTTCTAGAACACTTCTTTGCGATTAATGTCGTATTGTTGATAGCAAATTAAGGCCTGTCTGCTCGACGCTGATAGCTCACCCATCCCAGTGATCCCACCATCTCGGAATCCCGTCTTACCGCTTTAGGAAGGTATTTGCATACCCGCAGATAAGCTGGTGCCGGGCTTCCGGATGCCAATCAATCCGCTGACTTATCACTGAAGAGTCGTTAGCCAGGGGATAGTTAATGCCTAGCCGGGATGGTCTGGTCAGCATGAGTCGTTCATCAATAGCTTTGGATTGCGGCACGAAATCGACCCATGTGACTTGTTCTGGAGTTAGCGAGTACCCCAACATGCTTAGCTTGGCTTGTTATCGTTGGACTCCATCCATATCTGGACCAGACCCAGCTTGCCCCGTATTAAACCCACCAAGATTACCGGATTGTGTCCGCTATTACGAAATCTAGATATGACAAGATCCATCGTCTCATGATATTTGTATCTCGGCCCATAGTATTAGCTCTCTCGACCCAATTTAATGATAACAAAGTGGACAGCACCTGAGTAAGGCTGAGATTAGAGAATGAAGCATGATTGCAGTCTACTCCACCTACTCTGTCTCAACGTAAGATGTCAAAATAGAGTCAACCTTCAACCTAAGCTAGCTCAAGGTAAGACAGCGGCACCAGGCAGCCATGGACTAGCCTCTACTGCACGAACTGCTGTATGTGGCAAGTCAATAATCTCACAAGCTGATGTCTTGGAGAAAACCCTTGTTAGATCCTGCAGACCGAGGGTGGCGTATTGGGGTAATGCGAGCTTCTAGCCCTTCTGGGACTCTAGTTCCTTGGTGCTGCCATGATCTGCCCTCTAAACGCTCATGTCGATTCATTTTCGAGTTAGTGTGGCTCGGACAAGCCGCATATAGTCCCAAGTAGCGACATAGATAGTGAACATGACAGTCGATAGGCTAATCCTTAGTATGCTTACCTCGGATCTGACCTTCCTTTTTACAGGTGACATGGGTGACAAAAGTTCCCCCGATGTTGCGCGACGAAGCTTATTACCATGATCATACCCTAGAGTCTCATTGGTAGATGTATGTTTTTCTAGAACTATCAAATCCTTCTAGTTAGTGCCACCTAGTTGGTATTGGATGGGACCCGTCGAATGGGAGCGTTCCTCGTTCATGTTATCTAGCTGCTAGCTGGAGGAACGCGTAACGCGTCACTGACTGTGAGATTTCATAGGTGATGCTCAACTAGAGTATATACGAAATGAATGGAGTATCGACTTGCCATCTTCGGCTTAACAACTCAACGTCTCTTTCATACATCGGTACAGTTTAGAGAAGGTGTTGAATTAAGTTTCTAGGCTCCTGAGTAGTATATAAACGCCGTCGGGCTAATATGCAAGTAAATAGACACCCTGGCGAGGCATACTTGAGGCACGGCGAATAAGTCCCAACTCCCACCACGGCAAGGCACGTGCTAAATTGATGCTGCATGTGATGCGACTAAGATAAAGATAATTTAATACACACCTGGTGATACAGTAAGACACATAGCTATGGGTCTATTCATTCTTGAAACCATACTCCAATGACACAGTCCTCGTATCATCCACTCAAGACAAATTACCAGTGCTCGATCCCTTCTTAATCTCCTCCCTCCAAGCACTCCTCTCAATCTCCGATACACCAGGTCCCTTGTACACACTACCATAAAGTCCTGTAGCCCAACTCTTGCCATCAGCAGCAGCCTGACTCTCAGCAGTCTGAGATCGCAAGTACTTCTTCGATGTGAAATGTCTCCTGTACCACTTTCCATAGGCTAGAAGATAGTACAATCGAAAACACAAAAACGCAAACTTGTCGTTCTCCAAGTCTTCAGGGTAGGTTGCGCCCAGGTCTACTGCAGCGGCTATGCCAGACATGACGGCTACCTCGTGCGCGTTAACAAGAGTCCATGAAGCTGCGAAGCGAGTGTGCTTCTTTGCTTGCAGGAACATCATCCAAGGAATGACGAAGAGGTAATGGGTGTAGCCATGGCACAGCTGATGCCACCAATCCTTTCGGATAATCTTATCCTCGGCAATCTCATTATCAGTCCAGAGCTTGCTGTCCCGATTTTTGTTGAGATAAATAGTCTGGAAGACGTGTTGCTCAAAGGGGACCTTTTCAGGGAACTGGCTTTGGTAGTTGGTAGTGTCGAAGCACATCTCAAGCTTGGACTTGTCCTCGGGATACATCTTGATGTAGTACATGGGTCGGTACTCCGTCTTTGCAAACGCCAGACGATCCGATTGGTCAGTCCCGTTGATGCTAGACACAGCCAGATCATCACGGTAGAAGTTTTCGTAATGCTTCTTCATGTAATCGGAATCGTTGTGGGTGATAGTGATGTCGTCACTGAATTTTGCAGAGCCTAGGACTTTCTTCTCCTTCCAGGTCGCGGTCTTTCCGAGGACTTTCTTGGCTGTGTCAGCAAGACAGCAGAGAACAAGCTCATCGTATCTCTCTTCTCCAACAGGCGCATCGGGGTCTCCGCCGTTGGGGTTATGATGATCCGGCATCGGCGTTCGCGGCTTGAGCCTCACCACAACGCCTTTCTTGTTTCTTTGCACAATCTCGGTCAATTCGGTGGAAAGGCGAACGGTAACCCCACGTGAGATGAGATCCTTCCTCCAAGTGTCATAGAACTCTGAGAATTTGGGGAACACGATCATGGGGGGTTGGTTGCTTATGACCGTGTTCTTGTCGGACGGATACCACATTCCATAGGTTGGCGAAGTACACAGCCTCTCAAACATAATAGCTGGTACTTCAGGTGTAGCGTTTCCAGTTCCAAGGAACAAAGCCGTCATTGGCAGCGCGATAGTATTGGTGAATTCCTCCGAGAACAAAAAGAGCTTGAAGACAAGCTTCAATGGCATCAATGCGAAGAAAATCTCAAACCATCGCATGAATTTGAGGACACTCGTCAGACGACGGACTTCTTTCTCATGGCGCACTAAAAGCTGCGTGGGAAACACATTGTTCCAGAAGGTTTCGTCTTTGCCGAAAGAAACATGCAGGTTACAGGGATCTGCATGATAACCCTGCCTTGAGAACATTGTGACAGTATGGTGGAAGATGTAAGAACCTCCTTGGACACCTTGGTTGCACCATGAAGCTCCATATCGCTCTTTGTCAATGGGGATGGAGAATGCTTGACCGCCGCAGTAGTCGACTGCGTCTATCAGAGTCACGTCAAATTTGTCTGGGTGCTGCGATAAGTGGTAAGCCGTGGACATGCTGTGACTGATTAGCACTCGCCTGATGATATATATTGCTACACATACCCAGCTGCTCCAGCACCTACAACAAGCACCTTCTTTTTGCCATCTTTGGCTTTGTTTTGTCCGTTCTGGGCCATTGGTGCAACGCCGTTGTGCTCAATATCAGTATTAAAGGTGTCCTGTGACATTGATGATGTTAGACGACAATTATCTCTCAAGTCTGTGATATACAAAAGATCCCACCTCTTCTCTTTTAAGGATACTCTGATATTTAATGAAAGATACAGCCCAAGTCATGACGGGCTTGACTTTTATGCTGACGTCAATGACTCAAGTGGGCCATTGGCAGCCTTGCCTGAAAGCCTTGTCTCGTTGCGCCGATTTGAGCTTAGAGCCTGCTTAGCACCGATCTTGTCCCCACGCTAATCTCGTTCTCTATTTATTCTTCGATCTGGTGTGGGAGATCGATCTCGGGGTTTATAAATTCCGATTCATATCTAAACTGGTGTCGTGCCTTGACGGGATGGACTGGTCGAGTGGCGTGATGGCTTGCACGAATTTAGGGACCTATTCATGGTATATTTGAAGCTCTATACCCGAAGAATTTCATTTAGTATTAATCCAGCGTGTATTTGAAAATAGATGTAAAATAGTATCTTCTCTTATATTTCATGGTTGAGACAATACAATGGATCAATGTTTTAGTAGCCAGGGATCTCGCTGATACTCTTGACATTGACTTCTTTCTTCCCGTTGAGCTGTCTTCTAAATGCGCTGCTCGCCGGATACACTAGCATTTGTTAGCTCGGTCATGCCTTGCAGCTCGCAAAACATACCTATACGTCGAAGCCTATTGGGGCTTCCGAGTGGCTGAAGACTGACAAGGCCATGCCACGGATCAACCCGTAGATGATCAACCCAAAACCTATTCCTCTCCTCATCCCAGCTTTCCTGCTTCGGAAACACCAGCTTTGCAACTGTCTGCCATGGGTATTTCTCAGAATCCCATTCGGTACCGCCGTACTCAACGGGCTGATCCTCGAGGTTCTCTAGCAGTTGTACTTGGAAGAGATACTCGGCCTCATTGTTGCGATAGAAGTCTTGTAGCCATTTGTGTAAAACGCCATCGTCTTGTTTGTTGACTGTTTCTTCGCTGCGCTTTTTCTGTGCTTGACTCCAAGGGACTAGATTGTATTTGATGACATAGTCGCCAAATCGGTAGGCGGTCTGCGAGTAGAATGTTGTTGACTCCAGATGCATATTTGGAACCTGGTTACGTGCTTGCTGAAGTTCCTTGTCTGATCTCTCCTCAATTTTCTCACCTTGCTCTTTCGTGTTGTACCCATATTTGAGCCGAAGATCCAGGATCTCTTTAGTGGTTTTGGCATCGGCCAAATCAAGAGCCGGTGTGCTGTTGAATTCGATATCTTGAGTTGGGAAGTCTTTGCCGGACTCGAACATTTGGCCCTGTACGTTGAAAACCTTCATAGCCAGGCCACGAGGTTGCGGAATGCGATCCTGGTTTATTGTCAGTCAAGATCAATGAAATCAGATCAGAACTTACATCCAACTTGGGATCACTTGGCTCCGAGCTATACCGACAAATGACGGGATACTCGCCAGCTTGAGCAAAGAGTTCCGTCTGCTTCAGGTGAGGTGGAAGATGGTCAGAGATATAGAGCATCCCTTTGACAATTCCTTGTGTGCGTGCATGTGTGCCTCCATAGCAATGGCCATTCTGTTCGTAGAAGCGACGCTGAGTCTCATTAATCTTTTCAACGATCGCTCGGATATCTTCGGCTTCATTTGGTGGGACTTCCTCAACACCCTTTGCATCCCACCGGATATATGTGCGATTAGATAGATCAGACATGTTGTCTTTAATTTATTTATCAAGCGTCCGAAATAGAAGGATGGGATTGAGAAGTCAAGATGGGACGAGACTTCACTATAAGTCATGACGTCAGTTAAATCATGAAGAATAATGACGTAAATGGCATATGAAGCTAATGAAATAGAAGAGACGGTATATTGTTTACTTGTTCGTCATCCTGTTGACATGGCCAGAAGCCCTTTTTTTTCTTCCGCAGTTGAACATATCTTGGAGCTGTGAGGCTGGACTGTACTCGGGACCAACGAAGGAGGTTTTATGACCTTTCTTCTGCCAACTTTAGCCTAAGGCAGACACGGATTACCGACTTCAAAGCCAGACATCCCAGCCAGCGTTTCGGCCGAGTGTTGAAGATCATATCCCAAACCGGAGGACAATGTGAAACGCCACCATGACGATTAAACCACAGACATGGCCGATATACGAATGAATGCATGTGAATATTGAAACATGAGAGGTTTGTTTCACAATCTTGGCAGCCAATCTAAACACGAGGCCATCATATGCACTTAACAATGCTAGTAGCATAAACGGCTAAATTCGCGACTATTTGACCAAATTTGGGTAGTGGATGGCTGCCTCAGCTTACAAGATCCAAGCCTAATCGAACTCATCAAAGACATGGAGCCAATGAACGCTCGCCTCAGGCAACGCAGCTGACGAGTCGTTGCCGCGTCTATTTGGCCTGAATAGGTTGAAATGTGCGATGTCTGATCCAACTATGCACCTTGAGGCCTAGTGTTTCAATAAATAGCAATCCCCTGCATTCTCTTTGTGAAAGCTTTCTTTTTCTCTGCCGTAGCGATGGAAAAGCCTATCTCCTTGAACCGTTCTACAAGATCCTTCGCAAGCAAAATATTGAGCGAGATAAAACTTTAAACTTTAATTTCGAATAGAATGATGTCCTAGCCGGTCTAGAAACTCTCTATCTCTAACAAGCTATCAACCATCAAATCCTCCCCTATAAACAGCTATTGAACATTATCTTCCCATTACCATACCATAGCATCAATGATACAAACAGAGCTATACGCCTTCATCTCAATATTTTACCACAGAAACTTTCCCTCGGCTTAGAGGTGTCAAATGAAAAAGTGGTCGAAGCTGCAGGAGTCAAATGCACTTTTAACCTTGGCCGAGGGCTATCTTGTATGCGTTATCCTACTTACGCTCGACATCCGACTTGACCTGCTCAACATCCTCAGAGATTTCGGGATATCCTGAGTCATCACCCAATCGTTTCCAGTCTCCAAAAAACAAGGGTCCTGGGTGACAGAAAGTGAGTGCAAGGAGAGCCGCCATGATCATGGGGCCATCAAGGACCATAAGGGTGGGTTCATCATTGGCGGCTTCAGACTTGAAGCCACCAGAAAGCTCAACGACACGATAGATGCACCTGATTGTTATAGTGACAGTGGCGATACTAAGCGCTTCAAGTTCGTAGTACCCGTCAGCCTAGAGATCAGAACAAGTCGAAGAATGACATACCCCATATAAAAGATCTGAACTGTCGAGAAGATCGTAGTTCGCGAAATCGAGGGTTAGCGCCGTCAGTGCCTTTGCGGATACGAGACCAAAGGTGTGTTGCGAAGCCCATGAAGATAGCCAAGGATAGCACTTGATATGCCAATCCTGCTACCAGAATGTGCACTCCCAAATCGACCTTTTTCTGTGTCTTTCCAGTAGCAGCGAGAGCGCCACCCATAGCTTGGAGGACCAGTGAGACAACATCGGAGCATATAAAGATGATTGCATATGTTTTAGGCGCTAAGAGAGAGTACTGTCTTCCGTATGCTTTGACGACTCGACCGAGAGAGAGATAAATCGGTGCGGAGATGAGGGCGGGCGCAATAGTAAGACATACTAGCTGGATCACAAAGTACCTGGGAGTATCATGTTCATTAGCAACGACTTCCGAGAACATAGCCATGAGTAACGCTCTACTAACTTCTTCTTGAATATACCATCTCCTCGGGCTTGCTGAATGCGGCCAGCATAACCAATCGCTTCTGTGACGCAGCCGAGCACAAGTCCGCCAGCGAAAGTGCCCCAAACTCTGTATCTGATGGCTAGGTAGAGCTGAACAATGGCAAAAAGGCCGAAGATGACGAGATACAAAGAGTTGGCTCCAAGGTTGGGAATGTAGTGGTACCAGCCATACACCTCCACGCTACAAGTAGCCAGTGTACAAAGATTGCGGTCGAACGCCATGTTGGATCTTGGGAAGACAAGGAGGTATACTGGATTAAGTGTCAAGCGCAGATGAGAGTAGTTTTTTCAATAGAGCGGAATATAAGTTCTTAAAGTATTTTTATCGTCTTTCTAAGCTGAAATCCCAACCTTATTGCAACTAACTACCCAGTTGATAATTAACGGAGGCCAACGATAAAAGTTCGAAACCTACGGCGGCTTACGCACAGATCTATCTAACTCTAAAGAGACACGAGAGTCGCGGTAAGCACGGCAAACATTGACTAGCGCTTACTGGACGGGCCAAGAGCGAAAATCGCTTGCTATACAGGTCAAGAGATGAAGTTTCGATCAGGGGGTCGGGCGAATATCGCATATCATAGGGATCAAAAGCGAAATTCGCTTCAGCTACCCATAAGCTGACATCTTTACCTCTAGTATCATTTCTCGAGCTTAACGTAATCAGCCCCTTGGAAATCCAATCAGAGCACCAGGTTCGCCATCAGCTGAATCTCATGTGGCCTATGAACAAGTCACATGTGTCGCAGTATGTAAGGTGCCCTAGCTTAAACGCAAGGGACTTTAGTCTTCTGCGTGCTAGAACATGCTTCACTGGTGTTGGGATACGAGCCTCGACTGATCTTACGCTTTCAAGCGCATCATTTAATTTTCAGGAACATGCCGCAAAACGCGAACAGTGCTACTAGATGAGTTGCTAGACTTTTATAATTAAGACAAGCTTAAGCCGATGTTGTTCAGGGTTCAAATTTGACTTTATCCCGAAACCCAAAACTAAACAAGTTAGACTTCAATGGGCTAATTGATAAGAGTATTTTGTGTCTTAATATTGAGGTAGTTAGTAAATGCATTGTAGCATTGATCTCTATTAATTCTCACAGCGTAGACTATGTATTCTGAAATTGAAGGTATTGAAACATGCAACCGAATTCAATACTGTTGGGACTTTGACTACCTACAATACGATGAATGTCCTAACTTTAGCACTAAATGCGGGTCGTAAGCCTGACAGATGCTGTCGATCGAGGCACTTGAGCAACCTATCAGCGTCAGGACCTGTATAATTGGGCTTCCAGGCGTCAGCGTTGGTGGCGTGTTCACTGTTCGTATGATTGGGCATCTAGAAATAGGGAATGTTCAGTTTTGGACATGAGCCCATTTCCAAGCAGAGCTGAAACAGCATGTGACATGTCACCATTAAGAAATCAAGACAACAGACTGTCTCAGTGTCATAGTTGAATATGCCATCGGAGATCCGTCAAACTATTCCGTCAGATCGAGGAGACTCTCAGGAGTCGAAGACACAGAGTAGTAGACGTCAAATCCTTGGATTCCAGCAGAGATCACCTGGTCCGCAGCTTGATTTTCAAAGTGCAAGCTTCTTTTTTGGAACAGATCCTTAAAAGGAATATCCCTGGTCTTTTTTGAAGGTGAAATGGCATCAGTACTACCGTGTAGTGGAGTGGCATGGTCTAACGGACATTGTTCGGCATGACTGGAAGACAATTCGATCACAATGCGAGAGTGGTTGGCGTTGACGACGGTTGATGCCGGCGCAAAGTCTAGAGTTATACGCATACTTTCCACCGCGCATCTTGGAAATGATAATGCGTGTGCAATATTTATGGACGCTCATAATTTGTCTCTGCGATGTGCGGATGGTGTCCCGAGCTTCGGCTGAGTTAGGCTTATACGGAGACGGAACCAGCAAGGCTATACTACAGCGCAACAGGCCATGCTGCAAACAAGTCTAAACAATAACCTCAGAAAAGCATCACGAAGGAGTTTGACCCTCCACATATATCACGTATCGTTGCGGAAGAGATTGAGCAACTCGATCTGTGTGATACAGAATATATTACTTGGGATGCTTGAGCGCAAGACGATAAATATAGTAGTACCTTTGCACTCGTATCGAGAATTTTACAGTTGATGTATCTTCTTCTGAGTAAGTGGTGCACAGTTGAAAGCTCCTTTGACTGTTCCGTTTTCACAAAAACCTTGGTCAAATGCGAAAAAGACAAGATCTAATTATAACATACAATGTCATCAATTGCAGTATAAGTACTGTAGAATTACATAGAGCTAGTAAAGTAAATAAGAATTTCTTTTATTTATTGCTAGTATAGCTGTATTGTTATTTTTTAAATTGAAGAAATTCTTAGAGTTCCAAGCCTTAAGTAATTATTTAATATTAATTTGATGAGAAAAGGCTTTTAGAGATAGAGCTAATTATATTATTACAATAGCTTTAATATAATGAGATATTCTATTTTACACTGCTCGGCCTTGGCCTTCAAATATACTTCTGAGTCGTCATATCTACGTCCTCAAAATACACTAACCCGGAAACAACCGATTGATAACCAGATTGGCTTTCATCCCGCTCTCCCCGTAATAGCCTAAAAGCTGCCTTCGGTGCAACGCGATGAAAGACAATCTATGGATACAGCCGGTTTGCTGACATGGATGCTGTTGGTGTTGGTTGAGGAAAAGCTCCGGACCAATCAAGGGCTCCCCGACCTTGTCTCACCCATCTCAAAATGACATCAACGATCCTGATGGCGTGTCCCAATGATGACTCGATTAAGGTTGATTTTTGTGTGACCCGACTTGCTGATCGGGTGATTTAGTAGATAACGATGGAGGGCATTCCGCGCCGTTTATTATTGTCTGCATTCCACTGCTTTTGCCTTAAAAGTAGAGTTTTGGGTTACGCAACACCAAAAACATCGCGACGATCACGACGAGTAATCTACAATGTCTGCCTCTGAAGAACCGACAAAGCTCCCTGACGATACAATACCCTCTTCAGAGATCGAAAACGCGCAGAGATATGGTTCACGAAACCCCCTCCACGACCTCGATGGCTTATCTCTCTACGAGAAGAAATGCGTCCTGATCAACCGCGAGATCGATGCCCAAGGAATGGGTAGATACCAGTGGTACATCTGGAGTCTTTGTGGCTTTGGATACCTGCTCGACTTGCTATGGGCTCAAGCCTTTGGTCTGGTGCTTGGTCCGTTACAGCAAGAGTTGGGCTTCGGTGACGATGAGTCGGGGAATATTTCGACGAGTTTCAATGCTGGACTTACAGCTGGGGCTTTTGTTTGGGGGGTTCTTGCGGATATTATTGGTATGATGTCTCTTGGCTCGTTTGCTCGACAGGTCCTCTACCTGGAGATTACTTTCCTTTGTTTTGAGTATCAACTGACACTTGCTAGGTCGTCGCTGGGCATTCAACTTGACATGTCTTTTTTCGTCTATATTCGGACTTTGTCTCGGGGCATCCAATAGCTACAACACCTTTCTCGTTCTGACCGCGTTTGTTGGGTTTGGAGTCGGAGGAAACATTCCCATCGACACAACTATTACTCTCGAGTTCATTCCTCAGGTTTGTAGTCAAATATTCAATAAGATACATCAGCTCACTCCTCGATAGAACAAACGGTTCCTTCTGGCTTGCCTCTCTGTCTTCCAGCCCATAGGAGTCGTTATCTGCAGTGCCATCGCCTTTGGGTTTATCCCAGTCTACTCATGCTCCCCCAACTTCTCTGAAGCAAATCCCCTGGAATCTTGCAATAACACCAATGCAGCGAACTGCTGTTCCCGTGGCGATAACATGGGCTGGCGATATCTTCTGTTTACCATTGGTGGAATCACTCTGTTGGTCTTCATTATTCGATTCTTCGTCTTTAACTTCCGCGAGACTCCCAAGTATCTTGTTTATCGCGGCCGCGATGCTGAAGCAATCGACACACTCCAACACATGGCCGAGGTAAACAAGAAGCAGTGCGGACTCAGTCTCGAGCTATTTGAATCTTTGCAGACCGATGAGAGTTCTCTAGGAAGTGGTAATAGCGCAACCCCTGCTTTGGGAGCTGGAACAAAGCAACTCAACATGGTATGGTCTCAGAAGGCAAAGCTTGAGCTTTCTCGGTATAAGATGCTATTTAATAGTGCCAAGATGACCCGGCTCACGATCTTGGTGTGGCTGACGTACATCATGGACTATTGGGGATTCACTGTCGCTGGTAAGTCAAAGAGCTAGGCTGCACTTGGTGGAACTAACCTGTTTGCAGGCTTCTACTTGCCGAAGATCCTCGCCGAAAAAAACGGTGCAGCATCTGTCAGTCTCAAGTCGACATACGGTGCCTACATCTACACATATGCACCTGGCATCGTTGGTGTACTTCTCGGTGCAACACTCTACCGTATCCCAGCCATCGGAAGAAAATGGACAATGGTACTCTCATCCGCGCTGATGGGCATCTCCATTATTCTATTCTCAACAGTCGACACGCGCGCAAAGAACGAAGGCCTGTTCACTATGGAATATTTCTTCCAATCTATGTTTAATGCTGTTCTCTACGGCTGGACTCCGGAAGCTTTCCCTGCTCCGGTCCGTGGAACAGCTTGTGGAATTGCTGGATTCTGGGGTCGGTTGTTTGGTATTGTCAGTCCTTTGATTGCGCAGCATCTTTACGGCGAGAATGGTGGAGGAAGCGTCAACAGTGTGTTGTACTTGGCTGGTGGTGTTATGCTGGGATGTGTGATCACAACAGCTCTACTACCTAATGACATGATGGAGAGCAAGGATGAGCGGTCATGACCAGGCGTTGAGCTCTTTTGGTATAGTTGTACTGGGACGTTCTCTTCTTCTCGCGAGGCTATAACCAGCAAGCTTTCCCTGCAGACTTCTTGGGTGGTGATGGTACAGGCTAGGGAGGAGTTGGTAAGGAACGCTCTTGGATAGATTTGGAAGCCAACCGACTCAAGTATAGAATAACAATCACCTGCCATAAGTTTGACTATGTCTCGATTCTGAAAAGATTCTTGGTCTAGTATTCCTTTATGCTATGAATTTATCTCGTATTTCCTATGGCTTCTCAGTCCTCGCTCTGGTAGAACTGAGGAAGCTTGAACAACTTCTTGGCATTATCCTTTCCAATCTTCCTCTTATCAACATCATTAATAGCCAAAGCATCATACCATGTGCAAGCATCTGAAAATGACTCAAAGGGGTAGTCAATAGAGAAGAGGATACGGTCAGATCCAACCTCTCCAAGACAGAACTGAAGCGTCGAGGTTGAGAAATGGCCACTGGTGGTGATCCAAAGGTTTCGGGCAAAGTATTCGCGGATAGTCAACTTGCATTTCAGTCCGAGGGGCTTCTTGACGTCCTCGAACCAATGGTTGATACGCCACATATCGAAAGGAATATGCTCTCCCAGATGGCCGAGAACGATCTGGAGCTTGGGATGCCGGTCAAAGACACCATTGGTAACCATACCCAGGGCGTGAAGGCTGACTCCGTGAGCAAAGCTCAGAGGAGGACCAATAAGCCAGCTTCGCTTGGCCCAGAGCTTCTCGTGAATGGTGCCTGTTGGGTTGCGAGGATGCAAGTAGAAGGGAACATCCAACTCTGTAACTGTTGACCAGAAGACATCCCACTCTTCTCCGTCGTAAAAGATCATATCGTCGCCATCTGGGCCAGCTCGTTGAGTATCGTTGACCAGAGCGCCCTTGAAGCCATACTTGGTAACAACTCTTCGAAGCTCCTCAGCAGCTTCCTTGGGGTCATGCATAGAGAGCGTGCTGCAAATTATTAGCAATTATACTTAGCACAGTTACAATGTAAACTTACGCAAAGGCACCCAGACGATCGGGGTGATCCTTAATAGCACCAGCGATATAATCGTTGATCTCAACTGCTAGTGACTGAGCCTCCTTGGGATCAAAGACATCTTGCACACCGGGTGCAGTATACGAGAGGATTGTGTAGCCAACACCATGCTCGTTCATGTACTTGATGCGCTGCTCTGTGATATCGTTGATTTCGGCGGCGTGCTTATCAGGGTCGACAGCAAAAAGACCAGCCCACCATCGTGTTCGCTCCTTGAACCGGGGGAGAGCGAAAGCTTCCTCAAGAGCAACCTTGCCGAGCATATTGAATATTAAGGGATGGAGTTAGATGGGATTGTGAGATTGAGATGATTGATAGAGTATGTTTAGATTTTACAAGAGTTGAACCTCGATATATATCCCCCTCGATAACTATTAACTTCTGGAGAACACCACGGCAGTAACCCCAATACCCCATTCCGGATAATGCACCCGTCGCATAGAGTTCAGCCAGTTCCGTTGATTCCGTTTGGACGAGCGGATAATGCACCTTATATGAAACTAGCAGCCAAACTCTGTGGAGCACGGCACTCACCCGCGGCCCGATAATTCTGCGGGGTAGAGGAGATCGTCACTGCGCCCCCTGTTTACAGCAGATACCAGAAACCAGACCCGAAGTCCACTATCGGAAGTCGGAAGCAGGGTACTCAGAGCTTGAGGCCACTGTAGAAACATTTGAGAGAACTGTGACGCACAAACTTTGGGAATCGCATTTTGAACTATCACAAGACAAAACGCCAAAGCCAAAATGGAACAGTCGTATTCAGTGCAGAGTCCCTCGGATCAGTCGGTTCAACCGCATGTTATCCAATTTCTTCAGTCTTTTTACAGCATCTCCGACACACCCGGAGAAACCGACAAGTATGTGGACATGTTCACTCAAGATGCGGCATTTGTCCTCGCATCGAAGAAGGCTTCGGGCCACTCAGGTAAGTGCCGTAATACCTTATCCTAGCAGCAGCTAACCTCTATAGAAATCACCACCCTGAGAGAAGGAATGTGGGATGCAGTAGCATCGCGAAAGCACACCCTCGACAAAGTGTACCCCTTTGGGTCGGGTGCAGACGAAGTCATGCTTCATGGTTCAGTGGCTTTGACGCTGAAGAATGGCGGCTCGGCAGAGATTGAGTGGGCTGGAAGAGCCGAGCTTGAGAAGACGGCCTCTGACGGCAAGTATCGGCTTAAGTTCTACCAGGTGTATCTGGTAAGTTTACGCCTCAACTTGAGGGTCCCGGGATTAACGTGCGATAGGATACTGGAGCTGCTGCTGCTTATAAGAAATAGGCTAGAAAATACAATAGATTCAAGGCATAAGCATTTATTTGTTCCGATAAGATATAAATCGATTATTAGTTGGTGCAGGTCGGACGTCATGAATATTGGGCTTCAAGTGAAGATTTCCTGCTATTGTTGGTGATTTGACCAAAAGGCATACACGGCTTTCCAACTACTAAATATTTGAAAAAAATGCTATCTAAAATTATATATTACAGGGCATATTCCAAATTACGTCAAGTTGCCAACCAATAGTGAACGTACCGTCGGAGACCAACAAAACAACAAACTAACATATCAGTGTAGCCAATGAAGTTGACAACAAGATGAAAATAACACGCCAAGAGCCGTTCTCACGAATATAACCAGGATTGGGGCTAATCCCTCGTTTCATAACTACTGTATGCAAGCCATTTACAAGAAGCTGGAATGCAATGCCGATGTTGCCGAGAACGAGCTGCACGGTCCCAACCTGGAGAAACAAATGAACAATTAAGGAACTGAACGTTCTCTTATCCTCTAGTCCACTTGACGATTGATTATCTTATGTAATCTCTCTTGGTTCTACGTTGAATTGAAACTGTTAGTTAATAGTCCCAAGAGTTTCATGGGATCATCGAAGTCACTAGTAGAAATCAGATAGTTAGGCGGAGCTATGAATAGACGTTCTAGCCATGATTGGACTTTAAATAACGGGGCTACGTTTCCAAGGATACATGCAGTGGATCGGAAGTAGTTTAATACAACTTAACATTTTGAACAAGAACTAATGCAAAGCTAAGATATCATCCGAAACTCCCCTGTCATTTCTTAAGCTCCAACCACGACGCCATTTGGTAGTTCCAAGCCCACGGGCAGACCGTTAATGAAGCCCTCATACTTCTCTCCCTGGGCTTGCGCCAACTTCTCCTCAATATCCTTGTACATATCATATGTGTTCATCTCCTCGATAGTCAGAACCTCCTTCTCGTTCTCAACCTTGTATGTGGAAGTATCCTTGTTGACAGAGAAACCTGAAATGGTTAGCACGGGTTACGGTCTAGGTTGACATATAACTCACCAATTCGCTCGTTGATATTATAGGCAGCCTTTGCAGCTGCTGCTTGGACACGGGTAGCTCTGGGCAGGCGAACCTTGTCGTAAACGGAGAGGGCCTGCTTGATGTCTCCATTGAAGTATCGCTTGCTGAACAAGATACCCAAAGCAGCAGCGTCCTCGATGGCCATGCATGCACCTTGAGACTGGTGAGGCATCATAGGGTGACCAGCGTCTCCGAGAAGGCAGACGTTGCCCTTGGCGATGTAAGGATAAGGCTTGTGAACCCACAGGCGCCAGGGCTGGATCTCCTTTCCGATGGCAAGGTGACCGAAGACTTGGCGGTCGAGTTGAGGGTAAGGCTTGAGAAGGTCCTCTGTGGGAAGACTGTCAGCTCCCCAGGCCTGGGTTGTATAGTCACCCTGCTCTCGAGGGAAGAAGCAGTAGTATGATAGAAGCTTGCCGCCGTTACAGGGGGACAGGACGATCTTATCCCACTTTCCTTCTTGGCCGCCCCAGTACTCAAGGGCGCTGTTTAGAGAGTAATCAACAAGACCAGCCTTGACGGCCTCTTCGGTGGTGACGTTGCAGTGCAGGCAGCTCTGGTCGGAGGGCTTCTTCTCAGGGAAAACACCCAAGATTCCTCGAACAGCGGAGCCAATACCATCAGCACCAACGATCAGATCGTGCTTGGCCGTGACTCCATTCTCGAATGTGATGGTGCCTGTGGGGAGATCGATAGCGGAGCAGCGGTGGTTAACTAGCAGCTTTGCAGGTGTGCCTTCTCCATCCTCACCCATGGCAGTATCCTTGAGCATAGCGTGCATGTATTGTCGGTGGAACATATTATACACGAAACCCCATCGCTTCTCGTAGTCGTCCAAATCATAGACACTAACAGGCTCGCCAGTCTTCCAGTCACGGTTGATGAGCTTCTTGAGAACGACGGGGTCTCCCTTCTCGACATCGACGTTCCACTCGTGAAGCCAGCGAGTTCCGTTGGCGGCGCAGGATACTGAAGCGCCAACTTCGCCAGCAAAGTCGGATCTCTCGTAGATTGTGACTTCGTGGCCGGCGCGGCGGAGAGCAATGGCTACTGACATGCCGCCGATGCCACCGCCAACGACGCCAACGTTGAGGCGCTTCCAGTTGGGCATGGTTGTTGTGTTATCCTTGATCATTGTGAAGGAGTATAAAGTGAAAAGGAACTATAAGATGAGATGTTGAGATTCAAGAGGGTGTTATTTATTGAAGTTGAGATGATTGAATTGGATTGAATTAAATTGAAGCATCAGAGGCTGAGCAACGATCACTATTTAGCTTGCTCACGATTGAGCGTTATCACGTTGGATCAACAGCCACTCAGTGTTCATATCCGCCTGCAACCACTATCTACACTTCAACCGCTTGCGGCTGTACTAATTTTCGGAAGTTCCGCGCTGGCGATAGGTTATCTCGAGATAGCGGGTGACCACGAGACGGAAGTGGTGCGATATCCGCTAGTGTCGGATAACGCACTACATCCACATCAGATCGCACCCGCACGGTTGGGACCTGGGGTAATCTGGCAGCGGATCTTCGGCGGGTCGTCGCGTGAGCATTGATTGCCTCCAGGCATGGTAATTGGGACAGTCGGAGGCGTCTACTGTCGGGAGAGTTGAAGATACGATAGGCGAAGAGGGCGGCAAGATCACGATAGTCATCTCATTTCGGTACAGCAGGCTCAGTGAGGATGATCAAGGTCATTCAGGTTCATAAATCATGCTACATAGAAAGATGGATAGAGTTAAATATTATGACAGAAATGGATACGTATCCCATAGCGAAACATTCAGTGTCTCCCAGTCCAGCCCCAAATCACTACCTTCAGGCTGCTGAAATACCCAATCCTGCATCGTCTCATCCCCCATCTGAGGAGTCTGCAGCGTAAATGGAAACATCTCATCCAGCGAAACTTGGGCAGGTTGTGAGGCTGAACCCTCGGCCGGCGTATCCAGACTGAACAGCTTGGAAACATATCGGCTTCTTCCGGTAGATGCCTCGTTGGACCGTCGCTTGTCAATGGCGCCGGACAGAGTCGTGAGAATGTCGAGGTAATGCGCTGCCTGGGGGCTTTGCGTTGCCAAGTGTCTGAGGACGTCTTTGGCGCCTTGAAAGGCATTGTTGATATCCGATTCAACGGGGTATTTGGCGAATATCTCCAGCCCAAGTACTAGCCCTGATGCAAAGACGAGGGCTCTAAGATAATAGTTAGCAGGCAGAACTGGTAATACATGTTCGATATGACATACTTCATAATGCACATATTTCCCTGTAACAAACCAGCGTTAAGGGCCTCAGAACATGTTTGCGACAAATACATGGCCGCATCAAGACACGCAGCAGCCAATTGAGAATGCGCTCCTTTACCAAGAGGCTTGGATGTAAGTGCAGAAACCAAAAACGGTCTGGAAACCAGCATAACAGCCAAATAATACAAACACGAGACGCAGACTTTGGCAATAGCGCCGTGTTGCTGAGTTACTATTCCCGGACTAGGATCGCCTGTTGGAATTTTGACAGATGCAGGAAGATCTCGTTTCCATCGCTCGATGTCCTGTAGAAACTGCTCGACTATTGGCGTTGTAACCTTTTTCTGGTCGTATAGAGTGTCTGTTATGTCGTTGATGATTGTAGAGACTTTGTTGGAAGCCATTAAATGCTCGGTAATACTATCACCAGCCTGTGCAACATCGTCTAACTTGCCGTCCGATCGGATCTGTGCAGATGCTGAAGGTCGACCCAAAAGGGAGTTAACAAGCTTATCTAGGATGCATACGCTCATCCACACGCGTAGCCTAGAGCACTTAGTTAGTTATAGTTGAATTTTCAATCTAATAAAACTTACTTTGATTGATCTCCTGGTCCTGGCTTCACAGCATAAGACTCTCTGCTGTGCAATCCCAACGCAAGAGCAGCTTTCGCAGCAACACCCAGATACATGAAAGCTGCATTTCTCCTACACTCTCCAAGCATGAAAAACGCCATGAGGAGAAATGTGCGAACCATATCCAAGTCAGGGTCTTCAAGAAAGCCGACAAAGGCTTGGCTGCGGGCTCTGCGGAAATAAGCTTGTCCTATTGTTCGGGCGCTGTGGAGTGACTCGCACTGAGCGCCGATTGCAATTACAAGGTCGACTGAGGCTTGTTTTAGTGGTGATAGGGTGGGAGATGGGGAATATCCTGCTTCGTCGTCGAGATTGAGTAGAGTCTCGAGTTCTGACGCGTCAAAGACGTGGATTAACGCTTCAGTCTGCTGTTGTTAGAATACATTCATTGAGTCGGCGGTTGACAAGGGACATACCACTACGTAATAAGATCTCAAATATTGCTGTTTTTGCTCGTGATTTAATCTCATCGCGCTGGTCTCATCATGTGTAGTGGCGGTTGGCGACTCGATCTCAAGCATAGTGTCGCTCTTCTCATTGTGAGAAAATGCAGAGGGTCCAATCTGCTGAGAGACGAGATTTCGCACGATCTGAAGAAATGAGATGGATGCAGCGCCACCGATATAAACTAAAAGAAAATGAGTAATTGAGCAACCCAATTAAATAAGTCATGTTACCTCGCTCGCCTCTTGAGTTCAGAAGCATTCGTGGTGGATTTGTTGACGACGACGCCTCGGTCTGACTGTCCTTCTCATCATCCTGCTGCGAATGCGACGGCGACAAAGGGCGATATCCTTCATCCGTCTCTAGATTCGGCTGACTACTCTGACGCGAACTCGTACTCATCCGTTCTGTCGTTGCTGATCCAGCAGTAGCGGCAGCAGCTCTGGCAGCCTCTGCTCGTGCCCTTGTTCTTGAGCCTCGAGGGGCGTAGGTGATGAAGCATTGGCTCTCCAGGCCGCGTCGCACGCACTGAGTGCATGGGGCTGAGCCACTGCATCTCTTTTTGGTCTCGCGACATAAATTGCACGCTTCTGCTGCTCTTTGTCGCTGGTGCGCTGGGACTATTGGGCGAGGCATTTTGATGGGGTTATTTGGGGTTGTTTGGGGTGTTTGCGATGAGTGAGCGGTGTTAGACTGTTAGTGGAGGGTTCTAGTGAAGATAAGGATGCTATGATATCAGCTTAGCCACCGTCCGCGTTCCGACGGGCATTCCGTCCGTTGGTTGATAAGCTCCGTACCCGTACTGTTACTGATAGTGAGGTTTAATTTG
Source organism: Fusarium sp. NFCCI 5145 (assembly GCA_033439405.1). NCBI lineage: Eukaryota > Fungi > Ascomycota > Sordariomycetes > Hypocreales > Nectriaceae > Fusarium > Fusarium sp. NFCCI 5145. The sequence continues at coordinate 48,053 of JAWDHB010000455.1, forward strand.
CGGGGTAATAGCCCTGGGTTTTCACTGGTTACTGATCCTGGAGCCAGCGCGGACAGAGCGTTACCGTGTTGAGACACCGCTAACGCAGACAAGCACTCACTAGCCGAGATGCCGAGGTGTCCGATTGGCTGACTCACTTCCTTGCAAAGGTCGTTGGGTCTTTTTCTTGGGCGTATTCGTTTTGTATCAGTATTTTGTGTTTATTATTCTTCCTTGATTAGATAGATTCAAGATAATTATTTGCTTTATTTTGGATGTACTGAGCGTTGTTATTTTATGCTTGGTGCTTTTTAATTAAATCAGATCCTCCGCAGATGAGTGACGTCAGCCCTTAGCTCGATGGAGCCGATTCAGCTACCCTAGAGCTAAGTGAGTATCGCGATGTATTGGCTCTAGAATAGGATAAAGAGTAATCATGGGATTTAAAAAATTAAGATTGAATGCGAAAATAGTCGTATGTTGCGTTATGCTTTTGTTGACCGCCTTATTCATCTGCTGGTCCATCTTGTGGCAATCAATGTCCATGTCTCTCATGGCAGAAATTCTAGAACCATTCCACAAGTGCGTCGGCCTTATTATCCATGTCATGCAACAAGCTGTTGGAACAAACTATGGGCCCTGAAAGAAGAACCTAGCGTGTTACAGCTAATGCATCTTGTCACTCTTAAGCTGGCTAGGACAATATGTGTCTCGAGAGATGCGTGCATAATAATACTGATGATTGGACCTGGATATCTGAAGTGGGTAATTTTCCACAGAGAACAAAAAGACCTTGTGCGAATATTGATAAACCTGCAGATATCAATCATTCATATCATCAAGGCACGATACGATTACAAGACGATGCTGTACTTATATCACGACATGCGAGATAAGGCCGGGCGGGTATAAGGGCCGATTTTCACCAGATCCACATCTCTCTCTCGGCTATGCCGGCTTTCAATCGGAGATTGATTTCCCTGCCCTTGCTTATCGATACATGCGAAAGTGGGGGGTTGATCATTGACTAACCAACTCTTCGAGTTTCATCCCTCAAAAACCGTCGCCGCCCAAAATCCACCCAAAATGTCTGCTACTGATGATGGAGAGCTTCCAGCTGTCTTCGAGTCGGCATCCGTGGCTGGCTACGACACCCATTCTGACCGGGACACTGATCGGATAAGATCGCCGCGGCGTGGTCTCAAGAGGATTTCTGCTGCCTGCCAGAGATGTCGCAGGAGAAAACAAAAAGTACGTACGTGTGAGATGTATTTGGAACACGGCAAACTGACCGACTGACTTCGTGTCAAGTGTGACGGCAGACATCCCGTTTGCGGGTCTTGTGCTGCTGCAAATGTGCCTTGTGTTCCCTCAGATCGTCTCGTCGTGAAAATGGACAGGGAATGCGAATGTGACCATCTCAGAGGTCAGGTTGAGCGTCTCAAAGATCGCGTCAATGAACTTCAGACACAGCTGGCCATGCAATCGAGAATGCCATCCGAGACCCGCTCTCAGGAGAGTCATCTGCAGCTCAGACCTGCTGCTGATTCAGGGCGCAATGATCGCCAAGAACCAGATGGCTCGGTAGCAAGTTTGGAGAGGGGATATGTTGGTCGTATGCTTCTGCCAACTTTTCGAGGTTTAGGACCTAATGGCGCCTCCGAGAATGGTTTCATGACGGGTCCTTGGCAGCTGTGGCATGGATTATCAGCCAGTGAGACGCCTCCTACAGCCACGTCAAACACATTCTCGCTTCACCGAGACGGCCTCGGCCTGATAGACGTGTTTTTCGACCGCAGGTGGCCACAATATCCCGTTCTCCATCGACCAACTTTCATGGAGCAACACTATATACCGTATTGCAACGGCCAATCCAGGAGCAGATTGTCCGCCTTTGAAGTACACATGGTACTCGCCATTGGAGCCTCAGAAAAAGCCCGGATCAGCTCCGAGGCACCCATATCTCACGAGTTCTTCTTCGAGGCTGCGGCGCGCGATCTTGACGCAGTGCTTCAAGCTGAAGATATTGACTGCGTAAAATGTCTCTCGTTGCTTTGCTTGTTCGGTAGTAACGAACCGCAGTCGGTGAATTTGTGGTACACCGTTGGCATGGCGTTGAGGCTTGCAGTTGGGATCGACATGCATCGGGAGGAGAGCCTCGCCAACAAGACTCTGATAGATGCCGAGATGCGAAAACGCCTGTTCTGGAGTCTTTACACCATGGATCGAAGTGTCTCGATATCTCTTGGACGACCTTTGGGTATACAAGATGCGGATATCACAGTACCGCTTCCGCTGATTCTTACCGATGAGCAAATTGCAGGGCCAGCAGATCAAGCCATCGCAAACATTCTCCCAGACGTCAGAGACATGTCTGCATTTCGACACATTGTTGAACTCAGACAGATAAACGCAGGTATCTACTCAGCCCTTCACTCAGCAGGCGGCACCAATCTTGAGAGCACAAACCTCGACGCAATAAGACAACAGCACTACACCCGCCTCAACGCATGGCTTCTCTCCGCCCCGAGATACCTCGCGCCACTGTCAATGTACCAGACGCCAGAGTGGTTCCAGATCGCCTATCACCAAGCCGTCATCAACCTACACCGGCCGTCGCATGCATCACCGGTGAGCAGCGCAGACGCCATCCGGCTGTGCGCCGATTCATCAATAAGCCTCATCAGCTGCTACAACGCCCTGTATGCGAAAAACAAGATAATCTATACCTTTGTGGCGCTGGACTCGTTGTTCATGGCTGCGGTTACGATGCTGTACTCCATCAGAGCGAGTTCAGTAGTGCGATTTGAACTCACGCGAGAAGTTGTCGAGTCAAATATTGAATCATGCGTGAGGCTGCTGTCCAAGATTTCACACGGCAAGACAGTCGGGGAGAGGAGTACGCAGATTATTCGGAGACTAGGCAATGCGACGCTAGCCATCTTTGACAACAGTTCTCATGCCGAGGGAGAGATAGATACCGAGTTTATGTCATGGTTCGGAGTCAAAAGTCAGAATCCGCCTCGGCCGGAGTATCCCACGCCGAGCATCGACACAGCCTGGAATGACCTGTTTGAGCATGGATACGACCTTAATAGTTTCCAAAATGTACACTTGCTTCTTTAGGGCAAGAATGTTTGGTAAACAAACTAATTTATCTAACTTGTTTTGCCCACGGCTGTTAATTATGCATTGGCCTGCTTAGCAGGGATCTCCTAGTCAGAAGTGGTGATTTTACTTTTAACGTGCCCGAAGTATCCGGTTTGGTACTCTGTTAACTAATCAAGCACAGTGAAACTCTCTCAATCTACGCAAGTGGCAAGAGACTGAACCAAGGTTTGAATAGAGAAGGATCTAAGCGTCATGTCAACGATCTCATGGAGTTGCAGCCTTGTTTCGAGACCTGTTTCTCAGCTCAGGGTATCATTTTGCCCCAAAGCTAAACCATATATCTCGTATTCCCAACATTCGGTCTGAAGTTTGTTGAGTGGGAACTTGGGAATGTACTGGGGAGTACGTTATATGACGTCCGACGTGCAAAGAGAGAGATTGCCATATGTGTGACGTTCACCGAATTCAGAGCCGATCAGATAGGATCGCAGTATGAACCGAACAAACATCTGGCTGAAAGAATGTGACGGAAAGTACATTCTATGATGTCTAAAACATAAAAAGATGGAGGTTTTATTTGTTTGACATTCAGAACCGACCAGAGAGGATCACAGTCTGAAGTTTGTTAGGCAGAGATTGAGAGAATGGATATTGTGTAGAATTTAATGGAAAGTACAAAGTGTAGAGATGTTTCTATGAGTGACGCTCATTGAATTCAGATATGATCCGATACTGTAATTTCACAGCTCAAGTGCCAAGGTGAAGTATGTGTAAAACACGTGTATGTATATTGGACCTCAGTAGAAGGTGATAGAAGTAGATACAAACATAAACACCAGCCATTAACACATGTTATCTCCGTTCATCCTCCGCACCATGCCCAATATCCAGGCAATTGGTCTTTTTGATCTTTGTGAAGCAAGTCTCTTACAGAAGCTTGACACAGTTGAGGAGGTTGAGGTTGACGAGCCCGCCCTGCTGATGTTAGCAATCCATTCCTCTTAGCCCTTTTCTGGGAACTTACCTGAGCGGCGTTGCTGTCGCAGCAGTACGCATCGTTGTTGCATCCGGCGCCGAGAGCCTGGACGAGACAGCTGAGACCGTCGCAGCAGACCTGCTGGCTCTGAGCAGAGCAGACAGGGTTGTTGCCTCCGGAAGGGTTGATGACAGAAGGGCCACCGCCGCCGCCGCCAGTGCTGCCACCACCGTTACCGCCAGCACTGCCGCCACCGCCGGCATTGCCCGCGCCATTGCCTCCACCGCTGTGACCTCCGCTACCACCGCCTCCTTGGCCGCCGAGTCCGCCGCCGAGTCCGCCGCCGCTACCTCCGCTGCCTCCGTCATTGCCTCCACCGTTCTGGCCTCCGGTGCCTCCTCCGCTACCACCTCCGCTACCACCGCCTCCTTGGCCGCCGAGTCCGCCGCCGCTACCTCCACTGCCGCTGCCGCTGCCTCCACTACCACCGGATCCTTGGCCGCCTCCCTGGCCGCCTCCATGGCCGCCGCCGCCGGTATTCCAGTCCAAGCCGCGGGTGTTATAACCGGCCCCAGGAGCGGGAGCAGCAACGGCAGCTGTGGCCACGGCGAGGATAGTAGCGATGGTGGAGAAGTGCATTTTGATTGGGATCAGTTGGAAGAAGTTGAGGTTTTGAGAGTGAGTGAAGATTGAAGGTGTTTGAGGAAGCTGTTGAAGAAGCTGTTGAGGCTGATGAGGAATTCGAGTTTGAGAGGGAGAGAGCTGGCTCTTTATACTTGAGAGTTCTCACCAGATTCGCCCCGTTCAAGAGAATTCATCCTATCCAAATTATGTGTGCGTGTCTCTCTTGGCAGAACAGGATTGTATCAAGTCATAATGCAACATGACGATGGAGCACCGGCCATCACACAGACAAAAAGCTGAGCTCGCCTGGAGATGCAAAGTGTAACGCACCTCGGCGATCATTGTACCGGTCAGAGCTGTAGCTGGTGCTTGAGCTTGGACATGGTCTGTAATCTTCACCTCCCGTTCGGTTGAGTCGGTTCCTGGCCGATGCGACTTTTCCTCAGATCATATTAGAAACCCGATTATTTGCAGGGATGTGGCTTTGTTCTAACAAAACATTTCGTAATAGTACAGCACTGTACGGCTCTAACTGCCGATTCTACTAGGATATCGGGCGAAATAGTTTGTGAATGCTACATAATCTAGGATCACTGTAGCTCCGCTATTGTGATAACCGCCCGCATCAAGGAGTTGCTTCCCGCCTCGAAAATCCTCCAAGGATAGTAATACAGTACAGGGTAGGAATTCAGAACCAGATTAAAAGAGAAAAAGAGAACACGATACCGGATAATCCGGGACATGTCTTCGTATCGTCATGGAATCATAGCTCTCGATTATGTATGTTGTAGTTGCCACAGAGACCCATGATGCTCCAAAGCAACAAACCTGCTGTACGAAGACATGAGATGTGACAAACAAGGCAAGCCGAGGAGTTGGAAATATCAGAATCACAGCATAGATGTTGAGCGTATAGTACAGTAATGGACTGCTCGTGTGTGGCACAAGGGTCCTGCCGCCCTGGATAGCATAGCATAGCAATGGCGTCAACGAAAGTAAATCACCCGCAACAAGCGTTCTGATTTGTTATCCAGGTTCTCGTCCCACAGAACCGTACTGTATGAGTTAAGGGGATCTTAGGCATGATGAGCTAACGTACAGGTCCTGTAATTTGGCATTGTCTCTTCTTGGCACCAAGACAATGCCCTGTCCTCGAAACCCAAGACAGCCACAAAAGCCCAACCACGCGTTCCTGGCCGTTGAGCCTTGAGAAAGTCTATCACCGTTATGGATGATGCGGCGATCGGCAAAGAGCAGGTTTAGCCTGCGCTATGTCTGGCGCTATGTCTGTCTCTATTGCCGATGGCACGGCCGGTGGGAGCTGAGCGCGGATTCTAATTGGACGCGAGGGACGGAAGTTTCAGCCCGGTGGCTTGCAGCGAAGATCTTTTGCTCTTCTAGTCCAAAGCCACCAGGGGCGAAATCGCTGAGAATATCGTGCGGAGAAAACGCAGGGGCCAGCAAAAGGCCCGACGTAGAGGGCAAGACGTTACATATGGCCTTTGACTCTGGACAAGTTTCTATTTTTGTCTTTGAGTTGATCAACAATTACAGACTATGAGGTTTTTCACACATGATGACTCCTTCACCCGGCTAAACTCCTTGGCATTGCTGACAGGGAGGTCCAAATAGGCTTTGTTGGTCTAGAACAGAAGTGGATAGATCCCTGCACTGCACCGATACATCCATTTACAGAATCAACTTTCAAGTCCAAGCACTGGAAGTGGCAAGACTGACATGCATGCGTCGTTGCCCCTACATACGTATGTATGAACGTCCGTTATGTCGTTAGATATATGTATGTACCACACAGATTGTTACCAAGAGGCGCTGAAACGCTGCAAGATCTGCAATTTACTTTCTTGCAAGACAAGGTTCCGTATCTAAACGGAGTTTGCACGACACTTCAACTGCTCAACAGCGTCACAATATGGCCGTTGGGACATAACAGGATCTGATAGTCCGGATGGAATTCTCCGAACCAACAGCACAAAAGAGGGAACCCAATGGAGATAGAGTACCTGTCCAGCCACTTGCTTAACACCATTGAATTCTGGGAGGATCTTCGGCCATTAGATAGAGCTACAGATGTTTCTATTTACATAACTATAAATAACTATCGAAAGATCGACGAAGTCATTTGTGATTTTCATAATGTGGTGTATCAAAATCGATATAATAAACTTTCCTATAGCACAAGGTCATGACGATCATTAATGCCACAGCACGTGTGACTTGCACTTGCGTAATGTATGGCAAGCTAGGCAAGCTATGGGCCGGTGTGATAAACTAGTAGCACAGCATTAGTTTAGTCCGAGATGGGAGGCCTTTTCAGGCCTCAAGATTCTATTGCACTTTATGGAGATGCAAACTGGTTTTTTGGCTGTAATATTCCGATTCGCCAGTGTCTTGTGATATTGACCAAGGGTATGAATCATGATTATGCATTAGACCATGATGCCTTGGTTATTAAGCCAAGAGAGTACTATTTGCTAGGCCTAACTAGCCAGCCACCTGGAGTAAAAGACAATTATAGTAGTACCGGTCAAGGTAATCAACTGCATAGGAACCCGGATTGTATGAAGCATTCTTCGTATAGCCACGGAGGCACTCCGTAAGGGATATTACTGGTTCTTCTCTCATAATCCAACCGATCAAGACGTCAAAATGAGACAAGAGATGAAAACTTGGGATGGTGGGCAAAGGCCAGAGTGAGATGCAAGGGGTTGAAGGAAGATTAGTTGATCTTTGAACAAATGGAAATAGTAAGCATAGAAAGGATTATCATGAATCCTACCGTAGCAATGGTAGGCCGTTAGTACGACATAGCAGCTTTCGTTGTTTTGAGAAGGAAAGATATCTATTGGCTTTCAGTAGATGTGAAGAAGGATATCATCGTAAAACTTATAAACGGTACTCAAACTATGAATAGAATATTGTACTTTTGCTGCTAGTGCCTCGAAGCTCAGCATCCATGAGGTTGGCGTTTACTCCTATAGATGCGAGTCAATTGGTTCACCTCGAGGACCCCAAGTCACCGTGATCTCCCTTTCTTAGAAGACAACCTTATGCTAGTCACAAGACTCATTTAACTGCAATAGATGTCCCATTCAACTTAGTTCCTTTTATCTGAAAGCTTTGTAACTTGTATCGTACCAGATCAATGGCCAGGCGAGTTCCGACGCGTTGATATCATACATGTCAACGACTTGGTCAAGCCTGGCCGGGTGGAGCTCCGTCTTTGCCACTCTTTAAAATGGGTATGTTGGCAGACCAGAATTAGAATGTCATAATTTAGTATATTGGTTCAATGGACAATCAAAAGACAACACTAAATGGGTTGATGACTTGACGATAAGTCTCAGGCCTCAGCACAATGAGAAGTCAATAAGAGGGTTCACCTCTCAATATCAGAGTTGACTCAGTCTGACACTCGCCGCCGCCATATACTTGAAAGACTTTGCCCACTGCGTACAATGCTATCTTGATTAATCCTCGCCGCCTCACTAAATAAATAAGACTCCAAGACAAGAAATACCATAATCCTGGCACTGCGGTCTTACGACTGCGTGGCCCTCTCATGCGCAAATACCCGTGTGCCTGAAGCTTTCTTATCTCCAAACCACGACCAGATATCTCCAAGAAGTAGTTCAGGGACCTCCCATGCAGCGAAATGACCACCACGATTGTGCACATTTCTCTTTAGAACATTTCCTCCTCGCTTAGCCCAGTCTAAGGGTAAGCGGTAAGCAATGTCATAAGGAAACTGACTGATAGCGACTGGAACGTGCACTGGTGGTACAGTGCCTAGGTCGAGAACCTCAAAGGTCCCGTCGTTAGTCGTCTCCTTGTAGAAGCGCATTCCACCATATGGGCCTTGGATGTAGTACATCAGTGACCAAGTGATAATTTCTTCTGGGTTCCAAGTCGTAAGAGATGGATCGATGAGCGGTTGCATTAACGCATACACCCACATCGCGTTTCCCATGGGCGAATCTGTCATGCCGAATGCCAACGCGAGCGGCTGTGTTTGCATAATAAGTCGGTAGCCAGAGCCTAGATTGATAAATTTCTCCAAGCCTGCTGTATATGAAACCTCATCCGGGGTAGCTAGTCCTTCTGTGAGTCTGCGAAGGTCATTGGTCGATGGCTGAATCATCCATAAGTTGCTAAGGACTGAGATGACGGAGTTTGGAAACAGATTGGCCTGGTAGCGAAGAATAACGCCACCAAAGTCTCCACCTTGGATAACATACTTGGTGTAGCTGAGCTGATGCATCAACGCATTGAAAGCGTGTGCGGCTTTGATAGGGCCGAAACCAGGATGTTTCGGTGCAGGGGAGAATCCGAACCCAGGGATCGAAGGAGCAACAACGTGGAAGGCGGGAAGTGAGGCATTGGGAGGATTTGTCAGGTTGCCAATAATGTACGAGACTTCCAAGAATGAGCCAGGCCATCCGTGGATAAATATCAGAGGAATGGCGTCGGCCCGGGGTGAACGATGGTGAACAAAGTGGAGTGGTACTGGATAGCTGGCATTATGGATAATGGGCTCGACAATAGTTGTGAACTGCTTGAACCTGAAAAGTGTGTTAACATTGATGTCTATTGATAGGAGCTGTGTGCCGGTTACCGACCTTTTGTTGATTGATGCTTGAGTCGCATTCCAGTCATAGTTGTTGGCCCAGAAATCACGGACCGCTGTGAAGTTCTTTGCAGTAGGGCCGTCACTTGGTTCGTCTATGAAGACTGGAACTCTCGTATTCGCGACCCGCTGCCGAGTTTCCTCGATGAAGTGTGGATTGACATTGATTTCGAATGGCTTGGGTGACTTTTCAAATACAGCATTGACATTTGGCAGAGAAAAGGTATCCGCAGCAGCCGCCAAGACTGGACTGATGCTGAGTATCAGTTCAAGAATTTGTTTGTTTCCCTAAGATATTGAAAAGATTATTCGAGTTAATGCTGGTTATGATCTTAAGGGTAGCTTCAGCATTTAGGATAGTGCTTGGCTTAATAGTTACTCGCAGCGGTATCATTATTCATCAATAACGTCAGCTGGTCCTTTTTATTCTAAATGGAATATTATAAATCACATATATTAAAGTTCTTATGTTAACGCGTTTGCCGATATATCGTGAAAGTAATTGTTGATGACCGGACCTTGCAGCTGCTGAAAGCTTGTCATTCCTGCTTCAACTTAGTTGATGACCGGATGTCGGAGTTATAGTCTATCCTGTGATCATATCCTACCTCTGCATCTGGATAAAGATCTGCAATGAAACGGAGCTATTACTAAGAAAGAAAAGGTCGAATCCTTCAATTTAGTTATAGCCGACGACCTACGGATGTTGGTGCCAAGATTTGTCATCCAAGTAGGAGATATCCCCACCACCTGCGCTACTTGGCTAGGGTTTGGAGACCGTCCCTTGCACTATCCGTCAGCCCAGGGCACCAATGAGCGTGTGATTGAGGCACGGAGCTTGCAAGAGGATTCAAGCACGGGGTCGGCCGGTCTTTAGGCCCTACCAAAGTACTGTATCCTAGGTAATTTGCAAAACATCGCGTTACGGCAGTTGAGAAATTCGTAGACGTTCGATTGACGTTTGGGAATATAAAAAAGCATTTTCGGCGTGTTCCTTTGACTTCAAACTCATCACAAAGTATCTTTTGCCCATAGCTCCTCCGCATCCTACAATCATAGCTTGATATTTCAAGGTCAAAATGGCCCCCATCCAATTCGGCGTCCTCGCCTTCAACTACCAAGTTATTGACGCGGCTGGGCCCACCGACATACTAGCTTCAGCTGACAAGAGAGCCCTCATTGGGATTCAAAAATACGTTCCCATTTCTGAGGATCTTATTTTCCGTGCCCCAGAATTTGAGTTCCACCACATTGGCGTGACCGGAGATCCTATCAAACTGGGCACTAGCAATATGACACCTGTCCCAACAACGACTGTGGATGAGTGCCCCGAGCTGGATGTTTTGCTGGTCCCAGGACCGGCCCTTGAAGGATTCATTCTGGATCCCAAATTTATTGATTTAATCCGAAAACACGTTGCCGCTGGGAGACTACTCTTTGCAAACTGTACTGGTGCCAGCCTTGTCGCATCCACGGGTGTTCTGGATGGAAGGAAGGCCACGGTCAACAAGGTGGAATACGAGTGGGTTAAGGAGCAATGGCCAAAGGTTAACTGGATCCGAGAGAAGACCTGGGTTGTCGATGACAATATCTGGACGGGTTCGGGGGCGGTTACCGGTATGGATATGGTTTCCCACTGGCTTAGGGAGAACCATGGCTTAGATGTGCTTATGCAGGCTGCTGCTACCTTCGACTACGAACCACGAGATGACGACGGCTTGTACAATGTTTTTCCGCAGAGGTATAACTCAAAGGGAGGGAAGATTTCTTATGTGTTTACACATCACTCAGATCAATAGATGAGCGATAGGTACATAACACTCTTGAAAAGGGAGGCATAGAAGGAGTTGGAGAATACATAAATTTCTTTTAATTGTTTCTTAAAAGAACTTGAAGTGCACGGGACCATTATCTTGAGTTGACTGTTCTCCTTGCGGAAGGACTTTGGGACCAGCCCTCGATGGGCCACTAAGTTGGGTGGGAAAGAGAAGCAGCTGTCTATAACGGACCATAATATGATTTGTTCACCATGTGTAGCAATGATCGCCAAAAAGGTTTACAAGGCTTCACTGCTTCTCTTAGCTAGATTTATTCAGGGAACGACATCTCCCATGGATTCTATATCTAAAAAAATTCATGAGACTTGATGCTTAGCTAACAGCAGCTGCAGCCCAGAATCGTCCCTGTAGCGTTGAAGTGCAGTAACCTTCCACTCATTCCATTCCAAGCCCTCGTCCACCGCTATAGCGTCTCGGAGCCCTCGGAAAAGACCTAGAAATCCGTCCCAGTCTGCAAGATCATACCCGCAGCAGAAAGCGAACCTATGCTGTAGTCGACCGTCCCAGACAAAACGGGCTAGGTCTGGATGGCCCTTTTCCGCAAGCAGACGTGCAAAAATAGCCTCATCATCACCCAGGGTATTCTTACCGCGATAGAAGTCTGCAACGGGTAGAAACCCAATGGGAGAGTTGAAAGCATGTGCAGGTGACGCGGTGTGAGCCCACTCCCAATCGATGATGCCAGTGATGTTGTAATCCTCGTCCACCAGAATATGATCTCCCTTATCGTCTGCGTGCTTCAGATAGAACTTCTCGTCCCCATGGACTGAAGGTAAAACACGTGGCACCAGGTCAATAAGAAACCGGTGGAGTAAATAGGCATCCACTGGTTGCTGCGAGTACATCTCCTCTTGGAGGATTAAATCCAAGATGAGTCGAATTGAAGACGTGTGATATTCCTCCAAGGAGGAGAAGGGTCCAATGGTCTGCATTTCGGATTGCACGATGTTTGTGAGTGATTCTCGAGCAAATGGACCGACCCGAGACTTGCCAGGGCTATTGAAGGAGCCGAGAAAGTCAAAAGGGTATTTGTGAAGCTCCACAAAGGTATCTGCAACTTGGTTCATAACCTTTTCCCTTTGTTGCCGAGTTGCAATAGACCATCTCAAGGATTTTCCGGGCAACTTCTCCATCAAAATGAAGCCAACCCCCACAGGGTTATCGGGGTGCTCAAGCGCAAAGTCGTAAACCTTTGGAGCGGGAACGCCAGTCTGCTCTAAGAACATGAGAGTTGCAACCTCACTCTGAATGATGTAATCTCGCAATGCCGCGGGAGGAGACGTAGCATTGAACCGACGGATACGAGCGATCCATGTGATTCCATCATCAAAGCGGACTTCAATATGATAGTTCATACCGCCCATAACAGAACTTCGTATCGCTCTGGCATACTGCATTGGAGGAATAGAGCAAGGCTTGCCTTGGCGTAGATGACTAGCTCGTTCCTCAAGGGCGCGGGTATTGATCATCTCAATCAACCTTGTGAGCTCGCGGCCTTCAGCATCCTGGGCTACAGGGTCGTAAGACTCTACATCCTGATAGTTGACACGTTAGCGGATAAATGCGTGCGGAATGAGGAACGGAACTAACCTCCCATCGGGGACAAGTATGAAACTCAGGTTCCAGATGCTTGGAGCACAAATGGCGGTTGCAGAGTACACAATCACCCAGAGTACGGACAGCTGGTCTGCCACAGCTCTCAAAATCACACACCCACAAAGGCATAGTGGAAGAAGGAGCTCGGAAAAGGGGTGATAGGTGCCTGGAGGTGGACCTTGTGGCACGCCCTTTGCGTCAAATAGGCTGCGCGACCGTGATGCTCAGCCTTGTAAACTTACGCCGTAAACTAAAGTAGAGGAAATGATGGAGATGAAAGAGAACAATCCTTGCTGCACTGTCCAACGGATACCCCGCAACAAGGCCACGAACCTGGCCTCTTGAACTGCTCCCTAGCTCCTTTATCTCCGAGCAACTCCACTATCTTGATGTTTCTCAAGACTTGAAAGTGGAGAGATTTTAAAGCATTATTTGGAATAAATGTGACTGTTATCCCGAAAGGCCAACAACCTTGACTGAAAGAGAGTCTACGCCTATTTCGAGAAATTCGGTAGGTGACAGAAAATACTTATTCTTCGACGTGAAATGAAAGCAATTAACTTTCCTAATCGTTATAAAAGACTCATCGCCTGGTATGCATTGTAGCACTAAATAGAAGCTTTAAGATGAAACTGCATAGTTTAAATATGTTTTTGACCAGTTAAGGCTAAGTATAACTCATAACTAGTAGCTAGGCATTTAAGGAACCATACTTATGCGAGTTAAGAAATAGGGCGTGGCGTGAATAGTAGACTAATAGCAGCTTAATATATAAGAATATCCAGATGCTCTAGTACCCAAGTATACTAAGAATAGTTCCCTCTGGCACTAAAGAAAGCACAAAAATGGGCCGCTACTCCTCTAAGTTGCCAGGACGACATGGAGGACTTGAAGCCAAACGGACAGGCTATATAAATGTACCTTGATGCATCAAACCTCAGAATTGTCATTCAGAAACATAACTACAAGAATTCAAACCCGGGCCCTAATTCGCTGCCTCCTGTCTGTTCCTTAGATGGTTTGCACCAAGGCATCGCCAGTCACTGAGCCTCCAATTTCTCTCGCAATTTGGGATAACCCTTCTTTTCCTCAGCTCACTTTGGCCAACTTTGGCTGCACTGAAAATTCGCTTAGCGGCCGAGGATTCGGATTAGACGACCGCCAGCTAAGTCTTGATATCACCTTATGGCCTATACTCGAATCAGCAAATACAATAACCATGAAAAAGAGTTCGTTATGATCATGAAAGTAATTCTCAACCTATTGTCCATATGAATGTCCAAGTCATCTCTCAATCAGCTTCCACTCCATCTTCTGTGCCACTCTATATAGCTAAGTCTGAGGGAACGTGACCGTTATTATCTTTAGCCTCCCTATCAGCACCTGCCTCAATAAGTTTTTGAATAGCTTCCACCTTCCCCAATTTAAAGGCTAAGTGCAATGGTGTCATGCCTTGATCATTGCGAATGTCCAAAGTTGCCTTTGCCTCGATAAGCTGTTGGACAGGCTCCACGGATTCATTAACACAAGCCAGATGCAATGGTGTATTGCCTTCATTAGTACAAATATCCAAATCAGCCTTTGCCTCAATAAGATTTTGAGCAGCTTCCACCTTGCCACAAATAGAGGCTAGGTGCAATGGTGTCATGCCTAGAGTATTGCGAATGTCCAAAGTTGCCTTTGCCTCAATAAGTTGTACAACAGGCTCCACATTGAACTGAATAGAAGCTTTGTGTAGAGGTGTCTCGCCCTCATCATTGCAAACGTCCAAATCAGCCTTTGCCTCAATAAGCTTCCGAATAAACTTCGGATGGCTAGAATCACAAGCCTTGTGTAATGGCGTGTTGCCACTTATATTCTTGGCATCCTTATCAGCACCCCTCTTGATGAGTAGCTCGACAACGGATTCACTATCCCATGAGGCAGCTGAATGCAAAGGCGTGCAACGGAACGAGTCTTGGGCGTCTACCGCTTCAGGCACCGTATCGAGGAACAACTTAAGGAGTTCCGGGGATCCACATATAGCGGACATATGTAATAGCCTGGTGTAATCATGAGGTTCAATGGCCTTAGCCTCTTTACGATGGAGAAATTTGACAACGGTGTTTTGCCCTGTCCCCATAGCTACTTGCAGTGGAGTCAAGTGGTTGTCATCTTCAGCATTCAATTGAGCCCCGTTCTCGATCAGTAAGTTCACTATTCGGATTGCCCCTAGGCCAGCAGCGATGTGGAGTGGTGTCTGTAGAGATCTATCCTTGGCCTCTTTGTCGGCCTGGCTCTCAAGAAAGAAGCTCACCATATGCTCGTCTTCCTTAAGACAAGCAAAATGCAGTGGTGTTTGACCATTCCTGTCTTTCGCATTTTGATCCGCCCCAGCCTTAATTAAGAGCTCAAATACTTCTCGCCTCGAGTCAGGAGAAAGGTCTTTCTCCTTGTTCGATAGAAGTGCTAGATGGAGAACAGTCATGCCACCCCGGCTTCTCATCTTGACGTTTGAAACTTTGTGGAGATAACGAACAATATCATAATGTCCCTTGTACGCAGCCCATAGTAGTGGCGTGGTTCCGGAAAAGTCCGGAACGTCGATAGCTGCCCCTGTTTCTATCAACCCTTTTGTTATGTTCATGTTGCCTTTTGTTGTTGAACAATGTAGGGGGGTCGCTCCATCCCTTCCTTGCGCATCGATATCAGCGCCTTTCGAAATGAAGTCATGTAAAAAAATGTCTTCGTCAGAATCACTACCGCAATAATAATGCAGAGGTGTCCATCCAGCGAGATCACGTGCATTGACATTCTTCTGACAATGCAAGAAGCGACGTCTTGCATCATCATCTTCTGGGTTTGCCGCAGCATAGTGAAGTGGCGTCCAATCATGAATATCTCTAGCATCCGCATTTCCATCGTCTTTTCTCGGAAGCTCTAGGCCATATATGTCAATCCTATTTGGTTTTGACGAAGACAAATAATTGTGAATGGGTGTGAATCTAAATGTTGTAGGAATAACACTGTCAAGAGTGGGTGGGTTCTTGTCTTGTAAAATGGGACATTTCCAGGATCGTCGTTGCCTCTCATACAGCGCCATGAGGCTAAATATGATGCCCGAGAAAGATTTCAATTCGCCCGTAATAAAATCACAAGCTCTTGGTAGGTCATCAGTTGGTATCTTCTGGTCATGTCTGAGCTCAATGGTTAGAACTACCTTTCTCAAAAACTCCAGTACTACTGCTGTGGCCTTGGCGAAAATGCCACTGTCTTCAGGAAACATCTTTGCATTGCGAAAGAGCCATAGATATACATCCTTAGCTTTTTCCCAATCTTCCCTAAACTCGTATTGTCCGGCTTGTTGTTGCACTAGCTCAATCACAGAATCGGGTTGTGGAAGCTTGTTCCAATGACTGAGGGGTGGGATGATGCTGAGCTGGATTTGGGAGAGATGCCCAAGCCCGATGCCATGTATGCTTTGAAGTACATCCGTTAAATTCTTGCTTCGGAGCTTGATGTATTCCCAATCGTCGGGACTATCGCCGCCGTTAGGCAATATATCGGCATCGCCCTGAACGGGCTTTTCCAGACACTTTGCCAAAGCCCACATGAAGGCTGTAAACATGTCTTGGGCATATAATAGTGGCAGAGGATCATTAGATGTTGTAGCTAGGAACTCACTTCCTACCCTAGATAGTTGAGGACTACCATTATCGCCTTCACTGTGAGGTGAAGAACCTGACCTCTCAATGTCTTCATTATTTCTAGTTTGAGAGTCTGTTGTGGAAGGGGCGAAACTTAAGTCATCGGCGTCGTCTTGAACTCGGATAGTTTGCCATTGAGAAGTGGCGTGAGTGGTCTTTGCCAAACCAGGCTTTTCTTTCAGTCGTTGCTGGCCACCATCGACAACCCTCTGGTTGTCAAACTGCATATCCCCAGAGCTCTGCTCAGTGACACCCAGGATATTGAAATGGTCTTTGGAAAGCCACCATTGTAGATCACGAAAAAGACACTTGGAGTTTGGACCTAATATTCGTAGGTTTTGTTTGGTGGATGGCCCTTTTGCCCGTAACCAAGAGTCATCTTCCTCGTCCCTAGAAGAATAGGGCCTGTGGAGAGCCGAGTCTTGTATTTCTTCTTCGTTGACAGAATGAAGCCACAACGAGAGTGCCGCCTCAAGCTCATCAGCGTAAGCTTTCCATTTCCCGGCTCTCTTTGTCACGCGGAACAATGTGCATTCTGCACCTGGCCCCAAGTAACTAGTTCTGGCCGACCATCTGAAAGTATCCAGGCCACCAGGGAGAATGGATTCGAAAGCATCCATAGTGATTTCGATAGCTCTAGCAAGGGTAGTGGCTTCTGTTGAGGATGGTCCCCTCCAGTCAACCAGTCGCCCGAGTTTCTTTCTGGCCATCATCATTTGGTGCGCTTTCGAAGGCCAGTCCCGGTTTGTGGAGCTTTCATCTTCATCATCTACTTCTTGTTGTGTATCCTGAATCTCTTGCGATGGAGTAGCATCATGTAAAATTGTCTTGCCAGTGAGAATTCTCCACTGGGTTGAAACGCTTTCTGTCGACTTTCCTGCAGTTTTCTTCGTATCTTGCCAAGCTGAGCTTTCAGGATCGTCTAGCGATAACGCAAACCAATCAAGCTCATATCCCGATACAAGGCGCTGTGAGCCAAGAGACTTTGCGAGGCCTCGGCGTACGAGTGTTCTGAGACAGGTCATAACAATGACTGCAACAAGTTGAGCAACTGAGGCTGACCAGTGCATCCCTCTCAAACCAACGAACTGAACAAAGAATCCACACAAGCTGATCATGGTACCAAAAACAGTCTGAAATACAAGAGCTTGGGTCCTATCTCGCCTGTTTTGCTGGCTACCCATTTCAGACGACATCTCACCATTTGGTTGGTTCGTGCCTGCTGATGGCCCATTTCTGTTATCTGAAGACTCTGATGCCGGATCATCGGTAGCCCTCTCCGAGACGGTTAGAATGGCTCTATGGGATTTGGGGTAAATAGCGAATGAATCGAAGACTTGGTCACTAACGGTCTTGTTCTGCTGAAGCCAGACCAGCCGCATTTGCTTGCCATCACACGGCTTGAACCTTTGCTCATTGGTACTGCTCTCGACGACATGAGCACAAATTAACATCCCAGCCGCTAAAACCACCGTTCCAATTGAAGTTAAAGGGTAAGCATAGCCAATAAGCTGATCCTCATTTTTCCAAAACTTCAATGACGGGTGGTAGGTAGCAAAGCCCGAGTGCAGAAGAACCCCGAGTTGGAGCGCTATGCCAAATCCAGCTGCTGCGCGTAATTCGCCTCTCCAGAATTGATTGTGTGAGTTGAGCGATATATTTGGTGCTGCATCTGTTCGGTGGCAGAGGATAATGATATCGGAGGATGGAAGATGTGCCGAGTAATCTATATCCATATTTGTCAGCCTGGCCCTTTGGTGGTATATACAGAGACATACGGTGCTAGATCGGAGAACAGGTTGTTGGAAAAGTCATCGCCATCGTCTGCTGTAACGCCTATCGCGATGGTTGAAAAGAGGAGCAAAACGAGGAGTGCGTTCCAGGCCATATTGTCGGTGGAGTCAAGATAGCAATGCTGGTCACTCCGGTTACAGTCGACTTGAGGAGATCTTGGTTTCTCTGTTGTCGAGACTAAAAATAGTTTCGAAGCATGCGAGAGGAGATATCCCCGATGATGGTATAACCTAGAATTGAATAGAAGAGGACAATATTTCGTTCACGACCCACGAGCTGCAGATTATCTAGTTATAATTGTCTTGCATTATCACATCATGTTAGCACATGTAAAAGTGTGCAGCGTGCATTTTCCCAATTGGTTGGAGTCAACAAGGATAGAAGGGTTACGCCGAGGTTGGCCAATCTGGAAGAACACTTTGACATTGAGGCGAGCGAGGGATCGAGATGGGCGGCTTATCCTCATCTTTCAGCTCCCCGCTATTGACTCTTGCTATCCAGTCAGGCTATTATCAACCGTGCCATGTCGCACGAGTCTTACAACCGAGCCTAGTCCTACCCGCCTCACTACCCCGCAGTCCCAATCGAAGAGTCAAATAATAGGCACCTACTTGTAAGGATAGGGTTGTATTGCATAATCAGGCTCGGATAGTTGCGGCGTATTGCTTTCTCATCTGCGAGGGCTGCAAATACGTAGCAAAACTCAGAGGCGAAGATAGGCTTCCAATTACGGGTCTAACCTGCAAATAACAGATCGAGCAAATTTGTATTAGTTTATTTGTCATGAACCACAACTATTATGTGTATTCATTACCTATAAAGTACCTACAATAAAGCTCGGAATTCTTCAAAACGAAAGGGCAGAATAAAAAAAGGACTCTTCAGACACTGTCGTAACGTCGCCGTCATCTGATCCCGAAGAAAAACACTCCTCGACAGGCCACTTGTTCAGACCCGCTCCTTGCTTCGCCGATACTGGATAGTTTTCTTCAAGAGCTTCCCTCACCATCTTTCGAGTTCTCGGCTTGAATATTCGACTACGCGAAACCACAAATAAGGTCGCGTTGTACGCCATATCCTTATCTATAACCTTTGACTGCAAGAGCATGTACAAAAGTCGGAAGGCCGAATCTCGTGCGATGCTCTTGGATTGACTGACTCCCCTTCTCTCATTCGAATCCGCTACTTCCTTGCCTTTCCTCATATCGTACATGATGTCACGAACGGTCCGTCCGTCGGTAACATCGATAGCAAGAGAATCGAGGGCGTCGCAAAGAATTTGATGCTGGGAGAGCTGCGTAGGCATGCGACGAAAGAACTGTCTAAACCCATTCTCTACCCCGTAGCTGATTAGCTCGGAATATGGTACATCGCCGTACCTGGCCTCTGTTGTTCCTTTGGTCTTTTCTTGACCTCCGTCGAGTGTGTTGGATCTCTTGGATTCTCCATACGTGTCCACCTTCGTTGTCGCTAGCGTCTCGTCCCTTTCTTTCCACTTATAATACAAAAAGTGAGGCAACATGTCTGCTCTGTCTGTCTTATAAAATAACAGTTTTCTTTCTCCTTCATATTTGACACTGGCTTTCCCTCCAGATTGCCTAGCCAAGTCGCAAATCGATTTCATTAGTGACGCGAACCGCTTCAGGTCACTCTGGTGAAGCTCTTCCCATCTCTTGACTTGAGCTGCTACGTCCTCAACTTGGGGTACATCAAACTTCCCTTGATGGTGATATGCTCGTACAAGCTTCGAAGTTTGGGATACCCAGAGCTGTGCTGCGACTTCCGCCATGGGCAAAAGTCTGCGAGTGGATCTTGTTTTGATTTCAAGGATTGACTCTGGAGACACAGTTCGGCCTTCTTCCATGATAGCCAATTTCGATGAGACAGGGTCAACTTTTAATTCGTCTCTGGCTGAAGACAGAGATAGAGATTGCAAGGCGTCGACTGGGGGATCGTCCTGTGGAATTTTGGTTCCGAATTGATCGGCCATGTCGGTAGCCACGTATCCGTCAGCCTCGTAACGTACCAGGAAGTCTAGGCCACCGAATCGATATGCAATGATTCTATGATGACCGGTGCTAGAACTGACTTGGTTGATGGTGTATGCTTGTTCAATTTATGGCCAAACCCTCGAAACTCGTTTGGTGCAATGAACCTCGTAGCCGGCATGTCAACTCGGCGAAACAGCATGGTTGTCCCGATGACCTCCACATCCATAGTGAATGGCTCATGATCGCTAGGTGACAATATAGGATTTACGAAGGCCAGTAGCTTGCGGATGTTGTTTCGGTCGGCCACAACGTTAACCGAACGGATATCGAAAGAAGGAATGGAAACATATAAAGCGCGGAATAGCGGCTCAAGGGGACTTTCTGGATGACGAGCTTCAGTTTGATTTATGTAAAATAAGCCCGAGTCTTTTTCGAGCCTCTTGGAGGTCTTGGGGGCAGACCAGAGTGGTGGGCTCCCTGGGACAACGATGGTGGCTGTGGGTCTTCCAATCCAATTATAGGATGATAGATGCCTGATATTAGTGATTGATGCTGTGGATGGAATGCTGGAATGTCCAATATTATATCTATCAATCTCAGCAACGATGCTAGATGCCATGATGAAAGGATATGTCAGTCAGTGGGTTGAGCTTTAGATGAATGAGACTTGTTATCTGCTTCTAGTGACAAGGACAACGAGACGGCTTTTTATACCCTGAATAGCTTAAAGTTAGTTCCTAAGCCATTTTAATAGGTTCGGAGGATTCTTTCAATAGGGTATTACATATGATGCTTAAAGTGTATTCAAGATATAGTTTCGTTAATACCTTGATCGACAGTTTCCGGTACCCGATTGGCGCCGCAACTATAATGTATAACGGCTGTGCCATTCCATGACCAAAGGGCTCCCAAATTCAAGCTTTCGACAAAGTGTCCCGTGGCTGCATTTCGATTAGTTTCGCCGTTATTATATCGGTGGCTTGCACGTCAAACATTCGTTTTGACGAATAAGCAAATTTCTCTTTTGACAAAAATGATAGTTAGCTATCAGCGTACATCCAGTAAAGACTCTGAAACAGGCTCTATCTAGTTCATGAATCATCGGTGCCAATAGCTGCATCTCTAGCTCTGTTCTCTGCTGTCGAAATTTGTTAACTATCACTACGATGGGGGGAGTTCCACGCATATCCAACATTGTTGGGTAAGTGACGGGTTCCTCGGTTGATTTGATAGGCTTCGGGACCTATCATATTTACCTCAGCGTCTTTGGAAGTTCCGAGCGGGATCGGATGGACTTCAATATTTTTTAGAAGGAAGCTCAGACTGTAACCATGTTTACGAAGATATTTGTCACATTTCTCCCAAAGGGCTGCCATCCGCGCGCGAATCCAGAGATGTGGCGCCCAATGTTCGGTTTCATCATTGATGTAATATGCTCTCCAACGTGACGAGGTCAATATAGACATGGAGAATCTAGTTAAAAACGTCCCAGGTGCTACCTACGGGGAAGGTCCAAGAAATACCAGAATTCATTCAATTACAGTATAACCTCATTTCGTTCTGCCAATCACAAGATAGTCCTCCAGCCATCTAATACAATCTTCCACTTGGTTCCACAATCTTGAAGGACTATATAACTTTCCATTGCTCATCAGTAATCGTCACTCCCGTGGGACAGTCGTTGGTCAACACACTAGGGACATTTTATCTAATGGTAGGCCGTCCAACTCAACAATAAGCGCGGATTTAGGGATCCTGCAAGTAATTGGGTGTTGAAGAGCGAACATCGCCTGGTGAAGACGTGGTACTTTTGTTCTTTTACAACGCAGCAGATCCTTCAGAGATTGATATCAGCAATACAAAAGTCTCTTAACTCAAGACGGCGCTAAAAGCTTAATTATAGCGTGTGCATTAACTAAGCTGACAGAATAGCTAAACTAATTCTCTATCGCTTTTCCCGGGAGCTTTAATCCTTCGCCAGGAATCTGCATTGGTGTAAACAACCGAAACCGCGACAAGAATTATCAACACGACGGATAAAGGACCTAAAGGAAGATTTAGTATTACTACCACATCATATAGTTTGGATGGTGGTGCTCACCAGCTATCTTCCAGACCTGGCTTGATGTTGGGTTCTTCTCATCCCCGGTAATATCAGTCACGTTTTGACCGAGGAACGAGGTGATGAAAGAAAGCGGCAACTAAAGTAATTAGCAAAATGGGAAAAACACAGTTATAATAGTAAACCATACAAAGATAATAGTCACGACCGTGAATATCATGATGGATTGTCCCTGTTTTCTTGTCGACCGTGCTTCATCCAAGCTGGCGGCCTTTTGCTCCAAATCAAGTAACTCTCCTAGCTACGGAAAATCTAGTTAGCGCTTTGTACATATATCAATTTTAGAAGCCAGACGATAAGAATAGATACGCACCAATGTCTGTGTCTGTATCACGTCGTCGCGGATACTCTCGATGCTTTCCTTTGTCAACTTGAGTATATCTTCAGCGATACAAATGAAGTCTGCTGCCTGCCCACTGATATTCCTCTCAATTAAACCTGTGTTCACGGTATTCTCGCTCTGTATTGTCAGCATTTCAATCGTTGAATAGTGAAAGTTTATGATATTTGATACAGGGGGCGTTTTGTCAGATTTGTGGCCAGGTTTGAACTTGTGCATCCCTTCGCGGAAGGACTTTAAAACCCTTGTTTGTGTGTTGAGAAGAAGTAAGATGATCTTCAACTCGTCAAGAATGTCAATTACATCTAGAGTTGATTTCAATTCAGTAAGCTCTTCGACTGCGGTCTTTAGTTTGGAGGAGTTTTGTCGTTCCTTCTGTCGTTTCCAAAAGCCTTGTAGCATCTCCGTGTGACTTGCAGCCTGTTAAAGGTCTCGTGAGATCGAAGTCGTCCCTCTCAAGTCTTTGATTTCTCACCTTGTTGGAAGCTGCCCATCTGTATATCGCAAGCAGATGAGCCTCGCGGCAATTGTCTTCGAGGAATATGTTCTGGATAGAGCTTTTGATGATAAGACTTGCCAAATCATGGATGTCGTGGCATTTCGTAGTTCTTCCGTATCCAGTTTAGGATAGTAGTCATTTCATTGGAGACTTGGCCATCGGGAAAAGAGGAGACAAGTGTTCCTGGCATAATGTCAGGCTTCATTCATACACTTCGTCCTCTTCGCAAGACATGGCACTATTAATGTGATCACCAATTGCATAAGTATTACTTACTTTCATTCACAGCCCATATCCACAACTGATCCACCATGACAACAAAGCTGTCCTTGGACGCTTTGTCCTTGCCATTTTCCGTGATATCAGAACCCGTCTATTTAGATACTATTTAATCATTATCTCTTGACTTAGTGTCTCGTAGCCCCGTATAAAAGAACTGATCTAATATTCTTCTGGGGTGCCTTTCTCCACTATATTTGACGTTCTGGTCCTGTTACTAGATATTTTCGAACTTTTCCCAGCTGAAGTAAGGCAGCTATTTATCACAGTCAGGATACCTGGAATCAATCCAGAGGTCTTCAAAATCTTCTTTTAGGTATAAGGTGACCCACAAATATAGTATAGGGTGAGAATACGCTCGCATTTGGGTTGTTGGTATTGTCGCTTGATTGAGGAGCCGTAGAAGAGGAGACAGGAGGACTGGAATGTACTTGGAAAGATGGTTCCATGCATCGCGCATGGGGAGGGGGATTTGGTACAACTCCTACTGGCCAAACCTTGCGTTTCCAGGTGGACTTTAAATCCACTTCTTGGCCAATAAACCGGTGCACAGAATTCTACTTCACTCAGCTCACCTGTCTCTACAATCTGGAATGCACAAATACCTGAACAATCTCAAGACTATTGATAGGGATATGAATCCATCGAAATTTGGTTTCGTTGGAAGGGGTTTTGAGGTCATCCGACAGATCGCTGCCGTCTGCCGGACCCGACAACGGCGCGTACGAAACCTTAGGCCCATCACCGTCTTGCCCAGGGAAGTCAAAGATGGACAGTTGAGCAACCGGGCTGCCAGTGATCAGCGCAGTTAGATAGCATAATGTTTCAGCCTTACCTCAGATCGTCAGCGTTTTCCATTTTGTGAGCTCCCGAGTCTTGAAAATCAGACAGAGGCTCTTTGGGCTAAAGCGAGGTAGAGATCTATTGAAAGATATGGTCACAATTCCAAGAGCTTGAGGCGCACCATGGTCTTAATACAGGGAGTAATCGACTTCCCATGTCACACCCATGACCCCATCTCCTTTTAGCCGCCAGCTTCTGCAAGTTTAACATTCGGTAAGAATAGAAAGCAATATTGTCCTACAGATATGCGCAAAAGTGCAGAAGGTGGGTATATCATTGTGATGTGGCGTATGTCAACCTTTCTGATTAGACAGATTCGTGGTTGTTGGCTGTCGAGTCTGATGTCCCTTGCCCATACTCTGGTGATCGGGACAGCACGCTGTCGGAATGTGTCAGATATAATACAATACAATTTGTTACTAATGTCTATCTATAATACCTGATTTTCGTGCTAATTTCGTTAAACCCAGGTTGTACTATACGTTGCTTGAAATGCCACCCGCCTTTCCCGAAGCCCATGCTGCAACTCATTTTCTTTCTCTGCTGTCGTATGCAGCCTCGGCTATTTCTTCGAAGGTTGACACAAAGCTTTGTAAATCTTATCGAAGATCTGATGATTTCTTTAGTTGTTGTGAAACTTCGTTGTTATTTGTAAGTGTCTAATCGTTAAAATGTATCCTTTTGTCGATGTCAAGTTACATGGTGGATAGAAAATATCTGTATTGTTAGACAGATAGAATGGCCAGAGAGGGTCATGGCTCTCTCCGCTTGGATTGTGGCAACTTCTCAAGCCAATGAACCTTGAATTTGCCCATCTGCATTTTTTATACGATAATTGCGTCGCCAATTACGGAAGAGAACGTATCTTCCAGGTAGTTACATCATGTTGTGCACATACAATCGCATTGATAGACAGCGATTTTAACAACTGCGCTTCTTGGCAAAGCTTTTCAGGTTTTTGGAGTCCCGCCACTATTGGGCAACTCTCCATAATTGGTTTTGTTATCGCTCACCGGTCTCAAACAATGCGTTGGTGGCTTGAGCTTGCCACCCATCAATGAGCAGCATGCACGTCGCTCTTTCAAGACGATAGAGAGGGTCTCCATCAAGAGTAGTCAGCAAATTCAATAGGTGGCCTACATATTGTACTTTTGTTGTTGGTGTATTCGGCAACATTGGGATGGTTACACAAGGCAATAAGTTGAGTGTGATAAGGTTGGGGGCTCTTTTCTCTCAAAGGAGCAAAGATAATAAAATACCTCTCAAGACCACAGCCGCCAACGGGGGCTGTCATGCTGCTGTATCAGCGTGATTCGAAATTATCGAAAATGTCTCACAAAAAGCCCCATATTGTCTTGGCAAATGCAGCCACTTGGTTGGACGAACTGGTATAGCCAATTGTATATTTGGAAAAGCGCGTATCAAGGCGGCTGAGGAGATGATATGATTGTGCAACTGAGATATTGCGCCAATGTCTAGGAATCTTCGGGCTAAAGGCTCAGTCTGGTTTGTCGACCCGACAGCCTGATTTTTAACCCCCCCTTTTTATCAACGCCACGAATACGCATCAACCCATTAACAAATCATTTACCCACACGATGCACCTACTTTTGTTCTGTTCGCGATAGGCGGTAAAACTTTCACATTCTCACCACTCCCACCTCGTCACACCATACCGCTTTATCTCAGCTGACCTCATGCATACAAGGGGTCATGAGAGCTCAATGAGATTTTCTATTTGGCTCGGTCAAGGCCTCGCATTGACAAGCGTGTGTCAGATTGAGGCTCTGCTAGTTTGACTCTTGTATCGTGGTATGCGTTGGTCTCTGGGGCTACGTGGTTCTTGACTTTAAAAGGCGGCCTTGTTGTGCTGGATCTATGCCAGTCAATGGAATGAAAACAAGGCAATCTTGTCCAAACATATGTGACAACCATAATGGCTGAAGCCCGCTGTAGTGACTATAGGCTCTCCGCCTCTGATCTCCAGAGCTGGCTCCAGAAGACATTCAGTGATAATTCAATCACAGTACAGGTCAGTC
The DNA here is from genome assembly GCA_033439405.1 of Fusarium sp. NFCCI 5145. Classification (NCBI taxonomy): domain Eukaryota; kingdom Fungi; phylum Ascomycota; class Sordariomycetes; order Hypocreales; family Nectriaceae; genus Fusarium; species Fusarium sp. NFCCI 5145. Next base: position 74,415 of record JAWDHB010000455.1, read on the forward strand.
ATACCCCACTTTATGCGGGTTTCCGTGCTAATCTTGATGTGAAAACAGTCTGCAAATGGGCATTACGTTTTCAATCTTCCGGACGGATGTACCCTGACTCAGGTTTGTGATTTAGATACTTCACATTACCTATGAAAAGGTGGCGCTGCTAACCCACCATGTTCCAGAGTCAGATAAATGACATTGACGGCTTGCGGATTCCCCAAAAATGACCAGGCCTGTGTCACAGTGCAAATTCCCTGGAGTTGGACTTTCATTTATTGTTGGTTCGTACTTAGCACTGCCCAGGGCGTGTTTACTCGTGAATGCGAGGGAGGGCTAGGGGAAAATAAGAGTGATAAATACAATGGACGTTTATCAGCGTCGTCAGTGCTCAAATTTGATCCATTTTACTCCCATTAATGAATTAGTGCTGCCAGATTGCAACTCCATTGTAACACGCTTATTCAACCGCAAACATGAGCATCCACAAGTCGACCACCGTTTTTTTGAAAGACACACCCGAGAGTTCTTTTCCAGACAATTTCTCAGCCATGGAGCCCTTAGATCCTACTGAACGTGCTTACGGGGCCCTGAAGGCGCTGAAAGCCAGTTGTGACCGCCGCGGAATTTACCCGTGCAATCTTTTACAGCGGAAACAGCTACAGAGTACGATGGAGCGCTACCGGCGGCATCTTGACGAGCAGGAAAAGAGACTGTTCAATCTCGATTTTGAAGAGATTCGATTCCATGAATTGGAAGATGATGTCAAAGGTTAGCGCATCGCAACATTATCACACTACGAATTGCTTTTGACACCTTTAGATTACCGCACACTGACCATTCGCAACAGCCCATGTGTCCACAATCATCTTCACAAAGTTGGCCGTGATCCCAAATCCCGTTTCGTGTATGACACACTGCCGATAGTCTCCATCAATGCTTTTGGCTAATATTTTGCAGCTTCATCCAGGCCGAACACTCCCGCGCCCCGTTGAATTGCTCTCGCGACAGTTTCTCACATATCCTGTCTTATCATCAAGTCTTCCCATCGTTCATCGACTTTTTCTCTGCCTTCGGCTCCACACACTATCCGACCGATTACCACTTGACAGGCTTCGACTCTGACGATACTCTTGGCACACCCGAGTCCAAGCTGATAAACATCTCCACGCTTGGTCGCTCAGGCCTCGAGCATCGTATGCAGTATCTTTTGCGATCTGTCGAGCGAGACTCTGGCTCTGACGGATCGCGCAAGTGGAATATTCGGCAGACCACCGTATACCATTCCTTTGATCTCGTCAAAGGCAAATCACTATGGATCAACATCAAGGCGAATGGCCTGCTGGAGGATAGGATAAAAGAAGCAACCGCCGACTCGGCAATAGTGGACTCGGCTGCGCTCGAAGACTTGCCAAAATCTTTTTCTTCAACCCTTCTCATCCACCTTATCTTCCTGGAGTGGTGTGATGAAGATTGGAGAAGATGTATTAACGATTCTGAGAGCAAGATTCGCGAGATCGTGGCAAAGGCTCAAACGTCTCAAATCGCCCAGTCTCCCGAGTTTAGCCCCTCAGCAAAACGTGCTTTGGAGTTGCAAAAAACGCAGACCACGGGGCTCAGTAGTCACGAGAAGGGACCCTTTTCAGGAGCATTGCTCACTGGACAGAAGATTGGAAACCATCTCAAATCATTGAGCCATTACATCCGTGGATTCCCACGCAATGCAGGGCAGCTTGAAACAGCCAACGATGACTACCAGCAAAAGAAGCAGCTAGAGAACCTCAAGAACCTCGATAACTTTTCCTTTGGAGAAGTCCAGCATCTTCACTACCTAGGCGAGCAATTGGAGAGTTATCGCTTGGTGATGGAGCTCAACCATCAAACCTTGCGCGATATAGCAGAGCGCTACCAGAGCTTGCCATCCCATCGCGCGTTTCCAAAATCTCTCAAAGAAGACTGCATGGAAGATATTCTGTCATTTGTACGGCGAGTTGAGCGCATCAAGAAAAATCTCGAGATCCGTATAACACAAGTAAATTCGCTACTTGCATGGCTTCAAAAGGGAAAGGAATTAGTAAAGCACATTTTCCTATTTCAGATTTCTATTATACTGATAAATGATAATTTAGTTCACCGGTATACTGCAGTATCGCAGCGTCCAGATCGGTCACATCTTCACCGAAAGTTCATTCGATCAATCCCAGAAGATGGAGCGCATCGCGTATAAAACAGAGAAAGAGACCATCTCAATGCACGTCATCACTTGTGTGACTCTGGCATTCCTTCCTCCGATGTTTGTGGCAGTGAGTACATCTTACCAACATCCAGCCTTCATACTTACTCCATTACAGACGTTTTTTCAAAGTGGACTCGTTGAGGTTAACCGAAATGCGGAAAGTGTCGACAACGCAGTCATATTTCACAACAAGGCTTTTGAGCTTTTTGCTACAATATGCTTCCCTTTGATGGTCTTCACTTTCTGCTTGTGGATTATAGTATTTAGATGTCTATCACGTAGAGCGCGTAAGCGGATTGCACTCGAAAATGTTTGACTCGAACACTATTGTTAGGGATGTCATAGGGTAGCTTTCTTTACCTCTCTTTTTGTATGCCTATTAGATTTGCAGATTGAATTATTATAGATTATGTCTATTACTTAGCATTAACAACATTACCGTTCCATAATTATTTTGGTGCAAAATTCCTCGAGCAGGATTTCTTCATTCTGTGGATTCGAATATGCAAGGGAGACTTCAAGACCCGCGTGATATGCGTCATACTACTCGCAAAGACAATTTCCAATCAAGGCCAAGTGTCTTTCAGCCTGCCCACCATCTATGGGTTGTTCATGCCATCATTGCAGCGGCTGAATGGGTAGCCGCCCACGTTGAGACCTGCAGGAGATCAGCATGATCTGGTGAAAGAGACCAGGCTCCGGATTTTCCGATCACACCGTATTCCCTTATCACACTATACTGTGAGGGGTGTTCGGTGGGTTCAGCTGGCCAAAAAGACAAGTTGCAGTTGACCCTGTACATATTGGGATACAGCGAGGTAGCGAGGTAAGGCATAACCAGGGGTTCGGATGGTGGCGCATGCATCCTGTCCTTTCACATCACGCAAAAGGATATTGCAAACTATGCCTTGCAGCATTTATTGCCTTGGCGGATCAGCCTGGTGGTGGTCCAAAACTGATATTGCCCCATGGAAGAAACTACCCCACGACCGCCTTGTATGCATATATCTGTTAGGAGGTTCTCCTCACCTGTATTTGTCTTCCTACATTCATCTTCTGGACTTGACTTAACAGAACCGTCAACATGACAGACCAGTTGGAGTCAGACTTTCGCGGCTGGGTAGCCAGTCATGTCAGGACTGGTATCAACGGAAACGACGAAAAGGCCAATTACCTATCCGGCAACCAACTCAAAGCCTACTGGTCTATTGGAAATCTACGCGATATTCTAAGCGCTATCGACCCCCCCATTGCAGTGTCCATTGACACAATCAGCGAAGAATATCTGAGGGTTTTCTCTATTCTAGTCTTCACCCGGCAACCACGAAAGATCACCCTGTTCCTGGAATCAGCCATCAACGATAAAAACCTACCTCTAAGGAAACGAAATCTTCCCGAAGATTGGTACGGTAATCTTGACGATATCCTGGACCATCAGTGGCCGTTTTGTCCTTGGGAGTTTACTGTGCACGAGAGCGACCAGCGGAAACTGCCAGCCCAGCAGATATTACCAATTCTATACCCAGAATTGCCGGCAAGAGAGGTCTTGAGTTCAGCTACAGCCCGAATCCATAAGGTCATTATAGATGATGAATGTCGACGATCAATCCCCCAAGTTAGTACCAATTGAATAATATACAATCACTCGAATGGGTTGCTTATCTTCAGCAGGAAGTTGTTTTCAAGACCTATAACAGCGTCAATGCAAAGCAACTTTACGACAGAGAGGCCGCTGTATACACTAGACTTAGGAGATTCAACACAATGAGCATTACCAGATGCTATGGCTCGTTGGCCTATAACAGTACCGATAAGAGGATTATCATTCTGGAATATGCCCCAAGAGGCTCTCTACTTGACCTATTCTACATGCCGCCTCCCGTGGATCCAAAGGATTTCAAAAGGCTGTGGAAAAGATTAGTAGAGCTGTTTGAAGGCCTGCACATACTTCATAACCCTGACAGAACTGATCTTAGGACACTTTCCGGGTATGTGCATATTACACTCCAGCTCGGTACAGACCTAACAATTATAGGATTCACCAGGATATTCAGCCAGCCAATATCTTGGTATTTCCCGGAGAAACTGATTCTACCTACGACGTACACTTCAAACTCGCCGACTTTGGTTTAGCTGACATAGTGAGGATAGTGGAAGGAGAGGGCGCTACTGCGCCGGTTGATAACGAAGGAAATCGAATGTATTGTGAGTGCGCTTGCCTGTCACTACTCTTTGACATTGAACTTACTGAAACCTATATGAAAGCTGCTCCTGAAGCTTACCCCAACTACAGGGTTCAGAGCGAAGTTAGACCCCACCTTAACTCCCTTGTGGACTTGTGGTCACTGGGAGCTGTCTTCAGTGATTTTCTCGTTTGGTCCATAGGAGGACCTCAGTACCGAGAGAGGTATCGTGAAGTGAGGAAACGGGCAATTTCAAACCTCCAACAAATCACAGAACGCGGGTTCGATGCGTGCTTCCATGATGGGCGCGTAATACTTCCTGAAGTGAGTAGCTTTCATGAAGAGGTGCTTGGAGTTAAACGGCATGGAGACTTTGTCTCTCCCGCCATGAGCGGGTTCATTCTTCAGTTCATGATGGTAGAACCTGGATCACGGCTATTGGCTGGGCAAGCGAAGGGACATGCCGTAAAGACAATTGCAGGCGCACAAGTTGGCTCCGCTCCGCAAAGACAGAACACTCCGGATCCTCCCCCTCCTGGTATAGCGCAGCGCCAAGTCCAGACGAATCCCCCCCGTCACAGGAATAGCTATGTTCCCAGCGAGGGGATGGTTTCTGTGAGAGAGGTATACGACGAGCTGAAGAGGAAGAGTAACTGGAAATTCTTCAGGAAACACCGAAGTCAGTCTTCAGAAACAGGCATGAGACTTCCAGGCATGCAGAGGGCTCGGAACAAGATTAATCTTCACGGCGGACGAGACCAAGTATGTGCAATCATTTCCCGTTGGAGATATGTGAACTGACATAAGATGCCTGACAATTAGATTTTTGTGATTGATGATCATGAGTCAATGAGGGGACATATGAAAAATGTTGCTATGACGGCCAAAGTGATCAGTTACTCTGTCAAGGTCTCTGATCAAGATGGTATGGATCTTTATTTTGCATCCGACTCCTGCAACCCTCGAAAGTGCAAAAACAGTTCAGAAGTCGAGGACAAGATCAATTGTAAAGAGACAGTCAGTGGATGCTGCGACATGAGGAAATGCCTGGAGGATGTCATGGCGCGTGTTAAGGAAAATGGAACAAAACCAACAGGCATCTACATTTTCACAGATGCGATATGGGATCCAGATCACCAACACAAAGTCGACCAGGTCATTCACGAATCTATCAGACTCCTCGTCTCAAAAGGCGCAAAGCCTACGAACCTCATGTTCCAATTCATACAGTTCGGTCATGACACTGAAGGATCGAGACGGCTTAAGTATCTCGATGATGACTGCACAGAGACACATGGGGGCGTGATATAGTAAGTAGGCAAGGTGGTGTTCTTAGTGGGCGAGTTTTGAAAGTCAACTAATGTTCGCAGTGACATTGTCGACACAAAGAACTACGATGACCACGTTCCGAAAATCATCATGGGAAGTATTTGTGAATACAATGATAAGGAGAACTGAATTTAGGTAAGCAACAACTCCAATGCGAGTTTTCGGAGTGTAAAGACTGACATTTATCTGGGAAAGCATTTAACAGGCATTGAATTTCATACTTTGGGAGTTAGGAGCAGGCCTCTTATGTTTAATACCCTTTTATTACGATTATCTGAATATTTTCTTTATTTTGGGTGTTTAGAAATAGACTGCGTTTTGTGATTTTAACCAGAGTATATAATTCTCGTGACCGGAAAGCAATTAAAGAAATACTGAACTATGTAAGATATTTACACATTGAAATCGAAATAATGATAACCCTAACCACAGATAAACGGCTAATATTACAAAGTCTTAATATATACAACTCCTGCCTGCATTTTACCACCCCTGTTATCAGTGCCGTGAATATGCATCCTCATTTTCACAAATCAATCATCTACTCGAAGCACATACTACTTATCCTATTTTCAATAGGCAGTAAATTCTCACCATCACTACCTCCTCAGACTTCACCGCTTTACTGAACTTTTAAAGGAAAGAGGCTCCTCTCCGAAAGAAATAGGGTAGCACTCTCGACAGGGTTTTTGGAACGCGTGAAACTATACAGCGTCTGCAATTTGCTTATCAGCGATGCTGCATCTCAGTGTCTGTCATTGCCTAATACGTTTCGGCATTGCCGGGCCTATGGCCGAAAGACAGCATCAATATTGGGAGCTGAGCTGCAGGCTGTCTTATCCGTACCAATCAGTGATGTCTACGTAGACAGCCAAGGACATTTTCAGCCGACCTGCGCCTAACTGTGGGCTCTTATGACTTTTTCCACTTTCCGAGCCTGATTTCATTCCTACCTTTGCTTTTGTTGTTTTAACGTTATTACCTTCACAAACAGACTTTCAATCCATCATCAACGTTCCTGATCATCACTAAAACTTTGTTTGCGAACATCTTCGATTGACGTACACAAGTGACGAGATGTGGCTGAATATTTACATAGTTTGGCCATTCATCTTTGCCCTCTTTCTCAGTTTGCCTAGCCCAACAGCCGCCGGCCTGTTAGATGATGGAGACGACTTCAGTAACAATCTTGTCTCTGACTTAGCGCCGTATGTTCAATCTATACCATTGCTTTCTATTATTCACTAGCTGACTTGACAAAGTCTCTTGGCTCTTTTTGGTGAAAGGGTCACAACACAATTTATGAGCCAATCAACCGGCTGGGCCGACTGCATCGCTCTAGCTATGGCTCCCATTGGTGTTATTACGATCATCGTGAGCGCTATCCGCGTCGGCGGACCTCGAATTCTCAAAGCGGTCATTGGAAGAGCCAGAGAGAACATCGCCGCAGCTGAGCTCGAGGTCATGTCTTCAACGTCACCCGAAGCATGTGAGCTTTGGAACAGTCAGACTCAAGCCGTCGTTAGATGCCCTGGGACCACTGACAATTGTGAGTTTATTTGTATCTATCCGAAGTCAATGCGAGATGGAAACACGAAGAAAGAAGACCTGCGAGTACAAATCATGGAACTCGAGAAGACAGTTGCCCCAGAAGATCCGGAAGCCTCCACGGGCGTCGCCCACTACTTGCGACATGTAGAGTCGAAGAGAAGTACACTCTCGAGCCTCTCACAAACAGTGGAGCCTAACACCATCATCATAACTCGAAATCTCAAGAACAAGGCACCAAACATGACACTTAATTGCGTCGCGGATGGAGATCACTGGCAGGTTCGGGTATGCGCCGTAATCGGCATCCTCATTCAAGCCGGCGTGCTGGTGTTTTTCGGGTTTCTTACTGAATACAAAACCCTCAAATTCGATAAAGATGGTAAATCAGTAGAAGGATATGCTATGCCTATGGCTGTCATTGGCACTCTCGCCGTCAGCCTCGGTATTCTCATCTGTGCCTATGTCGTGGATGGCCGTAGCAAAGAAGAGACTTATGAGGCTATCAACAAAGACTCATCCGCAGTGGCAATGGTGTGGCTCCAGAAGGAAAAAAACGTCAGTGATCAGCATTTCGACTCAGCGGCGATCTATCCAGCAATGAGCCGACATCAGGCTTGTACATCTCAGAGGATTGACGACAAGGAACAGGTCAAGTTATCGATTATGAGACAGAATCCACCGAGCAAGATTCTTTGGTTGAAAATCATGGCGACAACAGGAACCTTGATCAGCCTGATTGGATTCTTCGTACAGTTCATCGGTTTGCGGGGAATGCATTGGCTTGCCAGCATCGCCCAGTTAGGAGCTGTCATCATTATGACAATTTTACGCGCACTAATACGTCGACATCTTGCTCGGGGACTCTCAAGTGTTGATTTGAAACCATTGACTGGGTTTGAGCTAGAATGGTTCGTTACATCACTCTTAGATGCGGAGGGGATCAAATGGGTTCCTGGACATCACCAAGAAAGCAAAAGCACAAACAGTTCTGAAGAGGCTGTCAACAGGGACGAGAGGGTGCTCAGCAAGGTGTCTCAATTTAATTGGCTTGTGCGAACAGGCGCTTCTGAGCCCCTCAATAGTCTAAAGACCAGTGATACCGACTCACAAGACGTACCGAATTTGTCATTTCAAGAAGTTTCTGATATATCAAATCCTCAAAGCATCATGGAACTAAGGCGCCATCTAGGGGAACTGAGCGGGTGGGTTGGCCCGGCGTCCAAAGAGGCGCTTGCTGTTGCACAGGCTATCGCGAAAACGTTGAACTTCTTTATGCCCTACGAGAATTCCGACCCAGACGGCGTGGCTCTCTATTCTGACAATACCTTAATTACTAACTTCGCTGATGAGATTATTGCTCAAACGACTGAGGCCAGACGACTTCTCCAGGACGAGGATCAGCCACCCCTTCCCATTGCAGATTAAAGCAACCTAGGGCGTGAGTCACCTTTTGCCATTAACTGGTCCAGAATTTTGTATTCCAGCCCAGAAGACTCTCGAAGTGGGGAATATGAAGACGATTCTGAAGCAGAGCCGAACAATACCGAGCAAGAAAGAGATGCTGAGGATACTCACGTGAGAAGATCCAAAGTAATGGATTGGGCTGTTGGGGTCGACTCTGTCTTGAGGCAACCCGATTCAGTTCGCAGTCAAATGGACGGTAGGGTCGAGATCAAATTGAAAAGTTCTCCTAGCGATGGCTGGTCGGCCCCAGTCGACATGATAGACGCCGTGCTATCCCTTTGGTTATTCTCTGTGAAGGAGCACCGCATTTCAATCAGCCAAGACACAATATATCCTTGTGGTAACGACCACTGGATGCGTGGAGGCCTTCTCCACGAACAGAAAGGGCTGCGAATATTGGGACCAGTCGACAGTCTCCTTCTTCGAGACCTTGATTGGTGGATGCCCGATGGACTGGATGGAATATTCGAAGCTGAGATGAGAGAGACCTCTGATGTTCCACGGGGGTTTTCGCATGACATAAGAAGTGATCGTATCGGACCCAGCGGTGAAAGATGGTATCACACAACAAGTAAAACGAATCTACCATCAATGTTGAGCTTGGATAACATAGTTGGGAGCATGACATATTGGAAGTGGAAACCTGCAGAAAAGGACAACTCTGAGACTACCAAAGATCCCAACATCAGTGATGAGAAACCATTACGCCGGCTGGTAGCCCTAAATGAGGATCCGTTGAGTAGCCATCAAGCGAAGGATCTATTCTCGTCATTCGTGTGGTCTCTTGCAAATCACCTAGGGACATCAGTCGTAAGCAGGAAATTACAAGCAGAAATACAGCCTACTCGCTCCAGAAGGCCTGGATCATGGAAGGAATTCTCTCTTGAGAACAAGCAGCTTTCGCAACTTGTCCGCAGCATAGCAGATCTTGGATTATGGACAGAATGGGAGGTTTGGACGAGTTTCATCCCTCCCCTTAGTGCGACAGACAACCTCCCCGGACTGGAAGCAGTGATACAGATGGTCCAGGACACAGGGGCTAGTTTAGAAAGAGACTTAGCTTGGGATCAGGCGGGCCGCTCATACCGATGGCTCTTCGACGTTGGCAGTCTATCGCCTCGCCTAAGCCATATTTGTGCCAAGTCGACGGCCATTCTATGGAGATTCCATGAGAGACTGCCAAAGACTGATAGCCCTCCTTTCGACGAATTTGATGAACATACGGTGGATTTATTAAATAGGGAGTCCTCTGAAACACTGGGAAAGCTTCGACAACGGGAAGACTGTCATCATCTCCAGCTCGAACTAAAAAGCTTCTTCGATCTCAACCACATATTGACAGAGCTCGCTGGTAATTTCGACCAGGAACTTGATCCCTTTCAACACAAACTTTACCAATACCTACCTCACCAGTTTACTCGAAGGACAATTTATGAGGAATTTCAAAGTGCCCGCGACGTTTTTGACAGGACAGAGCTCCACCATCTCATGCAAAGCACTTTTATCGACCACTCCACATTCAATGGCGGAAAGTTGCAAATTGGCAAGCATTTTTGGCAAAGAGAACTCAAAAGAATCCTGCCACATTACATCAAGAGAATAGCGAGGGCAGTTGAAGTAGTAAAGAAGCTCAGGCCATATCCGTTGGTACTTTCGATTGATCTCTACTTGGCGATCTTCTTACCCATGCAAACATTTTCCCGCCTGCTTGGGAATGGAGTTGACATCGATTCCCGAGACCTTGACCACCTAACTCCGTTGCACTATGCTTGCAAGTCTGTTGGGCCACCTGACTGTGAGAACTACTTTCTAAAAAGGGAAGAGGCAAGAATAAAGGCTCTACTTCTCAACAAGGCCGATATAAATGCTCAGGATCTCCAAGGAAACACACCCCTGCACTTGGCTCTAGGATCTAACCGCTATTATTTAGCCAAAATTCTTGTCAAGAAAAGCTGCAATGTGAATATATCCAATGTCGAGGGCCGGGCTCCTCTTCATCTGGCCGCCATGCAAAAGAATACAAAAATACTATATGCGCTACTCAGTGCTGGGGCTGTAATCAATGCTCAAGATAAAGCCGGCCAGACACCACTACACGCCGCCATTACAGCGCAGAACACTGACTCTACCAAGGTGCTGATAGAAAAGGGAGCGAACCAGGGTATACTGGATACGAATAACAGAACGCCCTTGTTACTTGCTGCTTCATTAGGCATCCTTTCAGTATTTGAAGGCAACATCCATAAAGATGCTTTGGACTACTCGATTCTTCAAGCTGCGGAATATGGTCCAGTTGAGGCTCTCGGTCGACTCATGGAGAAAACGGATCAACATTCATGGCCACCAAAAGATGACTTAAACCGGACCCCGTACCACCTTGCTGCTGAGTATAGAGGTACAGAGCCTGAAGTCACTCTAATGATAATCCGAAAGGCAAAGGATCTTGGCTTCGAGCCAGAGGGTATCCTACAACCAGAGAATAAGAGCACAGCTCTCTCTCTTGCTGCTTTTGGCGGAATGCTCGATCTTTCAAAGGTTATTCTAGAAAACTTGGACCCGGAGACCCGTAACCAGATACTTGAACAGGGAGATGATGACGGAAGGACCCCTCTCTTTTGTTCTGCCGACAACCATGAACCAGAAGTCTTTTCGTACCTCGTTGACCAGAAAGCAGATATGAGAACAAGAACTAAGGATGGCAAAAGCCTGCTGCATGCAGCTGTGAGATTCAAGTCTTCAAAGATGACAAAGTTTGTTATTGAGAAGATTAAAACCAAACTTGGGTTGTCAGCACTTAAGTCCATGCTTGACGAATATGATGAGGACGAGAAAAAGCCCAGAGATCTGGCTGAAAGCTACAGGAGTTTAGAGAACGTACATATACTAGACATGGAGTTAAATCAATTTAGAAGTAGAAATTAATAAATTTAATAAGCCTGTTATTTATCTAATTATTATAAGCTACTATTTAATTATTTAATTATTTATAGTCTATAGTTAATAATACTTTAATATAATATATATACCTTCTTATTATTTGTAATATATATAATTATAATACTAGTAACTATAAAGATTTATTATAAAAGTATTTAGTTTCTTAAATAATAAAAGGAAATCTTTTTCTTATTATATCTTAGAAGTTGTCCTATAAATACAATTTGCGCCTACTCCAGACGCATACCTGCCACTAGAATGACAGAATGACTGTTAGTATCATTATAGAACGCATTTACTTGAGACTCTCCTACCTCTGTTTGATGTTAAGATCAGAATGCCCTCGTAGTACTAGAGAGCATGTAATAAAACAGACACGAGGACATTCCTCTGAAGTTCGGTCCTTTCTCGCTCTTCAAGAAATACGTCAGTCTAATCGAGAAGTAAAACTAATTGCAGTTAGTCTGAAGTGTAAGTCACACAAACCATTCTTTGTAGCAACTTACCAGACTTCCAAATCCGCCCGATGTACAAGACACTATCCAGATATTTCTCTACATTTCCATGGTTTGTTCCGATATCACCGCAAGTTACCCGATACAGTGGCCTCTCAGCCAATTCCGCTACACTCTTGGCCATCAGCGTTTTCGCCGTTCCTGGTCCCCATGGAGCAAGATAAGAAGGCCATTGCCTTCCTCTTCAATCACATCCGTTGACAAGTTAGATGATATGTGAATGCGTACCATGGCTTCAATGACCTCCTTCTTATGCGCATCTCGAACACCTTTTTGTTCCAAACCATAGACCAAAGATATTTAACAAGTAATGACCCTTTAACTCGTGTTAGACAAAGGGTTTAGGCAATAGCAGGGCGTGATCATTGGAAACTTACTCCATTTCTTGTCATGATGGCCTATTCCTCTGATACTTAGTGGTAGAAGCAGGACGAACGTCTCATCAGGGTGCTCGTCATAGTCCATGGCCTCTTGTCCTAAATCATTATGATCGACAGAAGTCTCATTCCTGTCTTTGCTGTGCAGTTCGCGGTGACTGGACATGTCAACCATATAGCGTGGATTAGACTGGATCAGATCAGCAACATGAGTAGCAACTGGTTTGGTTTCGGCCTAGGCTATCTCACCACTCGAATCTCGAAAGACTATGTCTTGGCAGCGTAACCCAAGAATCTGATTTCTCGACAAGACCAAAACATTTTGTTTCGATCCCGAAGAGCCTTCTCGAGCTGATAATCTTGGTGATTCTGTACTTGGTATATGTCACGATCAGTGATGGCAATGGGTCCCTGGCCCTCCGCCGATCAGGGGATATCCCGAATGATTTCTTCCCTCTGGAAATTACCATCAAACGACCAGTGGTAGCACTTGAGACTCAGAGACCCATTGCCATTAGTAGGAGATGGATAAGAGACTGACATGTATCCGACGGGCTCACCATCCTCTAACCTAAGGTCTACCTCGTTTGAGCCAAAGAGCTTGCTTAGGCGTTTTCTCGTCACCAATCCATCTCCAAAAGTTCATCAGCCTCGCAGTATTCGGGTCCAAACGACTTCTCAATGTAATCTAGGAGCAGTAGCACATTCATGGCATCCTCCTCATCCAAGACATCGCTTGCCAAAGATCACATTCGGGTGCGGGTATGGTAGATATGGAGACATGGGGGCACCAGGGCCGCCCGCAAGCCTGCAAACAATCTTGTTTCAAGCAACTCCATCTTTCTTGTTGCCTCTTTGAGAGATCAGGATATCTCAAGAGATTCCTGGCGCGCGATAGCGGGTTTGCCATCATTTTGGAGCTGGTAGAAATAAGGTCTTAGCTCAGCGGCAGCGTTCCAATCAGCATCTTGTAAGCGTCACCGTTTAAAGTAGTCGTGTATTGTTTTGTGATATTGGATGTAATCGTAAGATGGCATTACCAAAAGGCTAGTATTCGGAACTGCTTCTACATAATCTTTCAAGCTACTCAGACTGGGTTGCTGACCACGCAAGGGACTTGCTCTACTATCTCATTCCTAAAGACGTGGCGTGTCCAAGTAGAAGGTATAGCGCGCTCGCCGTTGGTGCCCAAGGACATTCCCCGTGCAATAAACATGATTAACAATGGTATTTGTGGGTTTCTCGTGTTCTTGATAACGGCGGCGCTTCTCTATTCTCATTAGGATTTCTCGGCACATTTGACCGAGTGCATCAGCGATCGGAAGACACCTGCTTTTCATCGGCGTCGACCGATACAATGACCTACTCGGGTAGGGCCGATCTCAAGGCCATACCCGAGTACTAGCTGCCAAAGCCAAAGGTATCGTCGAAACTACCGACTATGTCGTTGAACTTGATAGGTGGCAGGCAGCTATGTCATCCATTCATCATTACCCCTCACTTCTTCTATCCAATGAATATTCTTCGGGCTGGCTAAACGTCAGCTGCATAACGTCTCAGCTTGTCTCCTCACATGCTCCACGTCAGCACAACACCACCGGTAACAATCATAGAAAATTCACACAGCATCCTCGAAAAGACTTGCTCATCTTCATAATGACTCTCACTGTGAAAGTGAGCTCCAAGCGATCAACGGACCTTGTTGTCGATGATTCTGCGCCGGTCAGTGTACCGGCGGTTTGCGGAAGCCATGGCGATTCTAAAGACGGTGAGGGGGTGAGCGGCGCCAAGATGAACCCCGAAATCGAGAAAGGAACATCCGAAGATCGGTCCGAAGATTACGAGGAACAACAGAAGGGACTATCATCTCTTTCATCCCGCCTAGATCATGAAAGACCGATAACCTCCGAGTCGGGCTACGGGCCAACAGTAGCTGAGAATGAAACACCAGCGTCAGGAGGGAAAGCTTACGGGTGCAAAAATTGCAAAACTCGACTTGGTTTTCATGATGACATTATTAGTCGGGTATGTGCTATCGACTCCTTTCGCTGGTAGAAATTCTATTTAACCTTCCCGATGACAGAGATTTCGTGGCCGGCTCGGTAAGGGCTACTTTTTTGACAAGGTGTTCAACATCAAAGAAGCAGACCCGCAGGAACGAAACATGACAACAGGTAGACATATCACCAGAAATGTATCGTGTCTTCAATGCAATGAGCTTGTTGGGTGGAAGGTCGACAAGGCATTTGAGCCATTTGAGAAGTACAAGGAAGGCAAATATGTGCTGGAAGAGGAGATGTTATGTGTAATATGATGTCAGCAATTTTGATCTTTTATATCATAATTTGGTATGATAATCTATGAATCTATCAAGTCCTGCCTGTACTATTCCAGCCTATGCAGAGAGACCCCGACCCGTTGAACTAGCGTTGTCCCATGAATGAGGGGCCATGGTGGAGTTTAAAGGGTATTGCTCCCTAACATTTCAGGGAACAAGAGTTCACACAGCCACAATACTACCAAGAGCAAGAGAAAGATAATATATACTATAAACCACCCTTAGTATCCATAAGAGACATTACTGTTCATAGCATCAAATATCCAGTCATTACTTACAGCACCAACCACTAACTTAAACTACCTCCATTCTTCCATAGACCACAAGGACCATTACTCAAGGTCCAACTGCCGGCGGGTGATGTATCCCTTGTGAGGTAGGATGCAAAGACACGCTGGACACCACTTTTACAGATAGAAATATCTTGCGCCAAGTAGGCGTAACATGAAGAAGGGCTACCAGGCTGTATCCAGCTGGCATAACACCATGGACGCGATGCACAAACCTGACAGCACATGGAGGCGGATAGGCCATATCCGGCGAGAGACTTGTAATAAGCGCTTGTCATGCCAGTGGATGAGGTTATCGGGCGTCCTCCGTTAGCACCGCTGATAATGTTATCGCTGCTGCAGATAGCGTATTCGGTGGCTGAGGGGATCTGACTCTCGACAGTCACTTGAGTAAGAGGTCAGCGCTTATTATTCTGAGATAGGGAAGTGTTTGAGCTTTAGCTTACAAGTCTGGAGGATTTCGGTAGTGGAAGTAACTTCGGTGACGGTTGTTGTCGTGGGATATACGGTAGTAGTAGAAGTGGTTTTGGCGTTGGGTGGATATTCTGTTGAGATGGAAGTTGTAGATACAGTAACCACCTTGGTCTTTGTTGCAGCTTTGAGAGTGCTGCGTGGTCCTTGGACCGTCGTGCTGATGGTCTTGGTAGTATAAGAAGGGATCTCTTTGATGCAGTTAACACTCTGGGGTAATGTGCCACCAGGTGCTTGAGCATCAGCCTTGACGTCTCTCTCTGCTATATCTCTCTTCCTGGCCTCATATAAAGGATCATTCTGGATCGCCGTAAAGCCAGCGGGTGCTGGGACTGTTGAAGTGATGAATTTAGTCGTAGTTGTGTAAAAGAGTCTCGTGGTGGTGGACCAGGAGGTTTGGGTGATGACGCTCGTAGACTCGGCTGCAATGGAGATTAGTAGTTACACCCAACCAACTCATATATTTTGACTTACAAGTCACTGTGCTCCACGCCGTATCCGTCTGCTGATCAGCAGTAGAGACAATGGTGTCTGTGTTGGTGATGCGGATAGTAGTAGTCTTGGGTACTGGAACAACAATGACGTTGACCTTGCGAATAACCTTCCGAACTATGGTGATATGCTTGACCACGGTGGAAGTTGAAGTAGGGACGTTCTTCACAGTCTTGGTGCCAAGAATGGTAGCGCAACTAGGCACGGACCCAGCAAGGGCCTCAGCACCAAGCGCGAGGAGAATGAAAAGAGACTTGAGAGCGACCATGATTGTGCTCGATGAACTGTGATGGAGCATCTAATCACATCCAAGTTAGGATTTAAACGGCTTTTAATACATTTAATGACTGTTGGTTAAAAAAAAAAGATGCAAAAAAAAAATAAACAATTTGGCGGTCTGTGTTGTTTCAATAGTCTATTATGATTTTACGCTATTGATTAGAGTTAGCTGACAAGCCCCGCTATTGTGGATTAAAACCCCCAGCACAACAAGGGTTATATGGAATAAGAACAAAATGCTGTTGGCGCTAGGGTCTGGGGGACTCCGGGTCTGAACGCTTCAGCTTTGCCAAATCAATATATGCTTGTTAGTTACTACTGTTTGTGGAAAAGATCAGGCGATTCGGAGGTCGAGACTTGCACTGGAGGTTTGTTGCCGGAAAAGAGCTAAAAGTGTTCAACCTGGTCAACTAATTCCGCAAACCCAGCTCGCCTAGCCAGGCAATGCATTTAAACCATTCATCCCACTCAGCTCGTTTAGCCTGCGTAGGAAGGCCAGCTGATCGAGGAGAGCCCACCACCGTCTTCCCAGCTTGCTGACCCACAAAGCTAATAACCTGTCTCTTCTCGAGGAATATCTGCGTCTGTACATGCATGCTCGCAAAAGCCTATTTTGAATATCAGATAGAATAGACAGACGGAGAACGAACCTTGGCCAGACAATCCTTAAGAAGCTTATTTTTTCTAATTGAACTAGAAAATAAGTAATTTTTAAACAACTTTATAGCTAATATCTAGTAATAAGTCATTAAAAAATAAAGCTTTTAGGAAAGCTTAGGTAGTTTTTACTTAATATACTTCAAGAAAGCAGAAAGTATACCAGTTATTTTTAAATAAACCTGCTCTCTTACTTGCATTTAGTTGCAGGTTTCTTACCAATTAAACTAACTCGTTTCTATATTTCTCGGGACTTCTGCACTATTAGTGAGTGGACAAGTATGCACTTCTAAAGCACAGCACTTGTTTATAGATGCTAATAAAGAGGCGATAGGTTTTGCGACCTTATTTTGTCTCGGGTATTTATATAAGTACCTAGGGCTAGCTAGAAATTGGACGCCATAAGAGCAACTATAACACGTAACTGAATATGCCAGGCAGAAATTAAGTCGCAAAGATATCTATAGTTAAAATTATTCTCCGCTTCCATCTTAACAATTTTTGGACCAATTTATCTTATCCCCTAATTCCTTGCATATAATATTAATGACAGCAATTTACCTATAGCTTAGATAGCCGTCTTGAAGCGAATTATGCCAGTTCTGCACATTCTCGCGACATTCTACCAAGGAAATAGTCTAGCTAAACCACTTTCTCATTTTTGACTCAAATCTGTCCTTCAAAGAAGAAGCCCCCTTTCCACCCAGAAAAGACTTGTTGCACGTCAGCAGCTTTTTGACGTCCGCAAAGTACTGAAGGCCGCTATCTCCATAAGTTGTTTTGTGATTCCATTTGGCCTCGGCTACTAACGACTCAATGCCAGGCTGCCGGATTCCCCTGGACAGCAGAAAGGCTACCACTTCAAGCCTCCGAGTACGGGTAATCTTGTCTATATCCACTCCCTCAAGACCTGTTGATGAAGTGTATCTTCGAGGTCCAAATATGGACTGCTCTAGCAAAGGCCTGGATCCTTTGGTAGGAACTGGATGAAATTCAGAAGGACTATCGTCGAACTTACGGCGAATATAAGGAAGAATGGCGTATTGCACGGCTAATCCATGGAAGCTATTATGCAAAAGTGGTCGGTCAGATGAAGTTATGTCCTTTTGTCTCTGATAAGCAGGCCAGTCTCCATCACTCGACTTTGGGGTGAGTTGCGACGAGAAACACCAGTTTGCTGCTTGGTGAAGTTGGTCGACAGCCTCGACCAGTGTCTGCTCAGTGCTAATGGTGTCATCCACAAGAGATGCATATAACAAAGAGCTACTGATGTGCATCCAGATGGCAGTGTTGAAGGGAGAATACCCCATAGTAAACCCATCCATCTGGATGGTCTCTGCACGGAGAAGGCACATATGCGGGTCGAAGTTTGCTGGACTCACAGATCGAAGTTGTTCCCAGACCCTCGGCGTTCTGATCCACTCATCAGCCGTTCTATGAAGAAAGTCAACCGTTTTCGTGGATGGGACAGTATCTAACAGCCCTCGAGTGCGGGCACCCAGTCTCCTCTTGAGAGCTGTTTGCACCTGGTCGCCATTTAGGGTATGGATATCGATACTCATAATCTCCCCTCTCGTTTCATCTGCCAACCATAAAGTCATAAAGTCGACTGGCTTACAGGCAGAAGAAAATATCTGAAGCATGACAGATACCTCAGGCAATAGTCTCTTCGGAATAGTTGAGTATATAGCGTCGTACAGATTTTCAATCTCAGGGGGCATTCTATCGAGTATTGACTGTAGCTGTGGCAGACTAGCACCTTCAATCATGGATTGATAAATAGTACTTGTGACAATAGCTGTCCAGAGGAAAACGCCATCTGACTTGGCGATAAGTTCATTCAAGAGCGTGTCGCCACCATTCTGGTAGAGCGAGTTCAGCTCCAAAAAGGCTCTGGTACCTCTAAAGTGTTCGAACACGTAGTTGTTAATGTCGTTGTAGGTGAGGAGATGCATCTGCATCTCTGGACTGTCAGCAAATGCATCGCTGAATTGCGGCCACGATCGGCTGGCAACGCAAACTTTTATATCGCCGTGTTGAGCAATATCTCGTATCAAAGAGCACAGTTCCATCGGAGCGACTGCGAACTCGTCAAGCCCATCAACGAATATAGCCAAGCGCATTCTATCCTTTGTCGAGTCCAAAAGACTGGAGAATGATTCTCGTAATTCCCAATCCCTCCATGGAGGCACACCCACTCCATCAAAGCCATCAACCATGTGTATGAGCGCCCATCTCCTCGGACAAAGAGTTGGGGTCAAGTCCGGATTGTTTCGGAGAGCTTGATAGAGAAGCGTTCGATGGAGTCCTTCCACGGATTTGCTCAAGTCCAGTCCTGGCTTCCAAGCATAGTATTTGATCTTGTAAACAGGAAGGCCTTGAGCCCACGTAGAGAGGAATCGGTCACTTTCTGGGTGATTTGCAATGTATTTCATAGCGGTAGATTTGCCAGCGCCTGGTTTTCCTGTGACCCAATATGGTAACTTGGAGTTACTCTCAAGCCAATCAGGCAGGCTGGACCACATCGGCTCCCCAGCGTCGGAGAGTGTAGGAGTCTGAGAAAATAGCCACTGGTAGGTGGATTCGAAGGTTTTTGGTATGGCTTCCTCTCGATTGTCCATCGTAGCGAAGAAAAGACTGTCAATGATAGCTGACTGAGATGCCTCTAAGGATGAATTTTGAGGACACGTTGACAAGATCCATGGTTCGGGTTCCCATCCCTTTTTCCAAAGTCGATCGATGATCTCTTTGGCCACCTTGCTCCTACGGATGGACTCTTTGACGCTGGGCTCTATGGGTTCCATGGCTTCCATTTTCGGTGTCTGAGACTCTTCATGGCTTGCACCATCCGAGTCTCTTGACCCGTCAAGGCGTTGGCTCGGGCCCATATCCATCGTTTTCTTGACTGTTCTGTCCAGCGTCTCGATCATGATGTCAAGCTTGTTGCTGAATTCCTTCTCCCAGCCGATGCTATCTCGAGAGCTGAGCCTAATTTGGGTCAGTGTAATTACCCAACCTCCTCGTGATCTTGACACCTACCAGGTCGACCAGGTTGTCGCCATTATGATCTCTTGACGAACGTTACTGAGGTTTATTTTCAAAGCTTCAACATGCTTTCCCTTCCGCATGATCCTCAGCGCCTTTCTGAACGCATTTCCAACTGAAAATGCTTTGTTTGTTGTGGGAAATGCGCCATCGTTCACTCCCTTTTCATTCTCGAGCTGCATTTTGAAGCATTCGTCGATCTGTGGCAGGATGCTGTCGATCTCTTTGGCAATGGCATCACACTTACGGCACACCCTGAGCAGTAGTTGGTCTGACTCAAAGGACATACTCGAGCTACTCCCCCTGTGCAGACTTAGCGCGTTCCTCACAGCTTCAGACATCCCAGTGAGATCGTGCGAAACGACAGAGAGCTGGCGGAGTTCAAGACTCTCCCCCGCCGGAGAGCGATAAATATGCCATGTCTCTGAGAAGAGTCGCTGACCGAAATCGACGAACTGTATGACAGCAGCAGCTATTCCGAGTGCAGAGAGAGGATCCATATCGTCGAGGAGAAGGAAACCTTCATAATCAGCTGACTGTAGCGAAGATGAAGAAGCAACATTTGGGAGCCTGATTGAGGCGAAGGCCTCCAGATGCGGGGTTTCCAACCAATCCAGCAGTTGCACAAGGCTGTACTGAAGAGCGGCAGTATACAATTATCAGTCGCACTAGAATAATGCTATTGTTGTCAATACTTATACTGTGGCCACGATAATAAGACTGAGTTGGTTCAATCAGTATGTTTGATTTGGTATTTTACTAGAAAAATTGATTAACCCTAAAACCAATGCCGAGGGACGGTGTCCTTGTAGAGCTCGTGCACTGGGGGACCACGTCATGACTGTGGGGCTTGGGGGGTTGCAGTGCAGAGCGTGCGATTCCGTGTACTTGATCATGTAGTGGTATTGTATTGTGCCTTTGAGGCTGAAGGGTAGGACGTGTTGGCACCAACGACGCAACACTTTCATCCTCGACTCTGCTTCTCCTCAGTCATGCCAATAGTCAAAATGTCCAAAGCCATAGCCCGTCAGCATATTGATGACATTAACGATGACAGAAAGCAATCGCTCGATCAAAAGAGCAGAACTCTTCGAGACCTGGAACAAGCCCTGGAAGTGTAAGTCACTGCTCAAGTCCACCATCGACTATGGAATTTGATCTATTGAGATAAGACTCCGTCGCTAATAGACATCAAGGATCGCCAAGCAGCTGTATTCCGAGGACAACCATTTTTTACTGGAGCTCATCCAGAACGCGGATGATAACGAGTACGAGACCGTGAAGCCGACATTCTCCATCACTCTGACAGACAACGCCCTCATAACCCACTTCAATGAGAGGGGCTTTACTAAGAGGAATGTCGAAGCCATCTGCGGCATTGGAAACACCTCTAAGATTAAGTCGTCCAAGAGCCGGGGACAAACGGGCGAGAAGGGTATCGGCTTCAAGTCCATTTTCAAAGTCTCGAGCTCAGTTTTAATCTTCTCCGGCGACTACTCATTCAAGTTCGAGAAACAGCCTAGTCTTGGTATGATCACTCCAATCTGGATCGAATCGCCTGACGCTCAATTCCCTGATGGTTTATCAGATGGTGGAACATACATGCGTCCCCAACTTTCGGACGACTGTGATAGGGACAAGCTGAGTCAGGAGATCACACCTTTTGACCCCAATATCCTTATCTTTCTGCGAAGGCTGCAAGAAATCACTATTACCGTGTCTGAGTCGGGTTGACATCCGAAACGAGTCTTACGCCGAGTCAACGAGCCAAACGTGATCAAAGTCTTGGAAAATGACCAGGAGATTTTACACCACGTCATTTCCACCTATACGGCTAGAGGTATGGCCAGTGACACCCTTCGCCAGGGAGTCAGAGACTCAGAGATCTTGCTGGCATTTCCGGTTGGGGGTGCTCCAGATCAGTCGGTGGCCCATCAGGTCTATGCTTTTCTTCCAATCCGTGATTACGGCTTCAGGGTAAGGAGGGTTGGCCCCATATAATGAAGTTCACTAACAGATAAATCATTAGTTTTTAATCCAGGCCGACTTTTCGCTTAGCCCCAGCCGCTCAGACATAGATTCTTCGTCTTGGAACAAGACGCTACTGGATTCGATACCAAGCGCCTTTGTTGAGGCCGTGAAGCACTTCAGAAACACTGGTTTGGGCTTTTCATGGCCGCAATATATCCCATTGAGACAGGAGCTTCAACAGCCGTTCAAGGACCATCACGATGACCTGAAGAAAGCCCTGACTCTGAACTATACAACCCGATCCAGATACCTGTCCCAAGAGTACACTCTTGGCACTGTCCAACGACTGATGACTCTGAATCTACCGGAGTTGGATTTCCCGACCTTCTTGGAGGATCTGAAAGTCCACCTGTCCGAGCAAACAAATGGGGCAAAGGATTTGCCAGAGACCTGGCATTTTGAACTAGCTGTACTACTCGTCGGGAAGCTACAAGTGCCTCCGTACCCAGAGTTGGTTTTTGATCTGAAGATTATCCCGCTTTGTGGAGGGGTGTGGGTTTCCGCCAAAGAAGCTGACGGCAACCTTTTCTATGTGGAAGATGCAAACAAGTCAGTCCCTGAAGGCTCAAAAAGTCTGGAAATAGACCCGGATGCTTTGAAGTCCAAAGCCCGGGCCGAGCTGTATGGAAGACTGAAAGCCAAGACGCTCGGCGACGAAGAGATTTGCCGTTCCATTATCCAACTACACACCTCTTTATCGCCAGCCGAGAAGCTTTCAGACAAGTATGCCATCACCACTTAACAAATGACTGGTATTCATCTAACTCATATAGGATGTCATTCATGCTTAGAAGTCTGATCTTCATCCCGAAAACAAAGTTTTGCGAGTCTCATTGGGCCAGGTCTGGTCCCGAATTCTTCAGGCGAACTCCTGCCTTGCGCAACTAAGATACAGGAAACTAATAACCCTAAAATGCTTCACCAACTCCACGTAATATCGCCATTTAATAATCTTGCATCTGAAGGCACAGAGCATCTTGTATTCACTTCTAGAGGGTCTTGCCATGAGCAATAAATATAAGAAAACCACCAATTCCTTACAACCCAATATATCGAGCGTGACCTACAATCAATTCACAATCTCCCACTCTGAAAATGGTCTCCACCATGCTCCGGTGTTTTAACAAGCGGAAAATACTCAATACCACTCGACTGGCTTGGGATGGATACCACAGTCGGATCGTCTGGATGCTGAACGCTGGAAACTCCTGCACACTTCTGGCACGGAATTGGGTCCGAGTGCTTTTTACCGAGGTATGCTTCGGTGGCAAGCTTGTACAGCTGCCAGACGGCTTGAAGAAGCACAAGATCAGCGACGATGATGGCAAGAATGAGATTGCCTGCTGACTTGAGCCGCGGCACCTGGCAGATATACGCCGTCGCGATAACAGATGGGGTAGTGCCTAGGGGGCCTGCTTCCCTTTTCAAAACACTGTAGCTATCGTTGGCAGGCCCTGGCTTGAAATTGGCCATTTGGACCTTTCCGAGATCGGAGGTGAATTTCGTAACCAACTCGCTGTTGGTGAGGATGTTGGATTTGGGGACTTCCTGGCCCAGGTCGACGAGGATATTCGAATAAGCGGCTTTTGCCAGCGAGTCTGCGGCTGTCCAGATGTTGGAGAATGTGTCTGACTCGTCCAATATCTTTGCTGATAGAGGAGATGGCAGGTCTGGGCAACAGACTACCTCTAGGATGTCAGTGCCGATGAAACGATAGTCGAGGTTGAAGAAGCGCAGGTCCCGAATATCAGGTTAGGATTCATTTTTAGTGAAAGATATGGTCCCCCTGCTCAGCTGCGTTTTTCTTGCGTACTTTGAAATCCTTGCCTCTACCTGCAGCACTCATGTAGTCTCACCCCAGCGGGTCGACATCAAAGACTCGCCCCACCAGAGGCTTGCTTGCGTCGTCTGATTGCGGGTCAAGAACCCGCTGCCGAGGAAGCTGTTGAGACCATCAAAGGATGCAGTGTCGGAGATGTAGTCGTAAGTCTGCGTGAGGTTCAAGAACACCTCGCCAGCTGGTGTATCTATCTGGCAGGTGATGTAAGATCGCAGCACCGCACCCCATTCGGAGAAGGCGAACTGGTTTCCGGTTCTATCTATCGACGCGAGGTCGATTTCCACTGTGTGAACGGAGCAGCTTTGAAGGGCATTTCTGTTATATGTGAGGGCTGGTGACAATAACCGCTGACCCGCCATACCCTGTTGCCACACACTTGTCAACGTGTAGGTAAGGGCGGTATTATTAGTGAAGAACTGGCTGTTCACCTGTAATGTGGCGGGCTGGCACTTTGGCTTGACCTTGGTGGCCAGAAAAGACGGATAGTGTTGCAGCCAGCCATGCCCAGAAGCAGTTGCGTTCGGGTCCAGCGAGTTCTGGACTATGAGCTCATAGCTGCTCGAGGCAAAGTTCATAAATGTGAACAAAACGAGAAACAGGATGCCGCCGGCCGCAGCAACTGGGGTGAACCATCGGAACGGAAAAGGCCGAGTTACAGGGTAGCTGAAAAAGGACTTGTGTTCCATGATTGCTTTACAAATTCAAGCAGAATGGACGTATTGAGATATGAGGTAGATGAGGCTTTAGGCTCTTATTTATGGCGGGGTAAAAAGAATGAAAGATAATTTAACTAAATCAACATCGTCAAAACAGTATTCGCTTGAATCAGTGGATCAGGCTCTTAGTATGCCTTGATATATTGAATCTTCATTTTGTTTATCTACAGTCGATTATGGGGAATTAAATGAGGGGTTGCTGAGACATGGCATTTCTTGGCGAGAAACGTCACTGGCCGGATTTCAGCCTTCCTTCAGCTTTGGAGATAGTATGTCGTCACTCCAGAGCCCTCCCATAAGTATTTTGATACTAATGGTTAAAACTGGGCCTGCTTGTACGTAAGGGGGTTCCTGTTAGATATATCTAGTTTGAAGGACCGGAAAAGCATGGGTTGTGGTAGTTGTCTAGGAAATAATAGATATTCTATCAAGTACAATGGATGCTTTTAATATCATGTCTCCAGCTATGATTTATAGAGAATATTGCATGTAATAAAGGTGATACAGTAAGTACTGAGTAAGTAAAGGAAGTAAAAAGACTGACTCCGCAGCCTCTGCTAACTATATTAAAAGCGTAGCACGAATTGTTTTCTTTCAACATGTATATACTATAATAATCATTCAGACGTACTAACAAGAATCTTCTCCATTCAGTGAAATAGAAGATTGATAGGGATAATAATTACTCCAAAATAGTAATTTCAACCTTCGTTATCGAGCTCAGCCATTCTAGAACCGAGCTTATATCGTCACCCATATTCTTATCTACATGAATCAGTGGATGCTCTTCCATACCGGTTGCACCACGACTTAGTTGATCCCTGACCCATGGGACTCCTAGAGCTGTCCATAACGCATGGTCCGGTTTAAAGTCATTTCTTTCCAGGTATTCTCGATCAACTGTGCCAAGAATGACATCGATCATTGGAGGCCATCCTTTTGGTCCCTTCCCTTCACCTATTGTATACGCGATAGGGGTACCGCAGCGCGAACAAAACCACCGACGGCGCCCAGGCGATGACGAAAACCCTGCAAGCCAGGCAGAAGGATCCAAGTTATCCTCCATCTCCCTCCCTTGTAACCATTCGCGGTTTTCAGGGTCGGAGCTTATGGACGAGTCATCCTCTGTTTTCATTCTCGACGAAATTTGAAATGTCGGCGCGTGGATTGCCACATACTGCGTTCCGATTTGTCCTGTGGCCTGCCGGCAACTGTTGCAGTGGCAAACAATAGAGACGGGGAGTTTATCTTTGATATCTTTTTCGTCTGATTTGTATGGCAATCCAACTCGTTCTGACCATGGAGGGATGGATACGCGGTAGCGAACCGCTTTGCAGTTGCAGCCACCTTCAAAGGTGTATGGATCAGGGGAGAAAGGCATTGGATTTGAAATGTTGGTAGTGATAAGTCCAAAGGCTTGTGAACGGAGATGCGCTTTTGATTGACCAAGACAAATAAGACGGGAAAAGATTACAGGCGCAATAGAGAGCCAAGACAAGAAATAATCTTCGCGGGAGGAGTTGAGCTTTAAATATGTGGATTTCCAGGTTGTGTAATACAGATCATTACCCGTTGACTCATGCCGCGGGGCGGGGCAAGCTAACTAAGCAAGCTTAGTTAGGCCCAAAATGGTGGGATGGCATAAAAGGGTGGGATAACCTCTTATAGCTAGTTATTGCGAATTTTATTAATTTTATATATAATTTTTACTTAAATTTAGATACTAATTAGTAAAAAAAGTACTAATTTTATTTAAGTGTATTATATTATTAGATCTTAATTTTTAAGTTACTTAGGTAGTTATTTTTTTATATTAATAATTTTAAAAGGGCTTATCTTATAATGCTTTTAATATACTAAAGAAGGCTCTTTTTTTTTATAATACTAAATAATAATATCCTGGCTTTAAGAACTTATTTATTATTTAGATTATTAAGTAGCTTAAAAATATAAATACCCTTAATTATAAGCTTATTATTTAGCTAAATATTAGCTAGCCGTGACTTCTTTTAGATAATAAAGATAAGGCTATTATAAGCTTTATTATTTAGATGCAGAAATCTAGTCTTCTGGCTTTTAAAGGCAAGGTTATAGATGTAGCTAATATTATAAGAAGCTACTATAATCCTAATACTAAGCCAGTTAGGAAAATATAATATAAGCACTTCTATAATAATTATCCTAAGCTTAATACCTTAATATTAAAGGCAAAAGAAGCAGCGCGCTATAAGTATAAGGAAGCTAGTATAGAGGAAATAAAGTAGTAGTTTAAGTAGCTTAATAAGGTTATTATAAGATATAGAATTAGTGCCTTAGAAATTTAGAATACTAATTAAGTAGGTATTAGAATTAGAATACTGCAAGAGCAGATATAATACCTTATTATATATATTAAGAAGAAGACTATAATAAAGGTATATTCTTTTTATAATTAAGAGACTTATACTATAATTAGTATAAGTAATATTACTAAAGAGATTATTTTGCTATAGCTTATTTTTAAAGCCTTTCTAATACTTAAGTAGGCAAATATAAAAGGAGATCTTAAAATATGGTTTATATAGTTAGATATAGTATTCTTAAATACTAATATAATGCTTAAGTAGGTAAGAGACTTTAACTAGAAGTCTTAGGAGAAATCTATAGCAATTTAATATTATTAGCTAGATTTTAAAGCGTAGTTTAGGTATAATAAGTACTTAAAAAGCCCTTTTAATACTGCTACTTTATATAATAAGCCTCTAGGTATAGAAGGAAAGGCTAAAGAGGATTTTATATAGAGGTTACTTATTATTAATGGCTTTTCTAATTATAGCTCTTTTACCTTTTAAGAATATTATATAAAATTTAATATTTTTATTACTTACTTTCTTTTTTATTTAACTTATATTCTTTAATTAATAAATCTTAGTATTTTTTAGTAATTAAAAAATATATATTAAAAATAGCTATAAGATGCTTTGCAAAAGGGAAATTTAAGCTTTAATTACTATAACTTTACTAGCTCCTTTAAGGTATATATAATTAGCTTTAATTTTTTTTTAAATACCTTGCTTTTTATATATTAATTCTTATTATTTTAGGAGATCTTTAATAAAGGCTTTATACTAGCCTATATTATTACAGGCTTTAAAAAGTTAGGAATTTTCCTACTTACTAAAGTACCTATAATTAGCTATCTTTTAAAGAAAAAGCTAAAGACTCAAAAGGCTATTAATCTAGCATTATCTTCACTTTTACTACAGGAAAATTACTTTGCCCTGGCCTCTAATATAGCAAGAGATATTAGTAACTACTATTATAATATTCTAAGCTCCTTAATACTTAGGAGACTAGAATTAGTCCAAAAGATTATTAATAAAGCTATTATACTTAAGAATATTATAAGGAATTATATTAAAGATTGCTAAGTGTATATTAAAAAGAGATATTAATAAAGAAAGCGCGGCAAGTAAGCATAACTAGTAAGAGATTATATTTATAATATAAGCTTAGAAGAGCTTTAAGAATAATATACTAAGTTTATAAAAGTAAGAGATAAGGTATAATAATGCTTATAATTTTAGAATTTTTGATTTTTTATAATATAGCAGATATAAGAGATAAAAAATAAGTAGTAGAAAAAGAAGGAGGTTATTATTAATAGTATTAAGAAAAGGTTATAGTTTAAATAGTGGCTTAAATATATTAGGAAGGATATTAAATATGCCTTATATAATTTCTTATAAGCTAAGATAACTTTTTAATTAAATAAAAAGGAGGATTTTTTTATAATTAATACCTAGCTTGCCTTAGAAGCCTATAAGGCTATTTATAAAGCATGCTTTATAAATAAGCCCCTCTTATTAGTAGATTTATTATGCCTTCTCTATAATAATAATACTATTGATTTTATACTTATATAACTACTGGCTAATAAGGATAAGGATAAAAATATTAATCTATTTAATAAAGATAATCTTAAGATGCCTTTATTACTGCCTTACTTATTTAATTATAAGTCTTTCTTTTTAATAATACCCTTAATACTATGCCTGCCTTAATACTATGCCTAATATAATAATGCCTTTATAAATAGTATAATAAAAGAAGCTAAAGCCTTAGAGGCTACTTAGGCATTTTATAATAAATAAGAACCTTTCTTATTTAAGTAAGAAATATATAAAAAGTCATTCTTAATTAAAAAGCTATTTAAGTACTATAGTAATTATTTTGCCTAATTATATATAGTTAATAGCAAATATATTATTATAAGAAGCTTTATTTTATATTTCTAGGAATTTTTACTTTTTTTAACCTAATAAAAGTATTAAAGAACTAAAAATGCCCTAAATAGTACTAAAAACCAGGCCCTTTAGTTATCCTACCCTTTTATGCTGTCCTACTGTTTTGGGCCTAACTAAGCTTGCTTAGTTAGCTCGCCCCGCCCCGCGGCATGAGTCAACAGGTAACCTACAAAATGGCTACCAGGCTTGACTCGGATATAACAAACCTTGGGGACGTTAGCTCTAATATTACCGAAGTTTCTGTTCTCGATCCAAATTAACCCGTCGTTCTTTATCCTTAAGCAAGTCTTCCATTTTCTAGATACAACCAGTTGATATCCTCCTCTGGAAAGTCTGTAACAAGTTCTTTGCTCTGCATTTTTTTACGTAAAAATAAAATAATGATGGCAAGTAGCTGCATTTGTTCTCCGTATAGAATGTTATCAGACGTTACAGGAATAGCTAGGATAATGCTAATAAGCACCTGACGCATTTTCTGTCTATACGAAGTTTAATCAGGTTTCGCGAAAATATCTAGGATAATTCTATCAAGAAGTTGCTGCGTTTCTTGTCTATACGAAATGTCATCGGGCTTTAATTTCAATCTCTTGGCAGAGGTCTGCCCGCTTACATGACCAGGGGGGTATGGGCAGCCTCTCAGCCAATCATATGCCTACGAAACGTTTAAGAGCCAGAGAAGACCATGAACCTGTTCCTAAATATAGTCAGGAGTGCCATGCTCGTGGAGTTTCTTACTCTCGACGATAAGCATATGGCACAGCTATGGCGGGTTCAATTACTAGGCTATACTTATCTAGAAATAAGGGATATCTATTATTATGCTTCAATTTAAGTATAAATATGTCTATTGGAATCTCAGCAGATTCTTTCCTCTCCTCGTTTCATAATTATTACTACTTTTGAGCTTTCATAATCCTGTACTTCTCATTTTTTTCCCTTTCTTTTATATCATTCTTTCGGCCGTTTCAAGAAGCAAAATGTTTTGGTCAACATTTACTGCTCTGAGCCTCGTGACCGCTGGATACGCTCTGCCCAGGACACCATATGCTGTCGCTCTTTCAGCCCGTCAGGACGACCCGGACGTTTGCAAGCATGAGCGAACCGATCCCAATGCCATGAAGGACTCTGGTGCCGACCAGTACTTCAGCGACTTCCTTACTCGTGATGATAACCTAGCTTGGAGTGAGTCCTACCCAGAGACCGATTGCTTTTTGTTTCTGCTTTCAAAGATAGATGGCATGCTGATATATATACCTTTTCAGGCAAACAGAACTGGCTCAGATCTCTGGACGAGTTCTCTACCAAGACCAAAGACGGAGGTGCTTACCACAGCACTTTGGACTGCACAACGCTGGAAGACCGTGCGCACTGCCTGATCCCAGATCAGGGTGTCGAATGCCGCTGGTTTACGCCTCCAGAAGGTGAGTTACAGCACGGCTGAAGAAGCCATCTACATGTTGTACAAGAGATCTTGAGGCTAACCAAGGGCAATCTTTTAACTTTCTTAGTATACTGGGTCAGGTTATGGGCGCCTAACGTCCAGACCTTTTTCGACTCTGCACGCAACAAGCTTATTGATGACGCTATCAAGCAATCCCTCAGCGCGGACAGCCTGGGAGACGACTTTAACGTTGGTAGCCTGGATTCGAACAGCGATCTGGGCCTGGTTTCCGCCATTGCTTGGGTGGTTGCCCCCGGGCTGGGTTTCGCAGCCTCCGTCACCTCCATGGTCGCAAAGTCGGGCAAAAAGCTCGAGGGTGCCCTTCTCTTTGGTAACTTTGCAGCTGACTCTACGGCCGCTGGCACCAACTTGGGATCGGTACTTGCGGGGCGGGGATCGCAGCCCTTGACACCGGCAGACTTGTCCAAGATCATGCAGAATCTCTATGTGGAGTTCTTCGGCACTCGGGGCGACTATATTCGCAAGCTCAACAAGCAGTTCTACACAGGTCTTGTGGGTGAAGATGGTGAGGAGAACCTGGTCGGCCCCTTCATGGACACTCTCAAAGGCCTCGATGTGGGTATGAACACAAATCTCCATCCCGTGGCGGCCATCCTTGGCAGTGGCTTGTTCTCGAGCGGCGCCAGCAACGAGGCGCTGGAGAATGCTCTTGACGAGGGCTTCAAGGTGGCAAAGGCCCAGATGATTGGCGCTATCCTTGCGGCCCAGGGAATCGCATTGTTCGGCGACAAGGACACGAGCGCGGACGCCTGCAAGGATGGGGGCCGTGGCAGGCTCGATGGTGATGTCTGCTTGAGTTTCTTCAAGGTCGGGTGTCGTGGAGTGTTCCTTGTCGCTGACGACTTCGATAACTCCGTTCTTGACAGGCTCGACAAGTACTCCGTCAATATGGAGGACATGATGAAGAGTATCAAGGAGTGCAACAACCGCTTCAACGAGGAACTTTCAGGTGGCGATAACCTGTTTAATAACGGATACCCTCGCTGCTGGTTTGCCATGCCGTACTTTGAGGCTGAAGGATCGCCTGGCTGCGCCGATCCTCCCCCACCTGGCTTTAACTATCAGAAGTGCGTTGTGGACAAGGGCGGTATTGGTGCTGGTGGTGGTGCTGGTGGTGGTCATGGGGTGCCTGACCCTAAGCGCTGAGCGAACAGCAAGTAGATTTTAGGTCATATATTACTGTATGTTCAGGCCGGTATAGCCATTTAGGCTTGCTTTGGACAGGTAAGTTAGTCACACACTTAGCTATAGATTTTCATTTCTCATATCATCTATTAAATAACTACTTCATTTTATAACTACTCAAGATTTATATTGTATTTTGTATATGTACTATAAGTACTATACGCTATTGATTTGGTACTTTGTGATCATAGTGAAAAGACAGAGGAGTTTCAATTCAATATCTAACCACTTACAATATATGTTAGTGTACATAACCTCTTATAGGCTTCTCTGAATTTGAAAAGGCCACATTGGGAATATCGTCCAAAAGTTCAGAACTTAGATATATTCTGTGTGCTTTTTGGGGAGTTCAAGTTCCCCATGTGCCGCGCCATAGAGAGGCTTGATCATGGCTCCAGGCTATATTACAAAAAGCGGCCCGAGCTCAGTGAGTCTATGGGAATTACAGACGAAGTTTAACATCTATGGTAGCTTCACCTAGGTTTATACCCACGAGATACCCTATCAATCCTGTCTAATATCGCGCTATGGCCAAACTTTGAAATGAGGCAGTTCACTAGAGTCTCGATTTTCTCGTCATATGTATCTACTCTACCGTCCCATCCAATCTTCCATCAGGTGTTCTTCATCCAGATCATAGGTGTGGGTGACTTGCGAGGTAAGTTCACGAACATCATGAGCAGCATACATCCTTGGTCCTAAAATTGGAATGTTGGAACTTAACATTTCCAACCTCTATTAACTTTCCATGTGCCTATGTGAAGGTTTCAGAAACCAATTCTGAGCTTCCCTCCTGGTCTTCATCTTCTCAAACTTAATCAACAACGAGGTTATCCCAGACGCCTACTAAAGCGTGCCCCCATAACACTCCTTGTTGGGATGTTATATTTTTATTCTCGCTATGCAGCCTTGGCCTTGCCATGGGAAAGCCATCTTGAAAGATCTGAGTTTGTGTACCCGACTTGTCTGATTGCGTTGAGTCATTCTGGGGAGGGGGCTCCCCGCTGGCGGCTTAGTAAACGATCGAGTGACGTTTGCTCATCTGCCGTGACCTCGTCCTTGTCAGCATTGTTGAATAAGCTTGCCATATAATTCGCGTCCTTGCCATTCAATACTACTCCAGAGTATGCCGAGTGAGAAGGAGGATTATTTTTCCTTCGAGTCTGGGGAGCAAACGCGCCCTTGTTCAATGAAAAAGAAGACGACGACTTAAGTCCGAAAGGTGCGTAATCATAATGAGCATAGTCAAGCGATGAATTGTATTCCGTTTCGTCGAGCCATTGGAAAGCATTTTCCCTGGGTGGGGCTATGGGCTTTTCAGCCGAGAGATAGCGATCCAAGAATCGAGATCGAGGTCTGGGTAGTGGTGGAGGATCATTGTTACCAAACGATGGTATAGCCGTAGGTGGCCCGCTCTTAAAAGGCAGAGGTAGATAACGAGGCGCTGCTGCCGGTGTTTGGACTGTAGTCCCAGCTTGAGGTATTTCTGAGTCATATTGTTTGTGCCTATTGGGCGGGACAGCACTTGTAGTGTTCTGACGACCATTCAAGACAAAAGGCGTCCTATTTCGCTCGGAAATAGCGGGTCCGGTGCCTTTTAAGCCGGTCTGCAGTTTACGTATTGCCTTTGAGGGGGTCATGGGGGCGTGATGGTTCTTCATATGGTTCTTCAGTGCTCGTGCTGAAACCAAGGGAGGGAACTGGCATTCCAGAATAGCACATTGAAACCATCGAATATGAGAGTTTTCGTGTTCTCTAAGAAGCTTCTCTGTCTCAAACCCGACAGTTGCATGCGAACATGAAGTGAGCTGGCACGTAAATGCAGCGTTTCCGAAGTGGATTCTGAACAGGTCCAGTTCGTGAGTAGACAGGCCAGGATAACAATCCCGGTCAAGTAATGACCTCACAACTTGTTGATATGAATCTAGCAAGTTACCAATCACGTCAGAGACCAGAGATTCTTCATGGCTTTGTGATTTCCTCTCTTCGTCTAAACATCTGGTCAGTTGGAAGCCCGAAAAGCGTGTCTCGGCTGGCAATCATACCATTTGCCGGTAGGATTCTAGATTCAAGACTCTCGAGAGACCTAGCCTTCAAGGCCCGATTGACATGTTTCGAAAGTGTTCCATACTGTTTCAGATGAACCAGTCGCTGATCTATCAGTTTGCCTCCTAATTCGTCTCTTGAGTTTCTTGGTTCTAACTTTTCCAGCTCCGCTGCTAGTTGGCAAGCAATCTCGATTAGGCGCGTCGGTGAGTCCTCGATGCACGCTTCCTCTGAAGTAGCATGGGAAAATAGGTACTCTGTCCAAAACTCGGTAGCATAGACGTGAAAACCATGTAGTCCCTTAGCCACACGGAGAAATCTGTCCTGTTCCGAATACATTTGGCCAAAGACCTCTAGTCCGGAAAGGAGACACGTCACAGCCGCGACTCCGTGCTCTTGAACAGCTTGTTGTTGCGTGATAGTGACCGTCTTGGAGGCTGTTTGCAGAAACCTGTTATCGTGTTAATCGTACATTTATTTGTCGCCTCATGGGCACCTACTCTTTGACCGAGTTGTGGATAAATGCCAAGGTTGCATCTCTCCTCTCCTCGATTAGCGTGCCGCATATATCTAGGAAGTATTCAGGCGCCACATGAGAAGCATCAGTCTTACCCGAGCTAAATGTAATAGCCGATAAGAGTTCAATCTTGCGAAGCGGTCTTTTGGCGAATGCAATCCAACCAAGCACGCATCTGATGCGATCCACGGACCGTGTGTCCAGTGGGACCAAGATTTGGGTCAATATTCTCTGGTAACTGGCATTTTTTGTCAGCAAACTCGTTCTAGATCATTGCCACGGTTTTTAATTACAAGTCAGTGAGTTTCTGTGGTAGCCGGTTCACTGATGGCTTGATTTCGTCGCCACTGAGAAAGGCGTTGCTTGCAAGGTAATCCATGACAAGTCGGGCATAAAGAAACATTCCTTAGAAGGTCAGCCTATTCAAACTTTAGTAACACTTTATAACAGTGGCCTACCGTCAGCTTTTGCCACAATCACCGATTGGATCTCTTCAATCTCTGAATAATCCAAATGGAGTTGCCGAAGCTTGTAATCCATGGATCTGAGCCTCTGTTCGACATATTTGTGAATTGCTGTATTCAGCAGGACCTTCTCTTCGCTCAGTGAAATCGTTTGTTTCCTTTTGAGGCGTTCCAATGCTGTAGATGGAGCACGACTCGAGATCAAGACTTTGCAAGCTGTGCTTCCGGGCACCACTGGCTTGGAGGTCAGTTGGTTGATCAGCCGTACTAGGCGTATCTGTTTGTCTTGGTCACACTCATCTAGTCCATCGATGACAATCCACACATACTCCGCTTTGTTGGGATCACTAGGAATACTTCCCAGAAGCTTTTGCAGTAATTGTTCCAGGGCCGTGGCTGTTGGCGACTTCTTCTCCAGGACGCATGACTTGTAGACATGGGCGACCAGATCTCCATCCCCCCGAATGAGTTGAACAAGAAGTGATCTCATTATCTGCTCATACATGATCGATGAGGCGAATAGATATGTGCAGAAGTGGCTTATCACGAAGTGGTTGCTTTTCTGGAAGTTCACAAGCTGCGTGCACAAGACACTTTTTCCAGTCCCAGCTGATCCCTTCAGCCAGAGAGTCGGTGTATCTGGCTGCCTGTTGGCCCAAGATGCGACCTTTTTGTTGTTCAATATCCATGCGCAAGTGCCCTGGTACTCAGCTGCTTCGGATGATATCGACTCCATAATGGACAACTGATCAGCCTCGTTGACTTTGAGCCAAGATACGATGGACTCGTACTGCTTAGCATTTTGCTCAATGTCCTCCTGGCGCACTCTGATCTCGCTCTCTTCTCTCCACTTCCGAATTTCGTCACGCATGGTCTTTGCTTGTGATATATCTCGTGCATTGGCTTCCATATCGATCAAATTACCATGCTTTTTGAGATCTTCGAGGATGTTGCCAAACCTCCTTTGAAAACGTCCCCATGATGTGGAAAACAGCAGTGTCCAGCCTGAGCGTAATGTTAGAAGTGAAATCCATGTGTAGTGTAATCGGTCCATACCGCTTCTTCGAACGAATTTGTAAGCGTACTTGTGAAACTTGAGGATATCAGCATAGAAGACTGCCACCGTCTGCTGAAAATCTGGTTCATTGATGAAAACATCGCTCAGAATCTCGAAACGCTTCAGTGACTCGGCAATACTGGCATAGCCCTTGATAATCTCTTCAAAGGCTTCAACGAACTCGGATGCGATCCTCAATACCAGGGTAATAGGTGCCCATATCCATGGCAAATATGGAGTGCCGTTGCAGAGGATGTCCACTACCTTGGAATAGTGCTCAAGGCCACGGAAGAGAGGCATAAGACGGCGCATATTCCGAAGGGATTGTCTAGCGGCGAGTTGGTTCTCGATGATAAGTGCGGCTTTCTGCACATCTTGAAGAGCAGTGTTGGGAAAATCTCGCTTGTCTGCCGGGCTGATTGTCCGATCGAGTTCATCGTATGCAGTCTTGATAGTGTTCCTCGCAAGCGCCGATACTGCCGGTTTCAGTGGCATATTGACTGAGTATCGTAAAACTCTTGCGGTAGTTGTTGTTTTGAAATGGTCTGGAGAAAATATGTTGAGACTGGGCTTTTTGTTGCAATGGTTAAGTCTCAGAGCCTTGCCTGGCATCGATCGGTGGGTGATAAAACACAGCCCCCACCAATTTCACAGCAACTGCAGAGCTGCAGGGCCAACACCATGACCTCGAGCCAATCAATTCACCATAAGCCTTAACTACCATGGGGCTATGCATAGGAAGGCAACAGGCGGGGTTGATGCCTTCTTGCGAACTGTTCATGATGGCTCTATACCGCTCTTACCTTGCACGGCTTTTCAGCTTGGACTTTTACTTTTCGGCGCAAGCATGGATGTATGCCCCTATATAAAACTTGAATCCTTTTCTTTGCTGTTTTTCCACTGGTAAAAGTACCTCTCGAGGCTCGCCTTGACCTTTCGCTCAGAGCCTTGTTTCCCTGTTTCGTGCTGCGCCGTCCCGGAATGGACCTCAATCAAATCTTGAGTCGAGAACCTAAGCGACGACGGGCAAATGAATGGGGCCAGGATGAGGAAACCAATCAGTTTGATAATCAGTACCATCATTCGACTTCTTGGTGCCAACCTCACTATGAACATCAACATCAACATCAACATCAAGTAGCTCCAGAGGGGGGGGCTTTACAGCCTCACTACAGACCCAGTGGTGTTCCCATGATGCAGAACGCGAACCTGGTGCATGCCCCGTTAGCTGAGAATACGATGAACAATTGTCATTTCAGCGTCTGGGGTAGGTACGTTTATTGGCCACAGAACTCTGGAGAAGCTACATCTGGTGATTCTCGATGGCCGTCAAGTTCCTTAATTACTTCAGCAAATACGTGGTTCCCAGGCCACACACCTCCAACCCCATATGAGCCATCGCAGGCTCACACCTCTATTCTCCCTTCGCCCTACCAACATCCCATTCCGACGATTCAAATACCTCAGCCAACTTTCACCGCCCAAGAATGGCCCAACACTCCTTTGAGAGACACATTGCCACCATCCTTGCCATTTAATGGTGCCCAGCCACAAGAGCAGCAACTCCCACCCGGAGCTCCCTCAACACAGCCGGAGGGTCAACAAGATCTGAACACGCTTGTGTGTTTTGGAATGGTCGGTAGCAAAAGAGCATCCCTTAGTCTGTCGCGGAGATACTGACTACTTAGGTCCCTTCAATCGCTGCTCGGTATGAACATAGAGCAACGGCACAAAGTCTCCCAAAATCGTTCGTCGTTGTTATGGAATCTTCGATTCGTTTTCACGCAAAAGATAATCCTGAAGTCTCGGGCCAAGTATCGTCAGAACATGGGCAAGTGATACAAGGGCTTCTTGATGAGACTTCTCTGAGCCTATGCATCTCATGCGTCACTGATGGTTTTCACACTATGGAGGCCCAGAAAGCATCGAGTGGCCTTTCGTTGTTCCCGTGTACTCTAGAGATTACCGTATACGGTCCATTGGAGCTTTTTGATGAGATCGGTACTTGGTTTGATGACTACCAAGTTTTTCTACAGGATCCTCCAGAATGTCACCACGAAGTTAAGTACTGCAATCCTCATCGCCTCTCATCGGATGACCTTTCATCTTGCCCTCTTCTGTCAGAAATCATTACTCAGAGGTCAGCAACTCTTCAGTTAGAGATAATCGCCCAGCAGCCGGACCTGCTGGACGGACTGAGTAGTCATGAGAACTTGGAGGAAGCTCCACAGCCCTCAGTCATTAAACGGGAACTCAGAAGGTAAGTAGTGTCATTCCATCCTCTTATCGATTGCAGGATTGACAAACAGTAGGCATCAAAAGCAGGCGCTCACGTTCATGCTACAACGCGAACGAGGCTGGGATTTCTTTGGCCAAGGACCAAACCTTTGGGAAATCGTAGACACTGATCAGGGACGATTGTAAGCCATCAACTATTTTCTCTCTTCCTAGGACGGTTCCACTGACAAGCTCTTCTACAGCTTCTTGAACCGAGTCTCCAACGCTTCTCAATCCGATGAACCACCCCAGTGCTACGGGGGCATTGTGGCTGACCCTATGGGACTTGGAAAAACGCTAACTATGATTGCACTAGCCGCTACTGACTTAGATATTGATGATAGTTACATGGATGTTGACCAAGGTGATCATCAAGACGTCTCAGCCACTCTCATTGTCGTTCCACCTCCTCGTATGTCCACGCTCAAACCCTGACGAGCTGCAGCGATGCTAAATGCTACCAGTGATTGGAACCTGGGAAGAGCAGCTCTTCGAGTGCGTTTCTATGCCATATGGATGTATGAGAGCTAACACTGGAATAGTCACGTTGTTGAGGGTGGTCTACGATGCCGGCGACATCATCGAGAAGGCCGATTGACGTCTTTCACGGAGATCGAGCAAGCTAACATTGTCTTGACAACATACCACACAATCTCTGCAGAGTGGAAAACATCAAGCAAGGCAGCATGTTCAATTCTCTTCTCCGTCAGATGGAGAAGGATCATCCTTGATGAAGGTGAGCCTGTGCAATGCCGGACATAGCGGGGTTTGAGCTGACCCAAGTAGCCCACCTCATCAGAAACAGCAACTCGAGAATGTCCCAAGCGATCTGTGCTCTGGAATCTAGGTCTCGGTGGGCTGTGACCGGTACCCCACTTCAAAACCGTCTCGGCGACCTGGCGACTCTCTTCAAGTTCGTCAGGGCTCATCCATACACTGACCGAAGGTGCTTCGACGCTGATATATCTCGACTCTGGAAAACTGGCGAATATCAAGAAGCCATCAAGAGACTCAAAAGGCTATCGAAGTGTCTTCTCCTAAGGAGAGACAAAGGAACAGTCAGCCTCCCACCGAGGAAAGACCTTCAATGCCCTGTCGATTTCCGTCCAGAAGAACGGACTTTGTACGAGAAGCTGCGTCAAAGGGCCATAGTCAGTATCGACGAAGCTCTGAGTAGAGACTCTGATTCCTCCAAGTCCGGGTCATATGTCAATGTCTTACAGCAGATCGAGTCCCTACGATTGGTATGTAACCTGGGGCTGCACTACAGTTCAAGGCACACCAAGGCATCGCAAGACTCGCAGGTCGACGACTGGGTAAATGTTGCGCAAAGTACTTTCAATATGCAGCGTGACATGGGGCCGATCGTCTGTTCACTATGCTCGTCTTCGCCCGACATCACCGAAACACTCCTCGAAGACTCCTCAACGACTCCTCAGAATCATTCCTTCTTCAGTTGCTTGGCATTTGTTTGCGCAGACTGTGCGCAGGGTCCCAGAAAAAACATTGGATGTGGACACAATCCGTCCTGTACTATGGCTCAAGTCTCAACGAGTGGCCAAGCGCTTGAGTCGAGTTCACTAGGCATGCAACCGCAGACAAGCAAAGGCCTGCCGTCCAAGGTAGAGGCTCTGATCACGAACATCAAAGCTCTTCCACCGCATGAGAAGTGGTATTTCTCCTATTCATTCCGCCTCTTTATTAGTTCAGGGTCACTAACCTGGGACAGCATTGTGTTCTCAACCTGGAGGCTGACGCTCGATGTTGTGGAAGCTGGTCTAAATAAAGCATGCGTACCATGCGTCCGGTTCGATGGGAAAGTGCCGCAAAAGGAGCGACAGAACAATGTAGATCGATTCAGAAATGACCCATCTATCCGAGTCATGCTCTTGACTCTGTCTTGTGGTGCAGCTGGGTAGGTAACCCTTCGTCAACTTCCAGTTCAATGCCGCTAATGTTACTCAGCCTCACTTTGACAGTGGCGACCAGAGCCTATCTTATGGAACCTCACTGGTAATTGATTTGTCATTCTTAATACTGAAAGCGGCTAATGGATCAGGAACCCAACTCTTGAGGAGCAAGCGCTTGCGCGGATTCATCGCATCGGACAAACACGGGAGGTGACTACTGTGCGGTTCTTTGTGCGCGACTCATTTGAACAGGTTAGTTGATTCCAGGCAGCTTAGTACATACCTAACAACTTTGAAGCAAGTCATCAAGGTACAAGAGTCGAAGAAATACCTGGCGGGACTCTTACTCTCGCCTCACGATAACGGACAGGCGAGCGAGAACCTCGGAAAGTTACAGGTTTGTGGCCAGTTCTCGATTAATTATACTTGCTAAAGAGTCCTAGGAACTTTTGTCTCTTATCTAGATTCCAGCATTGGGGATTTATAGCTTTCCATTCCTACGGGAGCGTCTGAGTAGGTCAGAGAGCATTCTCCAAAGTCAAAAAAGGTTGCAACTAGCAAAATAATAAAGATGTGAGAAGATATATGGCAATTTATATGTTAAATGTTATTCATTTTATATTGAACTTTACTTTGTTACATTTCTCTTTTTTTTTCTGTGTATGGGACGGGGGTTGAACCGACAACACTTGTTGGTCGATGAACCTACCTAGTAGTGCTCAGGACACTGGCGCTTGCCGTTCCGTCATTGCACTACGACATTGACATTATGTTTGAATAAGTATATAAGACTACCTCAAGGTCATGTGTAGTTTATCCGGGCTGTGTGGTGCGTGGTCGAAGTTTATATTGAGGTTAATATCGTGCTGAGTTTCCATGGGCTGGAGAGTTCAGGGGTTTGGTGGACCTTGACTTCAGGTACATGCGACACTTGTCATTTGTATGTCACGGCTAGAAATCATGGCTCCCTTGAAAGTTTTATTTCTTTAGTTACCGTGTTCTCTTCCCCCAAGTCTGTTTGGTTGAGATAATTTGGTTCGGAATACACGTCAAACCATGAGCCTCGACACTTACACCCACTACCCAGCCTCATGCCCCATGCCCCATTCGAAACACACGCAAACTCAGCCATGTTCTCTTTCTCTCACAATCTAATCATTGGCTGCGAAAATCTTCTCTGTAAACTCCCAAACCGTCTCGTCAACACCCCGTTCTCTCATTCCTGCTAGCACATTCTCATTGTAGGTACTCTCACCCACAGGGTTGACCAGAAAGATCCCCCCACCTGACTTCTTCAACTTTTCTAGCCCTTCAGAAACAGGGACCAAACTTCCATGGGTAGAACAAAGATCACTCGTAGAAAGAAATAGAGCGCGAGCGCCCGCTTCATCCTGGCTCATTGCATTTTCAGGCAGTGCTTGGCCAAACTTCACAATTCTGGCCAATCCAGGGGTCGACACAGGTCCTGGATACCAGTGGACTATACTGATACGGGGGTTCTCACGAGAAAATTTCTCAAGGGATAATGTTCCCATGGTAGCCGAGTGCAAAGATGAGCTCCAAGCTGTCCAGTTGCTTGGGTCGCGCAGATCCAAGTCCTCCTCGTTCAGTGGTGCTTCCAATCCTCCAGCCAGAACAGACATAACGCGTGGGCTGTCGGCGTTGTTGAGAAGAGGTATCACCTGCTTCAGAACTCCAACTCGAGAGTAGTATCGCGTTGTCATTGACGGATCAAGGCCTTCGCTGGTGTCATGGCGACCCTCAAGAGGCATGAATCCAGGGGACAGGAATAGAATGTCAAGCTTGGCCTCAGCTTGCTTGATGGTATTGGCGACCTTGCTGACTTCTGATACAAGAGATATGTCAGCCTTGATAAGGTTGTAAGTCCCATTGGGGTTTGACTGTCTCAGTTTGGCCAAGAGACGTTCATGAGACGGGGCCGTTTGTGGGCGAGCAACTGTGTAGATGCGAGGAGCTGGTGCATGTTGGACGAGTTGTTCTAATGCGCTCTGTCCTATTCCTGACGTCGCTCCTATAAACAGGGCGACAAGGCCTTGGGGCAGAGATGCTAGTCGAGCGTTGGACTCTCTTACGGTCTGGATCGGAATCATGGTGTATTATGAGTAAGGATAATGGCTACACTCTCAATTCATCCTGCCGTTGTCCCCTAGTCCTTTGTATATTCGCAACCACTCTATTTCATCATACCATTTCATCACTCATCGACAATTTGTAAGCTACAGCCTTGGTCCGAACGGCGGTCGAAACTGGTGAGCAAATGCAACGAGCTCGGTATACGGACATTGTCAGTTTTCCGAGGTGCGAGGCCAAGGGCGAATGTGTATTGAGGTTCTAATATTGAATATAAGCGCATCTCCCATACAGTTCCCTTTGTAAATCTGATTACCAAGCTGCACTAGTTGGATTGATGTCACGCATGTGTTGCAGCAACTGAGGTCTGGCAGGTGATTGGACC
Source organism: Fusarium sp. NFCCI 5145 (assembly GCA_033439405.1). Lineage (NCBI taxonomy): Eukaryota > Fungi > Ascomycota > Sordariomycetes > Hypocreales > Nectriaceae > Fusarium > Fusarium sp. NFCCI 5145. The sequence goes on from JAWDHB010000455.1 coordinate 116,828, forward strand.
GAGCAACACAGAAACGCATCAACAAAAGTATAACTATCCTTACAGCTAATTATATCCCTTTTCTATAGTATATTGGGTCTTTCCTTACTACGACCTTCGTACATCTATTTCTTTTGGAGGTCACTCTCAATTGACCAACCACGTTGAGCAAGGACACGCAGCTGGTCAACCATTCTCATCAGAATGGCTCCTCCTACAATTCATTCTCTCAAAAGACTAAGTTGATTATATCATATGCTCTATACATGTTTCCTTCTGTCGTTTTGTTTGTGTTGTGGCTGGGTAATAGCTATATGGGATAGGGAGACTTTGTATCTATACCCTGCTCCGTGAGCCGCATTGGAGAGCTCAATTCCACAAATACGGGTAGAACACTATACTTCGTTGAAGTCTGACGTGCTGCACGAAGCCCATTGGAAGGAATCTTAAAGGACGCAATGTCAAAGCTGCTCAAGAGTTCATCCCATCCATAGCACGACGAGGACTCGTCAGTGGCGGAGCATACCCTTTGGGGGATTGGATCGAGGCTTCAATGAAGAGCACAGCACAATAGACTCTCAAGTATATACATTTTTTTTCTTCTCTACTTTTTCTAATATGCCTTATTGACCTCCGTCAATTGACGGAAGTACAGGGCTGGCTGTCTTGCTGATGAGTCACACCTGAATTGTTCGCAGAGCCAAGACCACATCATGGACTTATAAAGAGACATTGCCTCAACCACAGATGAAGCTATTGCAAGAAAACATCCCTACTTCCAATCAATTCAATGAAGAAGAATAGCAGCTCCAATCTTTGTATTAGAAGCGACATCCCTCAACGCCATTCGATCCCTCCCCTCAGATATCTACCTCGTCCACGCAACAAATTGCATCGCCGAGTGGGGCGCTGGAATAGCAGCTGAACTCGCAACTGTATTTCCAGCAGCTTGCAAAGAGTACAAGAGATTCTGTAACGCAGCCAAAGCTGACGCCTCTTCACGGTGGCCATCATCAAATCTGGCTGGGCAATGTTACATCATTCCACCTCAGCCTTCAGACGTAGCCAAAGGAGCTCCAAAGATACATATCGTCTGTCTTTTCACTAGCTATGGATATGGAAGGCCGAATCCAAGGACAGGAAAGCCGGGAAAGGACAGTGCAGGAAAGATTCTGGCGCAGACGAGGGCGGCGCTGAAGGAGATGAGGGAGCAGCTAGAGGCGGAGGCATCAGAAGAAGCGATCACTGTTTATTCTCCCATGTTTAATTCTGGAGCGTTTCGAGTGCCGTGGGAGAGTACATCTAGACTTATTGGGGAGGAGTTCAGTGGTTATGAAGGGCGATGGCTGGTTATGGCACCACCGTAAATAACGCCAACCAAGGCTGTCTTTTGACTCATTGTGGCTCGTTCAAGTATAGAAGGCTTGGAGTCTCAAAAGCGTCCTATGTTAAGATATTTGATAGTAATTTAGAACCGTCATTCTCAGCTTTCCAATCTCAATCGGAACTGTGCCCCGAAATGAAGCTGGCAACTGACCAAGTCCGGGAGTGTGTTTACAGAACAAACTGCAGATATAAACTCAAACACCAGGGAAATCTTCAACAACCAACCAGCGACCGTGGTGTAGTGGTTAGCATTAACGCCTTCCAAGCGTTAGAGAGGGGTTCGATTCCCCTCGGTCGCAAGCATTTCCTTTTGCCAGTTGTTTTGGTATTCATACTCTTCCTTTTTTGTCTTATTATTATGTTCCTTTCTTTTATCTTTTTGCATCTTTCGTTGAACTTCGTTTTGTAGCACACCTTAGTGCGAGTTTTCGTTAGTGTGTTTTAGTTTGAATGTCACTTCAGGTCGTTGTTGAGGGTAACGGAACGGTCGCCCAAGACAAGTCAATTCTCTCAGTATATTCCTCACACCTCTAGATAAACAATCGTAAATAATAGCTAGTTACAACTCCACAATATTCCATTACTCTACCGTCTCTTTCATAGCTCTTACTCACTCATTCCATCTAATAAACCCAGCTCCAATACATCAACCTACCCTGCATCCCCAACAACGGCCGATCCTTTTTCCGCCAAGCCCCACCTCCCGCCTCGCAAGGCTCCAGCTACCGCATCATCAACAAGCTCCCCTGCTGCCCATAGCCTCTTATCACCCACAGCTCTACTACTATCTCCCAATCATTCATACCGCGGCCGCTCTCTTTTCTGTCTATCTCAGAACTCTCCTTCACATTCACCATGGCCTCCACAGATCCCAAGACTACAGACGACAAGCCTGTCGAGCAGAAGCCAGAGCAGAAGCCCGCCGCTCTCGGCGAGGATGACGAGTTTGAGGACTTCCCCGTCGATGGTACGTCCACTCCTATCCCAATTCTCTCCCGTGGAGACTAACGTGGTTGCAGACTGGCCAGAGGATCAGACCGAGGCTGCCAAGGGTAGCGGCGAGACTAAGCACCTCTGGGAGGAGAGCTGGGATGACGACGACACAAGCGACGACTTCTCGAAACAGCTCAGGTCCGTGCATCATATACACTCTCTGTGTTGATAAGTGCTAACAGGCGTACAGGGAAGAACTCAAGAAGGTCGAGGCGGCCAAGCGCCGATAGGATCGTCCAGGATAGCTCCGAATGTATTGCGTTTTCTGAATCTCTGCCTTCGACACTTGAAGGATTCACCGACTCACGGGCGGAATTCCCACGGATTTGATTATAATACTTTTGCCATGAATGGTCGGAAAGCATGGAATGGAAAACGCATGAGCCTCCCGCAAGGGAAAACGAAGCTGAGGAAGTATGGACCGTGACGATGTCCCAGAAGCGAACGAGCCGAGAACCCGGCAAGCGAAGAACACAATGGAATCGCACCTGATGATCCGTCAAAGAAATGGATGATATCGAGTCCCCAGCCAAACAAGAAAAGAGAACAAGAGGTGCTATATGCTCTTTAGATAGCGATAAGCGCTTAGAAATACACAATATAATAATCATCGTCAGTGCAAAGCGTGAGCTTTTCAAGAGATATGATACAACAGCAATTGGGGCATAGACCAGAAGATTTCAACATTCCAATTCATCACCAGTTGAACCACACTTAGGGAAAGACTCGTTCGAAATTTAGGTAATGTTTTTATGGCGCATTCGCACCTCTATTGGTATTTGGTATTTAATTATTTGCTCTGTCTTTCCTACAGACTAGCCCTTCCAGCCCGACCTTTTTCCATTTTCATAGCCCGTCATCAACAGGTTCATATACGTCGTATTCCAACAGGTGTGGATATTATTTACTTACTCGACAGAGCGGTAACACCGGGCAGCTCCTTGCCCTCGAGGAGCTCCAAGCTGGCACCACCGCCGGTAGAGACGTGGCTGAGCTTGTCCTCGACGCCGTACTTCTTGGCGACGGTGGCGGTGTCACCACCTCCGATGATGACGATCTTGCCGTCCTTCTGGACAGCGTCAACGACGGCGTCGAGAGTGGCCTTGGTGCCGTTGGCGAACTTCTCGAACTCGAAGACACCGGCGGGACCGTTCCAGAGGATGGTCTTGGCGTCGGCAATGGCCTCCTTGTAGAGCTTGATGGACTCCTCACCACAGTCAAGACCTTGCCAGCCGTCGGGAATACCGTCCTTGTCGGTGGCGTAGCCAGTGTTGGCGTCCTTGTCGAACTTGTCGGCAGTGATGTAGTCAACGGGGAGGACGAGCTTGACGCCCTTGGCCTTGGCCTTCTCGACGAGGTTACCGACGGTCTTGGAGCCGGCCTCGTCGAAGAGGGAGTTACCGATGGAGACACCCTCAAGGGTCTTCTTGAAGGTGAAGGCCATACCACCGCAGACGATCAGGGTGTTGACCTTGTCAAGGAGGTTGTCGATGAGCTGGATCTTGTCGGAGACCTTGGCACCACCGAGGATGGCGAGGAAGGGGCGCTGAGGGGACTCGAGGGCCTTGGCGAAGTACTCAAGCTCCTTCTTGACGAGGAAACCAGAGGCCTTCTGGGGGAGATCGACACCGACCATGGAGGAGTGAGCACGGTGAGCAGTGCCGAAAGCATCGTCTGTTCTTGTTAGCTTGCACGATATGAGACAGTGTTTACTTGGACTGGACTACTCACTGATGTAGACATCACCAAGGGCGGTCAGACCCTTTCGGAAAGCCTCAACCTGAGCCTTGTCGGCCTTGGTCTTGTTACCCTCCTTATCCTTGGCAGAACCCTCCTCCTCAATGTGGAAGCGGAGGTTCTCGAGGAGGATGATAGAGCCATCCTCAGCCTTGTTGACGATCTCCTCAACCTCAGGACCGACGCAGTCAGGGGCGAAGGTGACCTTCTTGCTGAGGAGCTTCTCAAGCTCGGGGACAACGGGCTTGAGGGAGTACTTCTCGTTGACGGCACCGTTGGGGCGGCCAAGGTGGGACATGAGGATGACGGACTTGGCGCCATTCTCGAGGGCGTACTTGATGGTGGGGAGGGCACCGACGATACGCTGGTTGTTGGTGATGTTCTTGTCGGCGTCGAGAGGGACGTTGAAGTCGACCTGAGAGGGGTTTGTTAGCTTGAGTTAAGGATGGCGGGGTATTGTTGAGGCTTTATTGGAGATGTGGAGGTTTGGGGCAGTTGAGGATGCTGATTATAGCTGAAATGAAGACTGTGTAATTGAATCCAAGTCCAATATTGTGCAATTGTGTGTGTTGATTGATTCTTCATGACATGATGATATGATGCGGGGAGCTCGACCAAGCTCAACCGTTGATCTTGACTTGATGGCGGGGCATTTTGTTCTTTTCTCTCGACTTACTCGGATGAGGACTCGCTTGCCCTTGACGTCAACGTCAGTGATGGAGAGCTTGTTAGACAGCGACATGATTGCGGTTTGTAGGATGAAAGAATAAGGATTCAAGTCTGGAGGTGATGTCGAGGAGAAGAAGGGAAGAGGAGAGTTTATACTGGAGGGGAGCGTCAGGTAGTAAATAATGCTACCGCTACCGCTGCGGCTAAGGTGGGGGTCAATCTCAACGCGATGACGCTGCTGTCGCTGGCGGGGCTTTTGCGGCTGCACTCGCAGATGGTGGGATGATGAGGCCCGTGAATGCCCCTGAACAAAACACTTTAGCCATGAATCTGGCGTGAGTTGTCTTGTTATCAGCGGTCTAACTCTATTATCCATGATATGACACGATCGGTGTCGTCTCGGCTCGGTCTACTTGCGAACCAACCCAACCCACTTGATCCAAATAACTCACTCAACCTGAAGCACGGACTTACTTGCTTGACTTTCACATACCCTACAGATACATACCGTACCCTCCTCGAGCATCACAACATCGCCGGGTTACGGGCATCCCCCTCCGGCTTCTGGCGATGCGGATGCGGCATACCCGGAGAGACGCGGGCCTGGAGGGCTACACCGCCGAGAAACACGCCTTTTACGTACAGCTATTGTTGACATTGAATGCATGTATGTGTATGTAATAAATAGAAAATACCAAGACGCATGATATGAGGTATAAGCTAGCAAGTAATGATGGAAGCCCAGAGAAGACATGTTGGAACAATACTGATTATCTGACCTGATCTGATAGTCAACTTGATGCACGTTTTCATTACTTAGTTCTCTATGGTAAACCGAAATCGTAAACACCATTGCCACAAAAATCCTCAGACCACTTAACTATCTCGGTCAATTATATCGAGACAGGCCACGCACCTTGCTGGGTTCCCATGTAATCCCCATTTAACCTGAGGCTGGCGCTTTAACGGCCGAGTCCCATCCCGGATCGTCAGCCCTACAATACAAATAATTACTCATGGCTTTGTATCATAGCATGACTTATTATCTAAACTCTCACCGCGAGATTCTATTCACGCTAAATTTCGTCCTCTGTCGAACATACCTTCGTGGTAATCGCGAAACAGAAAACGGGATCTGCCGCTGGACAAGCAGACACAATCATAATAAAAGATCAATTCATGGTCATTTTAAATTCTACCGAAACTCCAAACGAGACCCAAGATATTAATCTAAATAAGGTCCGTATCCCATCCTAAATATGAAAAAAAAAACAGAGATGCTGGGAGGTGATTGCCGCAGCAGTGTTAGAGTGTCAAACTCTCAATCGCAGGCTTTCAAGCTATATTGCCAAATCATGTAGTATATAAATGGAACCCCAACGCCGATTCTATGCGACGACTCAATCAGTCGACGCGATTCAATGTTCCCACATTATCGGCCAGCAACTGCTGAAGGCTAATTGATAGCATTCACAACGCGGAGCGGGCTTAGTCAGAGGACGAGTTGCTCAGGGAAAGGTATGCTGTCCAGGCGATACCAATTGTCGACACAAATGGCTGCAAATACGTTAGCAATCTATATTTCAAGATCCAAAACAAAAACCTTGACATACCAGCTGGAACTGAACAGGCATCAATCGGAAGTTGACAATCTGCACAGCAGGCCACACGAGGTAGTTGGCCTTGAGAGTAGGGATGTACATATCCCTAAGCTTATTCGAAATGGCACGACGGCCGCCACCCTCAGCAATAGTCATAGTGGTATAGAACACACCCAAACCAAACGGCGCAAAGATAAGCTGATCGAAAGCAACGCGCTTCAATGCGGGGACGAAGGCGCTGGTCTTGGTGACGGGGAAGACTTGGCCCAGGAAGCGGAACCACTTGAACTGCACGGGAGCCATGCAGAAACCATATGCCATGAAACGTGTGAGGCGCTCAAAGTCGAAAGGCGGAGGAAGACCGGCCGAGTCGGGGATCAAGTCGCGGTCGTAGAAGGGGTTCTTTCGGTCAAGCTCGTGGATCTCGATGGCGATGCCGTCGTTCTTCTTGAGGCCGCCGGGCTGGCGGACGGCTCGTTCGCGGATGGCTGTGATGGACTGGGCGACCGTGTCGGCGACGCCTCCGAGGATGGCGTTTGTGACCATCATGGTCATGACTGGGCGGTGTCAGCTATATGAGATCGGGTGGAGAGGTTCAAGGCAACGTACGTGGTCGCTCGTCATAGTACGAGTTGAATCGGGCTGTAAGTCTCGCGATGAAGGCCATTTCGATTATGAAGACGATGGTATGCAGAAGAGGCTGGTGATGATGTCGTCAGCATCGAGTCGAGTCGCACAAAGAAGGCCTAACAGCACAAGGAAAGAAAACGCTAAATAAAAAAGCCGAGTTGAAGTGAAAGAGAAAAAGGATGAAGAAAAAAAAAGATTTGCGCAAACTATGTCATGAACAGGCCAAACAGAGCCTGTAGCGATGACGATAGAACTGGACAGTAGTTGGAGAAATACTGGGGAAGCTAAAGTGGCGACTGATCATAGAGTTGGAAAAATAGGGCGTGACTTACGATGCGACCGTAGATGTACTTGGAGTTGATGGAGCGGATGAACCGCCTCTGGTTGAGTTCCCACGTCATATCGAAGAAATAGTGATAGATGGCGATAAGAGATGGGAGAGATATCGGGGTGGAAGAGGGACACGATGCGAGTTTTGTTCCCTTGGTGGTGGTGATACAAGGGAGGAAAAACAGAGAAAGCTAGGAGCGACGAGATGGAAAGCCTAGTTGATCTGCGCAAGCGCTGGGCTGGGGACGGGAGGGCTGAGGAATGACGGTCGGCGGCGGAGGATGTGGGCGCGTCTCTGAAGGGCGGGTTCTTCCTATAAAAATGACGACAGTTTATTCCACTCTCAGGTCGCTCGGGCTTGGCAGGAGGTGAGAGTGAGATGAGAGAGATGACACTCTGTCGTTTGCAGCTCAGCTCTCGCTCGTCTCTTGCGCGATGCGATATGAATATGAATATAGAGGAGAGGCAAATGGTTGTGTTGAGAGAAGAAAGAAGAAGCGGAGGAACGGAATTGGGATGGATCAGCTTCAAGGTCAAGCATGTCAAGCCAAGTCAAGTCAAGTCATGCGACCAACCTTCAGTCGCAAACAGACAAACCAGAGCGACAGTGCAGCGCTGATCAAGTTCAAACAGTGTCACATACAGCATTTCTCCACGTTTCGCCAGGCATCAACGGCCCCCTCCTCTGGGCATTTATTTGGTTTATACTGTGCGTGACGAACGCCTCTCACACAAATGCATGACTGGTAATTTGCTCTTGAACTTTAGAACCGTTACACATGTGAATAATGTAACCATCTAAGTGCCGTCTTTTCTTCATCTCTTTGTTTGACTTTGACCATATCTGGGTACCTTAAAGCTTAAGCGCTGATATTGGATTGTACCCTTGTGGCTTTACAGTGGATCACGTCCGGGGATGGATCCTGGCCATGGATGGCTCTCACCGGCTCCGAGGTCCGTTCATCTGTTACAGAACTGCTACCAACAGACTCGAGAATAGGAAAAGGACAATAGAACCAACAATCGTAGTGCATTGCAAGACAATGTATTGGATACGGTTGTTGCGGAGGTGCTGCAACTATTACGTTTCATGTTGGGGCAGTGCTGCTCTCTTCGGCGGGCGGTAAAGCGTATCGCCAGTTGTCAAAGCTTACTATGTTTCGTCGTATTGCTATTGTTCGACCTATAAGCACACGCAAATGATTCATGAACGGCACTTACCTTGTAAGCAGCATCCATCCATCCAAACTTACTTACTGTCTTGAGTTTTTCAGTCCTTGGGTGCCTTGTCACGATGCCGATCACGTGGTCATTCTAAGACACTGATGCTTTTCATGGCGTTTCGAAAACTGCCCCTACAGTAAGTGTAAGTTACATGAGTTAAAGTTCTTCAAATAGCATGAAACACCCTTTGGCACTTGTTATCTGATACCAGCCGACTGTGCAAAGAGTCTAGGGAGGTGGCCCAGGAATTCAGGGTCCACTACTGATATCCGTCTTAAACCCGTCCACCCGCCCATGATCGATGATCGCCAGGCAGATCCCGCAAGCTGGGTCTGGGTCTGTATTTGGGAGACTTCATGTATCTGACCAGAAAGGGTTGTTAATTGATATGGATTTACTCAGACCAATAATATCATGGATGTCAAAGTATACTGCATCTCGTTCCATACCATCGAACTTCGAAATGCTCAGAAACGCGTCTGTGGCTCTTGCTCTTCTACTAACCTGTAGTGCCCAGACCTATTGCCAACTTACCTACTCTTTCTCGCTGACTACTAAGGTGGTAGCATCGCTCTTCTTCTTCTTCTTCATCATCTCAGTCTGCCAACAACAATCACATCGCCACAATCCGAATTGTTATTACCGCCATGGACTCTTTTTGGTCGCGACACCAGCCTCAAACATCCTGGTCAAGATTCACAACCATGCAAGCCACTTGTTGTCTAACGAATCAATGGACGACGCTACGTCTGTACAGCCTGCTTTGCTTTCACCATGTCCGCTCTTTCAGCCCAAGTAAACCACGAGGCTCCCAAGGATACTCTATACTTTATAGGAGAAATTACAAGACTATCTCCAAATGACTTAGACGCTTTGCTGCCTGTCGCTATATGAAGATTCACCGATCATCCTCCAATCTTCTGACTCTCATCTCAATTCTTCATCCCTTGCTTCTTCACCATGGCCGAGCTTGCCGCCCTTGGAGTAGCGGCCAGTGTACTGCAGGTTATCGACTTCGGCACACGCTTCATCATAACCATTTGGCACGCCAGGCAATCGAAGAAAGACTTTTCTAATGACCTCGAGAATTTGCATATCTCATCAAAGAGCCTCCGAGATGCTCAACAAGAGCTACAGGTCGTATGCCAACCCCGATCAAATACAGACACATCGACATGTACGTTGGCAAAGAAAGGCGAAATAATTTCGAAAGAAATGCTTGATTCGCTAGAGCGCATCCAACAAACTGATCACGGACGGAAGCGCGATGCTTTGAGAAAAGCATGGTTGATTCTGTGGAAGGAAGAGAGATTGAAGAGCCTGGAAAGCCAGCTGAATCAAGTCAAAGCTGACTTGACCTTCTACTTGTCCGTCAACTTGAGAGCTACTGCGAGAGAGACACTGGAGAATCAGATGCAGATGCTACTGGAAATGCGCACCATGAGAGCAGACATCAGATCCTTGGGAGATACTTCTGGTGCGAACGATGTTCGAGCAGGCTTTGGCTCGTTGGCACTAGAGTACTTGACAGGTGGTCTGCAAGAGCGCCAGAAGATCAAGTCTGAATTCATGGACGCTATGATTGCCCGTATACATAGCCCTGAGGCTCAAAGTTCACCAGACTCGTCAAGCATTCAATTGTCAACTCACAGAAGAAAACACCTGGAACAAATATTCATCTCAAGGATCAGGTATGACACTATGCAAGAGAGAGAACTCACCATCAAGGATGCCCACAAGGGAACTTTTCGTTGGATTTTTAAAGACAATGACAATGCCGCTTCATCAACCAGGTTCAAAGAATGGCTCGTATCCGATGATAGCCTCTACTGGATCACCGGAAAACCTGGCTCTGGAAAGTCCACGCTAATGAAGTATCTTCTCCAACCCATCGACCAGTCTACAAAACAAAACCGATGTGAGGAGTATCTACAACAATGGGCGGGCGAACAAACTCTTACGATTGCCTCGTTTCATTTTTGGGCCATCGGTTCAGACATACAGGCTTCTCAAGAGGGCCTGTTACGCACTCTACTTGTCCAGCTTTTCCGCGCGCACCCGGATGTCATTCCACTCGTTGCTCCGTCACGCTGGGAATCATTGTGTCTCTTCAATGAAGACCCTGGCCGCCTGATTCCAGACGAGCTGGGAGACATGTTCCATCAGGCTGTTAGACACATCAGCGCTCGAGCCAAGCTGGCCCTGTTTATCGACGGCTTAGATGAATTCGATGGTGATTGTAACACTCTTATCTCTGGGATCCAAGCGTTGATATCATCTCCCATCAAAGTCTGCGTCTCAAGTCGTCCTTGGACAGAGTTCGAGAATGCATTCGGAGACTATCCCAGACTTAAAATGGAAGACCTCACCTACGGCGATATCACAAAGTACACCGTATCCAAGTTTGAAGCAAATTCACAATTCAGAAGGTTCCAGAAAATGCAGCCCCAATTCTCCAGCACCCTGAGCCACTCCATAGCCGACAAGGCTAGTGGTGTGTTTTTATGGGTTACTATCGTCGTGGCCTCACTCTTGGCTGGCATGGTGGCAGGTGATCGCGTTGAGGATCTCGAAAACAGATTAAATCTGCTCCCAGCAGAGATGGATGAGCTGTACGGAAGAATCATCGAGAGTATCCACCCATTGTACCGTGAACATGCCGCCCAGCTCTTCAAACTAGTGTATGTCTGTGAGGTGCCGCCCTCGCTGCGGGTGTTATGGTATGCGGATGAGGTCAAGTTCTTGGACCGAGTCATTTACGAGGACCCATGTGCTGTTACTCTTGAAGAGGTGTGGGGCCGGTTTGAAGAAATGCGCCGCCGTCTCGTTAGTCGTTGCAGAGGCCTTCTCGAGGTCAGTGAAATCACGAATATGTCACTTTCACGAATTGCAGATGAAACTGACATTCCCTACGATATAACTAAGCTCGGCGGAGGCAGTGTTGTATATCTACACAGAACATTCTCTGATTTTTTGGAGAGCCTTGACACTCAAGAAAAGCTTAACAACTATCTCACCAAGCCATTCGATCCCAATCTCAGAATATCAGCGGGTTATACCTCCTTGGCCAAACTTTGGATAAATTCAAAAGCGCCGTACAAAAGTTCCAAGCACCCATCCGAGATCTACCTTATCGACAGCCTACACTATGCAGGTAAAACCTTGCCGGCGTCAGGGCACGAAGTTGTGGAACTGGTAGATCATCTACGAGACCAGTGCGCCGAACTCTGCCTTTTTAATTACAAAGGAAATAGGTTCAGGGATCCTCAAGGAACATGGCAGAGGAAGTTGGCTGAGATTGAAACGAGTAGCTATCGGTACGATCCCAATCAAGAATTTCTCTGCCTAGCGACGGCGATGGGTGTTCGGGAGTACATCAGGGCAAAAGCAAACTCCCAAGGGCTTGTTGTCACAGCCAAACGAGCGCTAGGCAAGGAGCGCTTGGGATTCCTTCCGATGCCTTGGAGGCTGCAAGGAAACCCAGAAGTGTTGGTGACACCTCTCCTCTCGCTTCCGCCCCTGACAGACTCAGGAAGTGCGCCGATGATAAAACACTTACTCGACAGAGGAGCCAAGCCCAACAAAGCCATCAAGCAAGTTGGATTCCGGAGATCGACGGCATGGGAGGAAGTTCTAGCCAATGCTATTGCGATTTGTGAGAGAGGGGATCAAGAGGAAAACTGGAATGTAACAGAATGCGTGCGCCTAATGTTGGATAGAGGAGCCAGGGTGAGTGTCGGGACTGTTCAGAGGGCAATCAAGATATCGGGGGAGTGTGTGACACCCCGCTGTAAAGTATGGGTTCCGGATGAACTTTTTGGTGGATGGTTTACGGTCCAGAGGCATGCATCTCTGCACGATACATATAGGCAACTCAAGTTGATGAAGTCGGATCCAGAGGCAGTGTTCAGGATCACGGGGCCCGCATCTCTTTAGACTCTGAAAAGCTGGTTGGATAACCCTCACTTAATAACATAATAAGAGCTTTGTTGAATAAATACTACTTGAATATAGCTCAAACTCTAGGCATTGCTTGACAGATATTAGCAACAACAAAGTCCCACAAGTTTGACAGAGTCTAGAGAAATAGGGCGGATACTGACCCAACAATATGATAAGGTCAAGATGCAGCCAAAGAACCCATAAGCAAGTTGATGCCAATAAACAACAAAAAACTGAATTACGATCGATGCTAAGTACTTGAGCACATTCATTACGCAGAGGGTATACTCCATCATTATCCGACCCATCCAATCCCAACCAACCAGTTCTATAACACAAGACAACCAACCAACCCATCATTCATGACCCTAAAAAGCACGTACGTTCATAAAGCTTTGTAATTCTAGGAAAGATCATCATCTTCATGCTCCCATCGTTTATTCCCCAACTTGCGCATCTTCTTGGGGCTGCCACTACCGCCGGCTGCAACTGGGCGTGCCTTGCTGTCACTAACACGCATACGCTCCAGCTTCTTGCCTAGGTTGGTGACACTATCGCCTCGATCACCACGAGATGTCTTTGCAGAGGGGGCAAAGTCTTCACGCTCCTCGAGGGGCTTGCGCTTGGTGGGACTGCGGGAGGCGAGTTCACGCTTCAGGATGCCGTTTTCGCGACGGAGACGTTCGACTTCGTCTTCGAGATCTTCGATAAGGACGTTTTCCTTGTCCCCGTCGTCGTCAGAGGCAAGACCACGCTCAAGGACTTCGACTTTGCGGTCCCAGTGCTCTTCGCTACGTTCTTGCTCGATGGCCATTGAGTTCTTCCAGCGGGCCATTTCCATAGCAAGACGTTGCTCAAACTCCACGGCACACTCTTCACGAATGGCTGCTTCGAGATCAAGCATGCGGTCTTCCATGGTAAGGAGATGGGCTTCAGCAGCAACACGTGCTTCAGACTGCCGATCGACTTCTTCGCGCAATTGATCGGCTTCGTCACTAAGGCGCGCGATCTCAAGTGCTGCAAGCTCCATAGTCGCACGCTCACTGGAACTCATCGGAGGAGAGAAGTTTCTATACGACCCTGATCCTGGAGGCATGAAGGGCCGATGCGTTGGGCTGATGGAGCGGTTGCCTGTCTGAGGTGGCTGGGCGAGGATAGTGGCTGTGACTGAAGGAACACGAGGTACTGTTACCTCCCGGGCAAGGGCGCTGTATCGTAGGATCTGAGATGTTGCGTTGAAATCACCACGAGGGTCGGCGGTAACGATCATGACACCTCTCTGAGGGTTTCTACGAGGGGCGTGAGAGTGGGAGGAGGAGGATGAAGGGAATGAGTTGGAGAAGAGGAGCTCAGTGAGCTTACATTGCCTGAAAGGAACAATGTTTGGCTGCAGCATGTTAGTCATTGTCCAGCATCGCATAGGTCCGGTGTAACTCACCTTGCTTGAACTTGCAGCCTCACTTTGTGTCTGGAGGCATTGGCCCAGGTACATCAAACTCTCGTTGATCTTACCAGCCTCAGCAAGTGTGGCACCCGCTGTCTTGGCCTCGCGCGCTCGCTCACTACCCGCCAGATCAACAATTGTAAACTTGTTTCCCTCCCAAGGCCCAGGTCTCCTGCCACGAGTTCGCTTCTTAACTTCAAAGACAAAGAAGCCGTGACTTCGGCTTGAAACACTGTTACTGCCGGTACCGGTGACTCGGCGCTCCTGCAGACCGGTCTCGATGACTGTCATGGCGTCGTTATAGCTTGTGCAGATGATCTTTCGAAGTCCAGCAACAACTTTTCGATCTGGGGATAGCTCCGTTGACTTGAAAAGCAAGGCACGGCGTCGTACCTCTTTTGTGGCGCCCGACTTATATGCTGGAGTGAGGAGATCGTAGATTCGGTCGTTGTGCACTTCATACATGGAGATGATCACAACATATTCGGCTGACGGATCGCATGAAACGTCAATATTGCTCACGTCGGGGAGCTGAGGAAGAGTCGAAGTGTTTACGGTGATTCGTCGAGGAGGAGGAGGAGACATGAGTCCATGGTCGGGCTTGATATCTTTTTTAGCAACATTCTTTACCCGGCTTGCGGTTGTAAGCGACATGAAGGATCGAAGAGCCCGCTTGGGCTTCGCAGGACAATTCAACGCGCTAGGAGAAGCAGTGAGACTACCCAGAGGTTGCCTCTCGCGCTCAGAAGAACGACCCTATCGCTCTTTGAGGCGTGGCGTCTCATCAGCTTCGACAACAAGTCGTACACTTTTCGGACTTGATGCATGGTCTCCAGGAAACGCGCCAGGGATGGTCTTAACCAGCTTGGAGGCTTTGCGAAGGAGAGGGGAGTTGACAAAGGAAGGTATTGGCGGGGGTCGTACAAGCATAGGTGTACCCGCGCGCGTAGGTGGTCTTGAATTGACAGAGTCGCGGAATGGAGGGTCGAAGAAGTGAGTCGCGATCGTCAAGGAGGATTCTGTGCCGTCGATAGCTTGGAGAGAGTCTTGTGCCGTGAATGCAGAGTTGGGGTCGAGCATGTTTTCGCCGATCGATCGGAAGAGGACGTCCATGGTGAGCTGCGTCAAACCGCGTTGTGTCTTGCTGCCGAGGATAGTGTGTGTCTGTGGCCATTAGTCCTGCTATTTCATTGCTGACAAGATACTCACCTTGCCAGAACCAGTGACACCCAAGGTAGCAACAACAGCATCTGTTCCCTCACCACCCTTCGGTGCCAACACGCCCTCAATGAAGGGAACGATCTCTGTGCAGTCGAATACATCGAGCTGCGTTGCGTCTTCTTCGAAGACCTGAGTGAAATGAAACTTCTCAATAGCCCTACGTCGATCGGTCGGCGGGTTTAAGATAATGTGCGTGGGGTGTGAGCCTTCCTCGGCGGGTTCAACATCAAGGATGCGATCTCCATCACCGTGTCGTGGAGGCGGAGGGCGAAGCCGTAAGTAGACCTCAAAGAGGTTATGAGATGCTTTCCGTTCCATAATGCTAAACACGATGATATGCTTCTCGCTTAATCGTAGATGCAGGAACAGAGTAGATCGTGGAGCAGAAAGTCAAGTACTGATTAAGTTGGTGGATTCATAAAACGACGGAGCGTTGACGTTACCATGCTAGCGGGAGTATGTTTACTCCAGTTTCCCTTGGCGTCGTCGCTGGCACGACAACGGCCGGAAACAGGAATTTTTTTATGCTGATAAGATAAGATTAGATATGGCTAAGCGCTCTAGCGCGCGGCTGTTTACACGGGCCATACCGAAGCTTTCACGCCATCGAAAAAAACATGACAGACTTGACCTGACAGACAGTGGAGCTGAGTTTTCCTGAGGCCGCCTCTTCATTTCTTCTTGAAGCCTCAGGGACCAGGATGCAAGCCAGCAGTCACTGAGTGGTGTCACTCCAAGTGGTGCATCGTAAGGTTTAAGCGGTCACAATTAGTCTGTGCAAAGATACCGCTCCCTCATGTTTCTTTTCGAGCTCACTCGGAAGCTCCCCCATTGAGATGTGGTTTTGTTTCTGCTTCAGCAATGTGAAGCTCTAGTAAGCTAAGGTAGGACTCAATTCACATGCAAGAAAACACGCCAAGTAGGTCTGAGGTCTGTTCAAAGCTTCGTGGCAGCCAGGGTGCGTGGCAGCAAAGAGTCATCAGCTAGCAAGGGGGTGTGAGAGTGTAACAAAGCAGCCAATGACATTTTCTCTAGAGCTGCTGATTTCCTGGGGAGGTGATACTCGTTTGACTCACAGGAGAGTCATCTTCAGCATATTTACGTGTTCATAATGCAGAAGCTTCACCTTAATTTCGAGCCAGCGACTGTGCCGCTTTTTTGTTACGCCAATTGTCATAAGGAGTAATGCCGAGGTAGCCATTGGTAGAACGGCGAGTCAATGAGAAGAAAAGTCTTGGGTAGAGGGGCGCCGTTTACTGGGCAATGGCGAGATGCGCTACGAGGGGATTTTGAATCTAAAAATTGGTTCGGCGCTAAGAGTTCTAATGACGGAAGTGTTTTTGAGAGGGGAGGGGATAGATAGTGAGGGGTTGTTTGAAGATTTGTTGACATTGAGAACGAGAGTGACGATGCAAAGGTCTTCGGAAGAATGGCCATTGAGGGACGCAGAGGCCGTTGTGTTTCAAGTCTATGCTCATGAACAAGCATTCGTCTTGAGGCTAAAAGCTCAGCAGCCGAGGAAACGAAATGAAGTGAAACCAACAAGCTTCAAATCTCGGTCAAATCTTTCAACTTCTGACATCTGAGGTACGTAAGGGAAAATAACGGTCAAAACTTGACATTCAGGCACGAGACGCCGCGTGACATTCTAGCTTGTCTTCTTTGCTAGAATTTTTTAGCCCCATTGGATTGGAGGTTATGCTATGCGTCGAGACTTGCTACTGCGGGTTATTGAGTAATTAGTCCTCGTCAACTCCGGGACGAAGAAAAAAAAAAGTCGTAAAGCGCCCGGCAATAAACCCCACCAGTGACCGTGGCAACAAAACATCGAGAAGCTTGTAAAAAAAGAGATTTCTTATTCTTTTTCGGGGCCGAGGTCCCATTCTAGCATTAGCGAGAAGACTGGCGATGCTTCTCTGGATCTCGTCCGATAGAGGAGAAGAAGAAAAAAAAAGGGCTCCTCTTTTTGTTTTCTTTTCTGGGTCTCTTGTTGAAACTGGACATTTTGGCAGTTGGCATTGGCCACTGACATAACCGCCTCATCTAGACTTTTAGCCTGCACGCCCGCCCCTGTTTTGACGGTGGAGCTCGTCACTGCGGAGCTTCAAAGAGAGAATGAGGGTCTTTGGATTTCTTGCTTGCTTATCCCGGCTCCAGCGTCTGTTCTGCCGTGCATGAGCATGAGCATGGATGGGGATGGAGATGGAGATGGAGATGGGTCCAGTCTCGGTCTGTGTCGCGCGGCAATGCCATGATGGAGGATAATTGGAAGAGAATTGGAAGAGAATGGATTGAGGTTATCCTCGTGACATATCTGAGTTTAAAACATAGTTTCGGTGAGAAGTGACTGTATGTACATAGAAACGGAATTGATATGCAGCCACTTGATGCAAGGCCACTTCACCTCATTCCCATCCAACTGTCTTGCCTGTCGCCTGTCTGCTGTGTCCCCAAGATTGCTCCGATATCCAATATCATTTCTTGCATCTCTCCCTAGTCATACATTAATTGATACTCTAGCCTCCCTGTCGTGCTTTCGTTCTGGGGCCTGACTGGTCCCTGAATTGTGACTTTGCTCGCCTCACGGACCAGGGACTGACTGGGGTAAAGGTCTTGTTGTTTGAAGTCACTGATGATTCAATTTGGCCCCAAGCCCAAGCGTGTCTGAACTACGGAGTAGGCCTTAGGGTATTGTGCTGCTCAAGATTCAGAGACTATTCTTTCAACTGCATTCTGCAACTGCAAAGTACACATAACTCATTGAAACAATACAAAATAGTCTCCTTGCATCATGTCTCACTCGACACATCAGCGCTTCTCACTCTATTCTCGTCCATGGTTGGGCTTGACCTGAGGCTGCAAAAAGCGGTGACGGTGACTTCCATCCTACAATAGACTAGCGCCTTTGGTACCTTTACCTTCCTCCCGCACTGCACCCTCCAGCTGCTCCACCCTCCACTCTCCACTATTGGAAAGTCACTCCCCTACTCCCCTTCCCCCCCCCCCCCCCGGCACCACGCACTGCCTGGCTCGAGACACCTTGCCCAATCAGGATCGACCCCACTCAGAAGACGGAAAAAGTTTGGGATATTTCTCTCCTCCTCTCCCCTCGCTCGCTTCTCTTCTTCTTCCTAAACACCAACCAAACCAAAAACCCAAACAGACAACGAAGTCGCCATTATTCAGCATCACCCAGAGAACACCCCCTACCAAGAACCAAGTCGAGTAACCATGCCTTCGGCCGTCGCTGAGCTGTAAACGCCCACTGCGGGCCGTGGCTGTTTTCCCTGTCGCGGCTCGCAGTCCAGCAGTTCTCCGAGTTAACCAGTCAATCTTCTCTCGACTTTGTTCTTTACAGGCTTTCCCGCTCTTGGAGCTGAATCCTAGCTCTACCGAGAGTCTGTCTCTGAAACCAACGATTCTGCGACTTGCCCCCATTGTAAAGGGCTTTTGACTACCATCCATCCACCCATTGATACTCTCCCGACTACCTCACCTTCCTTATCTTTCTATATACCAATCTAAGACGATAACACAAGATATCTTGTTGTTCGAAAAGACCGTATTATAAACGCCTTTTCTATTATCACCATACAAGTCTTGCTTTTTGCATAGCCAAAGGAAACTTACTCCGAGTTTGCCTATTTAACTCTGCTACAACTTCAGAGTCGATTCGAACGTGTTACTACATACCAGAATACTAAACATACTTGAACCGTTTCAAACGAAATGTCTCGCAATCTAAAGCACAAGTTTTCGACCCCGGTCAAGAAGACCAAGACCGCCAACCGTCGCCGCCGAGTATCCGACACTCCTTCTTCCTCTTCATTGGACCTCTCCGACGAGGGCGGATACTCCGCTGTTGAAGACATCAGCGACTCTTCAGACGACGATGAGGATGATGTCGCCGCGGCCGAGGAGGTGAACATTAGAGAGGAAACTCATATTCCCCCAACCCCACCACAAGTTCCTCGGCCGCAACCGACTATTGAGGAGGATGACGACGAGAATGAGGAAGAGGAAAATGACGATGACGATGAACAAGAGGGTCTTGACATTGATGATGATGATGCCGGCAGCTGGGGAGGTATCGTCTCAGATGTTGAGGACCAGCCCGACGTCTACCAAGACGCCAACATCTTTGGCTCCGATAACCCCGTGGAGCGCCATGTCCATTTTGACGTGCCCTCCAGCGATTCTGATTCCACCGACACTGAGGATGAGATTCAGGATTTCTTCCCTGACATCTTTGTTTCTCAAAACTCACTCGACCCCGCTTTCCGCCGAGAGATTGAGAATGATCCCAATGAATCTAGTGACTCGGGATCTTTCTGGGATTTCAACAACCAGTACGGCGACCAAGATGAGGACTCAGATGCTGAGGAGATCTTCCGCCAGCTTGACGACGATACCCCTCTTGCCACCCCAATGGCTTCCCAGCCAGCCACTGCTGCTTCTACCCCTCAAGCCATACCTTTCGGCTTTGAGCCAACAGAGTTGGATGGCTACGAGAGTAAGTTTTGCAGCATGGTCATCATTATCAGCACTAACATGCCCAGCCGATGGTGACACTACCGAAGAAGACGAGCCCGAGCCTCCAGTCCGAAGAAAGACTCGACGTCCTTCCAAGCCCATGAGCGACATGTCCGACTCGGATGCCGACAGTCCAGTCAAGCCCGAGCGTGGCCAGCCCAGGCTGGGACGCTATAACCTGGACCACTCCGACAAGAAGCCAATTGCTGTGCTCAACCCTGTGACTGGAAAGATGATGATCTTTACCCCTCATCGCCGACACCAACTCGACCTCTCGCCCGAACAATTTAACTTCCCCTGGACCACCGAGGGTCCTGAGTCACCCATCATGAGCAACTCTGCCAACCTTATGCTCAGCGCCATGTTCTCTTCTAACACATTTGGCGACTTCTTCAACACGGCACAAGTCATGGGACCCGCTGAGGCTTTCTTCCCCTTCCCATCTGAACCCAACACTGCCGACGAGAGCTCGACCGCGCCTAGTCTGCAGGATGAAGAGGAAGAAGATGCTGAGCTTAACTTGGACCTCAACGACTTCATCGCTTGGGAGGAGCACGACTCTTCTGGCGATGAAGATGACGGCAACAACTGGGATCCTGCATCAACACCTGCGCGACCCAGCACAGCTGGAAGCGAGAAGCAGGCTCATGGCCACATCAACTCAGAGACTGTTGGAGCTTTCCGCCGCAACCAAATCAACCAGCAGCTCATTCTGAGCAACCAAGCTACCCAGGATTCGCTCGCATTCAGCGGACCTTATAACTACACTGCCCTCAAGGGTCTCCGATCAGACCGCTTCGACACGGCTGCTATTCCCCTAACACCTGCTCGTCGCCACAAGAGGCAGATGAGCGATTCCACACGCAGCCCCCTTGAATCCATGTCTCAGAAACGCAAGGCAACAACCGAAGCTGGCAACGGCCACAAGAGGCACCGAAGCATCTCGGATGTGAACTATCTCCACATCTAATGCAGTGCACCCCCAAAAACGTACGAGGACGGCATAGACCGTTGCCGCTATCCCTGGCCTCGTCACTACTCTCTTTTACACACTTTTCCTTGATTGATTTCTATGGGTTGAATGACCCTTGTCTACAAGCGTGCTCGGAGCGTAGAGCCCCATCCCCCAAGGGACCGGGACGAATTTCTTTGGAGATGATACCCCACCAGCTCCAGCCCGGTCGAAAAGCCGGGTGAGCGTATCGGAGGATCAGTGACTCGCCTTTTGACTTATACAAAGGTGGTCCGGCAGGAACTGCTCTGTGAGCGTCCTGTCAAGGGAAAACAAAAGTCTAATGCCGCTAATGTTTTGATGGTCTTGATGTCGGAAATGGACAAAAAGTTATCAATGTCTTTCGTTACTGGTGTTTTCGTCTGGGTCTAGAGGTAGATAAAAGCCGCGACCAATTTCATTCAGTGTCTTCAACTTGATGTGCCCTTTGCACGATCTGTGAATGTGAAGTCAGCCACGTCCGTGCCCCCTTTTCCTCTGGGTTAGAGAACCGCCAGGCGGGAAGCCACATGTTGGAGAAGAGTTTAGCAATAGAGATCACAGACTTAAGCACAAGGCTTAACGCCTAGATGAACAATCGCCTTTTGACCATACCCCTCGCCCACCTCAAAATGCCAAAAACTTACTATCCATGATGTAGCGGCCAGGCATCGATGAATGGCAAAGTTTCTGGTAGGAAAAACAGCCTTAGACAAGGTGTGAGTTTATCCAAGTTGACTCACTGACAGTGGTAGCGATGCACCGTGAAGTATGGTTTATACTTTTCAGTTGGCTTCGAGTCTTAAAAGCTGTATGGCTGAGTGTTATTGTTGATTCATGGACCCAGCTTATGTAGAGTTATGCTTTGGTCTAAGATGATTGACCTACACTACAGTCTCTTCATGGTTGTCCCTCTACAGGAGAGCATGCCTGACCTCTGTCGGCTGCAACTTCACATCATAGATGGCTCAGTTGGTCTTGATCTCTACGTTCGAGTGGGCAATGAGACCAAATAACCGGTTCTGGGCTTCGTGATATTGAAATGTGCAGGTTCCGAGTTGGTGGGCATGTGCTGTACTGTTGAGTGGCCATGTGAGAGAGGCTCAGGTTGACATGATTCGGCGAGAGTAATATTCAAGTCAACCTCCAGGTACTTTAGACTACCTATCCTCAGTTTAAATCATACATGCTCAATCTTTGACCATGTCCTTTGGTCCCTGGCCTCGGGTGGGGTCAATGAGCAACATCAACTACAATGTGGAAGACCAGAATAATAACAATTTTACAGTGTTATTTAACCACCACTCCTATGCAGTCCTACAAAAGTCCTGTTTAATATATATATATATGGGTATCATTCACCATCCCAGACACTCCTTGCCGACCTATTCCCTCAGGCATACTCCTCAAGTCCATACTCGCCATCCATTTCTGGATCATCATCATCATACCCACCACCAAACTCATCACCCCCACCGCCGAATTCTTCTCCATCACCGTAGTTTTGTGTATCGTCATACTCCTCTTCCTCGTACTCCTCCTCCTGTGGTGCTTCGGGCGCGTCGCCAGCAACGCTCTCCGGTGCCTCGCTTGCATTGTCATCGCCTCCTGGACTTCCCGCCGCACTTGTCTTGCGACTTGTGGCTTCTGATCCAGGACCTCCGATGTTGGGCATGTCGAAGATGTTGCGGATAGCATCGTAGTTGATCCTCTTTGACCAGGCGCGGTCTTTGGCCACGTTGACAGCTGCCTCGGCTGCTGAGCTGGCTGGACTGGTCTGGCCCTCACCCATTCTCGCTCGCTTGCGTCGTTTTCGTGTTTGTTTTGGTCGCTCTGCTTCAATCTTCTTTCGGAACACCTTCTCTTGATGTTTTCGTAGCCACTCCTTGTTCTGGTTCACCCAGATCATCTCCTTGAGCTGCGCCTCCTCGGGCGATAGTAAACAGTTGTTCACCTCGGGGTCGTCAGCGAATTCGTCTTCTGTGACGTCCGCCGACATTGAGATTTCTTTTTGGGGGCGTTGTTGCAGGGCCCAAACAGTATGGATTCGTGCTCGCTGCTCGGCAGTCGTGTAGGCCATGGCATGCTCGTAAGTCAGAGGATCGTTAAAGATCTCTTCAATCACACCCTCGAGTTCTTGCTCATCCTGCTCCCACTCCTCGTTGATTGGTAGTTGTGGCTTATCGCCTTTCCGTTTGTTGCTCCCTTGGGCGCCGTCCCTCGTGGGCTCCTCCGCGCCCTCCTCCTCGTCCATGATATCTCCGAATTCTTCCACTAAGTTATCCAGTGTCTGGACATTGTTTTCTTCCCCTTCGTTCTCTTCATCATCTGCGTTCTCCATCAGTTTGTTAACAAGTGACGGGTCTTTGGCGATCTTGGATGGTAGAGGTGGGATGATAAAGCCATCATCATCGCGACGATATTCAACAACGGGGGCTTTAGAAAGATCGGCACCTCCTTCAATTAATCGTGGATCAATCCTGTCCACCAGATTATCTTCCTCCCCTTCGTTCTCGTCATCTTCACCGTCTGTCGATGGCCGTTTTCGTTTCTTATTCTTGACTGCAAGTTGCTTCTTGTACTCAAGCGATTGCTTGTAGAACGATGGTGGATCGTGAGAGCTCTCCAGGAAGTCCTGTTTTAAGAAATCCTCAACTGACATGCGACTGGACTCGGTGACCTTGAACTCTTGTAGACGGTTCTGGATTGTGTGGTTGGTAACTTTGACGATGTAGACCACTTCACGCACAGTTCGTCGGAAGTTATGCATCCGTGCCGCCATGAGCAGGCAAGCTCCACATATACCAGAAGGCCGACGTCCCATGACCATCCAATCTCGACTCATTCGCTTGACCAAACGAACAGCATCCTCGGCAACCTTGGCCGTGTCTTGGTGAAACTCCATCTTGGTCGCAAATCGCCAGATAAGATCCTCCGGGTACACAGGGATGAGGCCATCGTTGCCAATTGGCACAACCTCGTTGAGCTTTTTGAAGATGCGACCCAATTTGAAGACGTTCATCTGGACTAAATCCGCCAAGTCGATAAGCATAACTTTGCAAGGTGGCTCTGCTCGGCATGCAGCATATAAGCAGACAGCAGCGACACTGGCCAGCGTGCGACCCTGAATGAAGTTTGCGCTCGAGGCCAGCTTGAAGACTTGAGTTCCTGCAGTGACCAGACTGTCACTCACGTTGAGCTGCTGTGCATAACCCTGCATCAAGCCCTTGGCTTCCCTGATACTCTTCTCTCGGTCCTCAGATCCACCAACCCGTCTAAACGCAGGACCCATACTGCGCACGCCGGCCTGATCAGCACCGATGTAAGAACCATGTACAACAGCAGCACCCGAAGAGGACTCTCCAAAGGTGATTTCGGCCACAATATTACTATCGTCTGAGATACGACCACAAGTCTGACATGTTCCGTCGACGACATTGGGTTTCGGACAGGCCTTGTTGGGACATTGTGGACGGTTCGGCTTAGCGAGCGAAGCATTTCGATTTACAGCAGCGACTCGAAGATTATGTGAGTGGGCAGCAGCATTTGCAGCTCGTCGTTCTTCTCGTTCTCGCATCGCTCGGACGGGATTGGGCTTTGTGAATCGTGGTCTTGCGGCAGGGCGACCAGAAGACCCTGATTTTGGTGGTGTAAGAAAAGACGACATTTTGAAGATTGTCGTTGTATAGTATGTATAGTTGAAGGCGAAATGCGATCAAATGTGGTGTGAAATAAGCTTCTTCTACTCTCCCCCAGGCCATCAAGCGGCCAGATCACGGAGACTATAAGTCCTCCAATGCCGCGGTGTCGGGTGTCGTGCAGGTATCCGTCTGCGACAGCTCTAACAAAAAAGATTATCGCGATAAGGAAAAAAAGAAGAAGCACCGGCGCGTTCTGGAAGGGTGAGATAGGATACTGGTGAAAAGAAATCGTGAGTCGCGGTGGAGGCGGGGTTTTTTGGTGGAAGAAAGAGGTCGATGGTCGAGTGGGGAAGAGTTTTCACTCGTGTGAGTGTACCCCTGTAAAATGGGTGACTCAGATCAGGCAGGCAGTGATGGTTCGAACACCAGTGCGTGATGTTTTTGGGATGTTCTCAACGCTGTGAGGATAGTAGAAAATAGAGGCGATAGATGAGCGTGCCTGTTGTCGAGTTCTCAAGAATACTTGAGATGTGTTTTTCTGATGAGCAGAAGGAAACCAAGCCAAGTCGTGACAGTTCGTTTCGATAGTGTTTTTGAGTTGGTTGGTGACGAGCGAGCCGAGGTTTAGCCACCAGCTCAACTACCACGAAGCATGTACCTCACGATAATCCCACACGGAGTATAGGGTAAATAGATGGACAAGGTGGGTTCTCGCTTTAACAATTTATTATTACACAAACCTTCTCATGCATTCTGGTGAAGCCTAAAATAGAAAATTGGGGTTATATCTTTCCTTTCCCTACTCTATCCCGTCAGACAAACAGAGTCCCCTCTTCAAATACAGTAATCTAGTTCCCTCAACTCATCTCCACAGTTAAGCTTAAATCCACCACAACCAACTTAACCTGACACGCCTGTCAACCAGGACCTTTACAAAATACCCGTAGACAAGACAACCGGTTATCTACTTTAGCTGCAATCTACCAACAACCTTCCGTCTTAAGACCACGCAACGGCGGAGATTCCGCTGCACGCTGCCGATTACGTCAGGTCTGCCCCGCGATTTCACTCAAGACATCCATCGTTTGGAGGGGCTGGATATGCTATAAGTAGAACGACTTGTCCCTCATCAATCTCATCACTTTCCTAGATTTAATTCAATTCCTATTAAATATTTCAAAATGAACACTCCTTTTAAGGTCAAAGCCCCTCCTGGCTGTGATGTTTGGAAACAGCCCCCTTCTACTGATGTCTTCACTGGTGAGTCCTCATCTCAACCCCTCACTTACAACCAAACCACGCCATCACCAGCCTCACTCGATGTGCTTTGTCTAACTAACCTACTCAGCTCCATCAACATGTCACTCTAAGCAACCCCTCAAGAACTTCATCTCCGCAACTCTCACCTTCCGTACAACCTACATCCACCAATACGACCAGGCCTGTCTTCTTCTAACCTTCACCAACCCCAACAGCCCCACGCCCCGCAAGTGGATCAAGACAGGCATCGAGCTGTACAACGATCATCCACGCTACTCAACCGTCACATGCGACTCCTGGGCGGACTGGAGTGTTGAGCGTGTAGCCCCTGAAGATGAAGCTGGCGTGAAGAGCGGCGACAAGACTGTTACTGTTAAGGTGATGAAGGTGCAGGATGCTCTGGGTCTTTGTCTCTGGACCTACAGAGTTGATGAGGACGGTGAGAAGGAACCGTTGAGGCAGACGAATTGGGTTTATGGCGATAATGGTGGTGAGGGTTGGGAGTTGGAGGTTGCTGCGGCTGTCGCAAGACCGGATCCGCATAAGAACATCGAGGAGCATCTTGAGGCTACGTTTGAGAAGTTTGAGGTAGAGTGGGAGAAGCCCACTGCTTAGTTCCACAGCTTCAATAGTTTAACAAGCATCGACATCACAAGTATCACATGCATAGAGGAACATCAAGTGAGGTGGCCGAATTTCTCATTACCTCCACACCTGACGGTACATAGCGCCAGGGAGGATCGTTCAACGATCCCACGTTGTTGATAATCATCAAGATCGTAACTTCATTCTTTCATCGGCGACTCGCCGGTCCCAAAACCATGCAGAAGGATCTCCAATTCCATCTCCTCCAGCAAACAAACAGGAAAGCAAAAAAGGACAGGTTCGAGGTATCAGTCTGAAGATGCGAACCAAAAGCAAAGCAAAGGGGGGCCCATTACTAGAGAGGCGAGGCACACACGCAGTGTGTGAGGGTTAGGATGTTATTAAGGCCTCTCGTTCATAAGGTCCCCCTATTGTGCAAAATCCGAGTGGGAGATGTTTGTATCCGTTTCGCGTTCTAAGCATGTTCAAAGTGAAAACGCCTTCCAAAACGTGAAAACAAAAAGACAATAACAAAACCAGAAGAGATCCTTTTTTTTTCGGTGATAAAATTCCAAGATGGTACAAATGCAAGCTTTTAGCCAATCTCGGGCATTTGCTCGCGGGTGTGGAAAAGCAGTCAAGCATTCCACTTCTTCCCAAATGTCCCCCCAAACTCTGGTGTTGAACCAAAGACAACCCGGTCTTTTTTTTGGTGGATAACAAAACGCCAGAGTAGAGCAGGGGAAAATGTCCCAGTGCCAGTGTGTAACAGGGTATCAAAGCAGAGTTGTAAAATGACAAGGCAGAAACAGGAAACTCGCGAGAAGTAAACTCACAATAAAGGAGCAGAGGATGTGAAGGACTTCGTATGCGTCAGATTAGATCCTCTCAGCTCGTGTATCATCAAAATGTGGTCGGCCAACCTCGCAGAAGGGGAGTCATGTAATAAAACAAAGCTCCTTAGGACTTCAATCTGATGATGGAGCATGAAAAGCAACCGAACGCCGATTTCCAACTATTCCTAAATGCATCACTTTTTTTTTGGTGAGATTTTCTTTTTTCGCGGCTTTGGTGGTGTTCCGTTTCGCCGTGTCCTCCAGCTATGATCAAACACACGAAGCAGCCGGAGGCCTGAGTAGTGGTTATGGTGTGTGTTTGGCTTCTCTGGAATCACTCAGACAGTCTTTGGCGTGCGAGCATTGCTCACATCAATGACGTCGTCAAGGTGATTGCACATGGCCACAAACAGGTCGAAGAAGAGCTTGCTGCCGCCCGCCTCCATCTCGGCCTGCATGGTCCCGCTGCGCTTAAAGGTCTTGCGGCAGCGGATGATCAGGGCGAGGTAATGAGCGCGCAGGCGGCTGTCGGAGTCAGGGGTATGGGCGTAGGCGTACTGAGCAGACCGAATAATGGTCCCGACATCAATGCCGGATTGCAGACCCTGCTTGCGCAGGGCTAGACGCTTGAGCTCCTCGAGGCCGTATCGGTCCGCGGCGCAGTAGACGACTGTGTCACGGAGGATGGCCATATCAAGACTCGACAGGTGGATGGTGGCTTCAGACGCGGCGCCTGCGCGGCCACCTCCAATTTCGGGGTTGGGTGATGTGTGAGGTGTGCGGCCTTGGTCCTCGAGCTCCCAAGAGTTGCGCTGCTTGTTGTGAAGCAGACGGGGGTAGTAGTCACCCTTGTAGAGATATTCGAGGACGGCGGAGAACACCTCGGGTTCTTCGTCGGGAAGGGAGATTCTCTTGCTCTGCGACTCGAAGTGGGTTCCGCGACAGGCAGCCTCAAAGAAGGGCGACTGGCGGAGTACTTCCTCATGTGCTGCAAAGAGTCGGCCGTCTCGGCCAACAGTCAAGGTGACGATGGGCGAGGGTGAAGGCGCGACAGGTGGGGGTACGGGAGCGGACTTTTGGGGTAGCGTGTCCTGCTCAATGGATCTTTGCAGCTTCGACATTTTCGTGGGATCCCGGCGGGAGTCCGATCTCTTCAGTCTCGCAGTCTTGTCGACGCGGTTGATGTTGGGGTCTTGCGACCTAAACGAACGCTTGAACATGGCTACGGTGGTTATAGTAGGAAATCGGTATAAAAAGAGTGGACTCGTGACGGGAATTCGACTTCGAGAATTGGGAGAATAACGACTCCCAACTTGTATATCGATTGATCGGCTTGGCTTGGCTAGAGAGTGACGAAAAGAGCGTAGAGATGGAGAGCAAAAGAGAGGAGAAGAAATGAGCGACGCACAACGGAAAAGATTGACAAAATGGGCCCGGGCGGAAGAAATATGTCCTTTCAGACAAGACGATAGATCCTCGTGGTGAATATTTGCGACCCTTTTTTTGGTTGTGTGTGGGGGGGAGGGAGAGGGAAGAGAATCGGGGGGTATGGGGGGAGAGGCCTGTATTTATATCGACCTGAAGGTAGGTCCACGTCCGGGCGCTGAAGTGATGCAATGCAGTCAGGCTAACGCCGCAGGGCTCAAGGATGGGTATGAATGGATATGAATGGGTTTTTGGCAGCCAGCCAGCTCTGCAATGCAACCCACCTCATCTTTATACCTACAGAGAAACATCAATTTGATTTCAAAGCTCTCCTTCTATTAAAGCCCGACTCTATCTTGCATTGATCTTGTTGTTGAGGCTGCAATGTCGGGCTTAGACATGAGCCTTTGCCAACAATCACCTTGGACAATTCACTGTCGTTTCACTTCACTGCAAAAGGACCCCTGCCCCTTATCGTCTAAGTCTCGAAATGTCACTGCCCAACTCAAGTTACCGCCGTCCGTCATATTTTACCTTCCCCGGCTTTTCTTCCTAGTCGTTACTCTACAGTACATAGCTGCACCGCCGCCATTAAACAAGTCTGGTTTCGTCTAAACGCCAATCAAAATATCCATCTTATCGCCACCCCAGCCTCTCCTCTCGCTGTGACATGGCAATGCCACTCGTTAAAGTGCCCCGTTGTATTGTAGTGCCTTACCAACTCACTCATCCGTCTGGTACCCAATCGTCAGGCTTTGTGAAGACGCTACTGAGCCATTTCATCTGTGCGAGCAGATCCTCTTATGTGATTGGCGAGTCTTCTACAACGGGGCTGGTCGATTTGCACTCAAGGTGGTGTCGCCAAGTCCCTGCCGCACGCAGCTTCACGCCGCTGCAATGTTACAGGTGCATCTTGTACCAGGGCACTTATAAAACTCCATCCGTCATTTATGGATATTTGCGCCGTCATTTTCAACTAGAATGAGTCAACCCGTGGGAACTGCTTCGGCCAAATCAACATAAACAAGGTTCGAGTACCGTTCTTTCAACCCTCTGCAACGGTCTTATCGTCGTGAAGATGAGTTTATTTTAGGTTTGAAGAGGTTAACCAGTTCCAAGCGCCCTGTTCCAGCCAGGTGTGTCAATCTACATTACATCAACCCAGTCCATCAGCCAGACTCCTCTGGTGTGTTCATTCAACGTCCAACAAATTGCCCAGTACACATTACCATGCCCAATTTGCACCCCTTCAGGAGTTAAGGGCCTCTTGGGCAGCAGCGATGGCACGCGCCTCGGAATTTGATCTTGTGACACTCTCTCGGGAAGAAACAAGACCCTGCATCAGAATGTACACTGTTGTAATCGTCAGCATCTAGACACTCCCCGTGTGGAGTGAACTCACTGATAGGTGCCAGAAACACGAAGCCGATTGAGTAAAGGGTAATCGCTTCATCGGAGCCAACTTCATTCTTGTCGAGCCAGAAGAAAGCGTAGTAGTTGGTCACGAGGTGACCGAATGCTGCCCAGCCCAGGTATGTCGTGGCAGCGAACATGATACCGATCAGGTGTATGCCGACAGTCTGGCCAAGAAGTCAGTGAAAGTGCTCTTAGGTT
Organism: Fusarium sp. NFCCI 5145; assembly: GCA_033439405.1. Classification (NCBI taxonomy): domain Eukaryota; kingdom Fungi; phylum Ascomycota; class Sordariomycetes; order Hypocreales; family Nectriaceae; genus Fusarium; species Fusarium sp. NFCCI 5145. Next base: position 146,869 of record JAWDHB010000455.1, read on the forward strand.
TGATCTTGCACTTACCCATGGACGTCGAATGCTGTTGAGAACAAGGGTCTCGAACACCATGATGAATGATCCGAACGCGTACAAAGACAGGATGACAAAGGCACGAAACCATCCCTCACCAAAGATATCGGTGACTGTACCACGGTTAGTTGAAGACTGGGCTATGGAATAAGTGCTCTTACATGGAGGCGGTGGGTGCGGGCCGTGGGGAGGAGATGGTGGAGCGGTTCCGTTGGGAGGCCCGGGTGGAGGAGGCCCAGGTTGAAGCTCGGGTTGGGGTTCGCCGCTGGCATCGTTGCTCTGGTGTTGGCGTGTGATGAACCAGTAGATAGTCGAGTTGGCAAAAGCGAAAACAACACAGATGGTGTAGAAGATGGTGAAGTAGAACTGCTTGCGGAGGCTACCCATGTGCTTGGGGAGAGACATGGTCTTGATGAGCCATCCCTCTATGCCGCCCATGTGTCGATCATGGTGATGGGGATAGTACAGGTGGGTGAATGTCCAGCACTGGAGAGGTCAGTGGCTATAGAGAAGGAGATCAGCGGTGACACTTACGAAAGTCTTGAGCTGGTACAGAAAGACAAAGAAGAGGCTAATGTTGGCAAAGTCAAAGATGATGCGCCAGTTGGAGAACTCGCTGTGTTCGTGAAGCTCGTAGTTGAGGACAAGAATCACTACAGTGGTGACAAGAGCCAAAACGATACCTCTCAGGATGACGAGGATGTTTTGAGGGATGAAGGACCATGGAGAGTGGCATGCTCGGAGGAAGGCAGGCTATCACGTTATCAGGTCAGCAAAACAGGAACACCGGAGTGTCGTGGCCTTGACTTACATGGTCCTGCATGACATTGGGGCTTGGGAGGCCATCAGCGTTCTGGAGGAGAGGTGCTGTGTCCATCGCGAAGACTCAGCAGAGCGTGGGGAGAGGGTGCAGATCGATGCTCAAAATGATGTGACCAAATAGATGATACCGATAAGGTGATGCTGGAGAGAGGGTTCGATGAAGCCAAGAAACGTAGGAGACCAGGCGTCAGAGAGACGATGCTGGACAAAGACGCGCGATGATGGAGTTAGGAAGAGAAGAACAAGAGGGCGACGAGGTGTAAGATAGAGAGATCATGGGTCTAAGAAAGAGAGAAGGTGTGCTGTGAAATCGAAAGAGTGAAGGCAGTTGCGTGTTGTGTGTGAGGTAAGAATTGGAAGGTGCACGAGAGGAAGAGGTGATGTTGTGAAGGAAGGAGGCGCAGATCATCTTCACGGATTGGGAGCCGAAGTTTAGGACCTAAGTTCAAGAACACCTTAGCATTGCCAGTCAAGGTATCCAGCTTCGAATTATCGCCATGCTAGTTAAATCGTACACTCCAATCATCTCAATCATTATTCATTCTTGTGAGCAGCGCTCTCATGGCCTTCTCGCTCCATACCCTGGCAGCCAGTGAGCTTGCCAGCAAGCTCCTCGGCCTTTCCGTATCCCTTCTCGTGATTTGGGTCGTTTTGTGCTCGAAGCTCTCCCGCCTTCTTCATATCGGCAAGACCTGCTGCCTTGTCTTGCTCGCCAGAGGCCTTCCAGGGCTGAGAGCCAGTGATAACGCCGACGGTTGCCTGTGAAATGTGAGAAGGAGGTCTTGGGTGAGTGAAAGCGACTTACCTCTGCGGCTCCCTTGACATATTGGACGTGGCTGCCGATGAGACCGGGTTGCTGGTTGTTGTTATCGGCCATTGTGATGTAAGTGATGTAAGTGGTGCAGGTGCTTGGTATCTGGTGGATTTGTTGAGATGAAAGTCTTGTCTTGGTAGATGGATTATGAAGAAGAAAGTAAACATAAAGACTGAAGTCAGAAGACGGCCATTTTAAATACCAAGCTCCCGACTCGCCCATAACGCCGATGACATCGATCTCATACTGCTCAAGTAGTCATGACATCACCTACCTCGAGCCGAACGAGTTGAGTGTGACACCCCGCGTTAGACCATTTATAGCGTCAAGGTCCCTGAAATTATGGAGACATCCTGATCGCGCACCGCCACAACACCAGCCTCAGAACGCCCCAGCTGTTCTCTTCAAGTGGCCCGTGCTCCTCGAGCTCCCATGAGCCACATGTCCATTTCGTTCCTGCGCGAATCCTCCATAAGTTGCATCGTGGAGTTATCAAGCTCTACAGGATCAACACGTCGCTCCAAACAACCGCTCTACAAACGCCAACATGTTGTCGGCTCTAGGAAACCCGCGGCAGGCTGCTGCGCAGCTTCTGAACTTTGCGCTCATCCTATCTACGGCTTTCATGGTACGAACGTGTCTAGTACAGCTCCCTGACGCATGCTAACCTCGTCACAGATGTGGAAGGGTCTCTCCGTCATCAGCGACTCGCCATCCCCGATCGTCGTCGTTCTCTCCGGCTCTATGGAGCCTGCCTTCCAGCGAGGCGATCTCCTCTTCCTCTGGAACCGAAACCTAGTACAAGAGACCGACATTGGCGAGGTTGTCGTCTACAACGTCAAGGGCAAGGACATCCCCATCGTTCACAGAGTTGTGCGCAAGTTTGGCAAGGGGTAGGTCTCTCATATGGATGCGGCGATCCAATGGCTAACGATACGCAGCGAGAACGCCAAGCTTCTCACCAAGGGCGATAACAACCTCTCAGACGATACCGAGCTTTACGCCAAGGACCAAGACTATCTCGAGCGAAAGGACATTATTGGAAGTGTTGTGGGATACATGCCATTCGTGGGATACGTGACGATTATGCTGTCAGAGCACCCGTGGCTCAAGACGGTGATGTTGGGCATCATGGGTCTTTTGGTGGTTCTGCAGCGAGAATAGAGGGTGTCTGTCATGGGCGGCTAGATATCGGATATGGTGCACAAAAGAAAGCATGGTTAGTTATTGTCGAAGCAGCGCTAGAGACAATCTATTGTTACCCGTTGCATCAAATTTCGCAAAGCATATCGGTGATTTCCCGACAGGGACGAAGGATCTCAACGTGGTACGTTATAGTGCCAAGCCGGCAGAAGCGATGTGACAAAGCGTCTTGGCAGGGCACCTCATCAGGCGAGGCATAGGCATTGGGGAGCGAGAAATGTTGGAAGAATCCATCTATACGAACGAACTGAACTCTTGTGGGTTCAGTTCCAATGACTCATTCATTACTGGACACAAAAGACACGCTATAGTAGCCCTATGAAATTGGCATCCCGCAGGGTGACCTAGGACTTGAGACTGTCCTCTACTAAATCTAGCAATCTCTTCTAGATCTGAACATGATAAGCAGGGAAGACTTATAGGCTAATATCTATTAAGAAGTGCCTAAAGTTATATGAGAATTTAGACAACTTTTATCTGATGTCTTTGAGAGGGGTGTAAAGTGTGCTGGTACCTACTAATCTATAGGTAGCTTCTTGAAATTCGGTGTTTTCCTCATGCTATCCTGGTTTAATCTTAGCCGCGTCCAGGCACCAATAGCGGACTAAGCCTTTTTGGGCCGTGAATCTGAGCCTTTTGATTGGCTGAGTGTGCTTCCTAGTATGAGGGCAGAAACAAACAACCCAGAAAAGCCAGACAACGCAGGGAGTACAATACGGGTAACTGGGTGGTTGACCCATCTGGCGGGGGGAGGCGGCATATTCTTTACTATTTAATAAGAGTTATGAGCTTATTATTTGCGAGTAGTATTGGAAATAACCTACCAAACTCGCCAAATTCTTTCGTATTTTGACCAAATTGTTTCGCATTTTGTTTCACAATTTGATACATCTCTTTCAGCTGTGCATCGTCAACCCTCTGCTGGGCCTTCCTCGTAGGGTGCATGGCGCGGAATAGTGGAGGGGCAAGTCGTGGGCACATAATTAGACGGTTGCTAGTGTATGTCTTCTGATAATTCTGCATTTTTTTGATGGATTCTGGTATTCTGGTGATGTTGAATGAAGAAAACAATTGAAGAAAGTGAATAATTTAAGCCTGGAGCCCGGTATTAAAAGCAAGGTTAGGCTTCGGCAAGGGAAGCAAATCATGGAGATGTAGGTACTAACAAAGTTTTATCACTGTAACTAATATCTTCCAGCTGTTTCTCTTGCCTGTGATGGGTTTTTGGCAATGGTGTTGGTCTCTATCTCTAACAAATAGTGATTGCCAGCATCATGATCCAATTTTTAGTCGTAGCGAGGTCTTGGGCCATGTATGTTTCATAATCAAGCTCCTTTGGATGAAAGGATGCAGCAAACACCAAGCCAACAAACAGGCCTGGCTCCACGACAGAACAGCTCTCGCTTGGGTATCCGTAAGATACTTGGAGAAAATAGAAAATGTCCTCTTGGTGCTGTACTATAATTGGCTCTTCCATCAGTTCGCCGTAAAACAAATCGCCATTCCCGCAACCGACAAGCCCCTTAGATCATCATCCATGATCAGCGACTCCACCCATCGCGCTGCCTCCCCAGCGGAGCCAATTAAACGCAAAGACTAACACGGTTTTATCCCTGTAATGTCCTGGGAAATCCAGGGGTTAGGATCACAATCTCGAATATCGATGGGCTGTGCCTGGAGGTTTCACGCTGGGCTGGGATTGATCAAGCGAGCACTTTCATTCTTTAATAAGTCTGTCGAGTCCGCCTTTTCGGGGAATGCCTCTTTCGTTTCTAGCTTTGTCTCCAGCCGATCACTCGTTCATTCGTTCTTTATTTTACAAACTTACATTCGTTTTCTTTTGTCGCTGTGCGTTACATTATTTTCACCCTCGCGAGGTTATTCACCCAATTATTTCACACTAAACACCACTGCAATCGCAATATATCGAGATGGCGCCCGAATCTTCTACCCAGACGGATGTGCCAACAGCGACTTCGCCGAACCCAGCCTTACCTCCCAACGCGCAACACTCTGCCCAAACATACGCTCAACAGCAGCAGCAGCCTGGCTTCCAGCAGGACCCTCGCAGCTACGGCCCTCCCTACGCGCCCTACCAGCAACAGCCTACTCAGCAACAATGGACACCCCCTCGAGTCCCAGAGACTAAGGCCTGGATGATCACCAAGCTTTCGCTCCACGGCATCAACATCGTTTGCTGTATTGTTGGGCTCGCTCTCACTGGTGCGCTCAGGAGCACTGAGACACTTGGTTTGATCGCACTCGGTGCTTGCCCTCTTGTATGACTCTCCTCTTCTTTTCGAAACCAAATACTAACCTAGTATAGTTCGTTGTCGCAATGGTCTGGGATATCGCTGAGATTGCTACACGTTTCGGTCGCAAGTGGAAGGCTGGCATCCACCCTGGTGCTCACGTCGCCATGTCTCTTTTCATCTGGCTGGGCGCCTCCATCGTCGGTGGTCTTGAGAGCACCTTCAGCTTCTACTTTTCTGACCTTGACTACCTCGACGAAGACTGCGAATACAACCGTCACGAGGGACGCTACGTTTGCACCAGCAGCGGCAAGGTTGCCAGCAAGCGCGCACTCTTTGTTGCCTTGTCTGTGTTTACCTGCCTCGTCTGGCTTTGGCACTTCATCCTTTTCGTCGGCGCCTGTATCGACACGCAGAAGAGAAACGCCGCGATGAAGCGACCCGTTACCATGGTATTTGGCGGCCCGGCTTATTGGGGTCCTGGAGCGCAGGGTTTCCAGCAGGTGCCACAATACTATATGCCTCCTCAGGGACAGAACATCCCCATGCAGAACTGGGCGCCGCCGCAGAATGGAAATGGCAAGGAGCCTATGACGACTGCGCAGCCCCAGCCTGCAGCGGAGCGCTATGCTTGATGGGTTGGAGGTCATGGATGCTGAGCGATGATGATGGTCAGCGAATTATACTAGACTAGACTTGAACATACCCCAGGATTCAATATTAACCCATTTGTCACCCGTCAACAATTGTATTTAATCACTGCTCTTCGAGCAAGACATGGAAGTCCAACCGACATTTCCCATGCAGAGACTGTTACACAACAACAGACTTTCCTCATCATCTTCGAAGCCCTTTCTAACAAAAATGAGATGTTCATTTGATCATCAAGCTGGGCCATGACCATTCATGTTAACACCAGCATCTTGCACCACCAAAAAGTCAACAGAACGAGATGCCCAGGACTCGAACCTGGAACCTTTGCCACCGGAAAGCAACGCGCTACCATTGCGCCAACACCCCCACTTTTCTTAGTGAGTTGATAGAAGGAGGCGAGATAATTATCAATACAAAGTTTGTCTGATCTCAATACCCATTAGCCAAATTTTTGACACAATGGGACCCAATAAAGAAGGTTAAGCTTCAAACGGCTTTCTGTGGGTCTGGCTCCTACGACCACCAAGGCTGAGAGATCCCAGGTATTATATCATGACTCTATTTTAAATGTCCAGCTGGTAGGAAGACTTTAACCGTCAAGTCTTCAGGAGTAACATATGCTATGGATGAAACCGGTAAGTTCTGAGCAGCTCTTTTTATATGGCAAGCCTTACACTGTCTAAAAAGATGAGATAATCCTCGTTTGAACAACCCAGTGAGATCAAATGAACCAATTGCTCCCCAGGTGGGCCAGAAAATAACCAGCACATAGAGAGGATTTATAGGCTAATATCTGCTAAAGAGTGCCTAAAGTTATCCATAGGTTTAGGTAAACTCAGGCTACCCCCGTGCTTGAGGCACGGAGCTTGCAAAGGTCATACACGGGGCCGATCTCTAGGCCCTCTTTGAGTCGGTTGTAGTGAACAAAGAAAAGAGACGACACAAGACATGAAGAACTGCTATCAACAACTGCACCTTCGATAAGTCTATCAGATAAGGTCCAATTGAGATGGGGGTTTCTGCATAAAATCTAAGTAACCATTTCCATCCACGTGATCGTTTGGTTGACCTTGTTGTGCTTGCTTCCTCCGTCACCGTCATACTACCCGAGTAGCTACAAGCCACATCAAATATCCGCTATCGCTTCGGAGCTTGGCTTTGACTGCCATATCTCGCTCGCGCTTAATTGGCACCTAGCATGAAGCCTGGCGCCATACCGACCTTGAGTTCACCGATTGTCTGCCGGTTGAAAACTTGGAGGCCTATCATTCATGGTCAATATATATATGCGAGGCTGTGGTGGGAAGAAAGAAAGGAAGAAAAGGAAAAAAGAGGAGGAAAAAAGAGGAGGAAGAAGGAGGAGGAAGAGAGAGGAGGAAGAGAGAGAAGGAAGAGAGGGGAGGAAGAGAGAAGAGATAGGGAGAAGAGATAGGGAGAGGAAGACATACACTTCATATTAAGGCCATCGATGATGAAAACGAGTTCATAGTCGAACACCCAGTACCTGACTTTCTTTCCGCGATGAGCTGGATCCGAACTGGGACCGTACTTTGTCTTGAAATGTTTGGATAGATGTGTGACATCTGTATTGACGATTCCAATCATCTCAGCATCTGTGCAAGGCTGTTAGCATAGAGTAATTGAAACGGATCTTTCGGAAGACCTACCTTTGTTGTGAGCATCTTGGAAGCTTCGGTGGTCCTCGAAGGCCGAGTCCGATACCCAAATCTCGTCTCTGCATTCGAACGGTCCGCGGTTCACCGAGCCATCGTGATTCCAGTAGGCGAATGTTTGGTAACGCTTCTCTGCTTCTCTGGAAAATGGGGCAATCTCGTGGCCCTAAGTTTGTTAGTAACTGGCAGGCGGGTCAGAGAATAACCAGCATACTTTATACCTCCCTCAATTACATCAGCTAAGAACTACCTAAAATTATATAGAGATTTAGGTAAACTTTAGGTAGTTCTTATCTGATGTAATTGAAGGAGCTGGTTATTCTCTGACCTACCTGACTGGGTATGACTTGCTCCGATGGAATACATAGTAGGAACATCTTAACTTACCCGCTTTGAGACCCATCGAATAGTCTCCACGTAGGTCTTGCTCGGGTCGTGAACGCCCTCAACGGTTGGTTGACCTCTGTGGCGGTCCTCGTCGTAGTGCTCGTCGCGACGAACGCCATAGCTGGACCTTGCGACCCTGCTGGGACCATTCTTTTTGTTGAGCGCTCGATATACACCACCCGCCGAAACGGCGTCGATTCCTGTAATTCTGCATATATCATAAGCTGCTGGTCAAGATTGAATTGACGACGAGAACAAACCTGCCATCCACGCTTGGAATGTACAATTGAACTGCACAACCATGCGCAGCGTTGAAATCCTTCAAAGCCTCTTTGAGATACTTTTGCAAGGGACCCGACTCTGCGAAACCACCCATCAAGATCACTTTGTCTACTCTTATGCCGGTCTTCATGGCATCTTTCAATTGCCTCTCCATAATATCGGCAACATTTGCGAAAACACGTCGATAAATGTCATTCAACACTTTCCTAGCAAAACATTAGAACGTCTCGTCTTGGACCGAATATAGGTACTATTGAGTACTTACGTGCGAATGGTGAGTGTGTTGCGTTTACGCAGGCGAGGGTCCTTGGGAAGGTTTGGATCGCCAGGATCGTACTTGAGCCCGAAGATCTCAAATTCATAGTCATTGTTATTATCATCGACTTCCCAAGAGGCCTTGAGATATTGCTCAAAGTCGTGGAACATGAGCTTGTGTATGTGTCCTTCTACTGTCACACCGTCCTTGTTCAGATATTCATGATCTTTGAGCAAAACCTGGACGACTTTTCCGAACCCGTTGTTGAGGGCATTGGAGCCACATGCGTCGCCCGCATTTAAATGTGAGACCGAGTTTTCGCTTCGATTGAGGACATTACTTACCAGTTTGATGGATGGGCTGTCTTGCGAGCCTAGGTGGTAATTCTTGAGTCACCGTAAAGGCGAAGCCATCGACAGTACTACCACCTGCATCTAGGGTCACGAAGGCGCTTCCTTCGATTCCAGTGTGTCTGGCCAGGACCCATGTCGACGCAGCCTCGGGCTCGGAGAGGATGAGTACCTTGCCGATGCAACCATCGTTAAAATCCATGCCCGGGAAATTGGCCAGCTTCGCTGCAATCGTCATGCATGTCTGCATATCGCGAAGGGCCTTCCGACTCCAGATAACTGGAACGCAGATGATCATTTCTGTCGAGGTGATAGGCCTACTGTCGCTGTGCGATATCTCTTTCTTGGCATGGCGCAGCAGTGGGGTGAGGAAGTCGATGATAATCAACAGAAGCATCTCCCGAACAGAGATCTTTTCTTCACAAGACCTGTTTTGCGCGAGCCTGCGGAGTGTTTTTGTGAGGTAGGTCTTGTGTGCTTGATGATTATCAGACTGATCCATAAGAGTTTTGAACCCATACAGAAGTTGACAGTTTTCGTTTGAGTGGGACATGACTTTTGACATTTCTTGTTGGACTTGCCGACCCCATCGCAATGGCAAGTTTCCCGAGGGTAAGGCTCCGGGGGGTGCGCGTCGAAGTTCCTCAAGTGGACGGAATACCCAACCTCGGGGGTAGAGCAGTAGGGTCGGGACCTCAAGCTGCATAGGGCTTCCTTTTAAACCCGTCACACTCGCTGGGTAGTTCTTGACCGTCTTCACACATATTGGACTCAGGGTTTCGGGGGAAACAGTCTGTGGATAAAGCGCGTACGACACCGTAGAGTTCGTCTCACCAAAGTCAACTGCAACGACAGCTTTGACTGCCGTGGCTGGCATGGTGAGGATGAAAAGAGGATGAAAGAAGGAAAAGAAGAAGAAGAGAGGAGAGAGGGAAGTAGGAGGGAAAGGCAAGTAGTGATTCACTGCCAGGAGGTAAGGCTGCGGATGGCTGCCACTCCAGTGCCACTGCCACTGTCACCACCACAAAAAAACAAAGAAGAGCTCGGAGCTTGCAAACCTCCGTTGCTCGCTAGGGATTGGCTGGCTTGTGTAACAGGTGCCTGAAGCAGTGCACCGGCCTCCTTGAACAAACGGCCAACGGGGCGCTGTTTGCGCTTTCACATCTATCCATGGCATCTATAAAAGTACCTAGAACTAACACCTCCGATCAAGGTGAGATTCTGCCGAGAAAGAAGCGCAAGATGGGCGAGTATACAGAACAACTCCAGACCGACGGGGCGGAAGAGAGCACAGACAACGAAGCGGACGACACCTATGTTACCGAGGCAGACGAGAGCACCGATGCAGAAACAATCAGCACGATGTACAAGGCTACAAGGTCCAAGACTCAAGAAGCCCAGAGAAGAAGTGGCAGCAAGCCGAAAAAGAATCAACCATGGACTGATGAAGAAATATGCCTGCTTTTGGCACACCTTGAATGGAGTGTCAAGTGCGAGATGGACTTTTGGACTGTTGCATTCCCAAAGTTCCAAGATTCTATGGACTACGAGGTCGACAAAAGACGGGCTTATGACAAACTAAGAGTCATATTGGGGAATCATGGCCCGGCCACTCGTGGAAAAAAACGTGACAGGAGAGGCAGCCCACAAGAACTTGTCGACTCTGGAATTAAGATCTTGGACTTGCCACAGGAAACGTTGGAGAGAGTAAATCAGCTCATCGAAAATATTCGAGAGTCTCATATTGTCACATTCAGAGTCTCCCCAAAGAAACTGCACGCTGTGAGTAACCCTAAGTCAATTCCTTGCTCGCCATTCATTCCATGCTAACCTGGTAGCTGTTTTCACAGGAAGAAAGCCCCGACGATGAGGACTTGGAGAACACCCTCCCTCATGACAATAGAAAGATTGAGGAACTTGAAGCCAAACTATTTGCCGCCGAAAGCGAAAATGCAAGGCTCAGAAGAGAGAATGAGCGCTTGGTAAACTATACACCCAGTGCCTTGGCAAGACACACTCTTGAACATTATCACAAATCTGTCTTCGACACGGTCCAGAGAAATGAAAAAGATTTTGATGTTAACGACCCAGGCATGGATGGGCCCACTATATTTCACAGGTGTAAGGTGCTTTTCGACCAGATCCGAAACGCCTGCACGCAGGCTTGCACAAACGATCCAGAGCCACCCGATGCAACTTCGTGCAGCGAACTCGCGCAGTATTGGGCTTGCAGAAACTTCGGGCGCCATGTCGACTTTAAGGATTGTGCTTCCCAAGTCAGCAGAGCGTTCCGCAAAGAAGACCTGCTTGCAGGAGTGGTGTCTTCGGCAGTTATCGAGAGAGTATTTGAGCAACCCTTTCCAGCCTTCCTTGGAGCTGCCAATCCTGTCGCGGACGACATTCGACGATCAATTCTCTGCAGTCGTAAGTTATGCGCCCCCCCCCCCCCCCCTCCCTCCATTAGAGAGTAGATCAAGGCTGATGCACCGTCCAGAGGGAGTCGATGAGCTGCATAGAACAGACTTTAATACCTTGAGCCAACTCTTCGCGCAACAAGGCCCCGACTTTATCAATCGCAAGGTGAAAGAACTCAACGATCTCCTCTTCCAGCACCTAGAATTCTTTTGGAATCCCCCAGGTAGAGAGCCCACCGGAGAACCCGAAGATGATGATGTGATGTTGATAGAAGCGCCGAAAACAAACGCCGACTTCCGGTTCTTTCTCAAATCAGCCCTCAATCTCAAGATCGACCTGACAACTTCTCTTACGCGACTCAAATTCTTCTACTATCCTCCAAACGAACCATTTGATAAGACTAGAATGGAAAGATGCAGAGGATCTGAACATAGCAGCAACCGAATTAAATTCTGCTTGTTTCCTGCTCTTCTTTTCCCGCCCGTCCGGAGAGTATCGACAAGCTCGAATGACTACGCCCTTGAGCACGACATTCACTATAGCATGTACTTTATGAGATTGATGGAGGGGAGTCCCTTAGACTTGGCACTTGCCGCGAAGGCAATCGTGCTCACTTAGAAGATTTGGAGGCAGTACCCAAAGTGTGTTTATGTATCTAGAAAGGACTATTCTACATACTTGACCAAATCACGCGATTTAAAACACCTTTCGTAGTAACCAAGGCCTAGTTTCCAAGTGCAAGACTAAGGCCGTACCAAATGAGCTTCTCCCTACAGACTCGACGGCCTTGGGTACACAGGTTTAGGTATGAACCTTACTGATAGCCATAACCAAGCACCAAGTATCCACCAATCCTTGAGGCCGCAGACTTACTGACACGCGTCCATGGTTTTCTGCCCTTCGCCTTCCCGCGACGCACGCGTAAACCATACCTGTGGCAGCCCCAGGACGTGACAACCGTGCGTTAAGTGAGTACAGTAGCTCGGCTGATCAACTCTAGTGAGTTGACCTCTTCCCAGGTGGCCTCTACGAAGAATGTGTTGTACCGGATGTTGTACTCCCGGGTCTCTTCTTCTTCTCCTATGTGCGAAGGTGCGCAATAAAGAGCGGGGGCAATACAGCCTTGGATATGAGCACCCTCGTTAGGCTCGATTCTCGTCATACAGGTTTGCAAGAATGGGTGGCCGACTCCGAAGAAGAAGAACCGAAGCCGATTCATCTCAATGATCATGTCAATCTTAAACTTTAGAGCAGATATCACCACATCCACAAGATCGAGTCCTCGCTCATCGTAGTCCCCATCTTCAGAGTCTTCCAACATGTCATGGTCATGGTCAGGCTCTTGTTGCAACTGTTGATCGGCATCTGGGTTCTTCGATCTGGATGCGGAGAAGGGTTGAAGGATGTTCGATATAAGCCCTGTTAGGTCACTGGCCTTCTTTTCTATGGCGAACTTCTTCTCAGACTCGATTGCGCGTAAGGTATGTCGGCCGGCTTTGTGCACCTCGTCTTGCCCAACTGGGCACATGTCAGTGGAAATTCTTCCTCCAAATGGAACTCACAGACTAACATTTAATGGAAATGTATTCCAGAAGGTGATGAACCGCGGAAGACTCGGTGTTCAAGATGTCGGGAAATGTGGGCTTGAATACAAGCTCAACTAATGCAGCCATGACAAGCCCCATCAGCAAGGTCGCTTTGGACAATGTCCCCTCGGAGACCAGAGATACACACTCTCTCAAGCTTCGGGAGAATGCTATCAATGCCCAGGATTGTACAGAGTCATCAAAGTTGGTGTCCAGGTCAGGCATATCGTCGTTCTTCTCGACAAGGCAGAGGCACGCATTTTTGATGGCCATGTTTAGCATGTCATATCTGCGAGAAATCTGGGCCTTGTACGTTCCATTGAAAGTTATGCGACGAGACTTGTCGTGGCCCATCAGCTCTTCTGTGGCCTTCAGACGCCGCCTTGTCTTGTCGAGCGCCTCTCTCTGTTCTTCATATTTTCTTTTGAGCTCGTGATTTTCGCTCTCCAATTTTTGAATGCGCCCTCTTTGTCCATCAATGACCTCTCTCAGCTTTACATCCTTTGATCTCTGTGTCTTGTCGTTAATCGTAAGATCGGGAGACTGAGGTAAGGCTGTACGAGCCGGAGCGTCGCACCGTCTGCTTCCTGTTATAGCAAGTTCGGGGCTGTGAGCGGTGGCACGTCTGTTATCATACAAGTTTGAAAGGGACGAAAAGCGAGAGGTCTTGTTATTGGAATTGGCTCTCGCGAGGGTATGCTCCCGAGAGGCCTCGATCTGGTCGGCGGGTAAGACAGGGTTGCTATCCACAGGTTCCTGTGATTGAGTTAGTTGAGAAGGACAAAAAGACCCCAGAGTACCATGATACATGACACGACTTACAGCTACTGAGTTGTGCGCAGAAACCCCTGGTCCATGACTAGGCTGCTCAGAATGGATCGCTTCCAAAGTTCCGGTAGAGGCGGCGATTTTGCGTGCGTCGTCTTCAATTTTGCGGCGAAGGTCTTGTGGCAGCGTCAAACAGTCGATACCATCAGCGAGGACACGGCTTGGCCGAACACCTTCGCAGCCATACGTCTGACATTGCTTTCGAATCTTGGCTTCGACTGCGCGCAAGGAGTATTTGTGCCCCACGTCCTTTTGGAACAGGGGTAATGCACCCTCTTCAAAGTTGACTTTGCTTTTCGCGGCCCATTCAACATATGCCCATAGTTTAGAGATGTCATCCTCACTCCAGATCTTTGGTGCTGCATAGACGCGGTTGTCTTCCATAGGCCACTGGTGGAACATGCAGCCTGCTGGTGTCTGGTGCGATATGATGAGGTAGTTTAAGGGGTAGGTTATTTGGGCGAGGCTCTTAGGAAAGCTTACTAGGTTGGATGTCATAGAAAGGAGAGAAGAGAGAACAACGGAAAAGAACAGAAAGGAAAGGAAAGGTGCCAGAGACTCAAGCTGTTTGCTGCTTGCGGGTTGTTTGCGTGGCGTGGTTTCATTACCTGTGGCATCCCGTCTGCACGGGCACAGCTACCGCAATTCTATCCAACAGGTCTCCATTTCTTGCCGTTGGCTTGCTTTGTGATCTATAATCAATTGGTGAATGAAAAGATTTGATGACGTGTTCGAAAGAGAAGCCCAGCTCTTCTCCTCCTGTCTTTCAGAAGCGACGCCCCTCCCAACCCAGTACCTTACCTTGCACACATTCCATAAGAACCCAACTCTCATCCAACATCACTCCGTTCTTCTTAGATCCCTCTATAACAGTTGATCATTGGATGTTGTAACTGTTCTCCCACATCGCACCCCTATCTTCCTCCTCCATACATTCACCTACAAAATGAATGCCCAACAACCACAGAGAGGCCATCTGGTGCTCGCTGTAGACCTTGGCACAACCAGCTCGTCCATTGCATATGTGCTTGTGCCAGAGGGAAAGGATCCAAAGGACGTGAGCCCCTGTGCTATCGAGATGATAGAGAACTGGCCACAGTGCATCTATTATGGCCCTGGAGAGTCCAAACGCACCGAGATTCCAACCGCGGTGGCCTACCCGCGGGGATGGGACTTCAAAACGCCCTGCGACCCCGAACCCTTTCCAGATATCGATATGTACATGGATGACCCAGAGTTGACAGGGGACGACCAAGATGAAGCGGCCGATGATCAGGGCTTCACGTCGCCACGCTGGGGATACGAGGTTCACAGAGACCTGGCCATCTCATCGACATACAATGATGTGTCGAAAAGACCAGCGGTGCATTTCAAGCCTTTATTTGGCCTCATCGAGAGCGAAGAAGAGCTGAGGATGGATGGTACCAAGTCCTTGGAAAATCTACACAGTCATCTCCAAGACAGGGAGTCAATCAAAGTCGAGCATATGTATCTCCGCGTGACCACGGATTTTCTTATCTTAATTCTTGGACATTGTAAGAATGAGATACTGAAGAAGAGGTTCGAACTTGTCGGGCCAACCGAGGTCGCCATTTGCGTCCTAGATGTTTGGTCCCAAAAGGCTTTTCGCGAGATGCAGTCCTGTATGACTGTGGCCATGAAACGTGTTGGTTTTCCCATGATTGACATCCAAGACGACTCCATCAATAAAGTCTTCTTGGTTAGCGAGCCGGAAGCAGCTGCAACTGACATGCTCACCAACAGGGGCAATGTAATGGTAAACCATCCTTCTATTCGCATCACCCTGTTGTTAGATACTGATAATGCTTAGCCAGGTGACAACTTCGTCATCACTGATGCCGGTATGACCCCTTAGTATGCTGGAGGAATGTGCTGACGATGGTGAAGGCGGTGGCACTGTAGACGCGAGCACATACACTGCCACTAGACAGTCGCCCTTGAGGATTGAGAAACTTGTCATCGATCCTACGGGTGAGTATTGTTGTTCAAGAGAAAAAGAATCTTGGCAGGCTAATATATTTGAAGGTGATTCTTGTGGTTCTATGGCGTTAAACCAGGGGGTAAGAGAGCTGCTTCATGAGCTTCTTGACTCCGAGACCTACCTCGAGGTGGGTGGATCAACTATTGATGGAATCATCGAGGCGTTAGTATCCAAGGACTTCGAGTACTTCATCAAGCGCACCTTCAATCCTTACAATACTCGTAATGACTATCGGCTCGAGTTGAGGGGCCTGAAAGGCCATCGACACCAGGACTTTGAGAATAGCACGATAATCATCCGAGCGTAAGTGTTGCTGAACCCATGATCTTAGGACTGGCTATCTGATCTAACATCGACATAGAAAAGAGCTGAAAAGAATATTTCGGGATGTCTTCAATCGAGCCGGCAACGTCTTGATTAGACAGTTGAGGCTTGCTATGGAAAAAGGGATAGCTGTCCAGGTTGGTTGAACAATCTTCCACACATCCTCCCGACTTAACTAGTGTTTACCTGACGATAAAAACGTAGAAAGTAATCATCATCGGTGGCTTTGCCAGCCATCTCTCATTCATCGACTTCATGACACGTCGTGTGGAAGCCTTTAATAAGGATTTCTGCCAAGAAATTCAGGTGTATGTCCCGGAAGACGTACAGAGGTTCGTTTAGCTCCTTTTTATTAGTATATTCTGCCCTAACTATGCAAAATATAGGGGAGAGGTAATAAACGCTGTCGCGAAAGGCGCCGTTCTCCGAGCCCTTGACAAAGAGAACGGCCCTGAACGAGAAGCGAGGTGCAGCTATGGCCTCGTTCGTTACCAGAAGCGAACCTTGCGCCATGGAAGGCAAAATGGGCACAGAAATAACATCAGTGATGATGTTTGGGTCAAAACCCTCCACTGGGTGATTCAAAAGGTTGGGAACCATCCCCTTGTTCGGTAGACATCAATTATGAAGTCACTAATATTCGCAGGGCAAACTGGTCAGGCCCAACAAGACGTGGAAATACAAAGCCATGTATCAGTTCCCATTTCACAATGATGATGGGTCGTTGTTCATGGGTCCCTTCGATTGCATTCAGGACATTTTCATGTCAGACACTGCCAACACAAACAATCTTGATGAGAGCCACGAGCTCAACGAGGGTATGCCTTGTTTCCTGGATAGTTCGTCATGACACTGACGAGTTGACTATAGATTCGACTTTCGTGGGAACGCTTGAATTCAGCGCCGAAAGACGTATAGCAGCAGGCCTTTGTCAAATCAGAAGCCCTAGAACAATTGATGGAGTTCAAACCCAGGTTAAGCACTATGAAGTTGTTTTTGAGATCCATTTCATCGTTCAGGGCCTCAACCTGAGATGTAGGTTTCGCATCAGCCCTCATGCATTTCAGTTGAGAAGTACTAATTTATGATAGGTCTCGCGGTTGACGATGGCGTAATTTTGGATGAATTACATGCCAACATAGCGGCGGGCTTTCTGCCGTCGACTGAGTAGCCAATGGGTGGCATCTAGTGTTGAAATCTGGGCCCTGAGGTTGAATAATGAGATGCTCAAGTCTTGTCGAGTATTGGACTGCCCAGCCGCAAGTTCAGAAGTTGTCTAAATGTACAAAGGATACCTCAGGTTGAGTTTTGTTCTATCAAGTTGGAGAGGGTCAAGATGTAGTTCGTGTTTGTGTATTTGGAACACAAGCGGGGGATATCAAGGGAAGGACTTGTTTAAGTTCAGGATTTCATTATTCTGATGTCAGCTCTAGAATATGCTTTGACTGGATGAACATGACCAAGAACCTTGATTAAAGTGCCAATGATGAGCAGAAAGCGTGATTGTCAAACCGTAACTCAAATATCCCAGGGTCTGCTTAAATGACTTTGGGGGACTATTAGGAAAGAATTTGATGCCCTGTAAGCAAACCGCTGAGGAAAATGAAGCTGGAGGAACTCACGAGAAAGTTTGGTATGGTCGATGTCCGACATCAACCCAAATCAAAGGATCAGGTGGAATTCTTATGGAGCTAGAGAAAGGACTTAGATGAGGCAACAGTCCAGGGGGAGTGTTTTGCAGGCCTGTACCTCTACCTATTTACTGTTTGGCGTGTTTGCTAGTTATCTTTGTATGTTCCCTTTGATACAGATTGCGTATTTAAATTCAGTTCTCATCTCTTTCATCACTCTATTCCTCTCTCTACTACTAGGTTTCTGAGTCAAAGATAGGTTTTGACCACAGGCCTTCACTCTATATTTACCTCCATTCCTAATAACCTCTGCTTTTTCTAACTTGAGTAGTTCTCAAAGAAACACTCCTTTCTTATCCCAAATTTCATACGATCTCATATTACCAACATCCCTCTTACGACGTTGCATATCAAGACTTTCGGAACACTTGACATCATCTTTTGCTAGCTGACTAGAATCACCATGAGACAGGCACCGTGGACAGACTTAGCCTGCCGGATGTATTTCCAAGGCGAAGGCCCCTTCGAAATTGGTTGCAGGCACTTGGTTCTATGCCCAAAACTCGCAGACCGCTGTATTTACTACGAAGGGAAAAACCTCATCCATCACCTGGGGGTGCACTTTAGTGACATAGACGCTGCGACTGGATGCGTATTGCTCAACTTCTTGGTGTACGGAGAGTACGAGGACAACCAAACAGGAGATCAAAGCGAGTTGGAGACAAACATGGACAAGCACACGACTGCAGTCAACGCCTGGGCCGTTGGCCGATATTTTGACTTACCTCTTCTGTCGGATCTGGCGGGCCGGGTGGTTGTTCAGGCTGGTGGAGTTTTGCACCCCATTCATACCTTTGAAGCTACGGCTGATGCACAATTTGCGGCTCAGCATACCCCTGGTTTCATAGATGTGCTCATGGATCTCGCTGAGAATGTTCTGGAGAAAGTCAGATATCACTCAGCCCAACAGTGTATCATCAGATGCCGACCCCCTACATCTGTAGGCGAGATCTGCGTCATGCTTGTACTGATGCAAAGGGCGCGTGGAGATGGTCTGGCCCACGCCATGAAGATGCTGTTGGCAGCCCTGCCGGCGTACCTCCCACCAGACGTCATGCGCGAGGTCCATGACAACTTCCATCGAGAGCAACGAGTGCTAATGCCGCAGATCGTGGCAGAGGTTTTTGGCTCTCCAAAGTACCGCGTTCCTAAGGTGAGGGTGGTTGAAGCAGTACAGAAGCTCCATCGTGGGAAGATCGCGAGAGCACAAACTGGGCATACCAAGCGAGCTGGAATGCGCAACAAAGAGAAGCCGACCCGAATGTAGAAACCTTCATATTTTGGAGGTTCAGCTTCGGTGGTTCTATGATCCCGCCAATCAACCGGAGCAGAAAGGAAGCCCAATCAGCGCTCAGTTGGCAGACGGAGTATAAATATTGGACAACTCCCAGGACAAACCTATTTCATTCCACGAGACACGCATAAACACGCCGTCCAGGATTTCTGTTCTTTTCTGTGCTGGAAATGCGACCTCGCTTTTCTACCAGAACATTATACCCCAGCTCCATCACGATCGGGTAGTAGGCTCAGCAACATGGATGAAGGGGACGACAACTACGATATCAGGCCAATGCCCTCGTTATTACTTTTAGGTCCAAAGCTCAAGCACACTGACCATCCGACAAGGCGCTACGAGAGTATTTGTGCTTTTTACTACTAAGGCGATGGTTCTATACACACAGGTTGCAGGGCTTGTGTCGCAAAAGGGACCAAAAGACTTCACTTTCTCTCGCGGAGCGTTTCTTCGAGATCTTCACGGTTGATGCAGGCCATGCCATCGCTCATTACCTCACTACCAACAATTACCAATGCCTCGAGCCCCAAGATGCCACCCCCAAGAAGAGAACACATCGGAACTTGCGACCGCACTTCGGCAGAAGCCCTTCTACACCCCCTTCGACACTTGGCAAGAAACGGAATATCCTACCTCTGTGACGAGCATAAACTTCCTGTAATGATAAAAGTTATGGAAGAGTCCGACTTGTCACTCGATGCACACCCTGCAATCGCCGCGTATTGAAACGAGGATGCTCTCGTTCTCGCGATCTTCGACCCCCAGCTGTGCAGACGTGTGCTGAACGACATGGGGTGCCGGCGGACGAAAAGAATGAACACGAATATCACCGTCGAATTGAATAAGTCGCTTAGGCTCGTGTGGCAAAAGAGTCAAGAAAGCAAAAGGTCAAGGCAGAGGAACCACCCTACACAACTCGACACAAGCGCGACGGCAAAAATATGGTGCACCAAGAGCATGGATGGGACAAACTAAGAAATACTGCAATTGTGCAGTCCAGAATGAGGAATAATCCTCAACCACGAAGGGTACGCGCTGGTTAAATACGATCTCCCTCCGACCAATTTAACCAAACCCCCTCTTTAGTACCTGTACTAACATTCCCCGGTGGCAACAGCCTGGCCTCGTCCATCTTCACTTCGGTCTCAAGCTTCCAAGAACACGTCAGTCCTACGCCATGGGATCATACGTGACACGCACTTGAGCCAACTGGAAGAGATTCCAGGATTAAGGTGAGATGGCGATGATGGCAAGTGAGTCGCCGCGGTTTGCATTTTGGGTTCGGAGAACGTGGAAAAAGATGACTTGTCGTGGCCGGATTTCGGAGCCGTGAGGATTACCGTGGGGATTGGATGAGGTTAAATAAAGTTATGGTTTGTGAGTCCAAAATAATTATTTCTTAATCTACTTAGCTTTGTAATGTTGCTCTGTGGCGTTCAATTTGCTAGCTAGCCTGCTACCTACTTAGAGTTGATACCAATCGGCTTGCACTCTTCCATCACTAAGTTCGACTTGCTTATCATGACGAGAACCGGAGGAGTGAAAGGGAGTTCTTGTCTGTCCTTTGCTAACTCTGTCTGTACTGATTGGTGAACTAACCTCAACATTGTCATAATAGCCCTGAGGGGAGTCATAACGCAACTAAGGGGCCTTAAGATAACTGAACCTTGACTAGATTCAAGCTTCTAGAATTGTTTCGATGGTTCTAGTTCGCCATTCTCCAACCATGTGACGCAAATTTGTAGCAAGATCATAGGCCTCCACCGGTGCACAGCCACCTTTCACCGAGTACAAAAGCGAAAGTAATATGGTTCGTGCCGGCGATGACCTACATTTTACCGAAATTGACTGTATGTGTTCATGGAGCCCACCTTGAGAGAGTGGGCGTGAACTACAGCCTAAACTGTAGCCTGAGTTTCGTTCCATCAACTCCACCAAGAACTCATTCGATCACTAACACTTGATGCGAACCTCACTGCGAACGACGCCGCCATTTTTTAACTTTTATATGCCTGATTTTCGTGCACATCTGGAGGCTTCAGGTTAGGTTATAATTAATTTTGTCAAATTAATCACCAGATTCTTTGCTGTTGGCCCTGGGACACCAAACAACAGCAGCTTTCCCCTCAAAGTCATTCATCACGATTTATAATCATGGTCTGATGTAGACAAATGACTCTTCAATTGAAATGTGAAAAATACCTGACAAAGTAAATTTCTTCAGGAAATTCGTGTTATTGCTTGTACGAGAATTGTGAGAGTGATGCGACAGTCACGTAGGTTCTACCTCCAAAGACTTTTTGTGGTCTCAAAAGTCAACAGGGAGGCCCAGTGAATCAGAGTATCCCCAAGACGATCTATAAATAGCTTCTACCCTTCAATTCAAAACAGGTCTTTCTCTCCCTTCTGTATCAGCTCACTGAGCACTCACCCACGACTACCCACGACCCATTGACATGACTACTACTACTGACATACAGAGTAAAGTCAACTTTCTTCCAACCCGTTCGTGCGTTATACACCCCTTTCCTTGATAGCGACGGCGCTGACGACATCACAGCCCCTACGGGACCTGGGTTTACAAGCTCGGATTCAGAGATGAAGTTTGGTTTGATGTGCATTGGCCTTTCATCGATAGGTGCCCCCGACTTGCTGGGTATGTGCTGAAAGCGACGGAACAGGGACTGTCCGTCTATTTCCCCACGGTCACCCATGATATAGGTCATGTCATCGTTCACTATCTGTATACTGAAAAGTATCAGATCCTGGAGATGGAAATAGGGGGCACCGCGTATGAGAGGGAGTTGCACCAGTTCAGCACGGCCTGCAAGGTACTCCATGTTGCCGAGAACCTGGAGCTCGAAAGCCTTTCCGAGTTTTGTAAGAAAAAGATCCTCCGCATGTGCACGAACGAACTGCGCCTAAAGGAAATCCTCTTGGCAGTCGAAGAGTCGCAACTGGACTTGGCCAGCTTCCCCAAGCTCGCTACGTA
Source organism: Fusarium sp. NFCCI 5145 (assembly GCA_033439405.1). NCBI lineage: Eukaryota > Fungi > Ascomycota > Sordariomycetes > Hypocreales > Nectriaceae > Fusarium > Fusarium sp. NFCCI 5145. The sequence goes on from JAWDHB010000455.1 coordinate 168,715, forward strand.
TCTCGAGCTTCGACTAATGCGCTGCCAGTTGTTTAAACCGTCTCATGCGGAGGGACTAGTCAAGAAGCATGATGTCCCATCTACAATCCCGGATATCCTCCTCAAGGTCTTGACCTTCCTCGCCAAGAACTTCACGCTATCTCCGCAGAGCCGAGGACGCTTGTATACCGAGATCACAGACATGATGATGCACCTTTCCGAAGATCGCTACAGTGACCCTGGAACGGATCTTGCGTCCATGGCAAACAGGCTGCTCAACCATGTTCTAGCTGAGGAACAAAAGATCGACTCAATGGAGAAGGAGAGCAACCCACAAGTCTCAACTGCAAATAACACATCTACCCCAAATCCAGAGCTGACCGACGACGAAGACGGCTACGAGGACGACAGCGAAAATGACAACCATGACGATGATGACGAGGGCTGCTTTGACTCAATTTCGAGTCATGTACCTCCCCAGCGTCCTTCTACCCCCTCTACCTCGACTCTCAAGACAGAAGACGACGTCAGTATCTCCAGGAGACTTGTCTTTCCCCGTTCGCTAAGAGACTGCAGACAGCAATCGCTGATAAGCCAAAAGTCCCATGGCCTTACCCCTATTCCTACCTCGCAGCAGCAAATCTTCTTCAACTCGAACGAACCGGACAGATCGATGGATTCAATGAGCTCAGTATATGCTGACTGTATTGACGCCTCTCTGTTTGATCACCCAAGCTGTTCAAGTTCCTCAAAAATCTCGCGTAGAACAGCCATTTGGGATGATATGGAATTGGATACACATGATGGACTAAATGCAATGATTTGAGAAGACCAGACGTAGCCGCGGGACACTCTGTTAAGAGGCAAAAGTAAGCTTCCGAAAAAGGTATGAGGTGAAAATGACACACCTAGCTCACTGTTTTTTGGCATTTTACCACAATATCTCAACCCACAACGACATGCCGAGCCCAAGGCCGATGAGGGAGTCCAAAACAATTCAACACTGAGAAAAACGAAGTACGGAGAAGAAATCACATCACGTCAGAACTACTTTCTGGCCATTGCAATGCTATTTTTCAACAAAAGAGTTTGGTTGAGAACGAGGGATGCAGCATCAGGAACTCGTGGGGACGAGGTTTGTCTTGCCATCTTACAATTATCAACAGATGGACGATTCCGTTTCTGTGGAGATCCCCTGGAAGAAAATGAAGGGAACAATTCGAAAGGAGAGAAAAATGAAAAAAAGGGTTGAGAAAATTCTGGTACATATAGCTTCGGTAAAGGAGGAGCCCAAAAGTTAGTCTTAGCGAGTTTAGATCATTTTGTTTAGTCCAAAATTGAAAGCATCCAGGGATCGTGTGTCTTCTACAATGTTCATCTAAGTTGAATGGCAAACAGTAGATTTTGGCCACAGATCTCAGTGAAAATGTCTGTCATGCAGGTAGAAGTTGATGTCTTCATATTTGTCAATTTGAACTACAGCAATGGAATTCTATCAATTGAGCCTCGACAATGGATATCCATCGATTCAGGGGGTTTGAAGGGGCACGGAGAAACCTGACCAAGTCAAGTTAAAAGTACACAAGAGTGTTGAAATTGTACTTATAATCGTTGAAACTCTCTTGCTCGTTAAGTGTAGTTTGACCATCACAGCTACCGCGAAGGGAAAGAAAAAGAACTCTATCTTTTAATACACCCTGTGCAATACTTTTTCACGAGGCAACAGGACCAACAATGGCGAAATTATTGTTGAAATGGCAAGTATACCATGGAACATGGTTGTAGAGGACAGATCAACAAACTTTCTACAATTAATCAATGGGTATTTAATGGATGGTCCTCCCCTCGGATCTTCTATTTTTGTTCTCTTGTCACTCATATGATTCAACTCCAGAATCGCGATCACCAACGAAACAAGAAAAGAGAAACCATTGTACCGTACAACATGTCATACCAAGGTCTCTTCATGGACACATCGTGAGTATTTCCACTCTACAATCAGGTTGAGAAGTTGTAGACTGACTGACTGGTGTTCACAGCCCCTACCAGGGCGAGCTGTGCGAAATCCGATTCATGCACACGATTCTCTTTACAAGCTGGGACGTCGTGAGAAAATGTCAAAAACTTTCTTCACGCCTAAATTCGAACAGGACCTTTTGTCCAGTTAATAGACGCTTCATGTACGTTATGGATAGCGTGACTCCGGATGTTGGACATGTTCTCTTGCACTATTTGGCCACGGGACAATACCGGTATCTGAAGGTAGACAGTCGAGAGAAGTTCCCCTACTTCGAGACCGCGAAGCGAGTGTTTTCTCTGGCCAAGGAACTGGAACTAGAGCCTCTCATGCAATGGGCTGCACAGGAAGTGAGGAGGATGACGTACGAGATGCCCGAAAGCGAGTTGGCCAGTCGTTCTCTTGGCCACCGTAGCTTTCTCAATTCGTCCTCTGACATGAAACACCACGTCGACAACAGGGTAACTGGAGAGGGGGCTGTGTCTTCTCAGGTTCTTGATGGCACCAAAGATGCCACGGGATCTAAAGACACGTTGCCTGTGAAGCAGGGTCAAGGGGATGGATGTGAGTTCACCTCAAAGAACGGTGAAAGCTACATCAAGGACAGGATGGAGTCTCCCGAGCGTTATCGGCGCTACCCAAGCGTCGCTAATGAAAGGGAGCGAAAGGAGTGCTTCAATCTCGATGCTCCCCTCGCGACAGGATCGCCTGACAAGGCCAAGAAGGCTGTACCGCAACAGGTAAGTTATCTACAGGATCTGATGTCTTGAAATGCACTAATAAGTTATTAAAAAGAAACCCGCAACGATTGCCCCCAACATCCAATCTTCGCCGATCATGGGACAACCCCGAGCCATGAACATGGGAATGCCACCCGTACGGAATTTCTGCCAGGTCCCTCAGATGGCTTATCAATCGTATGATCAACCGTGTTTCCCGTCCTACTTCATCCCATCAGGGAACCCCATGCCCTGGGGCGGCCCAGAAGCGAGGGACTACCGATACGGCGGCCACCCGATGGGATCAATGCCATTCTATCAAGCTCCCAGACCATACTTCCCCCCGGCTCCCTATACTACGACCCAACAAGTAAGCTATCTCTAGGATCTTATATCCTGAAGAATACTGACAAATACGTCAACAAGCCGTTTGAATCCGGATATCCCAAGCAGTGGAGCGGCGGGCTAGAGACTCAACCCTCTAAGCCAGCGACTCAACCCCCTAAGCCATCAAATCAACCTCCTGAGCCAGTGACCCAACCTCTTCAGCCAGCTAATTCCAGTATTCCCAAGTCTGATTTATCTGGTATACTCGGTACGGAGCATTCTGCGGTTGTTGTTGGCGATGAATCCGAGGATGATTTGTACTCTTGTTCTCTGCCGTCTAGATCTCGAAGGGCGTCGCCGAACACAGGCTTGTCGCCTGAGAAGACCACTGATACTGATCAAGGGAAATGGAAGTGTTTGGCCATGTGAACGATGGGATATTTAGGTCCTAGCAGATAGCTAATAATACAATAGCCAGTACCAGTATTAGTTACTTGACATTCATGTGAAACTGTGGCGAGTCTTCCTCTGCCTCCGGCCAAACAACTCCTTCGAGGGACAGATTATGAGACTTCCAAATGGCATTAGCATTACACCTGATGGAAATTAACTGGTGTGGGATTAGGGCACGCAGAGCCCGGATAAGATGTTCTTATATAAGATAACGTTGTGGGGAACTCTGGTCTAAAATATTGTCTTATTATTTTGATTGGAAGTATATACTTTCATATTGAAAGGCACTTAATCTGATGGTAGCCTTACGTATCTCGTACATTTCCCATGGATATGTTCTAGAATATTTTAACCCCTTTTCTCTTCAGAAATTCTTCGCCCCTGTCAACGTGCACTTGAGGATCTCCATCGTGTGACATGGCTGGAAAGCGTGGCGAAGGAGATCCCCCGAAACCTGTTTGACACAAGCTAAGTTCTTCTTCAGGCTGTACCGCTCTGCTTCTTGGAATATAAAGTCTCAGGAATGTGACGGTTTTTCGTGGCGTTATGATTAGACCACCGTTGGCCAATAGCCTCCAAACTCTGTTGCCATTAAGCTCCTGTCATGATACATCTCAACCGTTCACCGCTTTTCACGTCCAATCAGGGAAAAGGGGGTTGTGGCTTTGGTCATTCATCGGCAATGGTCTTCGAAAGATGCGTATTTGACGTTACGTAGTCCATGTGTGATCTGCGGCCTTAAACGCTCTTGTCAAAAATATGTCCCAGCTGACAATGTGAGGAGATGTTCCTTTATGATGATATTCTTTTCACAAGTATAAAGACTCGATTGCCCCTTAGCCCTTGACTCTTAAATACCAACTCCGTTATTGTCTCAGTCTTCATCCTACTATCTATAACTCAACTTGCAAAAGCGATCTCCGCGCAATGGCAGAAGAGAAGCGCATGGTGCAGATCGAAAGATCGTAAGTTTCATAATCTCATAGTACCGCTGTTGAGAAGGTCATTCTAATCAGATATCAGGCCATATACTGATGGATTCGCTGAGGTGCGCTTCCAAGGAGGAACAAAAACTCACGTGCACCGAGGAGTTCTGGTTCGGTGTCTACCATCAAGTCCTCGGCTCATCAAAGGACTCAAACATGGCACACCACCCGACCTTATCTTGAATCTGGAAGACGTGCCTCCACATGTTGGTCACGTTCTCATACACTTCTTGTACACCGGCAGCTATTGGTGTCTTACAACCGACGAAAATCCCGTCGCCGACAACGCTTATGCATTATCAGTCGCCCTTGAAGTTATGACTACCGCTGAGTCTCTGGAATGGAAGAGTATGCAAACAGCTTCACTGGATGAGGCGCTACGACTTTGTCCGCTTCTGAGCCTCCCTTTGGTTCTTGAATTTGTGGAACGTTTGGCTATCAACTTCGACAAATTCCCTAGGCTCGAAGAACACCTACAACAACGCCTACTAAACTATAGACCTGGTCCTGCTAAGCCTCTAGAGGATGTGATTCTGGACACATTGAAGACTTCAAACACCCTCAGCAAAGTTCTCTTCAAGATATTGATTGCCACTAGATGCCAGGCACCTGCAGATAAGTCTAGGACAGAAGAGGCGCCATGCGACGATGATGTACCTGAGCCAGTCAGGGCGGAGACCAAACTCAGTACCCATCAATCACTTATGGATACCCAATCTACCTCATCAAATAGCCCTGAAGATCAAGAGCTGGACACTTTACTAGAAATGGAAAAGAAAGACGGGTATTTGTTGCCACAAGATTACGATCGACTTCTTTTACTCTGGGCCAAGAGTAGGACTTTAACAGTTGAGGATACCGAGACTGTTCTCTTGAGCATCTCTGAGGATCAAGAGCTTCGTGCATTGATCAAAAAGGCGAGGAAGCACGGATACTTGTATTCAGAAGATTATTATCGGTTATTTGCGCTCTGGGGCCCGAGAAAGCGTCGAAACCTGAAAGAGAAATGGAATATCTCGCATGGTAAGTTCCATCCTGTCTAGTACATCCTGTCTAGTTTGTGCTCCTGCATAATGATAGGTAGCTAACTATGAAGCAGAAGAAGCTGGCCCATCTTGCGACTCTGAATCTGTATATCAAGTGGATCATGGGATCGATGTCTCGGATACAGAGCTGGAAGCCGCTTCCCAGGCACATCGTTTGTGGAGGCAGGATGCTGGGCTACCATCAGTCAAATGCTATGTTCGCTGCAAGGGTCCCGAGATAGATGAGGAATCTGACTGGACATCTGTTGGCCAGATGACACCGGATCTAAGTGAGTCTGATGAAGAGGTCTTCTGGTAAACGGATTTTAAGTGGCTTAGTCTCAAAGGGGAGAGATCTTTTCCATGTGTATTTCATTCATTTTTCTTATCGGGGATAAGGGAAAGAAACGGGAGTCAGTCGGTTGCTTGGAGTGCATCATGCTGAAACCTTTAAAGTTCTCGACGCTTGTGAGTTCTGATATTTAGATAGTACCATACAAGCCTTTACAAAGACTGGGGATATTGAGAAACGAAACAATTTGTTCCTTTCCTGCTCAAGAAAATAAGTGTGCGTGTTGTGCATATTGCGTGAGTGGTGAGGCAACTAAGGGGATTGTTTCTGAAGGTATCGTACATGATGCCTAAATTGTATTAATGATATAGCTTTTTTTACTCACGTCACTTTGATCGATCTTAGATCATGATATTCGATCAGATAAGATGAACCAGAAGAAAAGTGAGATGTGTCTCGACGTATGCTACCGTGTAATTGACATTCGTAATTACAATCAGATAACCGAACCCTAAAAAAGGGTTACTCGGCCTGCCAACCACAGAGCCTAATGGAAGAGAGTTAGTCCGATCAGAGAACGCCGTGGTTAGTATTAAACCTGATTCTCGGAGGGATAGAAAGTTAAACTATGGATATGTTGGCTCTAGCTTGACCAAATCAATCGTCGGTGTCTTCGGTCATTCGTACGAAGTTTGCTGAGATATTTCTCCGAGCAACCAGCACAATTTAACTTTGATGAATCGTGTTAATCTGATATTCAGCGTAATGGCTTGACTTGATTGGCCAGGAGCTAACTTTTATAAGAACCATATTCTCACAGTTTGCACTTTATTCCTCGAAAGCAGAAATTTCTTTGCGTTTCCAGGTAGCCAGACTTGGGTTATGAAGAAAGGTATTACGTGGAGATATTGTTTTCTTGGGGTATAAAAATGTGTCATGGTCCATGGTATAAAAGCCTATTTCTTTTATAGTCAAGATCAGCAGCACGATACATTATTGTGAATTTGTGACACGATGGACTGGCGGACACCCAACGATTATTTCAATTCACCGTCAGAAATCAACTTCCATTTTCGTGTATTTTACTAATGTTCGCGTAGGCCATATGGTGGTGATGTCTATAAAGTGTGCCTCCTGGGTGGTGTTGCAGCCTGGGTTCACCGAAATATTCTCTTTCGGTATGAGAAACTTGCCTCTAGAATAGAGAGCATAAACTCACAGGGTGAATGGCTATCTCCCATTCTCGTCAATTTGAGAGAGGTCGATCTGGACACTGGTCACTCCATACTTCATTTCCTGTACACCAGAAAATACCACGTTCTCCAGGAAAAAGGCCTATCGGAACTTGATACGGTGAAAAGAGAGCTGGGGCTATCACTTCCCATCTTTTTGAATGCCAAGAAGTTTGATCTTCCTGTTCTGGAGCATTTGGCAAAACAGGAAATCGAACGCACGAGTGATCAGCTGAGCTTGCTGTCGATCCTGGAGGTCATGGCCATGTCAAGCTCAAGTCTATCGCTTTTTCCATGCTTGAAGCGAAAATTCGAGTCTCGTATCGAATCCTCGCAGTTTTCTTCTGCGTTAGAAAGCGAGGACGTCATTATTCAGAGACTGAATGATGCGGATGCAGCAGAGAAAATCTTGCTACGGATTTTGATGCTTCAAAGCCAGAAGGAACAAAAAGAGAAGAAAAAAGAAGGGCTTGATGACGAATCGGTTCCATCTCTAGTGAGTGATGCTAGAATCCGACTCTACGATATCGGTAGAGAGGTCATGTCTCTGAGACCTCAGGGTCGAAGGCTGAGATCCCCAAACTTGAAAGGCTTGGATTCTCTCGAAGAAGAATATCGCAAGAACTTGGATATAGTCATCAAACACAGAGAGAGCAGCTTTGAGCCTGAAAGCATATGCTATAAGTCGATGCTTTCTCGCATCTCGATGTTGAAGGACTTTGAGGAACATGCGGAGTTGATAAACAACAACGGGAAGAGGAAAAGGGATGCTGTGCGCTTAGAGGATTCGGACAGTGAGCGGTGCAGCTCCTGTGCAGAGGATGTGGTTCAAAGTAAACCCGAAGTCAGGTGGCCGACTTTGGCGAGATCAGATGGTGAGCAATCCACTTAAACACCAAACACTTTGCTGCACGGACGCAAACGACTAACCTTTACCTGTTCCAGTTGCTACCGAAGGGTCAGAAGCTGCTTTAGCATCTGACGAGCAATCTGCGGCATATTTGAGTGACTCCTCTGCAACTATCGCGTAGTAGTGACAGCAGGGGATGGGCTGAAGTTTGGTCTGGGGTTGGGGATGATGGTGTTTGGTCTTACTTTAAATCTTTCCTCGCTCACTTAACTAAGTGCTTTCACATATAAGGATCCATTGTATCATTTGAAGTCTTCGAACCGCTTTTCAAGTTAAAGTTGCAATACTATTGTGGATATTGAATACCACTCCTGACCAAAGGTGTTAACACATTTATTTTCCAGCTAGCTTTAATGTCACAAACAAATAGAATAATATGTCAAGGTCAGGTTCAACATGGTTCGATCTTGGTGAGTCTTAAGCCTTTTCCAGGGTTCTATCCGTGGCATCCTCTCCCAGGCCGACTTCCCATAGCCTATAGCGGCTATTCAGCTTGTGGAATGCGATGTATCCAAAAAGATAGGTGTTCAAGAGTTTCAAATATGGCTCTCGACCTTTCAGCACAAGTCGCACTATTACGTCAATGGTTAACCAGCCATTCCTTAGATAGCCATTCGCAAGAGATGATTTGTTAAGGGAATAATTGATTTGTACTCACTTTTCTGAACTTTCGTCGTTACGTCGGCTACTATTTCCTCAAAGATAGTCTGAGCGTCTTTGTCCTCATACCATCCTTTGGTGTGGATGTAATTGTGGATTTCCCCAGCTTTCTCCTCTTTGTAGAACCTATCCACAGTCAGTCATGATAATGATACTAGGGGCCATATAGTAAAGGGAACCCACGATAGTATGTCATTAGTGAGACCGATCCACGCAGAAAGATCCGGTATCACTTCCAGGAAGCATGATATGTCAGGACATAGGGTCTTTGGGAAAGCGAACCAGGCATAAGCCTCTCCCACGCCATCTTTGTCACGGATGAACCATGCCCAACTACTTCCAGCTTTGGTACGTTTCATCGCACCAAACTCTTTTCGAGCTTCAAGAGCATTGGAGTTGAGAAAGTTAAGGGATGCCGAAACGATGAAGTTGGCAACAATTGGATCCCAGTACTTGAAAGTCAACTTCATCAGGTCAGCCCATCCCTGCAGGAGAGGGATTGGCTGCTTCTCATCTGCACAGAATCGCTCATGGAACATTTGAAACTCATCCAGATATATGGCAGCTTCGTCATCGAGTAGAAGGCCAAGCCATGAGTAGATTCCCACGTACAGCTGAATCTCGAGCGGATGATGAGGGAAACAAACCTTTCTAATTATTAGCGCTATGCAGCTGAAACTCTGAGGGAACACATACGACGGGATACATGTATCCGACTTTGAACATTAACCATGAATGAGAGCCTTCCTCACATGGCACGCCTGTCTTGTCTGCGTATGTACGCATGGCTTTCCACAAAGCGTGATTGCTAACTTTGGATAGAGGAGCATAGCCAATCTCAGCGGCAAAAGACGTGATCAAGGGCTCTATGAAAGACTGCAAGTCTTCTGGCTTTGACTCATGGTTTTCGGTGGGGTTTGAACTAGGCAAGACTGGCAAGGGGCTATGCAGTCGGTAGCGAAGCGTGCTCAACGTAGGACCCATGGTAAGAATAACAGATCAGTGCTATGTATCTCTTGAATGAAGAGCCAACAGAGAGTCTACAGGTCGAGACACATATTTATAGAGTACCATCAAAATAGTTCTACATCGCCTAAGGCGCTTTTCGGGTGAACGGGTCTTTTTTCTTTCTCTTTTTCTATTCTAAGAAAGCCATAGACCCACGCTACCTAATGACGCATCCGTCTTTTTGACGATCCTAGCAAATTGAACGAAGATATTCAAAGTCGTGAACCAACTGCATACGAATTAGCCAACCAACATATTCAAGTGGAGATATGTCAACTGGTGCCACATTATACGAGATCTATACACGCCAAGGTTCCCTTTTGGGTTTTTATTCATGATAAGGTCAGCAAAGATATTCTAAGAGCTTGAGCTAGAGCGGGATGTTTGGTTCGGGTTCGCCGAGGGCTGTGAGTAACCAGAGGCTTGGATGGTGAGACAAGTCTGTTCTACAGTGGGACTCGATGCTGAGGCTATTCTAAACCAAGGTATGTTACGAGCTAAATTTGCGCTTGGGTAGGCATCCATAATGATTGGGTGTCCAGAAACCTTGGCCTGGCTGAGGAGCGTCATAAAGAGCCACTCATGATCCTCAGCCCCTGTCTTCTTGCATGTGCATAGCCCTGTAGGGCTGACCAACAAGGCAGCCAGCTACAGTTCCTGACAGCTTACGAGACCACTTCCCACCTATGGATACCGGAATTCCAACTTACCAATACCATGGTTCAATCGATGATGGCAACAATTCTTGTCCCATATCCAAGCACAGCCTGAGTCTGACCAACTCAATTTTACGAGAAAGTTCGTTCCTTGTGGGAGATTATCGAGATCCGTCACGCGTACCGTCCTGGCGTATGTAAGATTTTGAGATAACTGTACTAGGAAAGGTGTATAAGATCCTTGTACAGGCTGCATATGAAGATGTAGTTCCATGAGAGATTCCATTACTTAGAAAGAGAGCTTCCTATTTAGTTGACCGTATATCATGACTTAAGCCATCCTCTATACATATCATGAGGTCTTGTATATTAGTTATGACATCAAAAAAGCTGGTATGTGATCATTGGATGAGGAACTGCTGTGGAAAATGACAGGGAGGTCTCCACACGCATGTACAGTCAGCTTACATAAGGATCTTATGCGAACGCTCCTTGGTACGTGGAATAACTTAGGCCCCGGCATTAGTGAACGCATGGTCCGAAATCTTTCGTCATTATTTCAATATCACAATCTAAGAACAAAGTGCTTGGTATAGTAATATGTGACTTGGTGGAGCAAGGACCACAATTTATGATGATTCCATCACATTTCAAAAACCGAGGCCAAACCGAAACCATCTACTGGAAAGTCTTACCCTAGACAAGTCCTAGCTCTCGTATTTTAGAGGCTGAAAAATGTAAGAAGAGATACGATGGAAGCCAAATTTTGCTATTAATTTTGCCAACGGGGTGGCTTGTTTCTAGTCAAACACTTCAGAAATCGTCAAATCAAGCTTCGCTTTGGAACCAGTAACCATGATCCATGCATCCATTAACCTTTTTAAGCTAACGAATCCTCCCGTCAACTAAAGGGTTTGTGGTTTAGTGAATAATTTGAAGCAAGAAGCTAAAGATAGCTCTGGAGAGCTTTTATAGCACCGTCATCTTATGGACATTTTCACTTTCGATTAATATCTACTGGCTCAGCCGTTGCCGTCAAGAGCCATTGTTACGGCCAATCTGCGTATTATCCCGCGAAATCAAAAAGAATATTTGGAAATCAGTCCACGGCAACTACTCCATGGATTCTGGCTTACAACCATAAATGTATCGAACCCGCATGTAACCATGGACACGCTTATCCTTCATTGCCTTGCGCATGTCCATTAAGAAGACTTGATACTCATCTTCAGGCCAGTTCATGATATGATGCCAGACCATCATGGTGTATCCTGCTGGAGGTCAGTATCAGTTGCCCGAAAGACCCGATTGTTTCGACTTACCTTCGAGGTCGTTCTCGATGCTTGCACGTAGGAATTGACCAACCTTTCGCAGCTTTTCGTCTTTGGCCCAGCCTCCAATTGGAACCTAAATATTATCAGCCAAGGAGTCCATCTTAGATGTACAGTGTTGGTAGCAGGACCTTGAAGTCGACGCTTTGCACATCGGTAAATCCAGCATCATGAAGCAGCTGGACGTCGTTTTTGATTCCAGTAAAGCTCCTTCCAAAACCCCTCTCGCTTTCACCAACAAGTCTATTCCAAGTCTGCAATGCTTCCACATTATCAATACTTTCATCGTCAGAGTAGAAGGTCGGGTTAATCTCGCCAGATTCCAAGAAGCCACCGGGTTTGCAGCAGCGGAAGCCTTCTTTGAATAATACACCCCAGTCTTCAATGGCTCCCATCATAAAGCGCATGTGTACAAGGTCGAAGTGATTCTCAGGCCAGCTCCAGCTCTTTGATGCGTCTTCGAGCTCGAATTTGACGTTGGGTGGCACCCAGCTGGGTTGGATTGGCGACAGGTCTGTGCCAATGACCTCCGCAGTTGGGTACTCGTCGGCGAAGTCACTGGAAGTATCAGTATCTGCTAGAGGCTCACGACGGGTGGCGAGTACATTGCCCAGATTCCTAATCAGAAGTCAGCCGTGATGTCACTCAATTCTGGGTGTTTTGATACATACCAGTTCCGGTCCCGACATCGAGAACCCTCTGTACGTCGTCAGTCTGTTGCCTTTATAAACAGAACCCAACCAACCTGGATATCGTGTTTTAGCGGGACAATTGAAAGCTTTCCGTCGAGGAGGAGTGTGAGGACATGATGCCTTTGCTCGTCAGTATTGCTCATGAGCGTGATAATAACCTTACGTGATATCAATCGAGTCTCCTTGCTGCTCATCGTTCGGGGTAAAATACTCCGTGTTGTAACTCTCACTATGAAAAGTTCGTCCTTGAAACTTGCGATATTCGAGAATGCTGGATGAGACGGATGCAGTGGAGCTTGCACTAAATAACTGGATTAGTAGAGTCGGCTTGATCTTCGATGAGAAGGCACTCGCATGTCATCTCCGACTGTTGAATCGCCAGAGTCATCTATTTCATCGTCCTACAAGTCATGCGTCAGTTTAAGAAACATCGGCTTTCCTTGGACAAAGTACCCGCACAGCAACAGGGTCTCCCGGAGGTGACCCCGTTGAAAGATTCTCAGCGATGACTTCTGGAGTTCTATTTCCAACATTGTCTACGAACTCGGAGGCGCCCATTGTTTTCGAGTTGCTCGGTGACCTTACAAGATGTTTAGAGTTTCAGGTTGAGGGGAAGTTTAATGGAGGAGATGTATCATTTTATAATATCTATTCTTATACCTGCATTTTCCCGGTCCAATCGTTCCACGTGTACAAGGATCTGAAACTGCCTGATTGCGTGTTTGTCGTCGGTCCATTGTATTTCGATGATGGACAGGGATGGCATCAAATCAGCTCACAAGTTATTCCCCAGATGCTCTTGGCGGAGATTTGTGCACTCTTCTCTCCAGCCATCTGGGCAAACTGATATTACATAAACATTATCAGGTTTGCCATGAATCAAAATATATTCTTTCTTTCTTTCTTTATTCTCGATCAATCTACCATGAGAAATCTTTTCTATGGATAGTTGATGACACCTTCTGCATCCGTCGTACTGTTGGTTGAAATATCCACTGCCTGATAGGCCTTGGAACTAAGCGATTGGCCTGTTGGTTGATATTCTGCATTTTGTATGCAAGAGTCGTTACATCTCTGGTACAATAGCTCCAGTGAGCTCTCCATTCGCTTGGCACATGCTTGGGCATTTACCTCAGCCTTTTTGAGGATTTCACTACAGATACTCGACTCATCGGGATCAGGTATAATTAAATTGATAGAATTGATAGTGGGCCTATATTACCCCGTCGAAAGCTGATTTTATTAGAGCGTTACTATGTCCGTGTGATCGGGATTTCTATCATAGATTGTTGAGTACCTGGTTAATGATGATGAGCGTCAAGGGCCCAGCCCAAACTAAGTAACCATGAGTATAATACTGTCTTCTTACTGACATATCTCAGGCATTACATTACTGGGCTTCGTCACTCATGCACTTACTAATACTCTGCAGGCAAAGAATAGAACCTCCATGGCAAAGAAACGGGGTGCAATTGAGTGAGCCCTGAGAAGTTCAGATGCAGATGGTGTATCCACTCAACCACAGCGAACTAAGACATATCACGGCATATCCCGAGCCGTAAACTCTGTATACACCGCTAATCCGATCGTGGAACATTCTCCGCCAACCGCGCGATAATCGACGTGATTGATCGATCGATGGGTCGGTCCGTTTGTCACGAATGACAAAGAATATTCAACACCAGCGCTTTTCCATCGCTGCCAAGATCTTGGTTCTGTAAAGTTTCACCTTTTAATCCTCAATTAGCTCGTCTATCGCACGCGGGTTTCTCTTGTTCACCTTATAAAAACATCAAAAACATCTGCCGAAATGCCTTCCAACAACGCCGCCTGGCTTGTGGCCCCAAAGACGTCACCACTCGAGGTCAAGGAAGCACCCCTCACGCAGCCAGGCCCAGGCCACATCCTCATCAAGAACTCAGCTGTGGCCATGAACCCCGTCGACGTCGCCAACCTCTATGTCGGCATCTTTATCCAGGCTTCGCAATACCCTGTAATTCTCGGAGAGGATGTTACGGGAACCGTGGAAGCTGTCGGCCCTGATGTCGCCACTTTCAAGGCTGGTGATAGAGTCCTCGGATACGCGACTTCACTCGCGAGCAAGGACAACGCAAACAGCGCGTTCCAGGAGTATTCTGTTATTCGCGCAGAGTGCGCTTCCAAAATCCCCGATGATCTGCCTTTTGAGCAAGCTGCCGTTCTACCGCTTTCTATCGCCACGGCCGCATGGGCGTTGTTTAGCGACAGTACCCTCAACATGAGATACCCCAGCCTCAACCCGGAGCCCACCGAGGAGACAGTCCTCATCTGGGGCGGCGCATCCAGTGTTGGTGGATCGGCAATTCAGCTAGCCAAGGCCGCAGGCTACGAAGTCATCACCACCGCATCAGCCAAAAACCACGAATACGTCAAGAGTCTTGGAGCCGACCATGTCTTGGAGTACAAGTCACCCCAGGTCACCAAAGACATCGCCTCTCTGCTGACCACAAAGAAATTCGCGGGCGCATTTGACGCCAGCGGTCAAGACGAGGCCATGGACAGCGCCAGCCAAGCGATCCTCCACGCCGATGGTCTTCGCAAGATTATCTGCGTGCGATCTCCCTCATCTGAGGTTGCGGGGGTTGAGGCCAAGACGATTCTTTCAATTAGCATCATCAACACGCCTGTTGCAAAGGCTGTTTTCGAGGATTATGTGCCTGCTGCTTTGGAGCAGGGCAAGTTCAGGGCGGTTCCGGAAGCGCAAGTTGTTGGAAAGGGTTTGGAGTCTGTTCAGTTGGGTCTGAGCACGCTGGCCAAGGGTGTTTCGGCCAAGAAGATCGTCGTGTCGCTCTAAATAGGAGATATAGATGAAATATAGTACTATAATCTGACAGAGATAAAAGATATCAGACTAGACTCGAGAAATAAAATGATATGTCAGCAAACTACCTATGCTCCAATGTGATCAATCCCTCAGTTTAGTTAACCTCGGGTGAGTTTCCCCTCTTCTCCACCAAGCGATCCATCAGCCTCAAAAGTCGCACCATCACGAGATCAATCTCTCATCAACTATCTCACTCGCCGAGAGAAAAATGGATGCGACTCAAGAGAAAACAACAATCGCCCTCATCGGTCTGGGCACGATCGGTCTCTCCTTCGCTGCATTGCATCTGCGCTATACAAACGCCAACCTCAGACTATACGATGTTCGCAGCGACTTGAAAGAACATATCGAGAGCCTCTTACCAGTGTATCTCGAGTCTACAAAGAAGGAGGGAAGTCAGCTCGAACTAAATGCTCAGCAACTAATTTCCGATGGCCGCCTTCTGATATGCTCCTCCATTGAAGAAACTTGCACGGGCGCAACCATTGTCCAAGAACAAGGTCCTGACAGCGTGGATTTCAAAAAGTCGAACTGGGCTGAAGTCGTCAAATATGCACCGGTTACTGCTCACCTGTGGAGTTCCACATCTGGCATTCGCGCATCAAAACAGGTCGAAGACCTTGAGGATAAGTCTCGGGTTCTCGTGGTTCATCCGTTCAACCCAGTGAGCTTCACCTCTCCATATTCTGTTTTATGACACTAATTCAAGATCAAGCCTCATATAATGCCATTGATTGAAGTAGTCCCGTCACCGCACACAGCACCGGAACGAACACAGTTTGCCATTGATTATTTCAAAGGACTCGGCTCCGGTCATCGCCCAGTCAGGATCAACAAAGAGACTCAAGGTTTCGTTGGGAACCGTTTAGCATTTGCGCTATTTCGAGAAGCCTGTCATCTGGTATCAAATGATGTTGTCTCAGTCCAAGATCTGGACACTATTGTCGAAGCCAGCATAGCCCCACGTTGGGCTGTAGCAGGTCCATTCAAGACGTACAACAGCGCTGGTGGGACTGGTGGGATCGGGGCTTTCTTGCACAATTTGGCTGATACGATGGAGGCGTGCTGGGAAGATGGTGGGGAGATCAGTCTCAAGGGAACATTTGTCACTAAATCGAACCAAAGCTCACGTGGTGATGAGGACTGGACGGACAAGATCACCAAGGAGACGGAACAAACATATGGACGACCAACCATTGAGTCGTTGGCAAAGCGGGATCGAAAATTACAGAGGGTCATAGCAGCTCAACCTGATGAAGACTAATAGTTAAACTCACTTGTATCAAGTCTTTCCGTAAATCCAAGCATGTGCGTCTATAGTAATGATTTATTTCCTTTATTCTAATTCATAAAAGTCAGTGTGTATCTCTTTTTACACCTCCACTTCTCCATATGGATAAGCTACCTGTGACAAAGCAGGCCACTTGTACAGCTTATGCTCTGTATCCGTTGCAGCCTTCTGGAAATACTGCAACATATCGTTCCACAAACTATCCGCGTTCTCCTGCTTACTCAAGTCCACAGGCTCCTGATTATTGGCGATCTGTCCGATTTGAATACCAGCGGCAGCAAGTCTCTTGAGCACATCGTCGTGATCGAATCTTTGCTCCATAGTTCCTACAATGGAGACCTTCTTCAGAGTCTCAGGAAATCTAGGCTCTTGGGCACTTGCTCGTCCAATACCAACACCATCGATAATGTCAAGCGAGTCGACCATGGCCTTGACTGACTTGAAACCTCCGGTGGAGAAGATCTTCATATCTCTCTTGATAGCCTTGACGATCTCCTCAGCCTGAGTGAGGAAGTAGTTCTCTCGCTTGCGGTTCTCCTCCTTCTCATGGGCGAAAGCAAACTTCTCATAGTTGCCTCCAGAGAGCTCCATGAAGTCACACTTGGCCTTCTCAAGCTCAACGGCGAGGGCCTTGGCATCCTCGACATCAACGCCACCAGGGGTGTACTCAATGGCGTTGGCCTTGATACCGACGATGAACTTGGGACTCGTGCGACGGCGGATCTCTGCAATAACTTCGAGAACAATGCGCATGCGGTTCTCGCGGCTGCCACCATACTCATCGGTGCGCTTGTTGGTGCGAGGGGAGAGGAACTGGGCCAGCAGATAACCGTGGGCGCCGTGAAGCTCAATACCATCAAAACCAGCCTTCTCGAGGAACTCAGCGGCGTGAGCGAAACCATTGATGACATTGGCGATATCCTCCTTGGTAGCTGGTCGGGGAGCACCATAAGACTTTCCACTAAAACCACCAGTGACGAGCTGAACGTCGGATGCACTAATGGGGTTGGGCTGAATCCACTCTTCGACTTGACGACCAGCGTGAGAAACCTGAGCGATCAAAAGGCTGCCGCTCTTCTTGGTCTCGGTAGCCATCTCCTTGAAACCGTCAAATCGGGGGCCTTCGAAGGGCTCATCGGCAGGGATGATGAGGTTACCGGGGGCTTCGAGGTTAAGGCCGTCGATGATAACGTTGCTGGTCAGAATAGAGCCCCAACCTCCAGCACCCCAGTTTCTGTAGAGGGTGATGAGTTCTGGAGTGGGAAGTCCTCGGGCAGAGATGTCCTTGGCGTCCCATGTGGCCAGCTTCTCAGACATGGCTGCCTTGAGGAAGCGGTTGGGGGCTTGTCGTCCTGCGAAGACATATTCGAGAGGTTGCAGCAGAGGTGCAGGGTCAACGACCTCGCTTCCGTATCTTGCCGGGGCCATACTGACGGATATTAAGTATAATTGAGAAAATTGATAAAAACTGCGAGGGTATCAAAATGGTTGGATATTCACTCATGGTGCCGGAGTTCTTTATATATGAACAAGACCTTTACTAATCCTTACGAAACTCGAGCCATAAAAAATAGAACAGTCCACTATAGAGGGTCGTAACGATGTTGCAACAGAGAATCAAGCTCCACTTGCGGAGTTTGTGATGGGTCTTTAGCCTCGGCAGATGAGTCGTTAGTCCGTTCGGGACGGACGAGTTACTCATCAAGGCATATCAACCGGGTCCACGAAAGAACCCGAAGATATTTTCCAAAGTTTCCATAACGTTATGCAACGTGGCGATTCGCGTGCAAGGGTCCTATTTATAAGCGGAGTTTGTTCCGTGTTGCTCTCAAACTTGGATTGGTTGATTGGGAAACGACCCTGGCTCGGTGGATCGATTCTAGATGTATCCTGGATGTTCTAAACCTGTTAGATTTTCGATTCAAAGTATATGCCTATTGATTGAGAGGGACTTTCCGGGTTTCCAAAGTTAAAGGGACGCATCGCAGCCTCATTGTTTCACCAGCTTTTCGTCTATGCATCGGAACCGCCCCGAACAAAGTTATAGTTCCGCAAGCACGGCTGTAATGGCAATTAACGCCGCTTTATCCTATCTCACCACCCTGTTCAGGTGTTGTCCAAAGAGGTGTTATCAATTGCCGAAGGAAAATACTTTTGCAGGACGGCACAGCCTCAACTGTGAATAGACACAGGTTCAAGCCGGCACACAAAAATATCACCGACTCAAATGCCGCCCATTATGATTTCAACTTGCAAAGCGTTAATTAAGGCATGTTCTTATGGTTCATCTTGCTTTTTGGTCAGCGTCGTATACTCGCACTCGGCGCATTGAAAAATCGGTTAGACGGCAAGAAACTTATAACCTACGCCAGAAAATAAAAGTCATCTGGGCATGTGATATTATAGTCTAGGCTACGTGTAGGAATTAGAATATGCAAGTTGGCGAGCGATGTGACGATGTACCACTGAGACGATATTAGCAGCCGCATGGAGAGTTGGGTGCTGTGATTCCAAGAATCATCTGACCGGAACCACGGTAGCTTCCAATGTAATTTGCTCTGTATCTCATTTTGCCGGGTGCTTTCATCATTAGTGGATGTGATCAAACTATCTCATTCCGAGGATTGACGCAGCTTTCTAGACTCGATTTCCCCAGTCATGCCGTTAAATGTAAACCAAAGCAGAGGTTATTTCAGCAATGCCAAACCAATCGGAAGATTTCCTTATGAGCTGTCATCTAAGCGAGCCTCTGTTATATGCACCGTCCCGGCGCATGTAAGATCTTAATGTAATTATAAACTAGCTGGTTTCGGTTGTGGGGATTTTCAGATATATTTAAGTTATTCAAGAAGGGATACGTAGTAATGAACTGTAGAAGTAAATGTTATTGCAAGGGAAATTCCATTACTTTAAAAGTAAGAGAGACGTCTCCAAGATACACATACAGAGTTGACTTACATAAGAATCTTACATGTACCAACCCCAGTGCAGGCAGTCAGTCATGTTAAATACTATACCTGATATGCAGCGAGGGCCGTGGACGGAACAGATCCCAGTCTGACTTCATACGCGATAGAGCGGTGGGACCCCGACCGTGTGGCATTACTCCGTACGGCCTGGGCTTATTACACCTATAGTCCCCTCACATTGAAACACGTCTCAGAGCCCGATCTCCCCCAAGAAAGCATTTATTCCTTTACAATACTTCTACGGAGTACTGCAGCAGCACATGCAATTCAATTACGCCCGCTGCAGGCTGATAAAAGTCAATTACGTGATATTTGTGTGACGCGACTGAGGTATTGAGTGGCCCAATGCGAAGTTTATTAGTGAAAGGACTGAGATACTATGGAAATTGACCTCCGGATCACTTGTCGGTGTAAAGGAGATCAGCTGATACAGGTGAGACTTCTATCGGCGGTGCCCCTGAGTTAATCTAAAAGGCGAGCATTGGCTGTAAGGTCACGGTTCTGGCTCAAGACTCCTCAGTCAGAACAAGGCACCAATACTACTCATAACACTCTTTTATATAAGCAGCTTACATTAAAATTGTTATCCATTCTTAGGTATCTAAAATTCTATTTCTCATCCATTACGAGGACTTGGGTATGATGCTACGAAGACTCGTAACATTTTCCCCTATTTCAACAGATCAAACCTTCATTAAACCTAAAAGCAATAAACTCTACAAATTTCATCTCCACCCAGATATTTAAATACTCATCTTGCTCAGCTATCCAACAACTCGATGATTTTGTCAAAGTTGTCATTATTATCATAGAAATCAACTCCACCATGCTATCACTCCGTCTCAGAAGCTTCCATGCACGCTTCAAAGCTTTCAAGGCTCTGAACCCGACTGGCATTAAGCATATTCACCAGCGGCACTTCGCTAAAGCGCAGACTGCAGCCAACCAAACTGAACAGCAATATTCCCTCGAACCCGAGGAGCGAAATCATCTTGTAAAGCGTGAGCAAGAAGTCGAACAAAAGGAACAAGGCAAGCAGCTATTTCACCACAGATAGTCACGTTCTAACTAGTAGGCAGATATCAAACAGCGTCTTCAAGTTTTTCAGCGGCATCTCCAGGCCTCTCAACAGAATCTTCAACTTTCTCAACAGATTCTTGTGAGGCTTGAGGCTTATCGGCAATTTCTGGTCACACGCGAGATTAAGCTCGAGAAACAAGAAGAATGTGGATAGTCGGTTCGTTATCTTAATTCAGCTACTAACTTAGTTTCTAGATGCCATAATGTACCGTGGAACATGCCTCGTGACCCGTCCTGGCCTATCTCGTTGGCTGAGCTCACAGAGAGTGAGTGAAATGTGATGCACTTGGGGCTTTGGCGGCCATAGGTCAAACTTTGGTGCTGCTGTCTGTTTACACGAGGGGCTCATCCCTCATTCATATTTATCAAAGAATATCCGAAGTTGTGGATAAAGTTGGAGTCGATTTAGGCAATTCTTACTGTTATGGGTATGGTCTAAGAGCCTCATGCTATGTCGACATACATACACCATACCTTTCCTTTATATATGAGTTGAAAGATCCTGACCAGCCTCGAACAAGAAATAAATCAACCAGACTCTTGATATACCCGCACTATAATAGTCTTATTATTCCATCCGTTCAACCGGTTATTAGCCTAAAAAGCCATCTGATAAGGTCACCAGGGACAAGATAACTCAGGAAATAAAGGCAATGTTAATTTGTTTCAAGTACCGAGTGTACCCGAGGTTAAAGAGAAAAGAACATGCAAATACCCTCGCCAAATCTTGGCAACGATGCATGGTGGACTTTAGCCAAAATACGGCTTGCATGGTTGCAAGGATGGCGCATTATGACCCCATGGGACATCATCTCCCGTCGAGTTAAGCATGTTGACAACTGTAAGTCTCCGACGGGACGAAGACCAACGAATCTTAATTATAACCTTACTTTTTGTTTCATGGTTCAATGTGACTTGCCTGGCTCGGTCTGGTAACCGACTTGATGGGTAAACTAAAGGTACAGGGGACTCGATAAGCGAGTGATTATCTCTATGGCGAAAACGAGGCCAGTTTCCCCGATGTAGCACTTTGCCAAGGACAATCATTGCGATGACAAGATGTTCTAGGCAGCTCCGGCAATATAGACCAGAAGCTTGGAGCTCTCAGTTCTCATCGTCTGGACATACGACAACGAAAGGATTCTGCGCCTAATGCAACATCACAACTCGTCCTACCTTTCTTACTCGCTCTTTGGAAAGATCTTGGCATACGGCTGTATCTCTCTTTATGGTAATTTAACATCCGGAGTTCGGTACTAATCCTCCACTTTCCCCATTCTGTCTTCCTCCCCGCCATTTGCCTTTAGCCAGAATACTCTTCCGCTCGGGACCTGCGGAGCCAAGACCAGTCGTGAGGCCACTTCATGTTCGACCTCACGAATCGCATCATAGAATGACATATGTGCATGAAGAGTGACCAGTCTATCATTTACCATGAGAGCTTTTGCCGTCTTGGCTTTCTGGAAGGCTTGCTATCAGGTCATGCAGATGAAGGGAGAGGAGGGTCGGAAAATGCCAAGATCAAGGTAAATTTGCGATTGGTCACACCGACACTGCATTCTCTTGATATGATAGATGGCTATGGAGCAAGTCACCAAGAGCACAATTCAAGGTCAGGGTCTTGATCGATATTAGCCTGGAAGATGATCAGAAAGAGTGTGAGCTAGTTCTGTTAATACTGGCAACCACAACTAGCAGTCTTGGCAATCCAGTTTTGGCGAGGCATGAGAACTCGTCTAGGACTATATATAAAGGGCCTTCTGCTCGCTCACTGTTGATCGTTACCTCACTCTTGTCAGGGCTCCATTAGTTGATCAACCATAGTTCACAAACCAGCCTCTACCCTCATTGCCTACTATCACCATGGTCTCGTTCAAGTCCCTTCTCGTCGCTGCTGCGACATTCACTGCGGCTATTGCTCGCCCCTTTGACTTCCTTGATGAGGTTGACGATGGGAACTCCACCTCGGTTCTTGAGGCCCGTCAGGTCACTGGCAACAGCGAAGGATACCACAACGGCTACTTCTACTCTTGGTGGAGTGACGGTGGTGGCTACGCTCAATATCGCATGGGTGAGGGCAGCCACTACGAGGTTGAGTGGCGAAACACTGGCAACTTTGTCGGTGGTAAGGGATGGAACCCTGGTACTGGCCGGTAAGCTCTCAAGTCTTAAGCTATCTCCAAGGATAACGTCTTGCTTACAACTTATGCAGAACCATCAACTATGGAGGTTCCTTCAGCCCTCAGGGTAACGGTTATCTTGCCGTTTACGGCTGGACTCGCAGCCCTCTCGTTGAATACTACGTACGTCACTCTTAGCTGAAGCACTTAAACCACCATCTTAACACCCTCTCCAGGTCATCGAGAACTTCGGCACCTACAACCCCAGCAGTGGAGCCCAGCGCAAGGGCACCGTCTACACCGACGGTGACACCTATGACATCTACCAGTCCACCCGCGTCCAGCAGCCCTCCATCGATGGCATCCAAACCTTCAACCAGTACTGGTCCGTCCGCCGCAACAAGCGCACTGGCGGCTCCATCAACATGCAAGCCCACTTCAACGCCTGGAGTCAGGCCGGCATGCGTCTTGGCAACCACTACTACCAGATTGTGGCGACTGAGGGTTACCAGAGCAGTGGCTCGTCTTCCATCTACGCCCAGACTTCGTAAGTGCTGGATGAAAAGGATTCGGGAATGAATAGGTCGAACGGAACGTGAAGGACAGGAGTTCATAGCGTGGTCCAAGTTTGCTGGTGGATTTCTCTTCTTGTCGCTCGCTTCAATACTGTCGTTTCTGCTGTGATGCGGTCTGAGAACTCCCGTATATAGCTCGATCAGCTAGCAGAGTCAATAACATAGCTCATTGGCACCCAGTTATCTGAGTTTTTATTTTGAGTTCTTAGTCTTGATCCGAGTGCTACAACTCAATTACCCTCCCAGTTCGATTAACTAGCACATTTGGGGTGAGACTTGACAAGGTAAGTACAAAGTATACAAATTTGCGTTCTCGTTGGCTTGATACAAATCATATATACAACCATCAATTACACCCTCAGAAGAACTCATACTCAATTTCAATAGTTGCAGCTTTGACCTTGTTGACCCAATATCGCTGCTATGGGCTATGTTAGCATATGTACACAGACAAGGTGGCAGAAAGTATACCTCAGCCCTGGCCCAAAATGCAACAATACAGCCGGGTCGCAAGAGTTCAAGGAAGCCCTCACCATTGCCTACGGCCTTCTCATCCTCAACCTCTGTCGCCAAATTCCTTCTCCACTCGACTTTGTAGTTCCGAAATGCTCTCCTTGCTGTCACGTTATTGCACACTCTCCATGTAACACGTCCACCCTCTCCTTCGGCAAAGTCCCATCCTTGAGCTCTCAAATCGTCCCTGGCTTCGGCGGGGTCCCACCATGAGGTCTCTGTGAATGTTTCTTCGAGTGCAAAATTGCCCACGCTTTGTTGACAATTTTGACCCCAAGGGCAAAGGATGCTGGCCTCGAACCACGTATGGCTATTTTCAAACGTGTTATCTCCCCCAAAGGTGGCCCATCCTTGATCGGCCGATCTAGTCTGAAAGATAATCCGCTGCGGGACGGCCCTTCTCAAGTTGTGAGGGTCTGTAGGGATGGGTCCAGCACTAAGGAACAAAGCCGCGACGCTGTACTCGTCATCGACTGCATGTACTGAGGCTTCTGCGTTGTATTGTTGCGTTCTATCTCTACGCGCTGTGAGCCAGGGATTATAACCAAGAGAAATTATGGGCCTCGAAAGCTCTAGAGGTAGAAAACTTGCTATGACATCGTGGGCCTGTCCAGAAGTAGAGATTGATGGGTGGGAGGCTTGTGAGAATGGTAGCACATCGGTGGGTTGCTGGGTCATATCTTGATGGAAGCAGCTGTACTCTGATAGCCAAGATTTAAATCATGTGAGAGATAGACCGATTTACACCGTAGGCTGCTCAATGTAGGCTATAAACAATCACGTACCCAGGCAGCCATGCTTACTACGTGGCGTGGCGTGTATTGTCACACTTCAGTCCAGATGATAGGCCACAAATTCCCCGAAAGATATAGCTGAAGATAGCCGAGCCAGACTGGCTTGGTAACAGTTAAAATTCCAAAACTCCGACAGCGAAGACATTAAACCGTTGGAAGGGCTTGAGTTTGGGACTGAACACATGAATTCCTTCATGCGCGTTGCTTGGACTGTAGATCTCGTTGATTCGCAGTTGTGCGTATCGGTAGACTATTTCTTAGGAAGCATGTCAAACTGCAACAACTTGTTCTGCAAAAGATACTTAGAACTGGTGCTTCATACCTGCAGACACCCCCATACAGGATCTGAGGGGATGATATTCCACAGAAAAGAGAGTTTATACGAGTTACTCCCATGCCATGGGAAGTAGAACAACAGTATGGTCAAAAAAGAATCGACTATCGAAATACATGCAAGATTATTTGGTGGACTGAGACGTTAATGGTATCCAAGTCCCTGTAATAGCTGATGGGACAAACATCGTATCTAGTCCCAATATCATCCTATTCTGCAATCCCTTCTTTTGAATCCCTTTCCATCGAGATATTTCCAATAAGCCCTCAATAAATTCCCACTAATCACCTCTTCCCTGCATAGCGCCTTGCCAAGACCGATTAACCTTTTCGCCCTGGAATCAGGGACCAAAGCTTAATCCCACAATATTCCAGGGTAGTCCAGCCACAATTCCATTAGATGCCAATATTCACTCCTAGTGGCGGCCAAGAATCCGATTATCTGTGCTGCGTTTGGTATAGTCCAATGTTCCAGGTTAGACTATGTTGGCTTTGGGAGCTCAGACATGTTACAGGCACTAGACTATTGTTTAAAGAATGGCGTTTGACATTCTAGACCGATATACCATTCGTAAGCTGGGAAAGTGAAGATGGGAAATGTATTTAATCAAGGTCATGTTCCTGATCATTCATCTTTCACTGTATCGCGTCCTCGTTATCTCTTGTTAACTCTCCTTAAAGTGCTCTCAGCACTGTTTTCTTTGTACCTCTCACGCGGTCACGCCGCTCTGCTCTCCTTTCTTACCCTCCTTCTCACTCCTCACCATGTTCTCTCCTTGCATCCTCACCATTCTCACATGTTTCCTCGCAGCCGCAACAGCCAAGCAGCCTCCCAACTACACTAATTACACACGTGTCTGGTATCAAGGCTTCGAAGGGAAAGCCAACACATACCCCAATGAAAACACATGGCGCATCATTGAGCGAGAAAAGAACTATAACAACGAGGTCCAAACATACGTGAAAAATAATAGCGTTCTTAGAAAGTCCGGCGAGAGTACTCTCCAGTTGATACCCCAGCGTTCTCAGTCAGGAAAGTGGACATCTGCTCGTGTTGAGAGCAAGTATACCATCACACCCGAGATCGGCAAGATCACCAGAGTTGAAGCCAGTCTTCGTCTTGGTGGTAACGGTGCGAGGAGCAAGCGAGGTATCTGGCCTGCCTTTTGGCTCCTTGGTGACTCTATCCGTCGGGGCGTTCAGTGGCCTACCTGTGGAGAAATTGATATCATGGAGAATGTCAGTGGTCAAACTATCGGGTATGGCGCTGCTCACTGCGATGAAGCGCCTGGTGGAATCTGCAATGAGCCTAATGGTATCACGTCCAATACTCGACTCCCTGACAGCAAATATCATACTTGGCGGGTTGAGTTTGACCGGAGAAGCAGTAATCTCCGATCGCAGACTATCATTTGGTATATGGATGGCAAAGTCTTTGGTCGTGTGACGGGTGCTCAAATTGGTGATGTCAAGACATGGAAGAGACTTTGCCATAGCCCCCTGTTTATCATCTTCAACGTTGCTGTCGGTGGAGATTGGGTAAGTCTTCTGCTCCTGAGATGATTTTGATACATTCGCTGATACGACAATAGCCTGGCCTGCCTAACAGAAACACCAAGGATGGAATTGGGAGCCACATGGAAGTTGCATATGTTGCCCATTATGTTTCGAAATAGTGGAAGGATATCAAAACTATACATGTCGTTTATCGTTACAAATCCCAACAATTAACTTTGATTTTACGGCTTATGTCTTGGTGAGTGCGCGGCTGTGGTGGTTCTCATTCCCCGACAACACTCAACCTCGGCGTGCCCGGACCCGAGCTGCTCCTCTTCTTCAACTTCCCCCTCTCCGCTCTCGGTGTAGCCTCAGCCGATGCCGATCTTCCGGTGCTCTTGGCAAATAAACTTCCCAATCTGCTGTGGCGTTTTTCCCTGTCCGATTCTACCACAGGGGGACTTCCTGTTGTGTTACCCATGTTGAACGGTGGGTCGTCGTATTGAGCATCGGGAATAGGCGGCACATCGGTCCCTTCTGGTCTTGAAAGACGATATTCATTCGGGTGGTAGAATTTGCGGTTGCCAATCTCGTAGCGGCCTGCGTCAATTGTTGCCTGGTTCTTGTCAATTCCTTGTTGAGTGCCGCCAAAGTGTTTGTCGACGGTCGAGTTTAGTGTTCCACGGAGAGTCTCGCCGGCTCCCTGCATGTAATGATCAGCATCGCGTCGATTGCGGGGTAACTTAGATCAGGTAGCACTTACATGGATGCCAGCTGCAGCGGACTTGAGATTGGCAATGGTCGAGTTATTCGCCGGGCGGGAATAATTAACGGGTTTGTTATCAGCTGGTGGAGGCTGGGGAGGAAAAGCGCCCTGTCCAATTTGCAAAGCCGCTGGAACGAACTCGCCAGATCGTCTGGCATTTCGCTCCGGAATCGCAGGTGAAGTTGTGTTATCTGAAGGCGAAGCCATCGAGGGAATTGGATCGCGGGGTGGAATGATGCGTCGCCCCGGAGTCTCTAAACTCTTGCGACGAGCTGTCGGGGTAATTGGAGATGGTTCTACAGGCGTCGGCGTTATGAATTGTGCAGGCTGCGGTGGCTGCTGTTGCTGCTGCGGGGGAGATGGTGTGACGTCTTGGTTGCTGACAGTGGGCAATTCCATGACAGGACGAGGCTCCTCAATCGTTTGAGTCGTGCCATTGGAGTTTGTGACAGTTGTAGTAGTTGTC
Organism: Fusarium sp. NFCCI 5145; assembly: GCA_033439405.1. NCBI lineage: Eukaryota > Fungi > Ascomycota > Sordariomycetes > Hypocreales > Nectriaceae > Fusarium > Fusarium sp. NFCCI 5145. The sequence continues at coordinate 196,269 of JAWDHB010000455.1, forward strand.
GTTGTGGTCGTGGTAGTCGTTATCGTCTGTCCAGTAGTGGGATCGGTGACTGTCTCTCTCCTGATGGTCGGGCTGGTGTAAGAATCCGGCCCTGAATTAGGATTGGGATTGAGATTGGGATTGACATTGAAGTTTGGGGTAGGTGTCGCATTGTCTGGTGTCTTCCCTGGACTCAACGCACTGTTACGGTTTGTGTTGTTCACATCGCCCTCTGTTGTGAGTGAATTGTTGGGTTCACTACTCCCATATGTCGAATCTCCCGAAGTCTCAGCCGCTTCTGGCGGTGACTGAAATTCTTGACTTTTGTGCTTGTCTTTGTCTTTCTCCTTCTCCTTGTCCTTGTCCTTGGAGGAGCTAAAGATCTTCCATTTCGAGCGCTTTTCTTTGTCCTTGCCGGAGCCGGGATGATCATCTTGAATCGACATGGTCAACACAGAACAAAAGTTTACTATCTGGAACAATTGCCCAAGTTTTAGAATGGAAATTGGAGAGAAGACGGCGTGATAACGGCTAAGAAGTGTTAATCAGGCTTTTACTGAAGGATGCAGATGCAGATGCAGGGCGTTGCAATATGACGGCACCGCGATGAGGTCATTGAACCTGGTCGCAACTTGGAACCTCCTCAGCCACTGCAGATCAGGTCTTGGAAGCAACACTAACGCGCAATGACTATTCCATGACTTAATTTTGCATGATCTTTCTGAGGCCTCTTGTGGCGTGAGCTTTCTTTGTGGTGAAACACAGCCACACCAACTCAGCTGCTGGTGACGAGCATTTCGCAAGTGGCGGCACACTTTGGAGTAAGATGATAACACTTTGACCGGTATTGTTCGTGGGAGTCTGTTAAGGTTATATCTCACCCCCTTCAAGAAGTCATCATCTGATATCGAAACCAGTTTCGTCCAAAGGCCGCGCAATTGCTCGAAAGTGATAGGGCGATTACAGAACCCGAAACTCAAAGGCCAATCGGTCTAGCACATTATTCGTATTTGCTTCCAGTAGACTTCTCGCTATCCCAAGGCTGTCATGTTGAAGATCTCGCGTCAGAGTTACCCTGCAGGTCAAGATCCAGCCGAGAACTATTTGCCAGCGACAATGCTACTGTAGTCACGATGGCGTGCTGTACCATACATGAATTAGCTTATTCTGTAGCTCCGTTTGTTGTACATTCCCAATGCTTTTGTGTTTCTTGAGGCTGTTTCTAATGCAGAATAATGGGGCTAAGTCTATCAAATCGTGGCTATGCCCGCTGGCTATCATGATTGACTTCATATGTCTGTTTGATACCTTTCCGAATGAGACTCAACTCAGATGAGCCCAGCCCAATATTAGGTAGTTTTAAACCGTATGGCCATTGTAGTGCTGAGGCCCCATGCTGGTTCCTGAGTGGCTATGGTAGACGCGAGTTTACAAACGCGTTGGCCGTGGGCCGCGTCTACGCAGTTGTAGAGCATGCCGCGCATGAGGTGACTAACATGGATTCTGAAAAGGATTCATTCCCACTGACGACTATGAGAGATTCATTGAAGCCATATTATAGACCGGCTTGTTTGTTGGGCCTCATATTGCGTAATGACTAGTGAATTCTCTTTGTCAATCCGCGGTAATGATCTGAGAAGCGCATGCAATATATCATCTCCAGGATGTCAAGACTCGAGTTCATCAAAGGATGGAAAGAAAAATCGAATAATTCTTAGAGTCATGTAGAATCTTTTTATTCATTTGAAAGGACTGATGTCCCTTAGAAACAAATAGTGCACAAAGACAACTTGAAATGTTCGGTAGCCTTTTCCCTCTGGCTAAAGGCCCAGCTCCCTTTGATCTTTGATCTTTCTCGTGCTCAATGCTACTAACAAGCGGTTTTGTTGAACAGAGTAGCTAGTGTATGAGCTCGTCGAACTCGCTATACGCCCCCGTTTTCGAGCAAACATCTCGAACAACTAGGCAACCGATGTCGCCCAGTATATTTGAATACAACTGCCACTGCCAGAATACACCGCGAACAACAGTCGCAACAATGGTCACTGTGAATATCTTCGAAACTTCAGAGTATAAGTTTCCACTCCCATCACTCCTAAGCCTCTTCTTTCCTTCATCACAACCTTCTCTCAACTCGAGATCCTTCCACAACTACAACTTTCACAACTCATCATCACCCTATCTCAGAACCTCATCACACTACCCATTATAACTCATCTTTCTATCCTCATCTCCTTTGCACGTCATGTCTCCTCTTTTCACCAAGGACTGGGCTCCGGCCAACCGTCAGATCATCGACATCGGTGGCTCTAAGCTCAACCTCACTTTCGACACCCAACTTCCCGATGCCTTCAAGGGCAAAGGGTACTTCCCTAAGGAAGTAGCTTACACCACTGGAATGGACAAGTGGTGTCACATTGCAGACACTTCCTACCAAACCACCGACGAGCTTACCATCATCGAGGCTACTGCCGACAAGATCGTCGCCGACATGCCTGCCACTGGTGGACTCATCGTTGACCTTGGAGCCGCTAACTCTCAGAAGTTCGCCCCCTATGTCAAGGCTTTTATCAAGCAGAACAAGCCTTGTGTCTATGTTGCCCTCGACATCTGCCGTACTTCTCTTGCTGAACATGTCAACAAGGCTGCTGCAAACTTCCCTCAGGTCACCTGTGTCGGGCTGTGGGGAAACTTTGTCCAAGGCGACGCCTACTTCCACGTTCTTCCCCAGCCTCGCATCTTCCTGTCGCTTGGTTCGATCTTCTACAATGCACCTGATGATATGTGTGTTGACCGCTGCGCTGAGTTTGTCAAGCACCTCTCGGGATCTTCTTCCTCAAAGTTGATCGTCGGTCAAGACGGACCTTCTGGACACGAAACCTCTTCCACTCACGCGGCTTACCAGACCAAGGAGTACGATGCCTTCTTTACCGCCTACCTTGAAGGTATTCAGCAGCATGCTGGTATCGTTGCCGATGCTAAGGCCGCCTGGACCTACGAGTCCAAGTTGGATCGTTCGATGCACTACTTCAAGGTCGTGGCCCAGCAGGAAATGACCTGTGCCAAGTACGACAACTTTGTCATCAAGACAGGCACCATCTATACCATGTTCCCATCTTGGAAGCGTGGTGAGGACGAGATTCACGACATCACTCGGGCCCAGGGTCTCCGTATTCAGACTCTCGGCAAGGCAGCCAACAGCGGCATGCGCCAGTACATCATTCAGCCCAAGAACTAAACTGGCATGACACCACCACGAGTCCCTTTCCTTTCAGAATTGTTTTGTGGAGTATGGGTACACAAAAGAACCGCTCACGCGGATACGGATGGCAGGATTAGAGATGATTGGTTTACAGTCTTCGCATGTGATATGGCCCTAGAGTGCAAGGATTGGAGTTTTGGAACTTTGGACTTGAGTCAATGTTTGAGCTATTAGGCTTGGAAAAGACAACTGTATGACCAATGCTCAAGTTGATAACTAGCTGGACTAGATGGACAATTGTCCCCCCTGAATAGATACACGGAGATTCAGGCATCCTCCTTCTCAACTTGCAAATGTGACATGACTAACATGAAAAAGATTGAAATTGGGAGGAGACTTCTCGAAGACATGAAATTATTGCTAACATCTCACAGGCTCGCAGTGCCAAGTGCTTTGCAGTTGGGTGGTGTCGAGACTAACATCAGTTGATGACGGTTGTCAACATTGAAATCAGCAATTATTTTATTTTCTTAAATTGGATAGAATAAAATTAAGTTTTAAACTGATATTACTTCTAGGTCTTCTTTATTTCTCAGAGCCTGAAAGATTGGTTGATCGAAATCGCATGCGTGACTCCACATCATTTCCTCTGAGAAGAACCCTGTATCACAATTCCACCGAACTTTGTAACCTTTTCAGTTCAAGCCTTATGTAATCTAACTTGCTAGAATGAAAGATGTCGTTTCTCCGACTCCCATCTAGAATCTCCTATCATCAACAGTGTCTCGAGATGACGTAATCATCTTTGTGGGGTTCAAAACAGGGCGACTTGTCCATCTACAACTTGATCCCTACACATCAACTACAAAACTCGAAACCATGTCAAAACGAAACCTTCTTCTATGCTTCGACGCCTTCGGAACTCTGATCAGACCTTTTCGACCAGTTGCACAGCAATACGCTGAAGTTGCTCGGCAATGCGGTTTCACAGACTTCAACGATGATGAACTACAGGCCACTTTCAAATCGTGCTTCAAACAAGAGTCTAAGAAGAATCCCAACTACGGAAAAGAAACTGGTCTAGGAGCAACTAAATGGTGGACCAACGTCAGTATTATTAGATAACTAACTGCATTTGATGATGCTTATCTTATCCAGGTGATTCACAACACTTTCATGTCTTTATCGAAAGACGGAAAGCCTCTACCCGAAAACTTAGCCCCAAGACTGTTGCATCGTTTCGCTTCTAGAGAGGGATATGAAACCGAATCAGGTCTTATTGAGGCTTTCAAGGAGTTGAAGCAAAACCCATCTCGGCATTTTGACAATCTTGTCGTTGGTGTTATTACAAACTCTGATGATCGTATCCCAAGTATTCTCTCATCGTTGGGTCTTGCTGTAAGCCCATTGCGGTTTGGAACTGAATCGGACTTGACCAAGATCAGAGACTATACTTATGATGTCGATTTTCACTGCATGTCATACGATGTCGGTGTCGAAAAGCCAGATAAACGCATCTTCAACGCTGCGGATCTCATGCTCTCCAAGGTCATCAGCGCCCGAAGTGGAAAGAGTCTAGACGATGCCCAAGAGGATGCAGGTAGTTGGCAGAAGGTTTATGTTGGCGACGACTATGCCAAAGATGTCGTTGGATCAGCCAATGCGGGTTGGAGTCCGGTATTACTTGACCCGAAAGATGAGTGTCCGAACATTGCGGATCTGAAGCTCTGGAGGTCGTCTCCGAGTCAAAAGGCAGAAGGAAAGGTTTGCAAGATTGAAGATCATCCCAACGAGACTTTGGATGATTTATTCAAAGGCCACGACGTTGCGACTGCTCATTCAATTCGGAATCTACTTTCTTGGTTAACGAACACGTCCAAGTAGAGGTGAGGAATATATCGGGGGTTCTGGATAGACCAATGGGTGTTTGCAATATGCTGACTAGATGGATATGCTCGAAATAGATGAACAAAATGCCAATGGTTTAGTGACAAGGTTGGTGTGCTTATGCGGCGGCCCAGTTTCCTCAATTGGGTGTTCGAAAATGATTCATACTGCGTCATCCAAAAATGGTCGCGACCAGGTTCATATAGTGGATCACGAATATAAGTGTCACTAACTCCGTACTTATACTCTTCTGTTTCCATTTCGATATTCAGCCTTTGAAGTCCATAACCACAAAGATAATCAGAAACTCGACGCGGAAGCTCAAATATGGCCACCATGGATATATCAATAGTCGAATCCCGGCGACTTGTCATACCATCCCAGTTCAAACGCGCCAGCCCCTTATCTCTTCTCGACTGCACCACCGCCAATTTCTCAGACACAAGCGCCATATGGCTCTTTCATAAACCTAACCTCGATGACCTGAACTTATCTTGCCATATGCGTGAATCCCTGGCCCGAACTCTCCAGTTTTACCCCCATTTTGGCGGCCGTCTCAAAGCTGTTGACTCAATAGATGGCACGGTTCCGCCTGAGGCCAGTTGGTTTCCTCCCCGCTACCGACGCTTTGGACGCCTCTACGTACATCACGGAGCTGAAGATGACCCTGGCGTGGAGTTTTTTTCTGCCAGATGCTCTGCTACTTTGGAGTCTTTGTATCCTTCGGATCGGACTTCTAAACAGCCATTCTGGCATTGCGATTCAAGCGTCTTCCAGAAGTTCATGGCTTCTGTTCCGATAGCTCGGCCGTTGAAGCATTCTGTGGAGGACTCGAACGGGAAGCCATATCCTGTTCTCGCTATTCAAGTGACGGAACTAGCCTGTGGTGGTTTTGTCTTGGGTCTCAAGGCAGCCCACCCTCTCGCAGATGCCACGACTTTCATAGCCTTTCTCAAACATTGGGCGCGTGTCAGCAGCTCCGTCCTCGATGGAAAGCCTCGTCCTCATTCGGTGCCGGTGTTTGCTCCGGGTATCTTAGACAATGCCGCCGCTGGGGACATCAATGCCGATGAGCCGGACCAGGATATCATTCAGCAGGCAAGGGATTTGCCGATGCATAGGTACGACTGGTGGGCTCCAGGCTCAACACCTCCTTGGCCGTTCGAGATTCTGGCGCCTTTTGACAAACAGGATCTCGAGACGGTCGGAAAACCAATGCCTTGGGCTGAGTGGGATATAGCTTCTCCTGTTTCGAATTATGTCGTTCATCTCAGTCAAAAGAAGGTCTTGTCCCTTTGGGAAAAGGTCAACAAAAGCTCCGAGCAGAAACTAAGTCAACACGATGCAATTCTCGCCCATATCTGGTCCTGCATAGCCCGCGCCCGTGGCCTCGAAAACGACATTGACCCTATTCATTGTGACCTTGTCTACGGTGTCCGTCCGTCCTTCGATCTCGGCAACGAGTTCCTGGGTTCACCAATCGTCATGATGAATATAGAGCTACCAGCTTCTGAAGTTACCAACCCTTTCAGCTCAGCTGTTGTGGCAACTCAAGTCCGCAATACACTCAAAAAGATCGCAGATCGCTCCAACATGGCCGCCCATCTTCACAGTGTTGCTTACGAGAAGTCCCCTCAGCGTATATGGCAAGCATTTTTAGGTCGCCGGCATCTCCTTGTCACGACCTGGGCTCGTGCGGGAATCTACGATATTGATTTTGGGTTTGGATCAAGGTGCACTTATGCTGAGGGTGTAATACCCGAGATGGACGGGAATGTTTTGATTAAGGAAGCACCTGGCCCTGCTGCCAAATACTGGACTGATAATGGTGTTGATATTTCTATCCATATCAAGACAGATGATATGGAGCGGTTGATCAAGGATCCGCTCCTGTATCCTTCAGATACCTAAATCCAGTATGGATCGGATTCTAAATAGTTTTAGGTCTATAGACCTGCTCAACAAAAACAGAGAGCCACCATCCGCGGGCAAATCTGAGTCTATACGCTCAACGGAGGACAAGGCCAAAGCTGAGAAAGCCTGGATCAGTTTCCTGGAACTATTAGCACACAACGCTACGTCTTCCAATCTCATCTTAACTTTACTTACCATCGTCGCCCAAAATCCAACCACTGTACGGCCTTCAGCATCAGATGTTGACCATTGGACCCCCCTATAATTCTCAACATCTAAGCTACCAGCAAACGTTGCGTCTCGATCGTGGTTAGTTTTTACCTTGAAAATCATCAGCTTCCTTCCCTATTGAATTACATCCAATCTGCCTACCGCGAATCCCACGAACTGTCCATCAAGCCAACACGTTTTGATGCTCTCGATTCTTTCTCCCCCCACACCATCGATAATAAAGCTCTTTTCATACTCATAGTAAATATCATAGTCTTTACTGTATCTATCATCCATTCGTATGAAGCCAAGTCCTATGTCCTCCTGCGTGTCGATCGAGTTCAGAGTAACGGACTCTACCTTGAGCATATCTTTTTCATGAACACGGTGTCGGACGGTAATGCTCGTAAGCTTTTCGGGTTTCCCGTCTCCGAAGAGCTTAAAGCACAGGGGCAGGTCTTGTTCATTCGCAGAATCGGGTCTGTTGCTCTCAAGCATAGCTATATCACTTCCTGGGAAGAGAAGCTCGGGGCTTGGTATGTCAGGATACCATAATGTGGGCATCGTCTGTTGTTGAGATGCCGATTCCCCTGTACCTTCGTTTATAGATAGCGCCACGAGCTTTGCAGCCTGGTTTCTAAAGTCAGTCCAACCTGCTCACCTGCGAAGGGCGGCCAATGCTTCGGAACCTTTTGGCCTACTCACATCAATTCCAGCTTTCAAACAGCTGACCACACGATCTCCTGACGTATAACAAAGCCTTCTCTTCGGAATATTCTTGTAGTCTCCAACCCAGTCAGATTGGGTCTCGCTATCAAACAGGATGGAGAGTCCTCTCACTCCACATTGATCGAGAGCAACATGAAAGCCTCTTATCCGAATGCTGTCCTCCGCGGCAGCAATAAGTGTTTCTTTATCAGGATGTAGAAAACCAATCGAAAGAGTTTCTGCGTCTTTATGCTGAAACTTCAATCCGGATACATACTGTCGCCCAAAGACTTCAACCGTAGAAGCGTGAATGGCGGAGATTTCCGTGGGCAACAGCAAAATACGATCATAGATAACTCTCGATCCCCTAGAGGAGATATGGCCCGGAGACATCAATGTCCTACTCACAGTCATCCAACTCCTTTCATCCGGTGATGCATTTGGCTCGAAGACGGAGTTGACGGGGTTTCCATGACATGTAGTGTGGCGCATTGTTTCAAGTATCTGATGCATTGGATAGCACAAGTCCCAAATATGTCTCCTCAGGTGCAGTGAGTAGCGAACCATGCCATCGGACTTGGAGGCATTGATCGCTCTGCATATCGACTCCCAGTTCCCTCCGACATGGTCACGGGCCTCGAAGATGTAATCAAACTCTCGCCCCAGTCGAAAGCGTCTTCGCCAGAACCGACTAGGTAGCTCAAGATTGGCAAAGACACGGGATGCTTGCTTCATAAGAGTGAGTTCTGGGAGCGTGAGGTGGTCAACGAGCGCCAAAAGGATGTCGGTAGGCAGCTCTGCAAAAGGATCTGGAGCCGGGGCTGTGATTGGGTGAATCTTTGGAAACGGTTTGATGGTTGCGATGTCTTCTTCAGATGCATGAGATATGTGACGGTCGAATATCTGAAGCAGTTCGACAATACTGTAAGGGTTGACATCCATGCCCACGACGACTGGTGACGAGGTCAAGTAATTCTCCTCACCCGGCGCAATTGTAAGATCATGCCTGGCTCGTCCTCCATATCCATGGCCCCAGTTCAACATTCCGCGTTGTTTCGGAACTGAGCGACAGAGATTCAATATCGACTGGAGATCCTCCTGCTCGATAGGGCCGAAAATAGTCAATATTTGCCAACAGGCGGAATGGAACGGATAACCCCAAGCATCCGGGGTAATATCAGAGACGAATGGATATTGAGACGGATTCTGAAAGTCATAAGGCATGAGGTTTACCCTAATAACCTTCTTGCTTTTTAATAATTTATCTGAGGGATCAACCTTTATGATATCAGAACGGCCTCGCCTGCGTCCCGAGGTTGAGAGATAGGCTCTCGCATTAGCATCTGGGTCGATAGCGTAAACTTGGATCATTTAGTCATGATATTCTTGTACCAATAGCCATCCATTGTCAACTAACCAGTGTGAAATTGACACATCCATAGTGGTGTTTCAAATTCGCCGAGAATGGCTATCCCGCAGAGACAACAGCGCGCATGAGAAATAGTGCCTTGAAGCACATGGTCTGGGTCCTCCATTCAGGCAGGCTTTGGTACCGGATCAGACTTTACGTAAGAGTTCCTACTAGGCAAAAGATGAAGGATGAAAAGGGAATAAACATCTGACGCAGCTGCTGTGGGTTGAGGCTGAAGTAATCTAATCTCACATGATGGAGCGAAACCCCCGCAATTAGAATAGCCGGTGGCTTTAGATTGGATTAGACTGTATGATACTGTACATGCTCCATTTCTTCTTTATGAACATCGAAGAAACGATTCAAATCCAAGATTTACAGAGTAATATTATTTAGCAATATGTTGAATTATTATTGTACTGCCAAGAATAAGAAAGACTGATGACGTCTTACATCAGCGGCTACTCCAAGCTCCAACCGTTGAATGAATGTCAATGTCTTACTCATATCGAATCTTCGCTGTAGCAAACCATAAGAAGTGATAAGGTCAAGCCACCGCCGGCCTAGAACATGTGCGTTGGTTCGCCATCGGATTTGTCCACCTGTGGTTGGTTGTCCTGCCGCACCAACGTCAGCTTATGTCTCATCAACCTCCATTCCTACACTCAATATGTCTTGTCCCCCCAAGTCCAACCTCATCACAATGAACTTGTTTTGCAATTCAACTTCGTCAGAAAGCACCATGGCTCTTCCCCCAGGGGTGCCAGAGGTTGGACCAGAGGGCTATTTTGTATTGTCTTCCAACCTTCCTGATGAGAATCACCTTCGCAACCCGATATGTGTTGAAGCAAGTCTTTGTCGTCTATGCCGATTTCCAATCCACAGAGATAAAGACAAGATCGTCACTCGTGAGTTGGGAAACCCACTTTTGATATAGAATTGAGCATGGCTGATGATAGACAGTGACGCCAGATAATCATGTATCTTCCGCGTTCGTTATGTATTACGAAAAGTACTATGCGCCTCTTTACATCGACAAATCTCTAAACATGTCCTTCCGGCATTGCGTCTATCCTTACTGTACCCATAATAGAGGACTTGCCATAGCCTTTCATGCCGGGTGCGCCTCTATAGCTGATCATTTTGGAAAGCCGCTTCATGAATATCGATCCATTACTAAATACTCTTATCGGCATATTTCATTGAATCATACAAAGCGAAGGAACCTGGTTCGCAATTTGATAGAGGATGCACTACGCAGAACATACGGCAAATTATCACCAGAGCTTTGGCGTATCGTATCCGATGACGATCAGCTGATTAGGCTTTATACTGTTGCAGAAATTCCACTCAGTCGTCGGACGACTGACTGGTCTGTTGATCTATCAGCTCCATTATCGATCACATATGTCAACCTCGATGGTGTCGAATATGTGGACTCGGTGTTTAACTCTTCGAGCCTTGGAAGCCACCAAGACTGGAAAGCAAAAGTACCAACAGCGGGCGATGCTCTATACATCTCAAGTGATCACTTGGGAATCAGGCAAATCATCACAGACCCAGATTCGGCCAAACTAGATGAGGTCTACCCAGCCTATTGGCAAACCTTGTCAGAGGACAGCGGATTCCTTACATTCAGCGGCGATGTGAGTAAAGAGTTCCACTTGCAAAACAATTTATCGATTCTAAGTTATTCCAGGGTCTTAAACTTCGACGGGTACTAAACTCTTCCATATACCCTCAAGTTCTCTGGCCTTCTCCGATAACACCGTCTCAACTTGACACCATGGCCTTCTACTACGCTGGTTGGGGTGAAGGAGAGCTTGAAGCAAGAATGAGAACACTGACTCTCAATGAGCCTGGAACAAGAGGTTATTCTGTCTGTTGGGCTGGAGATGAAATGGTTTCTATTCATGCACACCTTAACAACCAAGAACGTGGCGCTTATGATTCATCATGGGTTGGTGAACACTCCGAGTACGAAAGTGGAAGTCACCTCAAGTGGACATACTATCCCATTGAAGAAGGGGAGTTTGTCCAGCAACTTTGGTTACGAGGATCTGACAAATATGACACAACAAAACCCCTCCCATCCCAAGGTGAAGGGGGTTTACGATATCATCTGTCGACGCCGTGGGGGTTACAGACTTACAAGAGACCTAGTGATATAGCGATTGGGGTAGGATTGTTCTCCAACTACTCACATTCAAGACAATTCAGCTAACTATATTGGAGTTCGTTACCAGCAAAGGTCGAACAATGGTGGCAGGTAGCTTTCCAGATCATCACGGGCAGCCTACGCCATATTGGAAGCATCGTCAGTGGCATTTGGTAGCAAACACCCCCACGAACACCCCATTTCAAATCTTCTTTTCTCCATCCGCCCATGGAATACCTCTCATCGCTGCCCCCACACTACCAAAGACTGATAACGGCCTTTCTCCGCCGATAGAAACACCACTTGGTTCTATGCCACGCTTCAACCCGCTCCACAAATTGCACTACTCCTCAGCCTCTCTCGAAAACGTCACAGAAGTATATGTCTCTAAAAGTAAAAATGAAAAGGACAACGGTGTAATTCGACACTTTGACATGGAAAACAGCCGTATGAACGAGACTACATACAACAAAGTCACGGGGTTACTCTTCAAGTACGCAAATGGCAACGAGGCAACCGTTGGATGTTTTCGATTTGACTGGTGTGAGCCGTCTCTTGTGGCGAAGGATTCGAGGGGGTTATTTGTTGGAACAAGGCCTGGAAAGATAATGCAAATCCCACCTCACGTGGCAGTTGTCGATGTCACACCTTCAGAGACTGAAGATGAATGGACATGGATAGAATTGCCTTGGACTGGGACCGTTGAGTGGTGGTTCAACCCTGATAGCCTTGACACTAGCCTTACACATAGTCCATAGATGGGGCTAACGACTTTGGAGTTATTTGAAAGCCTGGAAGGAAATATTGTATCATAAACCAAGGAATTTATTTGTGCCTTAAATGAATTTAATTACTGGAATTTAGTATAATTCTTTTTTATTATAATTATATTACAGTAACTTATATAATTATTCTATTATCCTTTTAAAAGAATGTCTTTTTTAGCGTTATGTATTATGCAATGCGTTATGCTAAATAGTAAGCTTACTCCCTCAACCTCCTGCCAACATAAATCTAACGCCTTTCTTCCACTTTCTCACTTCACGAAACTCAATTCTCCCATAGCACAGCAACTTGACTCAATACGCCATGTCTCAACCATACATTTCCAACTTCTACCGCATCTGGTTTACCTGGGTAGATCCCATCGCACTCATCCCAACCGTCTACGCTCTCATATTCACTCCAGAATTCGTGCTCGACGGCTTCATCCCACTCAGCACGTCGCCTTACAACCCAGACCAAGCATTTCTCTTTCACCAACTCGCGGCCCTGTACGCCTTTGTCGGTATCATGCTTGCCTTTGTTCTCCGCGCAAGCTCCGATATCAAAGTCTGGAGGATCATTATCGCCGGTGTGCTGCTTATTGACATTGCTATTATGGCCAGTGTTTATGTGAGCATGAAACAGCAGGGACGGTCAGAATTTGCCATGCTTCGATGGCAGGATTGGGGGAATTACATTTTCACTGGATGGGTTGCTATCGTGAGGGCTTTGTTCTTGGCTGGGGTTGGAGTCGGTGGTGTGAACAAGGGAAAGATTGCCTAAGAGCTCTTTGCAGGATATGGGATAATTCCATCGTTGTTCTCGGAGAAAATAACGGTTCATCGGTTTTATTCGTTATCTTGATCGGGTTTAGGCCTGTACTGTTGTATATTATTCTGCATACAAACGAAGAGAAAATTAACTGACGACAGCATAAGTCATTGTTCCCCTCGTCTGTTCTCATCGCAACGCCCAAGGAAATTCAGTCACTGAATCATAGGAGCCCTGCGTCTGCCATACTGAACAACCACTGTGGTCAAGTTACAGAACAACAGACTAACTCTTCTGGTAACAGGGAAATCTGCCCTATATAATTAGTACTCGCTTTGAAGGGCTAAAGTTTTCTCTTCTTCTCATCAACAATCTCATCAAGATCTTTGATTCTTTCCACCCAACTCACACCATAAACTTACAACGCTAACGTTTGCAGCAGAACCAGAAACACCCTTCAGCTGTTGCACCTGCATTATCTTTCTAACCCAGTATTCACAGCCGCCAACATGCGCAGTCAATCTCCCCCTCGACGCGGTGAGACTTTCGAGCACATCTTCTGCCCTACTCTCCTCTTTGGCCTGGACCGTCTCCGCGATGGTCTAGAGTATTTCTACGGTCGCAACAATTTCACCGTCGTCGGTGACATTATGCAGTTGACCGTCCGCGTTCGTCTTCCTATCCCGGGGGACCTTGTTGCGACCCTTCAACGCGAGGGGTATCTTCGCCGTGAGCCTCTTGAGGACCTTCCCAAGGCTGTCAGGGATCGCATCAAGGCGAATGGATGGTATCAGATGCAGCCCTATGACCAGGAGCAGCGTAACTCTGGATGGTAGATTTTGAGAGGAGCCAGACGACTCGTGCGACTTGATGAACCTCGCCTTTGGCTGGACCAGAGAGCTTGAGAATGTGTAGGTTGTAACAGTGGCTAGACTCAGAAGACTTGCGAACAAGTCTGCAGGATTATCTAGAGCAGGGATCTCTGGACAGTCCGCCAAGTACATAGACAAAGAGTATAATTGACAATTTTTTATACTAGACCTTTTCCTATTTTCGAGACTAACATGTGATTTACTATGAAATAACTAGCTATATGAGAATAGTGTAGATCAGAATCTCGTGCAATTACTGAGAAGTAGCAAGTAAAGGCTGTGTAGAAACAGTGATTTTGCATGCTGTATTGCCAAGATGTTGGCCCAAAGGCGTGGCCGCGGTTATAAACCCACTAATTTGACTCTCGTGTATCGTCAGGTCCTATAGTTTAGTGGTAATGACGTCGGATTTTGATAACATCAGAAGCCTTCCGAAGACCCCGGTTCGAACCCGGGTAGGACCTCGCTTTTTGCCTCGTCATCATTTTGACCCTGCAGAATTGTGTCTCTTTTTACAGCCAAACTTTTCCCGCTTTGGCACCACTGGTCCTATAGTCTAGTGGTCATGACGTTGGATTTTGATCAACCTCAAAGTCTTCCAAAGACCCCGGTTCGAACCCGGGTAGGACCTCATTTTTGGTTTTACGTCCATGATATTTTCCAGCTTTTGCCTTGTCCATTTTATCTTAGTTAAGTCTCTTTTTTTTTGTCTTTCTTTTGCAAAGTTGGTAAATATGCTCGTAATAACTGTTGGTTACTCCCGTAGAGCTACTTCAAGACTATGCAAGATAAAGCTATCACGAAGTCTATCATCATGCAGGTCGCGAGCTCAGCCATTCAGATCCTTAGTGCTTTGGTTTAAATGACACTGAGCGGCTTCAGCAAGCGCGTACTGAAGAAAGGTGACTTGCTGTGTTTCTGTAAAATTCTTGAGTGCGTTTCCAAGCTTTCCCTATTGAGTTGCAAATATGTATGTAACTTTCATATTGATATTGCGTACATTTCTAAAGTTTCCTGCGTGGATATCTCGTATGGATATAAATAATCTAGCAGTAATAGCTATTCTATCAGCAGCAAGCAATCTATTCTCATCCAAAACTCCTTCTCCATTATCAGAAATTCAGAATCATACCCAACCAAACCCAAGGTTACAAAACTGGCCATATCAAACTCATCCTACAGCAGAAGCACCTTATTTGTAATTATAACCCATCAAATACCCGATGTCTACTTCCATGGCCATAATTTGGGACAAGCTTCCCAAGGAGCTTCGAAATCTAGTTCTCGAGCACCTCACCGATGATACCGTGGCAAACTATGCCACTGTCTGTCTGTTCAACATGGCAATTCTTTTTCGAGCGCCATTCAATGCGACATGTCAAAGTCAGAATGTTCGAACTTGGAACATTTCAACGTATCTTTTCCGTCCAGCGCAGAAGAATGTGTCTTCGGCATCTCCGTTTCGCACTCGACCAGCTCAACCCATCTGCTGCATCATGTCCTCTAGGGAGAAGGGATTGCCGATAACGATAACCATCACCACATTCTTCGTGTCGACACCAACTCCCATGGCAGTAGTTGCCAGAATCACAGACCCTTCCCGTTCCCACTTCTTGAAGTTGTGCATTCGCTCTTCGTCGCCTAACACTGCGTGGTAACGCTGCCATCCGTTTTCATCTGCCAGCCTCTCCACTTCCGCCCTGTCCGGGCAGTAAACGATCGCCTGTTGGCTCTTCTCTGTCAGCCGGTGCAGGTATTCCTTGGCAGCCATGACATCAAGTTTGCCGTCAAGGGATCACTCTGGAGTTGGTTGCTGATCGTGGAAGCTACTGGCAAAACCTGGCGGAACAATTCCAATCAGGCTCTGATATCATCTTCAACGGACGCGTCTTCAATGCTTCTCAACAAGATCTGTATAGGAAGTTTGCAATGAGAAACTTTGAATTCTGGCTTGAGTTTAGTACGCATGAACTCGCCAGAGTTCCATTGCCTCAGGTTTCAGCCATTACCGGTTTGTTAATCCCGCGTGGTACTCGAATCTTCACTTCTGAAAGCCTCCTGACTATCATGGCGAGTCTCCCCGCTCTGAAGACGCTGTTGTTGGAAATCAAGTTTTTCGTACATCCACACACTCACGAGTACTTTTTTGAAGAGCTCTCAAAGGATGTAGGAACTTGGTCATATCAGCTGGAAAACATTCGGATCAAGCTCTCTTTATCCATGCCTAGCACAAGATGGTTTCCGCTTTGTTCTCCCAACCTCACTCCCCTTGCCACAGCTTTAGCCCGAAGGGCCCAGACTCTCACCCGACTCGACGTTGGCCACCATATCGATGCTGTTGAGTTCTTTCGATCACAGGAACTCCATGGCAGATGCCGCGACCTGGAAATTCTCACAATCTGGTCGTTGCACCAAATTCTCGACGACGACCAGCTGCCTGATGAAGTCGCGTTTTTCCGACTAGTGGCTAATGCAATAGCTAAAATGCCCAATCTGCGGGTCTTTTTACTTTATAGTGTAGACAACCAGAATGCTACTCTTCTAAGCTATGAGTCCAAAGGGGGTAGATCCAAGGTCGAATTGCGATGGAGCTGGTCACGGTCTGCGCCGCTGGATCAGGGTACGAAGGACTGTTTGCGAGACATTGCAAAGAATTGGAATGGTTCTTGGGAATACAGGTTTGGACAGCGAGATATTTACCAGGTTGATAATTCAATTGATGAGATGACTCAAAAGCTAGAAGCCTTGGGCATCTCTTAGGTTTCACGATAGCAGCTTGCTTCTCATAATACATGAGTGGTTGTTCGAGTGAAGGGGTCTTAAAACCTTAGCAACTAGAGGCCTCAGCCATAATATCATTAAAAGTTACATATTGCTATCTACTATTATACGTTTAAATATGCAAAAGAACGCAATCTCATCCAGAACCTCTTAAAAAGGCACAGGGACGTTGCGCTCAAGGTATCCAAACCACTTAGGCAGACGTCGCTTGGAGGGGGCATCAGCGCATCGCTGAAGATCCTCAATAGCACTAGCCCACTTGACAAGCTCGGCCTCAGCCCAGGCAGTCTGCATGATAGCAAGACCAAAAGGCATGCCAGAGTCCTTGGCGTAGCCACCGGGGATGGTAATGACGGGATAACCGGCCTGAGCAGCGATCTGAGGGGCCTGGGCGACTTGGGGAGGGACAAGAAGACCGGAGAGCTTCTTGCCCTTGTAGGTGAGGGCATCGTTGATACCCTTGCGGCAAGACGTCTGGCAGAATTCGAGGGCTTGCCAGTAGGTCTCGTCTTGCACGCCCTTTGTCTTGAGAGAGGCGAGGAAACCGTCTTGGCCGGAGGCGAAAGCGGGAATACCCTTGCCGTCCTTGTAAGGATAGCCACCCTCAACACCGTCGTACTTCTTGTTAAACCTAGCAACTGTTAGTCATGTTCGACGAGGTTGATGTTGAGATACTGACTCGACAATGTCCTTAAGATTGCGGACCTTGGTGTTGCTGACCTCGCTGAGGTAGGTCTCGATGTTTCGGTAGAAGTCGACCTTGATGTAGGTATACTCAGACTCGTTGGGGAAGCCTCGAGCAGTACCATAATCCCAGTTCCATCCGGTAGGGCTGACGAGGGTCTCGTAGTTGGTGATCTCGGTTCCGTTGATGATGGTAGCGCCAGCATCCTTGATCAGCTCAACGAGCTCAAGAAGCTGAGACTGCATGTCCTCATCGGCAAGGGCCCAGAAGCTCTTCCAGGGAAGGCCGAAGGTGGCGCCCTTGAGAGCCTCCTTATCAGTGAGGAACTGGGCGTAACCACCCTTGGGGGTTTTGGACTTTTGGGCGGAGGTGTAGTTGTCGCGCTTGTCAACACCGTAAATAGCATCGAGAACGAGAGCGGCATCCTTGACGGTACGGGCGAAAGTACCGACAGAGTCTTGGTGCTCACTCTCAGGAATGACACCAGCACGAGATGTCAGACCAACGGTAGGCTTGAAACCAACGAGGGCGTTGCGGTTGGCGGGGTTAATGACTGGAAGAATGTTAGCTTCAGGATAGCCACAGCCATTGGGTTCACTCACCACTACCATCAGTCTCAGTGCCCAGAGAAAACGCAATGACATTAGCACCGACACCAACACCACTGCCAGAAGAGCTACCACCAGGATTAACAGTCAAGTTATAAGCGCTGCGAACCTGACCACCACGACCAGAGTAACCCTCGGAGTAATCGTTGCTGCGCATGTCAGCCCACTCGCTCAGAGCAGCCTTGCCGAATAAAACAGCACCAGCGTCGCGGAGCTTCTTGACGACGTGCGCATCGCGGGGGACAACGTTGCCGAGAAGAGCCCAGCTGCCGGCCGTGGTCTCGAGGCTGTCCTTGGTGGCAATGTTGTCCTTGACGGTGAAGGGAATGCCGTGGAGAGGACCGCGGACCTTGCCCTTTGCGCGCTCGGCGTCGCGCTCTGCTGCAATTGCGAAGGCATCGGGGTTGACCTGCAAGACGGAGCTGCGCATTGTTAGTAGTGCGCGCATGAGGTACTAATCGCATCAATTGGCAGCGCAATTGGCGATACTAGGTCCAGAACTTACTTGATGTACTCCCCCGTCTGGTACGATCGCATGAGGTAGCAAGTGACCAGCTGAACAGAAGTGAGCTTGCCAGCCTTCATAGCATCCTGCATCTCTGTAAAGGTAGCCTCCTCAAGCTTGAACCCATTGCAATTCGCCATGGGGAACAAATCAGACGATCCAACATTCTTCTCCAAAGGGAGCATGTTGGCATTGTACGAGAAGAGAGGCTCAGCATTCTTCTTAGGTGTAGCGCTCACGCCCTGACTGGCGATGAGGCCTGTGGCCAACGACAACCCGAGAAGCTTCATGGTGGATGATGGATGGATGAGCTACAGAAAGGCTGTGATGTCAAAAGAAGGAAGAGAAGGATGGAGGGAATACTACGCTGTTTTGTTTATTCCCTTGAAGAGAACAAGGGTCCCCCAGAGGCGAACTGAACTTGAACTGAACTGGCATCGGCGAAGACGCGGAGGAGGCGGAGTTGACTTCAGTCACCAGTGGCTGCCGGGAACCGTTCAGCCGCTAAAGAACTCAACTGAAGTTAGTGAAATATCATGTCATGACCTCCAATTTGCCCATGTCATGTCACTGGAACGGTTCCCCGATTCCCAATTGCTCCCCAAGATTACCGCGGATCGACCATGCCGAGAGCTATTCAGCGGACTCGGGACCCTGAAGGCCAGACGGACTGCGCCGCCAGGGCACTAAAATATTAGTGGGTTGAGCTTTGCGGTAGGCCTAAACTCGATTCAGGCATTGATGGGTTCCTAAAAGTCGCGCAGATTGATAATGGTTTCTCGAATTTGGTTCGGTTCTGCCGAGTTTGATGGAAAGTGAAAACGGTTTTGGAAGGTGCAAAGATTTTATTACGAAAGAAGAGGAGTTCTTCTAGAAATTAAATGTCAATGGGTTTGACGTGCATGAATTGTGCATGGAAGCGGCAGTGACATTCATTTCAATGCATGCGTTCAAGATGCGTCTGCAAGGGAGGGGGGGAGATTCAGGAACCGAACATGTATGTAGAAGCAAAAGAGAGGCACGGAATATAATTAAAAAAAAATAAGCCTGTCTCTATATTGTTGTTTCATCAAGAATAGAATCCGTATAAGAACTCCCGCTGGATCATATATTTCCTGAATGCCATTCCGCTTATCCTTCTTTTCCCAATAATGGATATGTATACAAACTGCACGTTATTTCCATGACCGTCCAGCATCGCTCCCGGTTTTCGAGCCCTGCGTATCTTCTTTTATTCTAAAATCCACTTGTACTAAGATTCCATCTGCGCTGTTCTCACTATTGTTATCCGCTGTGACATTGTTCGTTCGATACGTCTTTATTCCCTCCGCCGACGTATCGCGACTCGTTAGAACATCGTGTTCGGGGCGGAAATGGAGTGATCGCAGCGCCGTACCGCCCTTGGAGCTGTGTTGTTGTCCGTAGCGTGATTTTCCTGTGCTGTCGCCTTTGGTGATGTCTCGTCGGAGGACGAACTTGTCGAAGAGAGGCTTGACGCCGGGGACTGAGAGGGCGATGAGCGTGGCGCCGATTTCGCTGACTTCGATGGCCAACATGGGATTGTCTGTGAAATATTAGACAATTGATACAATAATGTAGGTATGGTCTGGTTGGTATTGACTTACAAGCCCAAGACATGTCGGTGTTCCATTGACCTTCAATGACAAACACAAGACGGGTGATAGAGATGGCAATGACACTAATACCCGGCAACAGAATACAACCAAGCTGTATCTTTCTCTTCCTGGGCATCTCCAGTACTCGAAGCATCACAATTGGGATTCCAAAAAGTAGCAAGTCGCAAATAAGCGACACCGACGAATTGACGCTATACACCAATCCCCATTGCAAACATGTGTACTTGTCGAACCCGGGCTGCCATTCATACGGCCAAAGTCCCGTAACAGGCGTACAATGAAACACAATAAGAAAAAGCTGCGGTAAGAACCCAGCGACCAGGATTCCGAAGACGATCTTGATCGAGAGTCGTAGGCCGTCGTGAACAGCGCAGAGGCGGTGGTAGAAGGCCAAACCTGACATTCGGCAGAACAAGAGCGCGATCGTGTAGATTATGTGAGCGACGAAGTCGAGGACTTCGGTCTGTTCAATCGTCGGCATGTCGAGAACATATTGGATATACTCAAAGTGTCGGCCAGAGCCCATCTGGATGAGCTTGATGCACAGGCCAACAAATACTACCAGGCATATCTAGCCGATCTGTCAGTTTGACGATGCTACACCAGTGGGGGGATCGACACCCGCGATGGGTCTAACGGAGGAATCTAACCGAGTGGGCAACCTCGCGAAGGAAGAAAAAAAACTCACCCATGATAGTAATGACAAGGCATCGTCGAGTCCAAAGCGACGGATGAGGAGTGATCGTGATGCACATCGTCCAAGAACAATGATACTTGTTAGAACTGTAACGAAGATGATACCCGCAATAGCTGGGGCGTCTTTCGTCTCGTCGAGGTACGCAGCTGTTATCTCCTTGGGAACTCTGCCAGCGGCAATGGCCTGGGCGACCTTTGGATCCGTCATTGCGAACGAATTGGGGTGTAAGTTATGTTAGATAGTCAAGACGCCATCAAGAGAGCGGCCATCAACACCATTGATGTCAGACAAGGAACGGAACTAGAGAAACGAAGATCGAGGGTGGTTTAAACCCTTATACCAAGCCAAGCTCTTAATTACTACCTAATACCTAATGCCTTGGTCTAGGGGATCTTCTCTCTGGGCACCACAGTTTTCGCGACCGAAGTCCAATGCAACTCCACCTGTAAGCCAGTATTATCCGAGTGGGAGAAGAAGTAAAGTCGAGTCGCGGGACGCGGAACAGGAGACCCGTGCGGAAGCTACGGCACACATCGTTAGCAGATTTATCACTATTATCATGGTCTCTTGGCTATTTGCTCAGAGTTTTTTGGGGGTGCAAATTAGCCCACCCACTTGTTTCGGGACTGTGCTGGAAACTTGCACCGAGGTGGTGTGTCGATGGGTTCTGGAATGGTTTAGTTCAAACGCATGTGGCTGCGCGAGGCCTGGATAGGCAGGGCGACTAGATAGTGACACTTGTGGCTTGAAGCAGAGTTTTAGGGTGCGGAGTGCTGCAGGTTTAGGCGATTGATATGAAAAGAAGCATTCGTATTCTTTGAGCTGACGAGGGATCGGCATTGGCAGAACTTGGTGAACCAACAGCCTGAGCAAAACATGTCACTTCCACGATGTGAAAGCACGTCAAACTCTAATCTGTGATACCAGAGCCGTAGCTGCGGAATCATTACCCAGTTTTATCAGTGCATCCCCTGGACTCGACATTGCACTAGCTGGGTCCCATCAAACTTCGGTTACAGAATGTAACGCTCCATCAACCATGTCCCTGGAAATACAGAGCGTCCACGCAGACGGAATTAACTTGGATGTCGATCTGCAAGACAATTCGATTGGTGAATCGACACCTCATTTCAGTTGGCTCGAGCGGAATGGTTCCTGGCATCGCCAAGCACTGTCCTCAGCCCTTCCAGCATCTTTCGATGGCGCAAGCGTGCATTCCTTCGGTTTGCCTTCGGTTTCATGGCTTGATTAGGGGATTAACGACCATTCCGATGACATTCTTTCGAGTCATGGCAGAACAATTCTCTCTTCATCTGACAAACCCCAAGTTAAGATTGAAAATTCTCAGCCGCCACTAAACATAACCGTCAGTCTATGCCCCGAATGGCTAACTCAGCCCAGGGCTCCCGCCTTTAGTCAATGGAAATGCCCGGCCCGGTTGATCATATTCTTGGCTCGGAGTTTTGACCTTTTACCCCAAAATCGTACCATTTTTTTATATTCCGCTGTTACAGCAGAAGCAATCACAACCTAATGCAAAAGCCATTTCCATCGTCTGCATATACAACATGCCAATGCTGACGCCTTTCATTGATGCATCCAGAAGGATTGTCATCCTGGTTTGCTATTATGCAATTCTTGTTCTCCTGAATCACTAGCTTCAGGCTAAAATCCCAGCCGCATTGGATTTATCAACAGCTTCTTTTCTTGTACAAGCTTGAAAACCGGGGTGTTGCAGTTCGGCGAGCAGCGGAATGTCATGACAGCGGCCAACTCAGACTTCCAGAATATGTCTGCATGTGAATCTGGTCTGAGCTTGTGGCGACTTGATTATATCAACCAGCCTTTTTCCACTAAGTGACCGACCAAGCCCTACGCTATTTGATAACTAAGGATGTAAGTTATCGGTCTCCATGAAGCTAAGAAACGGTGGCCATAATGTAATTATTGTAGTACGTATGCCTTAGCCTTACAGGGCAGCTCGTGCCGGGCAACACACAGCCTGGCGCACTTGAGGTCCACAAGTAGAACATCCTGAGCTCCCGTGCGTGCATCACCATATCTCTATCCTTTCCACTTCTCCTGTTCGGGCCTCTTCCACGATTTCTTGCATAGGTCGAGAAGACCAGCAGTCCCCAACATAGACAAAACGATCGTCTATTCTCCGTATCAACGAAAGACGAAAGTGTCCTGGGATCAGAACCACCTGGTCCCCTTTCTCTGCCACTCGTGGAATTACCACAAACTCCCCGCTTTCCGTCCAACAGACCCTTGGCTGTGTGTTCAGAAAGAGACCAACATCTTCGTGAACCGTTTCCTTCTCCAAGTCTTCCCAAAAAGAGTCTGTGTCCCTTATCCGAGAAATGAACTCTTGACAGTCCCGGGCGATGTTGTCTTTTTCGTTGAAATTCTGTTGCAATCCATCATCCGCCTGTTTCAGCACCAATTCATTCAATTCATTTAACATGAACTCTGCGGTTTCCCCGGCTATCTTGAATGCCTCGTCATCAACTCCCCCCTCCTCGTCCACCGATACCTCGTCTAAAAACAGGAGGTACTGGAATATTCGCGTCAGTCGAATGACCTCGGGCGATTCCCATACGTCCATTTCGGGATTCTCATTTCCGAAAGCACGGGTAAGTTTTAGCAGTGGATGAGGATGTGCTGAACTATTAACAAGTTGGCATATCATCCTGCATACAGACGAGACAAAGTTAGACCAAGCATTTGGTGATGAATCCAAGGATGGGCTTGACTGGACAACCGTAGTAATAAAAACCGCAGGGCAAATCAAATGATTTCCATGAATGACTGCAGCTTCTAGATTATTCCACTCATCCGGGGGGTAAGGTTCGCTCTGGTAACCTTTGAATAGATGATCTGGATCTGCATCCGTGATATACTGTTGAGCAAAATTGAAGGCCCAGGTCGGTAATTCATATTGTTGGCTCTCGTCCTGATAACGGAGGCCCGCTCCTTTAAGGAACATGAGAGGAGAAAAGTCAAGAGAAGCTGACTGTAATAATTTGAGAATCTCGGCGCAAGCATCCATGTATACTGAGGCGACAGATGTATTGTTGGTATAATCTGGCTCGATGCTGAGTTTGGTTATTCCGAGCAATGCATAAACGTGATCCTTTGGATTCTTAGCGCCAAAACGCCCGCCAGTAAGAAGAGTGATGCATCGCATCAGTTGAAGAACAGTTTCATTTAAGCCTATTCCTTGGTGGACATAACATCGTGCCCAGTCGACCATTACCAATACTCGGAAGTGGTCGTCACCCGAATGCCAAAATTCGTGGTTGGTATGATTGGGTCTTGCCTTTAATTCCGCTGACCTGAGGGCTCTCACGTAAGACTGTGCTTTTAAAAACTCGTCCAAGGGAATTGAGGAAAATCGGTGGACTACAACGGGTCGATTTGCGAGTACCAGTTCTTGAAATACCCACGCCCGTTGCCAGTAGTTCAACGTCAGGACACTGAACAGGGCCTCCTTAGCCTCATTGAATTGGTGGGAACCCATGGGGTAGTTTTCGTCTAGAAATGGATGTTCTAGAACCCATTCCAAGTCAAGAGATGGTTCGCTTCCAGGGGCGAGTTCGTACTCAAATGCCGGGAGGATGAGACCGCGTTTGAGAGCCGACTTCGCGATTCTTTCGCAAGTTTCAAACGCCAGGTGGATATCCGACTCTTGAGCCTCAATATCCAGACACGAAAACACCAGCTCTGCAGCGGGATAGATGAAGCTCATCAGCTGGACTTGATGACCTTTCTCTACATCATCGTCTTGGTTGATGCACAATGCGTCTGCCCAAAGCAGACAAGACCCGGGCTCCCTCTGAGGAAATTCTCGTTTCCAGTGATACGGCACATACTCGAGGGCATTTGCCAAGGTGGGTGTGATGGTTTTTTCAACGCCGTTGACGACAATCTTTTCGGTATTTCCTGTATCACCCCAGAGGTAGGATAGAGCACTGAATCTGGGATTATCATCGAGCGAGACAGTGGTGAGATTGCAGACAATCTTCGGTTTGGTGGAGATGATCTCAATGAGTCTGATTTCTCGTCGCGATCGGTCTAGTGGTGTGTATAGTTGGCGCTCTATGTTGGTAGGCGCATCAGTTCCAAAATTGGATCCGTCATCTTGTGTGTAGTCTTTGTGGGATTTTTGCGTTGTAGTATATTTTCTTGAGAAAAAAACAGGAGACAGGATGTTTATCCCTCGGGGTCTTGTCTTGCAATGTAGCCTTAGGTAGCTGTAACGCATATTGAGGTTCAATCGATTCATGATGCCCTTGTGGAGAAAAATACTGTGTTTTTCATTATCTGAGACAGCCTGAAGCTACCTCCGTCTTGTACAACCTCAGTCCTGACCTGGTTGGGGAATAAATAAATGAAGGAAGGATACAATACTCTGATGCTGAAACGATGAGGCGACCTGTTATTTTGACCAGGCTGTGCAAAGGAAAACTCGGGTATGGTACGGACTATCCTCAGCCTAACCTATTCCATATGTAGCCTAAGAACTAGGTATAGGAAGTGTTTATTATTTTTTTTCTTCGGGATTTTCTAATTTTAAAAATCTCTCTATAGCTAGAATTATAAGTAATACGATTTACATTTACATTATTAGCCTTATTATTCAGCAGCCTTCATAGTCTTATTATTTATTTCACATATGTAAAGTCACTATAAAACTTGATCAGTCTATCAGATATGAGGCGTCTCAGTTACTATAAATTCAGCACCGCAAATAGGACTCTAGTTATTTACGTCTACGGGGCACTTGACTTAGGAGTGATGCATTCTGGATTTAAAAATGCTCTTGCGAAAAAAGAATTAGGTATCTGCTAAATAGTTCCAGATTACCAGGCATTGGCCACTTGGTATTCTATCAACACCGTAAAGTCTTAGACTATCCAGCTAACCTAAAGAAACAACCTCAACATTAGTTAGGTTTTGTCCTTGTTAACTAAATCAGGGAAAAACTCACCTAACGGCCATGAATAGAAATGCCGAATAGTAAAATGTAGTTCCGGAACGCAAAGAATAGTCTCAAGACTAACATGCACCAGTGCAGCTGTACTAGAAAAGGCAACAATAGCACAACAGCTGCTGCTGCAAGGTCAACGTTGATGTAAACGCAAGCTTATCGGCATCTCCAAATTGTGTGGCAATTGAGAGGATTATTTGATAAGGTATCGTACATGATGCTACAGTGTATTAAGAATATATATATTTTCAATTGTGTTAGCTTGATCGACCTGAGATCAGATAAGATTAACCAGAAGAAGAAACATCAGCATCTCCAACAATAACTTGGTACTCAAAGCCAGACGATCCGTTATCTTATCACTCATCTAAACGGTTATCTTGGCGGCTCCATGACCCATACTCCGTAACTAGTTACTAGCCCACGTTTATCTGGTGTGTGAGTCTGTATCCAGTAAATTGTCATGCGCTGATTGTAATCTCCCGTAATTGCGCTGCCCCAAGAGTCAGCCTTGGGATGTAACGACGGGCTGGGATTTTGCATGGGAATCCCATGCCGATGTCAGCAAAAACAGGAACCAACAGTGGGGTTCAATCTACGGTTGGATGTCAGATGTTTGGCTGAGGTACGGAGTACGGGAGAATAAGATGATGATTAATTAACAATGGTCGATGAATCGAACTATTTGAAAAGTTCAGAGGAGTCTCTGTGTGTGTATCCCTAGGTAGCTCGAGACTGCCCATACCATTCGAGGGATCAGTTTTAACCGCGTTGTCAACCTTGATTGCATTTAGTTGCCTTGTTGTTTATCAGGTTTGCGGCCAGCTGAAGTCCAGCCCTGTGGCCTGTGCTGTGTGGGGGGGCTGAGAGGATCTCACTCTGAAACACCGAAGGATTTTGATACCACGCTAAGCCACCCGCTCATCTCAAGTCTTAGTACCTATGCAGGCTATCCTTAGCTAAGTGCCAGCGTGTGCCAGTGCCTGATCCGTCAGTGGAACACCAGCTTACATAGTAATTCTGACATCCCTGCGCGGTTGGCAAGAACTCAATGGAAGGATCGGATCCTTCCTTGCCTTGGCGCGGCATCCGTAGATACCTACGCGTGCTGAGATATCCTATATAGCCTGCATAGCTACTCTTCTCTGTCTTCCAGTTACTATGGGCATCCGGTCGTTTGCTGTCTTTCTCCGATACACTCATTCTTTCTTAGACTGCCGTTTAGTCTAGCCGTTCTTTCCACTAGTCATTCGTTACTGCTAGCCAGTACGCAGGCAGGATGCGTACCACAATTCTTTGCTTTGGCGGCATTGCCTCTCCTTGCAATTGCCCAAGACCCTATCGACCCGGCCATCCCTGTCACCACCTCGTAAGTAACTCGCCTGCAGTCTTTGATACTTCGTTTTTGACTTGATTTAGGACTGTGGTTGACACATCCTCCGGCATTCCTCTCGACTTGGCACCCACTTCTACCGATGCTATCATCGTCCCTGAGAGCACAACGGAAACAGTCCCTGATGTTCCCGACACAACTATTCAGCACCCAGTCTTTCTGGACACCACCACGCAACTTCCCTCTGTTGTAGATAGCTCAACTGAGCAATCTCAGTTGCCCCCTCAAGTCCAAGACACTACCACAGGCCTGCCTATTGCCGTAGACACCACAACTGAGCAGCCCGTCGTCCAAGATACTACTACCCATCTGCCACCACAGGTTCAGGACACTACTACAGAGCTGCCGCCTCCAGTAGTAGACACCACTACCGGCCTGCCCTTTGTCCCAAACACAACCACTGATCTCCCTCTCGTGGATCCAACAACTGAGCCTCTTGCTCAGGGCTCCACCACCGAAGAGCCTCTTCAGAACACAAGCACCGAGCAGCCTGTTGTTCAGGACACTACTACTCAGCTGCCGCCTCCAGCGGTAGACACCACTACCGACCTGCCTGTTGTCCCAAACACTACTACTGATCTCCCTCCCGTGGATCCCACAACTCAACCGTCACAGCCCATCATTGACACAACCACCGATGTACCACCTGCTGAGACCACCACTGAGCAGGCTGCTGTCCAGGATACAACAACCGCCCCTGGAAAGCCTGCTGAGCCCACGACCAAGGGTCAGGATGAGCCTCCCATCACCCAGGCTCCTGTCCCAACCACTGCCGCCCCCGCTGCCACCTCTAGCGTCTCCTCCGTCTCTTCTCAAGTCGCAGCCTTGATTCCTATCATCAACCAATGGAAGGATGACCCCGAGGCCCTCAAGGATGACACAAACAAGCAGGTCGAGGATACTCGCGATGATATCATTGCTGTCATCGTCTCACTCGGTGGTAAGCCCGACGTCGGATGTGCTGGCAAGAAGAAACGAGGTCTTTTTGGTCCTATTGGCGATATCATCAACAACCTTGCCTGCCTCGCTGAAGATCTCACCAAGGTATCGGGCAACATCATTGCTGGCAACGTCCCCGCTGTTACTGGTGCCGTCTCTGGTGTTGAGGCCAAGAATGACGAGCTGACCGAGGAGGAGAACGAAGACGAGGATGATTCGACCAAGGAAAAGAGTGAGGAGCAGGAGTCGACCAAGGAAGAGACCACCAAGAAGGAGTCTACCACTGAGGCGCCCACCACAACGGAGGAGCCTACAACCACCACTGAGGCTACTACTACAACCACAGGTGACATGAGACCTTGTGCTTCTGATTCTTGTGGCGGTGGAAACTCTTGCCCAATGGGGGGTTCAGGTCCTTTGAGTGGTGCCGAGATGGGTATCAAGGCCACGGGACCCGGTGACTGCAAGACTATCGAGACTACCACGACCGACGGTGACCTTCCCACCGCGCCGGGCACCTTGGGAGACTTTTCTGTCACTGAGCCTACCGGTCGTCCTGAGTCAGGAGTCCAGGAGAAGCGAGACGTCTCTCCTCGCGCCTTCGCCGATGATACTTCCCCCAATCCCCTCTACGTCATGGGCTTGACTCCAATTTGGGTCAGTCAAAATGGACTCACGTCTGGTCAATGGTTTAACTTCCCTATCGCTGGTCAAGCGTCTGCTGGAGTTAACGGAATCTATGGCTGCACTGCTGTTATTATTGCGTCGCAGAAGGGTGTCTATCTGTCTCACATCTGGGAGAACCCTGGCTTCATTGATGATGCTTGGAGCTCTACTAGCGATGAGTTCTTCAACACTAATGTTTTCGAAGCCCTCCGCGACGGTACAAACGATGCTCTAAGTGTCACTTCTCTCATCGGCACAGACGACAACCCGGGCGTTCTCAACGCTATTTACTCCCCCAAGGTCTTCATTCTTACCCCCCTGACCGACGCTATTGACCCAACCGGTGTAACTACAAGACTCCGTTACCAAGATCGTGCCCAGGGTCTGGCGAACAACCTTGCACGTGTCATTCCCGGCTCCGGAGGTGAAGGCTATCTCCTCGGTTACAGACGAACCAACCAGTATCTGTCTACCGTTGACCCTGGATACTTCGGCCGTGCGGTCTTGGAGGTTGACATGCTTCAGAAGGTCCTTGTCAGCCGTCATGATCCCAATGGTCTCGGTTTGGCTGTTGGCCGATGGAGGCTCTGGGTTGAGGACCAACTCATTACCGTTCAGGACTTTTGGGTCCCAGACGTTCCTAATCCTCCTGCTGGTGCACAGAAGCGTGAGGCCAACCCCAATGACGAATGTCTGATCGGTGCCGGCTCTACAGGCATAACATCCTCAGGTCCTAGCTCGACCGAGGTCAAGACCGAGACCACAGAGACTGGCACTACCGATGCTGTTATTACTACTACTAAGGCTGCTGAGGAGTCTACCACCACTAAGGACTCCGAGACCACTACCGTTGACACTTCCGTTGCCGAGACCACCACCAAAGCTGGTGAGACTACAACCACAGCCGAGACCGAGATCCAGACCTCAGGTCCTGCCACCACCACTCCCAGTACTTTCCTTACTACTACCAGACCTAGATCTGACACAGATACCATCACTTCGGGATCAACTGACCTCGCCACTACCACTGCTCCGACCCGCACCTACTACCCTTGCCGTCCCTATGGTGGCCCTCGTGTGGCCTCGGCCTACTGTCAGTGCGAGACTACTTTCTCTGGAAAGCATTATGTTGCCACCACTTCAATGGTTGATAACAGCTGCGATGCCTACACCGAATTCCCCTCCAAGATCGACCCTGCCACTGAGGCCCCTCCTCCTACCGATCCCCCTATCAACGAGCCTCTAACCAAGACCAATGACGGCACTGTCCTGGCGTGGTCTTCTTACAAGCTCGAGTATGGTCAGGTCTATAAGGACGTCACTGTTACTTGGTCCATGGGCCTTGGACCTGTCAGGACGATCGCTACCCCTGTTCCTACGCAGACTGCCGTTGATAACGACGGAACTGGCCAGTGTGGCACTGCCGATGGCCTTTCAAAGAGTGGTCTTGGTGATGCTTGCGACCGTGCCATTAATGAATTTGAAGATGACACCATCTACACGGGCTACACTACTCGATATAGCCGTTCTACGAAGGGTCTCTTGATGGCCGCTTCTTTCGGTCAGGCAGCTTGCATTGCCAAGTTCAGCTGTGATGACTACGGTATTGGTATGAGCGGTAAGCTTATCAAAGAAGCTCGCGAGCACGCCAAGGCCAACGACAACATCTGGATGTGTGGACACATTAAACTTTCCAACTCTTGCAGTGTAGTTATGGACTACTGCACAAACTGCAATAATGAGGGTTAGAGTAATTGGTTGCACTTTGGAGTTAACTGATAACCTTAATCATATTACTTAGAATAGTTGGAAGAAGGTTTATCAACTTGCGCTTGCCAATAAATCTTTTAATTTGTCCTTTCCGGAGTGTAAATAGTTTACAAACTTTACCTTGTCACTCAAATCGACTCTACTTGGTGGCCCCAACTTATGGATCTGACCTGAGGTCAGGGCTGGCCACAGAAATTATAGCAGGAATATATTGATTCTACATCTATGAAGAAGTTGCTATGTCTCTAACTGTTGCCTTTGATACAATTGAACAAGGTACTATGTAGCATGGACAAAACAGCAAGGTAGGCAAATAATACATCAACCTCTTGATATAGTTTTCAATAGGTGCCTAATTTTTGGTAGCCTCAATACATAGGTATGAGCGTTGAAAATCTCCTCCAGATTGTTTGCCTAATCGAGCCTGGTAGAATTGTTATATGATCGGCATATATTTTTGATGCCGGAAATATCAACGTCCCCGCTTGAACCACAATGAATCATCCTTGTGACTATTCAATTCACCTTCGTCTCCTTGAAACTCCATCTCTCCACTCCTTCTTTGAAGGCTGGACTTCCTTCTTTCGGTTTCAATACTATACTTACTGTTGTCTCCGGGCTATCCGTAGAGACCATGGCATCGGGATCTAGCCCAGGAAGAAAACCCCGCGTAGTCGTCCTGGGAAAGCCTGAATTCATTGGCGATGAGTACATCAAAGATTTCCGCAAGGATTTTGACTATGCTGTGAGTGAAAAATCCTTCAAGATAACGGGTTCAACTCATTCTAGACTTCGGTCCTTGAAGCAAACTCAGGTATGCTAATCAACTAATACCAGGTCCTTGACGCAAGCAACCGTCAAGAGGCGATAGAAAGGCTCCCTGTAATGATCAAGGAACATGGCCCGGTTGACGCATTCATCGTTAGAATGGGCAGACCTCCTTACCGTCCTTTTCAAGATATCTTCGAACACCTCACTCCGCACTGCAAGATCATCTCTTCAGCAGCAGCCGGCTACGACGATCTTAGTGTCGACTGGTTGACTCAAGAGGGTATTTGGCTGACCAACAGCGTTGATGCCGTCGCTGAGGCTACCGCCGATATGGCTCTCTTTCTCATCCTGGCGGTTGTAAGAGATACATACCGTGGGGAGCGTGCTTTGCGGGAGGGTAACTGGAGAGGCCCAGTCGTGCCAAGCAGAGATCCTTCAGGCATGACACTTGGTATCATTGGTATGGGAGCGATTGGGAAGTATCTTGCCAAAAGAGCTGTCGTTTTCAACATGCGGATCAAGTACTATAACCGTCGACAGTTGAGCGCTGAGGACGAGGCAGAGTACAACGCAACCTATTGTCCATCTTTGCACGACTTACTCTCTCAGTCAGACGTTGTCTCAGTGAACTGTCCTCTCACCAAGGAGACTGAAAATCTCATTTCAACCGAAGAATTTGCAGCCATGAAGGATGGTGCTTTCATCGTTAATACTGCTCGTGGAGCCATCATAAGCGAAGCTGCACTTATAGAAGCCCTCGAAAATGGAAAGATTACCCGGGCTGGGCTGGATGTCTTCCTCAACGAACCTGACCTGAATGACTATTTCAAAACGAGCGACAAGGTTGTCATCCAACCTCATGTTGCAGGCCTGACGGATCTGGCCTTTCAGAGAGGGGAAAGGGAGGCTTTTGAAAATATCAAGGCTCTTTTCAAGACTGGGTCGCCCATATCTCCTGTTAATTCTCCGAGAAAGTAGGATTTCTAATAGGAAAGCTTATTGTTATGCGTCACATCTTGGAAAGCCTCACTGTTGGTGAGAATTGTCAAAGAAGCGAATTCGAGTATGCCTTGGCTTGCTTACCTAGGAATTTAATGATGCGGTGGCTTGTAATAGCACGTCTTATCCAATAATCCCGATAAGGCTGTGTAACAATTCGTATCCATATGAGTCTCAGAGCTGCAGATCTAAACAGCGGCCAGCGGCCTAAGTGTTTGCTGTAGTCGAGCTGAGCCTTGGGCCCTTGGCATAGAAGGGTGTGCCAGCCAAGGTTTGTCCTATTTTTGTTCTTTCCTACTGGGTCATGCGGCAGTCATTTTCTTACTCTGCTAAATTATGACCCTGCCCAGGTTCTTTTGCCCTCCTCTCAGCTAGGTTCGTTGCTACGTTAAACTGGAGTCCTTGCAACATGGCTCAGTATCAAGCAGTGAACAACGTTGAAACAGTCAGGTAGTTACTAGAATTACCAACGCCTTGTAGTTCTCTCCCGTTCTGACTCTCCGATTAGCCAAGATGAGCATAGACTGGGGAAGAAGCGTATCCTTCACGACAGCGTTTCACTATCTGGCAGAAAATTGGCTTCACAGGCTTTCTCACACTTGCACTCGGCACTGGAGTCATCCTTGGGTCATGCGCTATTCTGATCTATCTCTGGCGAGGAGCTGCTTTGGCACAAGAGCGCAAAGAGCCAGAGTTCTGGAAGGCCATTGTCTCGAATGACTGGGCCTCCAGAGTCGCTACCATCTGTTCTGCTCTTATTCGTACATCGATAGCTGTTCAGGCCGGTCTTATCGCGGCTGCACTCTCGGCGCTCACGCTAGAGACATCCGGAGTTCTCTTCAAGGATATACCCATCCGAAATCTACAATGTCACCATGTCTGGCTTGGGAACTCTCTCCGAGCCTGAAGCTGATAAAGTCGACGACATTCACCTTCAGCTTGATACCAAGCGTCATTCTAGGGAATTTGCAAGACGCGGCATTCTCAAACTTAAGCTCGGCAACCGTCAAAATTGCACCGGAACCGATGAGGGCCAACTTCTGTTTGGACGGGACTTATCATCGTTCTCGTTATTGTCTCCACGCATCTTGTTCTAGTCTTTACGACTTCGGCTCTTGGAAACGCCTGGCACACACTTGCGCAGACGGCACGTATGACTAGTGTTGTCGAAAGTGCCGATATGATGCTGGATAAGGAGATCAAGAAACGATCCAAGGTAACTGGCAAGGACAAGGAGGTTTATACTATATCGAGGTCGGCTGAAGATGGGACAGTGGAGGTTCAATTGTTGGAGCAGAGGAAGAACAAATGAGACCGGCATAAAAGTTTGGCAATGGGAATGACATGTCTCGGAGCATTTTTTTGATCGCTGAACATCACATCAGTGACTCAACAATATCGATTGCGGTCCTAATATAGACGGAAACCAGGAGGATATATCCCATGAGATGAGAATGGAACCCTTGCGCGAACCATTAACGTGTATACACCTTCCGTGTCTAGGCCACTGCGTCTCAAACTCATATCGATGATCAATTTCGAACAGTATCATGGCAGAGCTCATTCTGGCCTTGTCCCTGTTGTAGGACTGCCAACTCGCAAAAGCGTTTATTAGACTCCAGTATATAAATACTAACAGTTCACTTCTTCTCATAAGGATCCTTGAAGAAAATAACCTGCACAGTCATATCATCCCTCACATTGCGACTCATAGGCGCATACGTCGTCATCGCACCTAGAAACAATCCCCGCCTCGACCCTCCCAGCGCATTCTTGACCAGACAAACAGCCGCATTGTCCAGATCCTCAATGACCTGGTGCTCCGGCGTAGCCTTCCATCCATCCCCCACCTTTCCCTCAAACTTGGTCTCCTTGAACGCCTCAGGCTTACCGCTCTTCTTGGCCATCAGCCAGCGCGACACGCACGACACGGCGTCTTCGTTGCTCATCATGTCCCAGAGGCCGTCGGACGCGAGGATGACGAAGTCTTGGGTCTGGATCTTTCGCGTTGTCACTTCGGGCCGGGCTGTCATGTACGGCTGCGTCTTGGCTTTTGGCCTGGGTCCGGTGCCGTAGAAATCGCCCTGGACTTTGCGGACCAGCTCTTCTGACCATTTCCATCGGTGGTCGCCAAAAGCTCTCGTGATAGCTATTCCAAAGAGCCGACCACTCTCGGTATTGATCATGTCCTGGATCTCACCAGGGTGCTCCTTGTCAAGTCGCTCCACCTCGTCTTGGTTGAAGCCAGTTTGGTCTTTGCTGAGAACATCAGCCGTATACTTGCTCCCGTCTGCGGACCACGCGCCACGAACGGCACGAGAGTCGCCTGCGACAGCAGTGCGCAGAGTTGAAGTGCTGGGCTCGTACATGGTAAGAAGCGCACAAGAGCCAGCAATGGCTGGGGCGACGGCAGAGATGACAGCAGCAGAACCTGGGTCTTGACCTGATTCGACTGCCTTTTGCGCGTTGCTAAAGATGCGATCGTCAAGCCGGACAAAGGCCTTCTTGATTGCGTCGTCAACCAGCTCACTGGAGCTGGACAGTGCGATACTTGACAAGGCATTAGATACATATGGGACGAGAGCAGCTCTCAGAACTTTAGAGGTCGCCCATCCTCTTGCTTATGTATTAGCATCTCTCACCCATGTCCACAGTTTTCAGATCACTCACGCATGTCCGTCATAAACTCCAGCATACAATGTGCTCGCTCCGCCAACGCCCTTGGCTACCTTGAGATCCCACTCATCCTCAATAGGGTTATTGCTTCCCAGACGGGCAAAGTCTACACGGCCCTTGACACCTCCGTTTCCTTCAAAGACATAAGTGTGAGTGTCTTCGCGCAGCTTGGCATTTGCGTCCTCGAGAAGAAACGTTTTGACCGGAGAATTGATGGGAATCTGATCCTCTGTAGAAAACTCCTTCACTTTAGGAACACCATTAGCCGAAATCTTGCCTGTGTCTTTGCCGCTGAAGATATACACTCCAGTACCAGCACCGACGATGGCTGCAGATGACCAAACGTAACGGGCGTTACTGGTTGTCGAAGTTTGGGTTGATAAGAAGCGCACGCCAATTTGTGCTCGCTTGAGTGGTAGGCCTGATGCCTTCAGGGTTCTAGCGGATATGCGAAACATGTTTTCTGATGCTGATGACAATTGGATGCGTTGATGGATGCGTTGTGTGATGAGACCTCTTCACGGGACGTAGTTGGCACGACAACTTACGTGATCCTGGTCTTTCAGAAGTGGTGGGATCAGGTACTGAACGGCTTCTATCACCTGGCAGCTTCTGAAGACACAAATAAGCGAAAGATCGTCTCACTGGATAAGTAGATGAAACCAATAGTCGTGGGCTGAGGATGTCTGTCGTCGGTTGCAGAAGTTGGTTTGGGGTTGTGTTGTGGCCTCATGCTTACCCTGAACAACCAGTTACGCAAGGGAGGGAGTTGCACGGAAACGTGGAATGGCTCCTAATACACAACCAAATCACACATCATAGGCCAATACATAGCGTCTTGCATCACGGTGAGAGCAATCATATTATCACAAAGAATCACAATGGTATTCATTGCCCAATCCCATATGTCACAATATATACAACGCCAAACCAAAGCATGAAATCCCCAACCATCCAAAGGTCTCCCACTCAGCTATTGGCAATCTCCTCCTGCTCGTCCTCCCACTCTCCATCCTCCTCCATCTTTTCATTGACCTTGAACTCAGCATCACCTGCCAGGCCCTCGCTGTCAAACTCATCCACATCCATATCACTGTCATACTCATACTCAAACTCATCCTCATCGTCACCCTGCTTGCCGTCTTTGGCCTTGGCTGCCTTCTTGCGCTCAACGTTGGCCTTTTGCTCCTTCTTTCGTGCCTCCTTCTCCTGGTGACGCTTCTCCCATCGCTTCTCGAGCTCCTTAACCTCGTCCTTGCTCTTGTGGACGTACTCGTGCCACATGACCTTGCCGGAAGCGAGGCCCTCTTCGACCTTGGTCAAACGGAGGCGCATTCGGGGACCGAGCTCAACAAGCTTGACAGCGCGGCGCTCCACGTTCTCGTCTTCCGCCTCGGGCTCAGCGTCGTTCTCGGCTGCTGCTTGTCTGGCCTTTGCGGACAAGACTTTTCGAGTCGTAGAGTCCAAGATCTCAACCTCAGCATCTGTATCCATCTCACTACCGCTGGTCGCGTCGGTCATGTATCCATCGCCATTCTCGCCTCCAATTAGGAAATCAGCAACATCCTCGAGTTTACCCAGGTTAGGCATCTTGCCCTTTCGGCTCGTCTTTGTTGAAACAAATTGCTCGGCAGCGTTCAATCTCCGTAGAGGCTTGGATACTGTGGTAGACTTGGTTGTGATGGCATAGTGTCGGAAGTTGACGATGAAAGTACCATCGTCTTCCTCGGATTGCTCGCGGTTCAGCAGCAAAACTCGTCGGATCGACTTGAGCGGTGTAGCTTGGGGGTTGATGGGAGGGAAGAGAGATTGGAAGACGGTCGTGGCAAGCGATTCGAGATGTTTAGGAACCTTTGTCTTGCTACCCGAGTCTGGGCGGGTAAAGTTGTTCATAACCAGCTGCAAATGGTTAGCACAAGGACAACGACAGCAATTGACAAGGTCTTACCAGAGGGGGAGTGATGAATTCCTTGCCACCACCCTTGGGGTGCTTCTGAGCTCGTTGAACATCCTTGCATAGCGAATACTTCTCCACGCGAAAGTTCATGGTAGGTCCTCGAGGCGTCAAGGCCATTCGCAAGTTGGTGTTTCCGCTCTCCGATCTCGAGAACAACATCAAGTGCGTAACGCCCAAAGGACCACACATGACAGCGTAATCCTTTAGTCTGTTTCCACGCCTCTCCTTCAACCGGCTGGCGGTACCAGGCTCCATGACTTTTCGCACGTCGGCCGCGAGCTGGCTGATGCTGGAACCGACTTCACCAGCGCCAATTCGAATAACCATGCTCTTGGGATCCTTCGCGGATGCATGGCCGGCAGAGTCCACGTCGGGATTGCTGGCACCCAGATGGGTTCTCTTCTTTGTTCGTTTGCGCGCCATTGTTGAGAAATTTGTGTGTAGTTGTTCAAAGATATCTCGAAAAGTTGCTTGGAGCTGGCTGTCGCAAATGGCAGAAAAGAAAAAAGTTTGGCGGGGACCGCGATAAGACTAGCGCACGTGCGATAAGGTATCCCCACTAAAGTTTCTTTGAAGTCTTGACGAAAGATGATCTTTTTTAGAGTCTGGAACCCATCTTTACTCACGCATCGTTCCAAAATGAACAGCGCAAAGCGAAGAAAAGTTGCGCAAGATGCGCCTAAGAAGAAGAAGTCTGTAGTTGCAGAAAAGCCCGCTCGACCGGAGCCCGAACCTTCTAATGACGAACAATCCGAGGAAGAGTCCGCTACTCTAGAGGAGCCTTCTGCTGAGGAAGCTGTTGTTGAGGCTCCCAAAAAGACTTTCAAGGATCTTGTATGTTCTGCAAACCTCTTGGTTGACTTCTAGTTCTAACAATTCCCAGGGTATCGTCGACGCTCTGTGCGAAGCTTGCGAGGCTCTCAACTACAAGAACCCCACGCCCATCCAAGAAAAGTCCATCCCCGTCGCTCTCGAAGGTCGCGACATTATCGGTCTTGCCGAGACGGGTAGTGGAAAGACAGCCGCCTTTGCCCTCCCCGTTCTCCAAGCCCTTCTCGACAAGCCCCAGCCTCTGTTCGGCCTCGTCCTCGCCCCGACCCGTGAACTGGCAACCCAGATCGGCCAGGCCTTCGAAGCTCTGGGATCGCTCATCTCGCTACGATGTGCTGTGATCGTGGGTGGTTTGGATATGGTTCCCCAATCCATTGCGCTCGGAAAGAAGCCTCATATCATCGTTGCGACACCAGGTCGTCTCGTGGATCATCTTGAGAAGACCAAGGGCTTTTCGCTGCGAACACTCAAGTACTTGATCATGGACGAGGCCGATCGACTTCTGGATATGGATTTCGGACCCAGTATCGACAAGATCCTCAAGTTCATTCCCCGCGAGCGACGCACTTTTCTTTTCTCTGCGACCATCAGCTCCAAGATTGAGAGCTTGCAGCGTGCCAGTTTGAGGGATCCTGTCCGTGTGAGCATCAGCTCCAACAAGTACCAGACCGTCTCGACTCTGCTCCAAAGCTACGTCTTCATTCCTCACCCCCAGAAGGATGTCTATCTCATCTACATGGTCAATGAGCATGCCGGACAATCTACAATCATCTTCACCCGAACAGTTTGGGAGACACAGCGTATTTCCATCCTGCTAAGGACCCTTGGATTCGGCGCCATTCCTCTCCACGGTCAGCTTTCTCAGTCATCCCGTCTGGGTGCCCTCAACAAGTTCCGCGCTGGTACACGAGACATCCTGGTCGCCACTGATGTCGCCGCCCGTGGTTTGGATATCCCCTCGGTTGATGTCGTCCTCAACTACGATCTTCCCCAAGACTCAAAGACATATATCCACCGAGTTGGACGAACTGCCCGTGCTGGCAAGTCTGGTGTCGCCATCAGCCTGGTGACACAGTACGATGTCGAGATCTATCTGCGAATTGAGGCCGCTCTCGGCAAGAAGCTCAAGGAGTATCCCACCGAGAAGGAAGAGGTCTTCACTTTCCAGACCCGAGTTGAGGAAGCTCAACGGCATGCCAGAGTCGAGATGAAGTCTTTCACCGAAGAGAGGGGCAAGAAGGGCAGCACATTGAAGGGCGGACGCGGCAAGAAGGGTGGCAAGCGGGGGAGAGACGATATGGACAGAGAGGAAGGCTAAGTGTGAGGCTGGACTGGAGTTTCGGCAGTTTGGCGTTGTTTAGGTCGGGGAAAAAGTGTATCTTTTGTCGAAGGGTTCTTCGATGCCTGTTTCAGTGGGCTAATTGTCTATCTTAGCTAGGAGATGTGGATTACTCCTCTGTTACCAAGAGTGGTCATGAAGCTACTTGAGGTTATACGATGATTGCATCGACGAAGGATCCTCTAATTTAGACGACTAGTTAATTACTTACTATCACTAAACGTGTTTTGTGTTTTAAGTTGATCAGCCCAGCCTGCCAAGCCCGCTTACTATCGTTCTGCCTCTTCAACATACCTAGTCAGTATTTAGAATGAGTCAAGCAGTTCAGTAAAATTCAAGCTTCTGCTCATAAACTTTTACTGTTCTAAATATTCACTCTTCTTTTCTTATCCCTATGATCCTATCCCAACATCATCTCAGTTGTAGATTCATCAAACATTCACCAAGAACTTCTCAAGCCAAGGAGCCTGAAACGCCGTCCCAGCAAAGCGGCCGCCCTACGCAGGGATGTTGGAGATCCAAACTCCGCACAAGTCAAGTTTCAACCGTCAGCCTTAACCACGAATGGCTTCGCGCTTCTCAGCTCGTTTGATCAGCGCCAAACACCATGTCTTATCCCTGTTGTTTTAAAAGCGGCCGCTCCCAGAGTCGCACCACCATGAGATGAAAGGAGGATTGGTGTACATGGCAATTGTTTGCTTGTTCGTGTAGTAAACTTATATAAGTCGGCCAGAAGCTGGAGTTGAAGGAATTGTTGGTTTCTCTGTAGTTTCGTTCGTTTATAGGTGTATTGAGTACACTGTCCTTTCATTGATACAAGCACAATCTTTCATTCAACATGCATTCTTCTGCTTTTCTTCTCGCTCTCACTGCATCTGCCAGTGCCCACATTGCTTCTTGGAATAAGGGCATGTACTGCAAAGTAAATCTCTCTTCATCACCACCCAGACCTACAAAACTGACAATATCAGGGCGGCAATGACTCTTCCGTTGACAACCAAAACACCAACCTCGCCGTAAACCCTCTCTACGACCTCCCCAAGTCCAAATGGTGGATGCAAGCCGATCGTGGCTGTGATGTTGTCCCTCCTCCCAAAGGTGAATTCCTTGAACTCCCAGCCGGTAAATCTTTCATGACCGAGTTGGCCAACAACCGCGCCTTCACCACGCTCTCTTACAAGGGAAAGTTGACTACGGAGTGGCAGGATGGTAAGAACCGCTCCATGCCGTGGAGGGGCCCTGAGGGAGGTTGTCTCATGGACGGCGGTGATGGCTCGGGTGGAGAGTTGCACACCAAGAACATTGAGTCAACTGGTGGAACTGCCTGGGCCATCTCGTATGAGAGTGATATCAGCAAAGTCACCATGGATAACCTTGTTGTCTTTTCTGTGCGATACTAGTAAGACCTATCGTCTCATCCCCAGCTTGTGATCTAAACTGACCACCAACACCAGCTCTCCTTTCTTTCGCGAGACTTGGTACGACGTCCCAGCGGATATGCCCGCATGTCCCAAGGAAGGCTGCTACTGCGCCTGGCTCTGGATCCCCGATGGCTGTAGGTCTTTGTCCCCTCTATCAAAAGCAAACTAACACCAGAAAAGGCGGCCAGCCAAACATGTACATGCAAAACCACCGCTGCAAGGTCACTGGAAGCACTTCGACCAAGAAGCTCGGCAAGCCCAAGCCTCCTGTTTACTGCCGTGACAACCCAACCAAGTGTGTCCCTGGACCCAAGCAGATGATGGCCTGGAACCGTAAGTTGAATACTGCGTATACAACATGAGTCAGTGTCTAACATCATGCAGAGGCTGAAGGCAACAATGTGAACCCTCCCAATGGCAAGACTCCTACCTACAACCAGCGAATGGGTTTCATGGATGGTGCTCAGGACGACATCTTTGTTTGATAGATTGGCATCAGAGTTACTGTACGAGTAGTTGATTATATTATTCTGCAAGGACGGGCTCCTCTTCTTTATATGGATATTCTAGAAATATCATGTTTACTAAATCATGGCTCCATCAACAGTCACTTCCTCAGACATGATGATTAAATGCATGAAAAGGTCATTTCTTTCGCAGTTCTACAATACTGTCACAATACTCAATCATCCCAATTCCGCCCTCTATCGATAAAACATTCAGAAAAGCTACCTTGAGACGCCAGTTCGCCACCGATTAAAGAGCATTAATTAATCACCAAGCCTCGGCCCTCATGGAATCATCGGCATCCCAATTCTCAGGCCTTTCAGACCCCTCAACCTCTTCTTCCTCTTCCTCATCACCATCCGCCAACTCTGTATCCTCATTACCCAGAGTTTCTTCACCATCCTCACGTGTCTCGTCTTCCTCGTCTTCCTCGGCTTCTTCTTCACCATCGCTCTCTTCGGCTTCGTCATCTCCCTCGCTTTCACTATCAGCATCTTCTCCACTCGATTCGTCTGTATGTCGTCCGAGGTTGGGGAAGATAAGCCCAGGAGGCACTTCCTCGTCGTAATCATCAGGAACATCGCTGAGGTCACTCTCATCATCAGCTGAGTCAAGAATACTGTCTGCCTCGCTCTCAGCCTTATCTTCGGCACCATGCTCTTCGACATTGTCATCATCTGCGGCATCTTCATGCTCCTCGTCGTGCTCCTCATCATGCTCTTCCTCGTGCTCTTCTTCGTGTTCCTCTCCGTGATCTTCCTCATTATCATCCCCAGCATCCTTCATATCTATGTCGGCGCCATTACCAGCTTCACGACGAATCTGTGCATCAGCGCCATCATCGTCACTGTCTGCATCGCTCGCATGCTGGTTAGGCGTGTGACTACCACGCTTGCCGCTCGAGACACTTCCCACCCTGCTCTTGCTTGACTTTGGTGCCTCGAGGGCCCGGATAACCGCCTGTTCAGCCTTGCGTAAGACATCGGGTCTTCTAACACCGGCTTTTCTAGCTCGCGGTGCGGCCTCTTGCTTCTCTGTCTCCATGGGAGTTGCTGTGCCGGTGATGCTCTCCTGTCCGTTAGGGGCATTGAGAATCTTGGCGAGAGAGCTAGTAGCTTTTGCCTCCGCTTGCGCTGCTTCGAGCTGAGCTGCGACCTCCTTAGCATGGTGTCGCTCCTCGACCACTTTGCTGGGGTCTGGGCCAGGCAGACTTTTGGCTATCTCAGAGTAGATCCTAGAATAACAATCATTAAGGAGATCATCGATGGGTGCCACTTTCATAAGATTAGCGTTGAGCTTTTTCAACTCGATCGCTTCCCTCAGGCAATTGAACAGTGGAGCCTCAGCACCATCGCCTGCGGCCCAGTCTGCGATCCTCTCGCCAATAACCTCAAACTCCTCGCTTGACAGTGACTTAAATGCATCATCCAGAACTGGCAACACTTGGTAAGCTTCTCGCACGAGCTTGAGCTGGGCCATGCAGCAAAATTGCCATAGATCGGTAAAATGGTAGTAGTCAGCACCCTTCTTGCGAAGACGCCTGAGAAGCTGTTCCAGGTTGTTACGATCCAGCATAATGATCAACAATCTCGACATGAAGCGCGCGTATTGTTCTGTATAAACGTGGTGTCGACCAGGTCGCTCCGCATCGCACTTCCAAACATTCATGACCATGGTTTTTGTAACCATGCTGTCCCTTAGAATGCCAAATGCAGTCTTTGCTTCCAAAAATCTATCGCTGGTATGCGCTTGGTTGGCCTCGTCGAACAGTATTCTGGCGTGCCTGATGATGATACGATGTTGCCAGTTAGACTTGTCCTTGTCTCTCAGCTTGGAAAGGTTGCGAATGATGTATTCTTCCCAATCTTCAGGTTCTGAGAAGGAAGCAAAGTGGTCATCGGGGTTGACAGCCAGACCGAATGGCTGCTCGGATAGGATCGCTGCAGCGTCTTTGGATGGTATGTCTCCTCGGATCACCAGCTTGTGTAAGATGGACACGATTTTGTAGTGTGGCTCGAGAATAGGGTCGCTATTTCTGCCCCTTCGAGCATTGTGCGCCACCTTTACTGCCTTCTTGAGTGTGTCTATGAGCAGTTCCAAGCTGATCTTGGATTTCATATCCTTGACATCGAGTTGGTCATCAGGGGTCTGGTACATTTTCCAATAACACTTGGCAAGCATGTATGGGTTCCTGTTAATGTTAGACTTGATATCACAAACTCGACAGCTCTCACTTACTTCCAGTCCGTTGGTTTCCGGTTCATGGCCATCCTGAACAGCTTGGCGGCAAATTTCCAGACCTTGTACTCATTCATCTGAGGATGTAAAATCTGCTTGAACGTTCCTGCTCCCATGTCTTCAATGAAGTATCTTTCTTGATCAGAGTGATGGAACGGTTCCATAGCAAAAGGCTCACGGCTTGACGCATACATTCGCATAGCAAATTTGTGATAGAGGTCATGCAGAGGATCCCCATCGTGCGTTTCAACTTCCACGTTACGAGAATGTGAAAGCGCAAGGGTGTAGCAATGGATCGCATTTCGTTGAAATTTGACCAGCTCAGGGCGATCCTTGTTCATCTTATCGGCTGTCCAAAGGACTGCCTCGTCCAATTCATAGTCAAAACACTCTGCCAAACGGAACCAGGCATCCCACCTGTCTGCAGTGAATTGGAGTTGCAGTCGCAAGAAAGTCGCACCAATACGCAAGTCATCCGTAGCACCAGGTGTCTGTCTACGGTTCAGGTCGACACCTTTGAACTTGGTCAGGGCCATCATGCCAAGCAAGAAGAACCAGCCATGAGTTGCGAGAATGGTCTCGGGTGTGTTGACAGACACTGCATCCACTGAAACCTCCCCAATAAGGGCTCGATACAGACGCAATGGGTGAATTGGCCGTTTCAAGTACTCGGTAAAGTTGCGCAGATTGTGATACATCTGGGACGTTGACTTGGCCTGGCCGAGAGTCTGCTGCATATGGTCAATTGTCGTCTTGAGATCTGACTTGAGGAGATCTTTCATTGGCATGCGGTTTGCGAGAATTGTGACCCTCTCCACAAGCTGCATCGTCTGTCGCTTTTCAAGCTTCTCAGGGGGACAGGCATGATCCTGAACTTCCCACACGCCTGCACCTAGCTTAAGTCCATGCAAGTCATAAAGCACTTGTCCAAGATAGTCTTCCCAGTTCTCGATGTTCTTGAGCTTGAGAAGCTCGACACGCATCACTTTAAGGAAGATCTTGTTCGAGGCCTTACAGAACTTGCGAATGCCAACGACCTGATGAATGGCAGCAAGGAAATCGGCCAGGTCATTTTCAGGCCCGATTATGCAGTTATCCTCGTTAATTCCGGCTTTGAACATGGTGTATTGCAGACACCATGCACGAATTTGCATTTCCCTCAACTTGTTCTTCAGAGCTTGGAGAGCAGTTTTGGACGCGGCGTTGCCTGATCGATCTGTCTTAATTCCAATGCGAACCTCGTCTTCGCACAGGCTGGCAACGTGGAGTAAACAATTGACTTTAGC
The DNA here is from genome assembly GCA_033439405.1 of Fusarium sp. NFCCI 5145. Classification (NCBI taxonomy): domain Eukaryota; kingdom Fungi; phylum Ascomycota; class Sordariomycetes; order Hypocreales; family Nectriaceae; genus Fusarium; species Fusarium sp. NFCCI 5145. The sequence continues at coordinate 240,845 of JAWDHB010000455.1, forward strand.
AAGTGCAGCTGTCGTAGATTTAATGTGAGCGTCATCAATTATCTCGAAAGCGGTGGTGTCGTTCAGCGCTGACTGCAGGGCGGTAATCAGAAGCTCATCCAGTGATCTCAGAGTTCGCATGAAAAGCAACCTCCGGGACTCGGTCGGGGTGTTAGCATACGTTTCGCCTTCTAGATCCGATACAATCAACTCGATGCTCTTGAGACAACAGGAGAATTTCTTGGTAGGGTAGCCGATAGCGTCGTAGGCGGTTCCCAAACGTGACCACAAGAACAATCTAAGCTCTGTGCTACTATTATGGAGAAACTTCCAAAGGTCTTGTAGGCTTTGGCTTGCACAATCAGAGATTGACTTCTTCTGCTTCTCACTCGAGCTCTCACTATCCTCAGAGTCGGAAGACTCGAAATCTGAGTCTTGATTGGGGGCGCACACCGACGAAGGGTTGAGAACAGGCTCCAACGTTTCAATAACAAAGACGGGATCCTCCATATTGTCCTGAAATAATCCGAGGAAAAAGTCCATTGTCGTCAACTTGGAAATCTCACGATCAGCAGCAGCTGGAGAAATCGTTGGCATGACCGCATTGTTGGGCAGTAAGATAGTCGGCACCTCCTCATCAGCCAAGTGGTCTCGCAAAGATGTCCACATGAGAAGAATATGTTCACGCATGGGTTGTTCAGAGTGTGAAGACACAAGAACTGACGCCCACAGAAAACGTGCGGAAAGATCATCGTCTGACGGGCGATCTAGTAGTCGGAGGTACGCCGATGCAACGTCGAGCCACCGTGCAAGACGATATTTGGTGCTCATCCGAGTTGAATAATCCACAACGCTGCTAGGGCTGGTGATAAGCTCGTAGATATCAACATGGAGCTCAAACAGCATGGGTATGATGGTTTCGAGATCTTCTAGCCTCTCAGGGGAGCCGGCAGCCAGTTCCATCTCTTCGGTAGCCTTCTGGTACAACGCAGAGTCCATTTGATTGAGCATCTTAACCACAGATAGCTTCATTTCTTCAGACCACTTGGCGGTTGCATAGCTCTGGCTGACAGCTCTAACCCATTCGTATGCAATATCTTCGACTGTCATCCACGATCTGCATTCTCCAATCTTTCTGGCAAATGATCTCAGGCCTTGTGTTTCGTTGAAAGGAGGCGTTGAAGTCTGATCTTGCGAGCCGGTCTTTGCATGCTCCAAGAAAGATGATGGTCCCAGGGGGGCTTGTTCGATCTTGTGCATGAACGCCCTGGAAGGGCCGTCCTCACGGAACTCAACAATGACATTACTCAGATCTCGCGCAGCCAGATTCGTGATTTTTCCAGGTCGGTCTTCTGCGGCGCACGAATCAATGAGCTCGCTCATGAATTTGAAGGTTGATTTGTCTTCCACGCCCAGATTCTCCAGGACACTCTTGGTCATTTGGAAAAGATTTTGGTCAGCTCCTTGATAGGGCTGTAATTGATTAGCAATTATCGTGCTGGGATCGGTTGCTTCCTCAGCCTGAAGCGTTTCTCTTCGTCGAACTCGTTTGCTGCGTTTTTCGGTTGTATTGTCCTCCTCTGCGCCGTCCGGCAGTCCTGCTGCAGATTGCGATCGTTTTCTTGTCGATACTCCGTTAACTTCCTTGCGTGTCTGGTCACTGGGCTTTTGGCTGTCTTCGGTGGACTCTGATGCTTCTTTTTGATCTTTCAGCTCCTCCTCGGCGCCATTCTTCTCTGATGATTCCTCTGGTTCCGGTGGTCTTCCTATCGCAACCTGAATCTCTGAGCTAATACTTTCTGAATCATTTGAAGGCGTTTCCATATCGACATCTTCCATACTGCTCTGGACAATCTGGTCGCATGTATCAAATGCTTCAGTTGCGTTCGTAAGGCAATTCATGAGCTCCTCTCCAAGACCAGCCCAGGATGACACTGTTCTAGACTCCCTGCGATCGGTATCCTCAGCTTCTCCCATTTCTGTATCTTGCACTGCCTGATCCTGCACAGCAGGACCTTTTGGCGGTATCAATGACTTGGTTGGGTCGGGAAGAAAAGGGATGGGGTCAAGATGGCGCTTGAGAAGCGCAGGCATCTTTTTCTTCAGCCAAGGTGCCATTATTGGATGCGATAGAGCCATATCATCGCTGAGAAGCTTCAATTGGTCTTTCAACTGCTCACCCGCCATGCCTTCTGCTAATGACGGTGGTTCAACTTCTATCACGGCTGGGTCATCATCCAACTCAATCGCGGCTTCGAGGCAATATCGCTTGATTCGGTGGCTGTTGATTGCACCAGCAAATCTAGCAGTCCTTCTCCAGAGCTCTGGGTCGGACGGGTCCTGGTCCAAAGCAGTCATCCAGCTGTCCAGAACTTTCTTTCCGCGGTCGTCATGATATCTCAGTCGGGTCTTCTCCTTCCATGCTGGGTCTGAAGTTGATTCGTCCTTACACATATCAACAAAAAACTGGCCGTAGTTCTTGTTCGACAGGTAGAGCGCTTGGGCTAGGCTTGCCGCAACGCCGTCGGCTCCCCCAGCATCGACATCCAATCCTCCATCTTCGAGAGAATGATCCAAGTTAGACCCTTCTGGCAGGCCATCTGCATGTCTCTCTGCTCGTTCGTAGTCGGTCTTCGCTTCTCGGTATTTGAAGATCTCGGATTCGAACAACTGGTCGTATGCAGCTTCGGCGGCTTCGCGCGATCGAGGACCTTGGGCGTGGAGTTTCAAGGCATTTTGAAATCGTTTTAAAGCTTCATCGACCTAATATATATGAGCAATTGTGCACAAAGGCTATGATGGCTATCAAGCTCACATGAATCTCCTTGGTGGTGTCAATTTGCTCGTCGATGTTATCCTCTGGCTCGAGGTTGATTGCTTGAAATGCCGGCTACGAATCTCAAATCAGCACGAATTCATGTAGAGTTCAGACAGACATTATACCATATTGGCGGTCGCAACGCTTCTGAAGCAACAGCCGACATTCGTGTTTGCGATAAAGAATATCTCCTATCTCAAGCTGGCTAGTTTGATGGTAGTTTGTCAGTTTAACTAACCATCTTGGCACGGAATCCATTAATTGACTGAAAGCGCGTTCCAAGACGCGGGTCATTTCAGCCTCGTTACGCCACAGGTTGATTGGCATATCGCTGCATAAGGCACGTGGATGTGGCGGTGTTTAGAGTTGCACGTCCCCAAGGGTGGCCCAACCTAACTGAGTACGTACTGCTCCCTCCGTACGTAGCTCCAGCTATCAAGGAGCAAGGCCAGATCTTAGGGAGGGACCAGCAACAGTTGGTTTCAACATCTTACGCCAGCTCCGCAGTCTTTGAATCAAACAAAGCACTCGCAGCCGAGTTTGGCTCCTCTTTTCTTTATTCATCATACGAGTTAATTCTGGAATGGGCATTCCTCACTTCAAATCCACCCTTAATTTCCATTAGCGATTAACGAGGAGCTCGTCGTCATGGTCGCGCCAGCGGTCCCTGAGTGCGCAACACTATGGAGATGCTTGACGTACAAATAGCTAATTCGGAGGCAGAATCACCGAGGAGATCCTCCACGAGTCGATCGATGCTCGAACCGAGTCCCTCCCTGGCCTTAGAGAGCTTGGTCCTCCCGATCTCGTTCACCTTCTCAAGCACGCCGTCCGAAACCCAGCCAAACAGGTACGCAAGCTGGCTCGCTCAGCGCAAGGGAGAAGAAGCTAATTTCTCAAGTCTGGTGTTTACCACCATGTCACTGGCGTCGATGCATCCTCATCTGCTAGTCTAGCAGCATACATCAATACTCTAACCTACAAAGAATCCGGACCCAATGCGACAAACAAGATTGTCGAGGGCGTCTTCTGGTACGTCACGGCTCCTGTGCGCTTCCACACATTTGCGATTGCGGCTCCTAATTGTCAATAGCTGCTACAATGCCTTTTCACGACTCGACATGCGCGTGCACGTATCGATTCCCGGAACCGTAGAAAGCTACTGCGTCGACGAACGAGGCGAAAAGAGGAAGGCTTCGGAGGAGCTTTGGCTGGAGACTTACCTCTGCAGTGTCCTTCGAGCCTACTCATACGCTGACGATGGCAGCGGTGATACTATCCGAAAGATCATGGGAGTTCGAAGGTTCAACCCTGTTACAAACACCGAGACCGAGCATCGCTTCCTCCATGCAGCGGAACAGCTTTTCTTCAGAGGTATGTCGCCCTAAGCCAGCTATTATATATATATTAACCCTCCAGGATGGCAATTGGGTTCCGATTCCGTGGTTCAGGTGCCTACCAACGTGTCCAATCACCTAACCACTGGTCTTCTCAAATACCTCGAAACGACCGGACGATACGCTTCTGGAATCAACCTATTCGAGAAGCTCCGAACGCAGAGCGTCGAGGTTTCGTCTCTACTGTCCAAGGTCATGTTCATGGGGCATGAGGAGGTTGCTGGCGTCCGAACACTTCACCAGTCTCTAAAAGAAACCCCAATGGACTATGTCATGCTTGACACTCAAGCCGAATTCCTCTTGCATAAGGCTAAAAGTGCTCCTACTCCTGAGCTCAGAGACGAGAGGCTGAAGATGTCTCTTGGCTGTGCAGATCGAGCTACAGTTGCTGCGCCTACAGAGTTCAGCACCTGGGCTAGACTCGCTCAGGTCTATGTGGCTATGGAGGACTGGGACAATGCCCTCACCATCCTCAACTCATGCCCTATGTTCACTTACCAAGACAAGGATACGCCCCTGATGCCAGAACCAAAGGAGGTTCATCTACCAACCCTTCCTGAAACTCGCCTTGATGAGATCGACAGCGAGCCTGAGTCGCGATACTCGGAACAGGTTGACCCCAGCCTGCTCAACCTGCGAGCAGCATCCTACAGGGGCACTTTCAAGAAGGCGTACGATATCTTGACCGAGATGACCGCCAAAATTGGCTGGGATCAGCTGCTAAAGATCCGAAGTAACGTGTTTGTGATGGAGGATGAGTACCGGACAGAGAAGCAAGAGGCGACTCAACCATCTGCCTCGACAAAACGAACTCCTAGCACCGACGGTTTACGAGGTACTCCCGACCAGACCGTCAACCAAGACGATGAGGATGAGGCAGAGGACAAGGATGCTGAGAAGCCTGCTGAGAAGCCCGTTGAGACGGCTCCTGAAGCGAATGCCGACGCTGATGCCCCTGCTACCAATGGCAACGGTGAAGAGAACAAGATTGAGAAGCCTTCTAACGTCATTGACCCAGGCGAGGCAAAGGCGGACAGCGAGGTAAGCTTAATTGACTTAACCTTTAGAGCCGGCACTAACATTCATAGGCTACCAAGAATGATGAGAATCTGTCCAAGCTCAACACCAAGCGTCTTTGTGAGCGCTGGCTGGATAGTCTCTTCATGGTGCTGTACGAAGACCTGCGTGTCTACACGATCTGGCGCACCCAAATGGCCCAGTACCGCGCCCAGCAGATGCAATACAAGAAGTCGGCAGAGGAGTGGGAGATTCTCGGTTCTCTCGCTGAGCGCCTTCAGCACGTAGACGAGGCTGTCGAGGCCTACCGCGCATGCCTGTCGATCCGATTCAGCCCTAAGGCTCTGGCCGGTATTCTACGTGTCTTTGAGAAGACAAAGAGCACAAGGGAGACGGTGGCATCTGTCATCCGGTTAGTGACATGGCAGTACCGGTGGTACAGCGAGTTCAGTCCCGAGCTGCTGCACACGATACGGACCCTGATCGAGGACGAGGGAGCAGTCAAGGTCCGAAGCATCATCCAAGCGACGAGCTTGCCCCAGAATGTTCTGGACCTGACACATCACTATGCTGCGCTGTGCGCAACTTTCAGGAGCAGCGGTACCGATGGTTAGGAATGAGCGATATGGTCTGTTTCAAAAGGATGTTTGTTGATGATGTTTATATACACATGGAGGATGTATGGTGTAGGGAGCAAGCTAATTGACGATTCAAGTCCTTCTCGGGTTGAAAAGTTTATTTCAAGGAGTATGTTCATGTTATTGTGATGATTGCGAGCAGGTTTGTGTATCGGATTCTTTCATGTCACCAGCAAGGCTACTCATGATCTGGATTTGTTGGAATGGAGCCTTTTTGTCCTTAAATGAATATCAAGGGAGAGTTTGCCCACCTACCATCTGAAACTGGGAGTCAGACCTGTTTGCCTCGCCACCTGGTGTCACTTCTCAAAGGGAATCAGCGTTCCATTGTGCATAAAATCAGTCAGAAAAATATCAATTGCGTCAACAAGTACTACTAACTTATACTTGAAACAAGTGGTTCCTCCCGTCTCCATCATGATGCCACTCCAAGGTCAATTTATAACCTATTACTAAGGGTTGAACAAGGCAGTCTTTCCAAGAGAATTAATTGTTTTATTTAATATCAGAATCAATTTCTCTAGTTTTATAGCAATCTAGGTAGCCTGATGATATAATTTCCTAAGATTAGCTTGGGTGTTTGTCATTCAACATGAGCAGGCACACATGGAGATGCATTATATCAATTAGTTATCCTGCCCCACACAAGCTACCTACAGCTGCTGCCTTCTGCTTTTTATAGAGCACCCCCACCATCGTCATACCCTGTGTCTGTGTCTCCCTCGCATTCTCCAACTCCCACTCTCAGCATAAACATAAACACCACACCACACCAAACCACACCACATCACGTCACGCCAGTCAATCAACAAACAAAATCGATCGTCGTGCCAATATTGGCGCTGACCAGGAGAATATCCACAAGAGAGGTGGAAAGGATCACAAGCACCGCCCGTATCTGTCCCATCTACAAGCCTAAGCTCACCTACCTACCTACTATCTACATACAACATCACAATGTCCATTAAGCGCATCACAAAGGTTTGTATCCCTCCCTTCTACTCATACGCCATCAACTAACACATCCAACCCCAGGAATTTGGCGAGATCTCTCAAAACCCACCTGAGGGCTTCGCCGTCGCCCTTCCTCCCAACGAATCAATTCACACTTGGCACGTCACTCTCACGGCACCCGCCTCGACGCCCTACTACCCAGGCAAATTCGGCATCCTTCTTAGCCTTCCCACCGACTACCCCTTCAAGCCTCCCGTCGTCAAGTTCGTCACCCGCATCTACCACCCCAACATCACAAACGACTCCCTCGGCAACATCTGCCTCGGTCTCCTCAAGCCCGACGCCTGGAAGCCCAGCACAAAGCTGTACGCCGTTCTCGAGGCCCTCCGCAACCTGCTCGAAGAGCCTCAGCTTGACAGTCCCCTCGAGGACCGCATTGCACAGCAGTATCAGAGTGACCGTGCCGCCTTCGACCAGGCCGCTAAACAGCAGGTTGAGAAGAACGCCATGGGCCAGCCTGTCTTCCCTCCCACTGCGTAGATGCAGTAATGAATTTGAAAAACGCCAAATTCCCCAAGGATATTCATGCCTCTTTTAAAAAAGAATCTCGTTCTGAAAGTGGCACAAATCAACGGCTCTGGTTATGCTCAGGGCAACGAGCGATGAACTACACAGGAGGATCATAGATATTAAACGAAAACGACAGTAGTTGAGATTCTCAGTAGCTACCTAAGCCAATCGCACCGTACATAAAGTCTGCATATTAAACAAGAAGAAGAAGAGCAAAATAGCAACATGAACCCTCCATAGTCCTCAGTTTTTGGTATCGCAAGCAACTCCTTCCAAACCTATTAACCGTGGGGTCCCTGACCATAATTCCAGTCCTGCCATAAACTTGTTTTTGTGTTTTTCTACTTTTTCATCTCTTATCCCGCCATGTTTTTGTTGTTGTTCCGTACCTTGTTCGCCATCATGTCCGATCATGCCTAGGTACCTTACGCCCCAATGCCTTGCCCCTTTTTTTCCTACCTATCCCAAGGTATGGATCCTAAGGTATCATATCCATCTACCTACCAGCCTTACTTAAGAGAACTAGGTACTTTACCTAACATTCTAAACCAAAACCCTCCGTCCATCAGGAGCGATCCGTCCTCGGAGTTCTCGTCTCTCTCTTTCTAACCTCGCCGTCTGCTTCTCAAGCGCGCGGATCCTCTCACGCGCAAGATCAAGCACCTCGGCCTTGCTCACACGACGATCGTTGGCGATGCCGCCTTCTGTGCCAGGGGCTGGTAGAACGGCAAGCAGGCGCTCAAAGTGAGTGTTGAGACGCTTGCGGTATTGCTGCTCAACTTGGTTATGAGCAGCCCGCGCCTTGACTTCCTCAGTCGTCTCGCTGGGATGTCTTGGTTGAACAACTGTGCGCTTCTTGGGAGCACGAGATGCAGTGCGCAGCTGCGTGGGGTTCTTCTTGGGTGTGTCTTTACCCTTGGTCCTTGTCTTGGTTGCCGTGGAGCGTTTGCGCTTCTTGCTCACTGGCTCCGAGTCATCGTCATAGTCCTCATCATCTTGGTTATCTTCCTCAGGCTCAGACTCAGCTGGAGATAGCTCGTCTGCCATGGGCGGCGTGGGTAGGAATGTCGCCGCTGGGGAGACATGAGCAGGCCAGACAGCACCGAGTGAGGGACTGCCCGTGGAGAGGTCGTAGCCTTCAGAGAAGGCCGATGAGGTGCGATGAGACGGATGGACGGGAAATTGGCCCGGTGTCGTGGGATGGATAGCGTAGCCGTTTGAGGAGAAGTCTCCAAAGGAACGGTCAAGGTAGGCAAGGTCTGTTAAGGGGGAAGGGAAGACGGTGTTATCGAGACTGGGCGTCTCAGGAGATTGAAGAGGGTTCTGCTGTTGAGAAATGAGTCAGGAATGTCTCTCTTGGTTCAGGTAGTGAAGAGAAACTTACTGTAGAAGCCTCGTAGGGAGCATCCAAGCTGGAGAAGGGCATGGCGGTAGAGTCCATACCGTTCATCCAGTCATCAGGCATGCGTCCAAAGCGTGCAGCTGAGTCTCCGTCGCCGGCGGACTCGAGGAATGTCGAGTTCATCATCATCGTAGGCCGCTTTTTAACGTTTATCCGCAAATACTAGATCTAGCACGAGGTTGTCCTTGAACCCCGTCATCACGAGAGGGAGTTGGAACAACGATCCCGAGTGTTTTCGGTTTCTTCTCTCTATGCTGATGTCTTCTGATTTGCCTGCTGGGTTTCTTGTTTAAGAGGAGGGGGGGGTTCTTGTTATAGACAGTTAAGAAGGCGGCAGACTCGTAGTCGCGAAGCTGGTCGGATGTCTTTTGCTGTCGACAAGCCGCAAGCCATAACGGAGCTACTCTGTTTCTTTCCTTGTGTTTGTGTAGGTTTTGCTTTCTCGTCTAGTTTCCTGTTTGTGGGACGGGAGAGTAGACGGAAGACCGTGTTTACAGAGAAGGATAAGGATTCGCAACTACAATCTTGGGCTGAGCCGGTCCCCTTTTATACAGCGTCTAGGGCACAAAAATCAGAGTGAGAAAACGCCAAGAACCAACACTCGGCCGCTCGCAAAAATTACCACCATGCCATGCGCAGCAAGCAACTACTACTAATCCATCGAGGGTGGTGCCAAAGTATGGCAGAAGCGGAGGATGGATGGGCCAAGGGGCCGTGGCATTACGACACGGAGACGAGGCACGGCATAGACGGCCTCGGGCCTGACAAGCCGTGACCGGAGTATGTATGGATGGGATGGATGGATAGGATACGATGGGCCAATGTGATGCATCACAAGTTTGGTGCTTGTCTCCTTCGCTTAAAGGATGGGCGTGAAGCTTGGAAGGGGAAAGATGCCTCAGGGAAACTGGCCAATGTAAAGATTGATAACTTTCACGCCTGAGTCAAGATAATTCCGCCATGTCCAATGGCCAATACGAAGAGGGCTTGGCAGGTGTCAAGGATGGGCATTCTGTTAGTAAATCCGGGCCCTTGGCTACCTAATAGCCACGTAAGAGGAACAGTCAGAGGTTTTTGATTGACGGTGCTGTTTTGTTCTAACAGGGCTTCATAAACAAGCTATCTCTCTTGTGCATCGAATCCCCAGGAGCGAGAAGAGTATAATCAACCATATCGTCAAAAGACATGTCGTCTGCTTAAACTACTACAAGGCCGGAAAATCGCAGGATAAAAAAGGACTTCGGGGTGGCATGAGTTTATCCCCAGACCCAACGAGCGGGGCGTATCCTTGCAGAATGGGGTATCGTTGACTAACCTCAATCTCGTTTGCCTTGGAACAGGTCGTGGGGAATAGCCTCGTTTGCGAAGGCCATGTTCAGTTTTACTTTGCGCCATGTGGTTTTTTGGTGCACGCAGTCACGAGGTCTGACTAGATTCCACAGCCCGAATCTCCACGTCTGAGTTGGTTCTTGGGTAATGGGAACCGAACAATGCGGATTTGTTGTGTCACGGTGTAGTATTCATGGCATCATCGAGATATCCAGTCTAGGTTTTTCTATTCTACAATATTTCCAAAGGACCGAGGTTATCATGTTCAAGAAAAACAAAAAGAAAACCGAGATCCTGCTGGCATGGCTTGGCTTGGCTTGCTGGCTAGGCGTGCCAGATGCCGCGTGGTACATACATTGGCATGCAGCGCCAACGTATCAGACCACCCTGCAACGGCTAACATTACTATATGTGATGTATGATCTTACGGTGCCTGTTCGAGGGTTTTCTTTAGAATCTGAAAGAATCCGGGGTAGAGAAAGGGTGGTTGGAGGCCCCCGTCCGTCACTTGCTTAGCTTGGTGTTGGGCTGTTGGCACACTCGTCAGCTGAGAGAGAGATCGACGTCTTGACCTGCCGGCAGTCCAACTCTTGAGTGTTTGTCGTACTACCCTTGACAACTATACTGCAACAGTCATTGAGATAACATCGTCTCTCTCAAGAAAAGTGTAACTATACTCGTTTCATACATCACTCTCCTCAAGCTCCAACTCACCAGTATCCATCCTCTCCAAAGCTTCCCAACTTCAACTCACAAACCCCCAGCATAAACACCTAAGGAATACGTCTCCTACGACAACACCCCCTATCAACCCCAAGAATAAACATCATGACCGTCAGCCAAACCTCAACCTTCCTCAGCCCTACCCGTTGCGGAGTCCCCCATGCCCTCTGAACCAATTACAACACCATGGCAGGGGTTTTGCGTCTTTTTTCATGACATCCCCCCAGAAAAAAGAGAACGTCTCGATGGTTATTTTAAAACTTTATCTCAATGTACGTGCCTTGAACGTGGTCTCGGGCGATCGGTAAGTGGACACTGCGTGGGTAGATCAAGATCAAGATCTTGAGAGATCTGCCTTGGCCAGATCTCTGTACGCTCGTGTGCATGATCATGATTATGCGTGGCTGACCTGTTAGAAAAGGGGATGTACGAGGGAACGGGACATGGGAGCATGAAAGCATCACAGGGGAGTGACTTCGCAAAGACCACCCAACTCATCATAAACTCAACCACGGGCACAACTGAAAGATATCTTCATATCACAACACTTCCAAGAGAAATGTTCCAACGTTTGAAGAGATATGGAGTAAAAGGGTGGGATTGCTATACAATAAACGAGTTGCCTCGACAGTATTACTCGTCACCACCAGCTGTAACCGCCTTGGGCTCTGGGGTGTCAGTAGCAGCAGCAGGCACCTCAGGGGCCTTGACGCCCTCCTTGGCTGGGGCGGAGACATCAGCAGTGTCTTCATCGCCCTCGGCATCCTCCTCGTCACCTTCAGCTTCGGCGTCTTCCTCGCCATCCTCTTCCTCCTCCTCTTTCTCTTCCTCCTCGGCGTTGCCATTGGTTTCTTGAGCGTCTGCCGGGGCCGTCTTGCGCTTCTTTACAGGAGGCTCGGCTGGATTGACATAGTCAGCATTTTGCTCTGTATCACATGCATTCCGTCCGTCTATTGGTCGGAAAAGGGGAATAGGTTGTAGACTGCAAAGGATGGACGGATGGATGGATGGATGTACGAGTGTATGTGAGGACCTCTCCCAGGAATATCAATAACTCACCCTTTGCATCAGCATCGTCCTCTTCTTCGTCTTCCTCTTCCTCCTCAGCATCTTCATCCTCCTCGCTCTGTTCTTCTTCGTCTGCGGTGGAGATGTACCTATTTCACGTGCGGTCAGCGAAACGTCATCACCAGAATACAATCATCGTCAACATGATTCAATCACGATATCGCACGAATACGAAATAACATCAAATGAACAAAGAAATATTATGCGATCGATGAAAATCATGAATGGCGCGTGCAAATGGATTCAATCGCGACAAAAATCGCATTGTATTGGAGCGCATCTCAATGTCGCATGCGACATCAGATGCGCGCCGAATAGCGCCGCGCAACCAGCAAATCCGCGATTGGGTAATTGATATGTCCCCAAAAGGCGATCGCAAAAAGGGGATCTTCGAGAGGGAAAGAAATAATACATACTCTTCCTCCTCCTCACCATCATCGTCTTCAGGAAGGGAGACGAGCTCCTCCTCTTCGTCTTGCTTTCTCTTGCGGGACATGGTGATAGATACTGGGCTGTGTGGTGCACTGGAGTATAGGCAATGCGATTGACAAGTTCAGGAGTTCAAGGCGCTTCTCTCGAGGGCGGGAGAGGGTTTTTAAAGGTTGGACAAGGCACAGCACGAGATAGAGAAGCTAGGCAGAGCAAGAGTAGGAGAGAGGAGAGAGAAGGAGATCCAGGGGGAGTGGGAATGGCAGAGGGTGGGAGAGACTGCGCGTGCACAAGGTGAGGAGAAGAGCTGGAGCTGGAGGCGACAGCAACACAGTGACAGTGACAGTGATAAACAGCCCGAGAGCTTGTGTGAGAGCTTTCAGTTCAGCCAATTGCGGTTGTCATAGTCATCCCATCACTGGATACACTCCATGACCGAATGGTAGGATATCACTAACAGAACTCGTGTATGAATACATCGGAATGCAAGGAAACACTGCGACGAGTCAAGGTACAGGTCCCACGAGCTTGTCATCTAAAGATGGATTGGGTGGCCCAGCTTGGTGTGGACAAGATCCCGGATGTAAGCTTGCGGCTGCTGCTGCAAGGCAAGCAAGCTCTGGGCTGGTTGCGAACCACCAGATCAACTCGATCAGGGCGACAGGACGCGCAACAGACTGGCGTCCAATCAAGATGGAGCTAGTGCCCTGGCTAGAGTTCTCAGTACCCGGAAAGCATCGAGGTGGCCTCTACCTTTCGGCTTTGGGGTTTGGCCTCTCCCGCCTTAGCACATCACAAGTCAAGGAACAAGCAACTGTAAATAACAGAAGGCGGGGAAATGGCCCAGCCTGACGAGGAGAGCCTGGGGCGCGGACCTGAGCTACACTGCTACAGGTGGTGGCTGGGCAAATAACAGCGCGCCGGATATGTGACGTAGGTCGTAGGACTTTCACCTTGTAGGTAGCCCAGAGCTGGGTGGAAATGTCTCGGAAACTCAAGTAATCACCGAAAAGCTGGGCCTTTTGTTTGTTGGTGTTGGTAGCTGTCCCCTTGCTGTCTTATCAATACGAAAAGGGCGCAGCGCAGTTGAATCCGTTCTTTTTCCTATCTTCGATGAGCTGAGACATCCCCTTGTCAGCAGCTCTTGCAACAAGGACGAACGGAGCTCTCGAGCTCTGTAACATCTCACTTCTCCAAGAGCTCGAGGAAGCTTGGGCCACTTTCTGGGTATGCAAGTCAAGTCAGCGGAGAGCGGCACAGGTTTCTCCGCATCGTAATACTTCAAGGATGATGATGCTGAAGTGAGACGAGCGCCCCTTAACCAACCTGAAGCCGGAGTCGGAAGTTCGGTGATCCGGCCGACGCAGAGTTGGCGTCATCGAGAATAATATAAGACCGGTCACGTGCTCCGGTCAGCGAAGTTGACTTCAGGGTAGGTAGGTAAGCAGAAGACTCAGGAGGAATCGGGTTGGTGAGCGCCCTCAAGTTGACGGGCTTTCGTTTCTGCTGACTGATGTGATTTCACTTGTCGAGTTTATCGCGCAACCTGACTGACACGTGAGATTTAACGCCGCTCAGCTGCATATCATTCGAGTCGTGGTTCAGCCATGTGTTCGATTCTGTGCTTCTCGCTGGCTGGGCGATGAGACAACAATCTCAACGTTACTAAAGTCTGAAAGAAGAGTATCAAAATGACCCAAAATTGTAAGGAAAGGTGGGAAATAAACCCAAACCTGGATAAGACACGGACAGTCTCGCGTCTAAGCGGAGTCAATGTCTTATCCTCCCTGCTTTCTTCCCGTACACCCGCTCGCCCTTGGCTGGAGCTCTCCAGGTTTTTAGTGATAGGAGCCCTACTATGTAAATACTGTACTACATAGCATTGAACGGCTCATTTCAAATGATGATAGTGGCGTTGAAAAGCGATTAACCATTGCAGCTGTACGGAGTAACAGATCACGAGATCCCAATGCATGCAACAATATTATTGCGTGGTACCGGGTAAGTCATCCAACATAAAAGTAAAGCGAAGAGATATGTCGCTTGCAATGATGACACCAAGCCACGACGGTGAAGTAAATTGAAAGACCCTTCATTTTCAATATATGTACCCTAGATAGAAGACATTGGCGAGCTGAAACGTTCGGTGTGAACGAATGGCTTGTGCACGGAATGAAGCTGTAAGATTTTGTACTCGGCCATGACCCTTTGCATCCAACTCAAGTCTAGCTTCAAGCCAACATGCTCACCATCAAGAGGCCAAGACGGGAACCGTTGTCTTGCTGAGCAATATGGATCGCTTGCTTGAACGAGGCGTAATCCGTTGGATTGCTAGCTCGGGGTGGCTGTGGCTCGGTCACTGTAAATCAACAAGAGCTACGACGCGTTGTGTGGTGTGGTGTTTTGTTTGGGTTTGCATAAACAAAATATGTCACTTTTCCATGGTGACGGGTAATGATGACCCGGTAGTTCGGAGCGCGCATGCGTAATTCAGGCGGTACCGAGATGAGCAATGGCATGGCATCTAGCCTGGATCTTAGAAACATGCATGAATTGTGTACTTACCCGCCTGTCTCACGTGCCATTAACGCATGTCTTATACAGTCTCGCTGGAATGTGAAAGTCCATATCATCAGCACGTCTGATAAGAGCAATACGCAATTCTGACGAAGTCAAGCCCAACACTCAAACAGTAAGCCTCGCGGTCCTGCAATTAATCTCTGCTCGACCGGACCAACAATTGTCAGCATACTTCCCGCAAGCCCTGTTCGCCTAAGAATGCACTTGTCCATGGATGCCTCGTGCTTGGCACCACCAAAAAGCGGGGATACTGTGCTCTTCAAAGGTTTCCAGAAGAACGCGCTCTTTTCAATCTTATTTCCGACCTCCGCATGTGTGGCTTACCCTAAGTTAATATTATGTTGACTTGATAGACTTTGAACCTGCAGAGGAAATGAGGTTGTGCATGCGTTTTAATGCCCCGCGTAAGTGATTATTATTTGCCACACTAAAGCAAAGAGATGGATTAGTAATTTTTGAGTTTTTTATCAGACCATTTCACCACCTGCGGAGTGCTGAAGTAACCTCTACGCTCTGAAATCTGCTTGCTGGATTTCCCCTGTGGCTTCAGTTCAGTGGAGATGCCCAGAGAATCGCCGAGTGCAAGGCAGGTGTTGATATTCAATTCTTCCGGTTGACGAGACGAAATAACCACGGAGCACGGAGCGAGACGAGTTGACAGTTACATAATCCCTGCGTGTCATCTCGATTCTATGTAGATCCAAGATTTCGAACTTCACCAGAAGCTCACCGGAAACAAGGGTACAAATCCTGCAACCGCTGATCGGCCTTCGCTCCGCATAAATCGAATTCAATCGCCGGGACAGTAGTAATACAACATGATAAATCGAGATTGGTCGGGCAACCTAACCTTTGCGAAGTCATCCGTGCATTGCTATACGTCGTCAGCAAATGTTATGCGACAATACGCACCAAGGACACGGACTCGGAGCTGTTAGGTTTGCTGGGGTCATGGATCAATGGCTAATGCTTCTCCGTTTGTGCCTTGGAAGTTGAGTTGTTCCCCCCATCTACGTAACAACGTTAGCTGATGGATAATATCGTTCGTGGATACGACCAAACGTTTTCATTAATTTCCAATGCTTAGCTTAGTAAAAGCGCAAGGGGGTTTGCATGGAGACCCTGCAGCTGCATAAGATCCAGGAACCAGACCAATCTCATTGGCTGCCTTTTTCTTACTCACCCACTCTTGATTTGTCTTTTGACGCCATCAACTGGTTAATTATCTGGTGCTGCCTCCAAGGCAGAATAAGCCTAACAGAACCTTTCACACTAGCATAAGAGAAAGGGGAGATGACTACCCGATGTGGGTAATTCACCAGTCGGGCATCCAGTCCGCGATGTTGCTTATGTTCTTTTTAGGACTGGCGAACGTTGACGGGAAGAACCCGCAGAGACGGTGCAGCGCTTTTGGGTCGGCCCCTTTGCCGGAGCGTGGGCTAATGAAAGCTGTGGGAGGGACGGGCTTGGGAACGGTGGTTTCTAAACTCTCTACGCGAGCAGATACTGTACTACGCAGTAGATGCATATCTAGACTGCTAAAGGGTTTTCCCCGTGAGAACCCCCTTTGGTACTAGGTAGATAGCTGGGAAATGTTGAGGTGGTACTCTAGCACACGGCGCAGCTGGTGGTGGCTGTAAATTACTACGTAGGTACTATGTATGTTAAAGGTTGTTTTGGTAGAGGGGCAGGTTTAATTTGCATCCCGCAGTCGAGAGGGGAAGATCACTAGATAGTAGGTGGTTAAACTCCAATGAGGCTTGTCTAAATGAGACGAACTTAAGTCATCAGGGATGAAGATGTGTTGGACTGTTGGGGGATGTTGTAAGTTGTTCTAAGTTAGAGTTGATGCAGCCCATCATCATCCATACCACATAGTGTATAGTGTAGATACTATTGACCAAGGTTTGTGAGAAATGATAGTAGTGGCTTCGCTTCCGTTGATCTCTTGCTCATATCAGCTAGCCTTGTATTTCTTTTGAGATTCATCACAGACACTGCATTGACAACTGGATCGCCCGCCTAGACTAGACTGTCTCTCGCCCTTTGGTGTGGCTCCCGTTTCGCGGTCACGACTGATCTATCTAGAGACTCTTTTCTCTCCCTTCCTTGTGCTAACCATCCTCGGATTCACAAGCTCGTTTTTCGCATGACATGAGTTCTCTTGGACCCCTGTTTTTTTTTTCTTCTCACAGGCTTAATGCCACAACTCCAATAAGCATATTCCTGTCTGATTGCGCTATTAAATGCATCTATTCTATCTGGACTATTTGTTTCTCTCTATCCCATCAGACCATGAACCTGGACCTGCGGATGACAGTGTACCCTGGTCTTCATTCTCAGACCCCCGCCATTATGGCCTGCCGGGATCAACTGACTCGATATTGGCCCCCTCTCACCAGTAATTTAGCGTGCAAAAGACCTTCCCAGCTGAAGGGACCCAGCAAAAGAACCAAAAGTTGCTTCCCCGGGACTCATCCAGCCAATCATGTTGAAGGGTGCTCGTCTGGTTGTTCTGTTTGGTGGCATCTGGTCGACTCATTTTTCTTGGTGAAAGACGGGATAAAATTCCAAGGTGACAAACAAAATAAACCAAACGGAAAAGACACCGCTGGCTGTAACAGTACATACGTTCCATGCAAGCCACGAGGCATGCATGTGCCGTAGAGTGTAGGCCATCCGTCACAGTCGCACAGCATCACATAATGTAATAATGAACCTGACGTTGAATTAAGTTGGCAGGCCTCGTTGGATCATTTTTGTCAACCTTGTGCCCGCCTGCCCCTTTGCTTTGCTTCTGGTGGATGTAGAATGACATCCATCCATCCTTCGTCTTTTTACTTTTTGATGTGCTTCTTGGGTCTCGGTTGGGCCTGGTCTTGTCTTCTCCCCGCCGCCACCTACTACTGCAACTGCGACCTGTGGCTCGGTAGTGAGTCCATTCGCTCTCCCTTGTCTCAATTTCTAGTCCCTGAATCCATACTTAGAACTGCCACTGTCCATCAGCGCTGGCCTGGGCTGGGCCGGGCTGTCGACTGCGTCCAAGACTTTTTACTTTGCTCCTCTATCAGCTAAGAAAGCCCCAACGCCATCAAAGCTCACGACCGAGCTTCCCTCTCTATACTCTCTACTTCCAAGTTTGTCAACCGATTGCATCCCGATCCTCGGTTCAATCACTCGTTTGGATCCATCTCGTCTCCCTTTAGAGCTGGATTCCTACCTATTACAGCGGCGCCTAAGCTACGGTACCCCGGTGCTTTTTGGGCCTGGGGCTGCGGATCCTGGTTTTCGAAATTCGACCTACCCGCCCTGCCAATCCGGTTTCCCCGTCCCTGTCGGTACCAGTCCAGTCCAGCACAGCACAAGCCAAAAGTCGACGCTCCGTGCAGGGTGCTGCTTCTGGCTGTGCTTGTACGGATATGTGCGAGAGTTTTTCGCTCTGCTCTAAACTTTCCACTTGAGCGAGCACAGGCTGAAGCCATTCGTTTGTTTGTTTGTTCCTGCATCACTTTCAACTGGACGCCGGCTGGGTTGTTTTGTCTGCTCCATGACGAGACTCGGCGTCCGTTCTTTTAACCGTGGGTTCTCGAGTCGACTTTGACTGTGCACGATCATTTTCCACAGCAAATAGTTATACCTTTGACCAGCCCACACCGAACCGCGTTCCTCGAGATCAACTCTTCTCGCATTCGTTCTTCAACGCCCATCAACTTCTTGGTTAAATAGCTGTGCTTGTGGCCGAGCTATTCCTGTCTTTTGTGCAGCTGGTTTTTGAAACTCTGGAATGATATTCGACCCTCGCTCACGATCCGCCGAAACCTTCTTCAAGCACCGCTTTTTCTCCGGGCCCGACTTTTGACAAATCTCAAATTCCAGTCGCAGATCCAATACTTATTCTAGATCCGACAGCGATGGCCAAGAGCTATTGCTATCTTTTGTCAAATCCGATCCCTTCCTTTCTAGATATCTACGCTGCTACGGTCGGCGTACCTTGCAGGAGGCCGCAGTGCAGTGCAGTGACTAACTGAACGTTACCAACCCACTGGATCACCAACGAAACGACGACGACGATCACAAATTCGATACCCTCGCATATAAACAAAACAAAAACCCTGTTTTGTAGCAAGATACACACCTGCCCGCTGGGCGACCAAAGTTTTTGCCAGCCTCTGGCGCCCAGCAGCAGCATTTGATCTTTCAATCACCAAGTGCATCACATCACACCATGGCACCCCTCGCTATCTCTGTACCCGACGCCCCGGGTTCACCACATGCAACCCGAGGAAAATTTGCCTTTTATGGTAATCGGCAACGGGATAGTGAAAACAGCAGCCTTGCACCGGGTACTTCAACAAGCGATGCATCACCTTATGCCTCACCTATGACTTCGCCCATGATGTCGCCATTGGCATCTCCTCGGGTTCAAATAACGCCTTTTGGAGCCGCCTACAGCCATACTCGCCAACCTTCCGACGAGTCTTTGTCGCATCTACCTCCTTTGCCAGTTTCGCCAAGATGGGATTCCATGTCAAACCCTTCGAGATTTATTATCGGACAATCGATAGCACAGCGAGCAGGATCCCCATTCGACTCTCCACACTCGCCCTCACCGTTAGGCTACGATACTGCAGCTAGCACTCCTGTCGAGTCTCGAAACACGTCTCCGACATATCTGACATCCAAATCGTCACTGGCTGACCTGCGCGCCTACGACAACCTTCCACCCGTGGAGAACTTCTCGCGGCCGCGGAAGCAGAGTATCCGCCAGCCAATAGCGGACGCGGCTAGGCCACGACCAGCCCACAGCACCCTAGCTGCCGCGACTGCGACCGCTGCATCTCCCTCAACCCCCGGCCTCAATCCCGCCGACCAGTACCTAGAGCTTGTTCCATCTTCACAACATCCCCTATGGCCTGCTCCTCCACGTCCCCGCGGCCCTTCAGTTTCCTCCTGTCAGTCTTCTTCTACTTACCACTCGGTTCTCTCTCCACCTTCCAGCGATTTTTATGAGCCGCGAGGGCCCCGTGCTCGGACAACCAATGGTGCGACATCATCCGCCGCACGGCCACCTCTAAGCTACTCCAATCCAGGGTCGGCCTCACCGAGCCCTGTCGTCGCGCCGTGGATGAGTGGTGAAGAATTTAGGTCGAGCTTTCGCTCTCAATTTACAGAATCGACTGCCCCAGGAACTGCAGTCACTGAGCGAAGTAGCGTTCTTACAAAAGACAGCTCCGTTACATCATTATACCCCAGTCCAGAAGGCGAGGCAGAGCCGGAGCCAGAACTCAAAGCTCACGCTGACGCTGACAACGACGACCCTAACGACGAGCCGAGTCTTGAGGATGTTATGGGCATGTACGAACAAGGCTTCGACGACGATGAAGAAGACATGAACTACCCCGAAAACAACAGGAATTCTCTACCCGTGACATCGACACCAGATATGGACCAGCGACAGAGTACCACAGAAGATGTGGATGACGAGGACTTTCCTCAACGTAAGGTCCAAGAATCTAATTCGTCACTTGATATGGAAATTCGAATGTCCAAGATGATCTTCACCTCCCCGGCCTTTACATCATCCGTCCCTCATATCGCTGAAAACTATGGTCGTGGAATTGACGGAAGACGAGATTCGGCCAAGTCTTTAGACTCAGATCCCTCTCTTAACGAACAGCGACCCCCATCCGCTGTCGATCATGGCACAGATGCACCATCCAACCCCACGCCTCTCTCACCTTTACGTGAGCCTACCGAGCGACCCGAAACCCCTGAATCCGGACGCAACAATGGCTTCGTATCAGAGCCTGCACCCGAACCTACACCAGAAGCACCTGCACCCGCCCCCGAACCTCAGGTTGTGCCTGAGCCAGTTTCCGAACCCCCCCCTCCTGTTGTAGCACCCGAGCCTGTCGAACCCGAGGACCCCAGCTCTCGTGACCGCTATGGCTTCAAGAAGGAGAATCAATATGTGACGCGCAAGCAATACGATACCTGGAATGCCGGGTATACCGAGTATTTGGCCCGCCGACGGAAGAAGTGGAACGCCTACTTGAAGGACAATGCTCTGATGACAGATCACCCAAACCGATTCCCTGCTCCCAACGCAAAGACAAAGCGCTTTGTTCGCAAGGGCATTCCTCCTGAATGGCGTGGTGCGGCCTGGTTTTACTATGCTGGCGGACCGGCCATCTTGTCGAAGCACTCGGGTCTCTACGATAAGCTAACGACTAAGCGAGCTAAGGACGTTGATGCTGAGGCTATCGAGCGAGATCTACACCGTACATTTCCGGACAACATTAAGTTCAAGCCTCCCGGCGGGATGGATACGGCATCGAGCAGCGCTAGGGAAAGCCAGTCAACTATGTCGGATTCCGCTCGCGGTTCTAGCCCAGCGCCGCCAAATGTCGACGGCGAAACACCCATCATCACATCTCTCCGCCGTGTACTTCACGCATTCGCTGTGTACAACCCCCGAATTGGATACTGTCAGAGCTTGAATTTCCTTGCTGGTCTTCTCCTTCTGTTTGTTGACACTGAGGAGCAATGCTTTTGGCTGCTCAATGTCATCACACGTATCTACCTCCCTGGCACTCACGAGATGAGTCTTGAAGGTTCCAAAATCGATCTTGGGGTGCTCATGACTGAAATGCGCACCTCCATGCCTGCTGTTTGGGATAAGGTCGGTGGCGAGCTTGAGGCTGACCCTACC
Organism: Fusarium sp. NFCCI 5145; assembly: GCA_033439405.1. Lineage (NCBI taxonomy): Eukaryota > Fungi > Ascomycota > Sordariomycetes > Hypocreales > Nectriaceae > Fusarium > Fusarium sp. NFCCI 5145. The sequence goes on from JAWDHB010000455.1 coordinate 262,461, forward strand.
TCAAGACCCACGACAAGCAAGTCGATCCGTCTTACTCGTTCGCGCCGTAAGGAACTTGCACGCATGTCAACGCCAACAGATCGACTCCCACCGATCACGCTCTGCATGACAGCATGGTTCATGAGCTGCTTCATCGGAACACTCCCGATTGAGACTACTCTCCGAGTTTGGGATGTGTTTTTCTACGAGGGTTCTAAGACACTGTTCCGCATTGCACTGGCCATCTTCAAGCAAGGCGAGAACGAGATCCGGGCTGTTCATGATCCAATGGAAATGTTTGGCGTCGTGCAATCGATGCCACGCCGGCTGATCGACGCTAACGCCCTGATGGAGGCATGCTTCAAGCGACGGAATGGCTTCGGGCATCTAAGCCAGGTCCAGATTGACGAAAAGCGCCAACAGCGCCGAGCCAAGGCCCAGCTGGATAGAGTTCGCCAGGGCAAGACATGGAACGTTGGCTCATGATCGATCTACTCTACATACTCGGTACACCGATACGAGACCTCGGGAAATTAAACGTCTGAGCCTCGTCAACATAGCTCATCTCCTCATACTACCTCCACAATCCTTCAAATATCTCTTTTTCCACTCATCATCTTTCTCATTTCAGTACACCCTGGCCCGCACCGACACGGTTGCGAGAGCCACAGAACCTTATCATGGAATGGCGTTTCAATGGGAAGGCATGGTCTACTTAATCGATTTAGCCGGCATTGTGTCTGCATTTTTCTCCTTTATTCACTTTCTCTCAACCTTTCCTTCATTTCATTTTCTTTTATCTCAGCTGCCCCCAACACTCGGGAGCTGTTTACTATGTCTCAAAGCAGCGAGGAGGGATCAGCGTTGGACGGCTGGAATGTACAGGATGGAACGGTACCCAAAAAAGGAACATTGTTTTATACTTGATGACGATGGTTTACGGCTGCATTGCGACAAGACCAAAAAAAAGGCACCGCCAACCCCTAAAGCACTCTTGTTGGGGAGAATGAGATTACTCCCCACAGGAAGGGGCATGGCAAGGATGCAAGGACTGGCAAAGCCCAGGCGGTGTAAGGTTTTCATATAGATTGGGGGAATTACGTATGAACTGGGTAGAACCTTTCTCACTGTCGAGGAGTAGATTTGGGGGATATTTTTTTTGATACCCTAATGGAATGAAAGATAATTACATGACTGTCTCTTGCCCACGCGTTGTTTGTTGATGTCTCACAGCAGTGTTTTGTTTGTATTCAAACGTTATGACCTACCTGTAACAGGAGGCGGCTTGGATGAATCGGCTCAAACTATGGATGTACTGGAGCACATTACATATAACAGAAAGTGTCGATATATTATGCTTATATCCATGTGATTTGTGTATACCCCTAATACCATCTTATGGTATTACTATGGAGCATTGATGGGTGGGAATGTTTGCTTGATCTTAACATACCTAGGTAGGCATGATGGAAGTGTGAGTCGGTCGTATTTACAACGGATCACTCAAGCATAATTATATGTATATCACCCTGAAGCTCGAACTCAATAATTACCGACAACTCTCTATATAGGAAGCACCACTAATCATCTCGTTCACGATTGACTGGCAGATCATTCTGAGGACCAATGTAGAGGACAAGGTCATCATTAGCCATAGCAGCAGTTATACCATCTTGAGCTCTTTCTTAGTTGACCTTGCTCGCAGGATGTGGCGACCAGAGCTTTGTTACGGGAACTGGGATTTTGTTGATACTGGGTCGAGATACTGGTGGACAGTGCTCGAGGAGGGAAAGGGAGCGAATATTGGGTGTTTAACTTTGTGATTCAACAATCGCATAAGCTGCTGAATGGTCCCTCTACTGGAGAGTATCCTCATTATATACTACACTTAGGGTTAAGCTAACTGCTAGGATTATTCCTGCGGTTAACCATTTTGATCTGCATCCCGGTAATGTGTCAGAAGAGGAATAAAAAGAGTGGATGAAGAATGATCTTCATCAAGAAGGGTATCAATTAGAACAAATATGTAAGAGATCTATATCCCGAATATTTTTGACCCCCGAGCGCTTGGCAAACCAGCCAAGTTTGTCTCGAAGACCACTGAGCGCCAATGAGGTTACAAGAAGCAAATCTTTAACTCTCATAGCTTCACCTTGGTCTCTTTTTCACTCTCCTCCTCCTCCTCCCTCAACACAGCAGCAACACTCTGCCTGAACTCCTCGGCCAGAACCGCCGCCTCATCATCATCCAACTCCTCCCTCTTTCCCCTCCCAAACATAGTAAAGCTCTCGCTAAACCTCCCGCTGGCTCTGATCTCAGGCCGCGGTATGATGTGAAAGTGCATATGGGGCACGACCTGCGCCGCAGCAGCTCCATTGTTCTGCACTACATTCCAATCCTCAATGCCCGTCGCACGAGCCATGGCTTTTGATAGCACGCGCAGATAACGTCCAAGATGGGCGGATTCAGAGGCCGTCACGTCGCTGAGTTTGGGGCGATGAGGTCGTGTGCAGAGAAGAAGATGGCCGCGACTTAGGGGAAGGATGTCGAGAAAGGCGACGAGGACGGGCGTTGAGAGAACTATGAACGATGCGGGTGATGCGAGCTCCGGGTTGATGAGTGAGGATGTTGATGGCGGTGGATTTAAGGGGTCAAAGGGCTCGAAGACGGATGAGATCGTGCAGAAGGGACATGAAGATGTTGGGGGAGCTGAAGGATCGAACATGGTTGAGTAGATAGACCAGATCGTCAAGGCGTAGATTATGAGTAGATGTGAGATGGAGTAAGTTTAGATGAGTAGAGGAAAAGTTGAGTGAAATGCAAATGACGTCCAGGAAGAAGTTGGTGATGTTCCAAGTTTGTGAGCGTGGAGAGATGGGACCGAGGTTGAAGTGATTGACCGGGGCTGTCCAGGAACTGGAGATCGGGACTGGGGTGTTTAAGTTAGTGCATTTAGTGGAGGTTTATCACTGTGGGGTGCAGCTGGAGCACCTCATGTTTTGTTTGAACCACTAACTTGCATCAACTCTGGGCGATTCGAGGTCGGTGCAATATCAAACTCTCAAATCTCAGCAGCGAAAGAAAGCCTTGGATGGAGTTTAGATAAGTGTTGATTGCTTACTTTATAGTCAGAGCCACCAAATACTTTACTTGTGACTCAGTCTGTGTGGCAGCACTGTACTTGTTCTTGTACAGATATTCAGGAACAAGAGAAACTTTACGGCTCGTTATCTGATCTGATCTGCGTAGGCGACCAGGACCTGAGTTAAGGTACTAGTTAGCAGCTTATCACTCGCTGTGAACGACTATCATCAGGTGCGCTTTGTCTGACCTTGATTAAGTCTTAGTCTGGATGGAACGGACAATGGAAAACAACAGCGACAGAAGTAAATTTGACGGAAATAAATCTATCATAAACCCCCAAGTTCAATAGTCCTACGTGACTTCCAATAAAAAGCCATTAATGCTTATGACGCCGTTTAGATTGATCGTCTGAAACTTGCAGCCTTATCAACAGGTACGTACCTCCTCACACTCACCCCTCACCGCCCAATTCTGCCGTCCAAACTTTCCAATCACCGCCTTCATGACCAACCATCTCAATCTTTTCCTCCACCACAGTTCGAACCCATCCATCACCAAACCACAACAAACAAACCCACGTCAAAATGCCCCGCGAAGAGTACCAGATCCCCACCGCCAACTCCGGCCAGCGCGGCGGCACCCGCGACGCCCACGAAGTCCGCCACGTCATGTCCTATATCTGCGGCGACTGCGGCGGCAGCGTCACCCTCGGAAAGGACGCCCTCGTCGCGTGCCCTCACTGCGCAGGCCGTATTCTTTACAAGGAGCGCACCAAGCGGTAGGTTCCTCACAAATTTTGAGGCGAGGGTTTGATACTGATGGCGATTGCAGTATGGTTCAGTTCGAGGCCCGATAGATACAACGACATTTTATACCATGCTGCGAAAAACTTGCAAGGAATTAAGACGAGGGTGCCGTGGCCATTTGATATTTCGAGATGGGAGTTTAGGGGTCTGGGAATTACGTTGAATGAAAAAATAGACAATATCACACGACTTGCGCAAGATGAGACATGGTCTGCATGATTACTTCTTTGTTACCTTCAAAGTCGCCTTGCGATATCTATCCACCCTGCAAAACCAAAACTAGTGAACTTGATAAATCCCTATATACCCCCTAACGCCACTATATGCTGCTTTTTTATTGTTGCTTCTGCTGAGTGTAGAGGTACTTGGCGAAACTTGCATCCGCCATGACGGAATCCTCGTTATCGCCCATGGCGGCCTGATATCGATCCTGGAGACTCTCCTTCTGACCCTCCTCGTCCGAGTCGGTATCTTCGTCGTCGCTGGCAACGTCCACCTCGTCCTCTTCCTTCTTTGCGACAGGCAGGCCACCGACCGACATGCCCTGCATCATCTTGTCGAGCTCCTTCTCTCGTGCTGCCTTCTTTTGCTCTTCACGCTCTGCTCGCTTCCTCTCAAGCTCTGGGAGGTAGTCGCGCAGAAACTCTTGCTTCTTCTCTTCAACAGCCTCGAAGAACTCATCCACACCAGTACCCAGTCGCGAGCTCACGCCAACGACACTGAGGTGCGAGTAAAACTCCTCCAGCATAAGACTCATCGAGTTGAGCAGGCTGCCCATGTATCCACTTCCACCATGACCACCACCCTCCACACCACCCAGCTCATCTGATTCCTCATCCTTTCGCAGCGCTTCCTGGAAAGCCTCAAAGTCGGTCATCCACTCCTTTGCAAACTCGGCATCCTTGACGTCGGTCTTGTTGAAGACGAGAATCATGGGAAGCTTGGTCTTGTAGAGAATAGAGCAGGCGTAGAGCATGTTGGACATGAATGTCGAAGTTGACGCAGTTCGTGGGGTATCGATAACGTAGGCGATGACAGTAGGGAAAGAAGAGGCGAGTGACTCGAGAAGAATGGTTCCAGAGGCGGACCAGACGAAAACCTCGATCTGGCCGGGTGTGTCGACCAGAATTCTATCGATTGGTTTGCGGTCGGGCTTCTCGGGGTCGGGCTGGGCGCGCTTCTCGAGCAGGTTGACGATCTGATCGACCTTTGTAGCGAAGAGATTGAGCGACGTAAGAATTCCACCGTTGGGGCCAAGGTTGTACTGCTTCATAACCTCCTGATAGTTGACCGAGTCTCGGATATCGATGTTGGACTCAAATGGCACAGACAACACAGCGGGATCGAGGTTGATGACATATGGAGGAGTATCGTTCTGGTGGAGATGAGCGTTGATGCGTCGCATGAAAGTAGTTTTTCCAGATCCTGCGAGGAGAAAGTTAGATATCGAGATACGCAACGATCAGAACTGTAGCTTGCTTGCCTGCCATGCCGACGCAGACAATGGCGACGGGAGGCGAAGAAGCCGCAGAGGCTTCGCCTGTGGAGGAAGAGGCCATATCAAAGAATAACGATCTGCCCCGAGTGATTACAGAGGGAGGTCGTAAGAATCAGTGTTGGAGAGCTTTGTTGCAGGGGGAAATAGAAGGAATGAAAAGTGACGAAATGGAGACCGACTTCAAAATTTTGGGCGCTGTCAACTGTGGATGGATGCCCCGCGCGGGGTCATTCGCTGAGAGTCAGTGGTCGATTCAGAATGCAGCTGAATAAGCTTGATACTGGTGGCCATGGTATTAGTTTCTGAACTCGAGCCAGTTCTATTGATATTTTGAATAAGATAGATACAAGCGACTTAGAAGAGGTGAATCTTCAATCTGATCAGATAGAAACTTCAGGCAAAAGTCAATGTCTATAAGCCTTCCGTTCCTTTCCTCAGCTAAGTTTAGATAGCAATCTGAACGTATAACTATAATTTTATTCAACCTATAGTATCTGATTCAATAGTTCCCTATAATTGGCTCTTTCAATAGAATTTCATTTCTTAATTAGATACATAGCTAGGTATCATTCTGCTGTCAAAGTCATCTAAAGGTCCCGTCCCTTACAACCAAGACCCGGCCCCACTTCTCGATGAGGCCCCCACTAGATCCGACATCCCAGAAAAAAAGTTGCCCAGCATCGCATAGCATCTTTTACATCTTCAACACCAGTAAAACTATCACCAACACCTCTCTTTCCTCAACCCCAACCCAAAAAACCAAACCTTCTGATCGCCATATAAAAAACCGCAAGAGCCGTTGAAGCTCTAACCTCTCACAATGGCCGCCCACGAATCCCAAATGCCTTTTATTCGCAACCTCGCCTCAAGCGGTCCGTCCAGACTACCCTCTATTCTAGTTCTTTACTAACTGTATCGTACCAGATCGCAAACTCCGAACTTCCTCGCTAGAATCTCTATCAACATTCCTATCCTCGCGCTCAGCCCTCTCCGACGTCGACGCCCAGAAACTCTGGAAGGGTCTTTTCTACGCACTATGGATGACCGACCGTCCCCTCCCCCAGCAGCGTCTGGCAACCGATCTCGCCAACCTCCTCTTCACGCTGAAGCCCGCATGCGCTATTCCCTGGCTGCGCGGTTTCTGGGCTGTTCTCGGTGCACAGTGGACAGACATCGACGTCCTCCGTCTTGAAAAGTTTCTTCTGCTCGTCCGTCGCGTTTTCGCTTCGCACGTGCGTCTTGCACGGGAGCGAGGCTGGAAGGATGGTGATGTCGAGGCGATTGTAGGCGTTCTGGCTGAGTTTCCTTTTGATCTGGAGGGTGATATGCGAAAGACCCCTGTGGGTATCCGACTGCATGCGCTGGATATCTGGGTTGATGAGTTGGAGCGTGAGAAGGCGCTCGAGGATCCCGAGGCTGAGACTTTCATTAAGAGCTTGGGGGATGTTATTATTGCGCTGAAGAGATGTCCTGTAAAGCCTGTGAGGGCACGCGTCGGTGACAGCTACGAGGACGAGAGGTTGCCCTGGGTTAAAGCTGCTAGTGGTGATGAGATGGAGGAGGATGAGGAGTGGGGTGGCATTGACGATTAAAAGGCGGTATTTGCAGGCGCATGGCGTTGGGATAGGGAAAATGCATTGCGGGATATGTCCGCTTTCTTTATATATGGGCTAGAGGCTGATACCATCTGAGAATATCACCACCATCTATTATCGTTACTACTCCAAGAGTGCAAATGCAACTGTGAACGCCCGCTTTAGGTATCTATTTATAAGTGACATCAACTTTTTTTGGGTACAATTAAACCACCACGGATTGTGATCATTGTAGACAGGTATTTCACCAGACCCTGGTGTCTCCTCCGATAGTTCCATCATCGTCTTCCTCAATCTCATAGCCCATCTCCCTCAGCTCCTTCTGCCGCTCCTGCTCCTGTCGAGCTCGTTGCCAAGCCTCCCACTTGGCTCGCTGCTCAGGTGTCTCCATGCGACGCTTCACGAGGCCCTTCTTGCGGAGACGTCGACGATGCTGGCGCTTCTGTTCGAACGAGAGTCCTTGAATGTCAACGTCGGTGATTTTGCGATCGAGCACCACGTCCATCATGTCGGCGAACCAATCATCCATCTCTTCCTTGAGTTGCCCAGCTAGAACACGACCACGGCCACCGGTAGTCCACTGGTCCAGCTTCACAGGGATAGCATTGCCGAAGGTGGGATCATCGATAGACCAGACACAGGGAGTGCTGCCGCAGCGGGTTGGACGGCAGAACATGGCGCACATGGAAGACTCAAGAGCGAACCAGGAGGCCACGAGGAAAATAATAAGACCGAGAAGGGTGAAGCGGAAGTATGGTTTGCGGCGGTAGAGCTCTGGAATAGGAATTGAAAGGTAAGACACCGATTTGTCTTCGGCATGCGTGATGAAGGCGGTGCCTGTGCCGTGGTTGTCGCGGATGGCTGACATCTTTTCAGGCAGCGGCTCGGGCTTGATGGTGTCAAGGAGATTCTTCTCGAGGGGCTCCTCTTTAGGCGCCCTAAGTTCAGCTGACTTGTTCTCAGCTGCTTTGCTCTGGGCCGCCTTGTTCTTGGTATTGACTTGATCAGAGAGACGTTCAATACCTCTTGCTGCAGTGTGAATGCCGTACAAGCTGCTCTTGAGAGTGTTGTTCATGCGGGTCATTCGATCTAGATCAGAGTTGTCGTTGGTCTGAGGATTGATCTGATTTGTTCGTGTGTTCAATTTGGTGTCAAGTTCCAAGTCGAAGTCGTAATCGTCGTCAGCTGATGTGTCTTGGGGAAGCTTATCAAGAAGATCCTCAACTTCTTGAGATGGGGCTTTGCGGCCGAGAAGAACCTCTTCAAGATCATCTAATGTTGAGTCCTCAATGTGATGTGCACGTTGAAGCTCTTTTAGATCGTCTTTGACTGTTGGAAGCTTTGCCGAGTTTGTCAGTGTTCCTCGGCGCCGTGGAAGAGAACGAGTGCGCCGTCTCCTCACCCCACTCGACGAGGTCCTGGTACTAGGTTTATCGTCGGTCCCGGGATCTGATGCTGTGTCTCTATCGCTGCCACTCATAGCACGGTCACTCCTTGTATCACGGAACGATGCGGATCTTTGTCGCGGCGGCCTTTCTTCCCTCTTTGGCTTTTCCTGTCTGTCTTTCAATTCGACTTTTTCCACCCTGACCGTCGCAGGTGTTTCCACGTATGCGCCCGTGACCTTTGGCGTGGGCATCGTCAGCGGATCCGGTTTTGGTGCTCGAGGTGTCGCATTAAGATCCTTTTCATCGTCTGCATCAGGTTCTGGCGATGGCGCCCTGACAGAACCCTTCTCAGATTGATTATCGCCAGCTGCAAACAGACTGGCTTCTGCCTCGATGCGATCTGTAGCGCCCGCTTCCATTGATTTCTTACTCTTAACAGATTCTGTGGAACGATTTCGAGACAGGCCAGCAAATGCGACAGTAGGCTTTGGTTCAAAATCTCTGTTTGAGCGATGTTGACGATTTCGGAAGCCATTGCTGGTAGAGGGTTGTGGGATTGTAGAGGCAGTGTCAGGTTTGGAATCCAGAGGCAACGAAGCGGGCTTGTCAGTGTCTGCCAGCTGTCGCGGCTCAGGTTCTGGCGCGGGACTGGAACTGGTAGCCCGAGCCAGACGTCGTAACAGGTCTCGGGAATCAGTACGTGTGTGCGACAGTCCAGGTCGTGCACCGTCTGCCTCGTCTTTTGAGTTACTGCCCTCCTTGGGGTCCGATTCTACGCTTTCTCTTCGCGACTTGTATATAGTCACAGGCGTGTCAGGTATCCGCTCACCAGCCATCTCAAAAGCAGACTTGGGTCGAAGCGGCTCTTTCGTTTCGATTTCAGTTGTCGTTTTCGTCTCTGGAATCATACCTCGGCTCGTCTTGGGTCGATCTTCTTCTGGAGAGCGTGAGCGACTCATTGCATTTTGCTCCCGAATCTCTCCCAACCTAATCGAGGCTATTGACCTCCTGGGGATGCCATTAACCTCCCGTTGTCGTATTTCGTCTAACTTGGTATTTCTTGGCCTGGGTGCATTTCGGTCAGGTATGGGTATTTGGTGTTCGACCCTTTCCTCACGCTCCCTTATCTCATCTATTTTGGTATTTTGTGGTCGCTGTGGTTCAAGGGGAATATCGCTACCCGTCTTGACCTCTCGTGACCGAATCTCGTCGAGCTTGGTGTTCCGCGCTCCAGGCGGTGCCACCCTCGTCCGCGAGTTGATATCGATTTCACTACCTTCGTCAAAGTGAATCCGATTTGCAAACGGACGCGCACCAAATCGTAGTCTTGGACTATCCGAAACTTGTAATTCTCCTGCCGTAAAGTCGTCATCCACCTGCCACGCAAAGCTCTTTTCAGGAGATGCTGGCCCAGCCGGTTGTGAATTAGCTGGTTCGTTTTGAGATTCTGGACCTTCGATAGAGGGCAGAATATCTTCGATACCGGGGACCAGAGCCGGGATTCGTCCTTGCTTTGTTAGGTCGTCTTTAGAAGGCATGTGCCTCAACCAGTTCGATCCCGTTTGCTGTCCGCCAGTCCTGCTTTCTGGCCGACTCGAGTCAGCCCTGACTCCGTTGACAGGTGCAGGCGCAGGTGTGTTGCTTTCCCGAGGAGGCTCCCTAGGCGTAAAGGAAAGCCCTGCCCTGGACTTGCCATAAAAACTGCGTTGTCGCGGCGATTCAGACTTGTCGGGAGTTCTCCTCAACTCAGGTATTCTTGATGCGATCGAGTTCCGCGAAAAAGGTCGACTCGGTGCCTTAGTATCGAGATGATCGTGATTCAACGCCTGTCGCATCTGATTTCCTTCGTCTTCGTGCCGTTGGCGCCAGACTCTCGGGGCTGGACTCGGTGACGCATCGACAGCTTGAGTCCCATCGCTATCGTCCTCAGCCTCCTTTTGTGCCATGGCAAAAGCATCGGACATGGATAGTCGTTTTCGGGTGGACGACGAAAATCTCGGTGTAGGTAATTTGGAATCGCGTGATCCAACACTTCCAACGCTTTCTCGTCTGTCTAAATCTGAGGTCGTCGATCGCGCAAATCCATTGCTTTGTATACTAGAGCGAAGTCTCGAATTGGGTTGCTGCGATTGATCATTTTCTTTATTCCTGTCGCTTCCCCGCGGTATGCTGCTTGCGAAAAGAGGTTTCCTTCCAGACTCCTTCACAATAAGCTGACTAGGTCGCTCGCCTAGCGAACTTCTGTTGCGATCCATCGGGGAGAGGAATTTGTATATGATGGTGTGTAGTTATGGTGTAGTCGATAATAGCATTATTTGTCGTCATAGACAGCGCGTTCGTTCATTGCGTCACGACGGCGATTACCAAAGTATTCGAATATGGTAGATAGATAGGTGGTCGCAAAAAGTATAGTCGTACAAGTATGTCTGGTTATGCCAAGTTGATGTTCGTACAGCTAGAGTTCAAGCCAGGTATTGTAATTTGTACAGACAGTCGAGTCGAGTCGCGAATGAAAACATCAAGAGCGCGCGCGCTTGCAAAAGATGATTGATCGAATGTTTTTGTCGGGTCATGGTTTAAACGCGTTGGAAGGTGGCCGCCGGACTGGGCCTGTCTTAGCGCCGTCAGTAACTAACGGTGGAAGCCCCTCCACTCACCGTTTCACTGGAGCCGTTACCATCCACATGGGTCAATGGATTATGGATCCATCATCACCAGATACGATGGGCGGGACGACCTTATCGGCATGCGGCCCAATAACTACCTAGCTTGTTCTGTAGGTGAGACGGGATTCCGTAGTAATAAACCCAGTTCGTCTTGTTTATTTCCACCTTCCTATTTCAATCAATAGATAGGTACCTATGGATGCTGACACGAGAACATGGGCGACTCTCAAGTTGAGAGAGAGATATAAAATACGACGTTTTCGCTAACCACCGTAATCCACTATCTCAAGTATATCCATCTTCATTCGACCCAAACCTAAATTCAAGATGGAAAACCATCCTAAAATGCGCACTGTTCGTCGTCTAGGTATTATGTAGGCTCGCTATACTCCTCTCAAGAACACCTTACCCAGGTACTAACCAGCCCTTAGGGAGGCCGGCTCTGCTGCCTTTCATTTGTTGGGTCTATATCGCTGTGTTATAGTATCAGCACGTTACAATATCCTCCCAAACATGTCCCCAAACGAAACTATGCTCGCAGCAGTAGGAAACCTGATCAAGGAGAATCCTATGCTGCGAGTGGGAATACAGGGTGAAGGCAACACCGAAGCGTATTTTACCCACATCCCTGAGATGAGACTGAGCGATTTCGTTGAGTTTCGTACTTCTAGTCTCGATGAAGACCATGAGAAGTTCTTGGAAGCTGTGCATTGCGAGCTACATGACCAGTTTTGGCAGAATGTTGAAGCCCGACCTCCTTGGCGGGTTGTTGTTTGTAGACCAGATGGAGTTGGAGAAGATTCCTTTGAGGACGTCGTCTTCGCTTTTCATCATTCTCTTATGGACGGCGTGAGTGGGAAGCTATTTCACGAGAAACTACTCACCCAACTGAACTCTCTGCCCCCGAACCCATCGGCCCCGGAGATCCTCTCCTTTCCGGAACCTCCAACGCTCCCTGAACCACAGGAGAAGGTCATCGACTATACGACCTCCTGGTCCCACTGGGCCGCCAATCTGTTGAATCGATTTCGACCCTCATTCTTTACTCCCGTTCCGCCACAGCTATGGACGGGGGGACTTATCGACTTCAACCGCCACAAGACTCGTTTGTGTACTGTATATATCCCTCCGGCTGTAGTATTGACTGCCATTGCGGAATCTCGCACCGGTGGGGCTTCAATAACTGCACTTTTGCACACTCTCATTCTTGCATCGTTGTCACGGCGTCTGCCCGATGCCTCAGCCTTTGGATCCACGACGCCTATGAGTATGAGACCCTATCTATCCCCCAGGGCTGATCCTTCTACCAAAGACGCCCTTTTTGGATGTGTAACTGGTATGACGCATCCGCACAATCCATCAGAAGTCAATGCTTTCCGGGCCGCAAAGGGTGACATGAGCGATCTCATATGGGAATATGCCAAGAAAGTCAAGAATGATATCAAGGAAAAGACCTCTACACTCCCAGCAGACGATGACCTAGATGATATCGCAAAAATCACGGATTGGCTATCCTTTCTGCGGAAGAAGGACGGGAAAAAGCGAGCTCGGTCATGGGAAGTCAGCAATATTGGCACTGTAGTCGCCCCCAAGGGAGAGGAGGGCAAGATGACAATGTCCCGTATGCTGTTCACAAATGGGGTTATGGTATCAAGTGATCCCATGAGTATCAGCGTGGCGAGTATTAAGAATGGCACGCTGGCGTTGGGAATAACATGGAATGAAGGTATTGTTGAGGATAAATTGATTGAGGGTTTGGCAGCGGATTTGGGGACGTATCTGAGGCGGCTGCATGAGACGGGAATTATGACTGATGACTCGTAGTATTCGGCATCTTGCACAGCATCTTCTTCTTCATTAGCATTTACACTACTCATATATCTTGCTGGGACTCTGATATAACAAAAGAGACTATATATCTATTCGTTATGGTTATTTGGTTAGTTATTCTTTGGTTGGTGAGGGCTGACTTGGAGGTTGAGAGTGGAGATGAAATTTGACCCTGGACTAAACGAAACTATTGATTTTACGCTTATATATTAGAGCCACCTATTTCGTTTAATCATAAGCTTAGCAAGTAGTAATATAAGCAATTATTAACTCTAGTGTCAAGGTTGTTATTATTTCTGCATTATTTTTGTGATCTAAGAAGCGTGAAATGAATGACTGCGGGATAGGGGGTTCCTGGTGACCACTCCTCTGGGCCACTACCACGTACATTACTGCAGTGTTCTGATTCGAGATGAGCTACGGATACAACGGCTGAGACGGTGATTTCGGAGTCCATGCATGTCCGGGGGGAAGCCGTCTCGGACCCCGAGGCAAGCGGGCCTTGGGAGACTCCGGACCCGGTAGTCATTTAGGGATGAAACAAGATCTGGGACATGCCCTTGTCAAGATCAGCGTGAGATAAGGAAGATTGACAGTTGATACAAAGCAAATACTCATATGAGAGACTAGTCATATATCCATAATGTAATAGTAAGGGCTATGGTGCATTAAAAGCTATAATCCAAAATGTTCTATTCTTCTTGGGAGGTGTGCCTAGATCATCTCGCATCAGTCCACCTCATTTCGCAATTCAAAGGTACTCAAGTACCTATCCCAATCTACCTAAACGCCACGCAAATTTATGCAATGAAATGTCTCTTTTCTCAGTGACTCTACCATCCCTCGCCAGGATTCCTCCTTGGGCGGGTGTTACCGCGGAAGTAGTCGTATTGAGGCTCTTCGTTCTGAGCAAGCCCGCTATAGCCTTGAGGTCCACCGCCCATAGCGTTGACCGAAGGCCCTGGCGATTGCACAGGTGTCATGCGGCCTGGTGTGGTGTGGTTGCTGTACGCGGGAGCGGCGGCGTTCGAGATCAGGCCAAGACCCGACGAGCTTCCGTTATTCTGAGAGTACAAGGGACTGCGACCGCGAGCAGGGGGCTCAGAACCCAGGGTCATTTGCTGAGTGAATCCAGTGTTCGGGGCACCACCTGGTCGGTAAGCTGAATAGCTCGTATCGCCACTTGCGTTGCTGGCAAGAGACATGAGACGTTGCTGCTGGGCTGCTCCACCTGCAAAAGGAGAAGCAGTACGGCCAACAGGTGTACCAGGTCGTGAGCTACGATCGCTTCCATCCAAGGAACCAGGTGTGCCGGGTCGACCAATCTCTCCAGGGCGGCCATAGATCTCGCCTCCGCCATGATCCTCTGCGAACTCTGCTCGGTTCTTGTAGTACTCAAAGTCCATCTGGCTGTCTGAGATAAACTCGAATCCGGGAACATTGTTGGCACTCTTGCCTGGCCGTCCTTTCTGCATAGGATCGAGAGAAACCATGTCTGAGTAACCACTCATGGTCATCGAATCACCGAGGTCCACGTCTCTGCCGTCACTGAGACGGCCCTTGTAGATCGCAGGAAGAAGGTTCTGTGCGTTCGAATGAACCATAGGCGTGATCAGAGGTCGGTAAAGTGCAGGGTGACCGAAACGGTTGGCCAATCGCTCGCTTCGCATACGGTTCTCCTTGGGGTCGACTCCGTTCTCGGGAGTCTTGGTAACGTCTTGAATGCTGTAGTATGTGATCTTGTTGTTGAAGGCGCGGTTGCAGTAGATCTTGAAAATGATCATGATGAATGGCAAGGGCACCAGACTGAAGAACTCGATGTGGGTTGACGAGTTGCCGCGAACCCAGCAAGTCAACATGACGACCAGGTTGGAAAGGATCGTTGCAAAGATGAAGCGATTGAAGATGACACGCCAGAACATTCCGCCAGATTCAGTCTTGGTAACAAAGCGGTAGAGGAGAAGATACTTCTTGAGCCACGAATCGATGAGGAAGTAAAGAGCTGTTGCTGGAAGGACCAGAGGCTGGATACCGGCAAAGCACATGGTGACCGTAGCGTAGTAAAGGAAGTAGTTGTAGTAACTGGCGTACTCGAAAGGCGGTGGGGCAGTGAGCTCAATGAGTTCTCTGGGTGTAGGACTGGAGAACTTCTTGAGGAAGAAGGCTTGGACGAGAGGCCAGGCTTGAGCTAGATCGATGGCCGCACCGAGTTGTCGCTGGAGCAGATAAGTCACCCAGAAGGGGCTGGTGTTGCAAAGAGCTTCAAACATGGCCGAGGCAATGTTGTTCTTCTTTATAGACTCCCAAACATCCTCCTTGAGCTCTCCAGTCGTATCCCTGACAACGTTGGACACAAAAGTCCAGATGACACTGAAGATGGAGAAGATGATGAGGTTGTTGAAGACGAAGAAGAAGTAAAGCTTGGCCAGAACGTGCCTCTCTCGTCCAGTCTTGGTCTGGTCACCAGCCTTGACGGAGAGCCGACGGAAAATCATGGGAAGAACCAGGTAAGTCAGAGACATGATAGCTGGCGAGAGAATACCCTGAACAGCACCCCAAACCTTGGGATGGGCGGCAAGCTCAGTCCTGAATGCGGGCCAGACCTTGCCCAGATTCTGCAAGTTGACAAGGAAGATGGCAATGCCAAGGTTAGGAACAATCCAGATGAGGGTCAACAGAGTGATCCAGAAGTTGTTGACCCAGCGTCTTCGTCCTCGGGTGCTGCTGTACAGAGGCATGTTCTCCCAGATAATGTCGTTGGGTCGAGGCGCAAGCTTGACTGTAGCACCAACGGGCTTCTTCTTGCGACAAGCGTAAGCAATGCCATGAGCCTCTGCAATATCCGAGTAACTGGCAAAACCGTAGGGCATTGAGCCTCGCTTGTCTACACTGGCACGCACTTCCTTGACCTGGATCTCGAGATCACGAATTCGCTGGGTGTAGTACTCGATGGCATCCACCTTTTGACCTTTGGGATAAGTTCCGAATGATCGGTCCTTCTTGGAAGGCTTGCACATGGGTCGAGCAGCTGGCACATTTTGAGGGTCTTTGAGGTACTTAGCCAAGACCTTCTCAAGCTTGCGAACTGCGTGGTCGTGTTGTTCGATGAGATCCGGAAGCTCCTTGACATTTCGGGCAACAGCGGTTCGAGCAAAGGAAGAGTTGGGAGCAATTTGATCGATGATCCTTGCAATACCCTCATCAGAGCAACCCTTCTTGGGGATATCGAATACCTGTAGTCCTCTGTGAGTGTGCGTTTTCTTGCATGTAGATCATTCTTGCCTCACCATCAAAGTACGGGAGTGCAGACTCTTTTGGTAGTCCTCGCTCTCGAAATACTTGCGTCGGAGCTGCAGGATCTTATTGTAATTGAACCAGAGAAAGCCGATGACAATAAAATTGAAGCACCATGCAATGACAACCTGGGACCAGATCGCCGGGGCCCAAACACTGAGAGGAGTGATGTTAAGAACCCAGTTCGAACCTTTGGAACCTTTGTATTCTTGCCATTTGGTCACGTTGATTGGGAGAAGGATTCCGACACCAGTGATGCACAAGGTGAGGAACATGTTACGGCACATGCGGACGAAGCGGAGGAAGATGGTAGCATCCATACCAATCAATGGAACCAGCTGCTCCTCCTTGGTCCGCCATAGTGTGGTGATCCACGACCACGGAGCCTTTCCTATAGGGGGCGGTACGTGCTTCTCGTCTGCATGCTTCAACTTGGGGGCATAGATGGCTTGATGGTATGGTCTGAGGAGCGAGAAGACGACAGCAATGCCGATTGTGATGGGAATCGAGGTGGCTAAAGCTGAGTACAGCGAGGCAGCTTGAAGCTGGTGGGCTGCGTTAGCAGAGCGCAAGATATGCGATACCGGAAGGAGAAGGACATACCTGTTCACTGAAGGGTTCCTGAAGAAGATCAAGCAGTTGCTTGCCAGTATCTTCGTCTGGTGGCTGCTGCCGACCAAAGAGATGGGCTGTATTATCCATATTGGGCGCGAGAGCTCCGCCAACGGGCGAAGACGTTGGAGCTTAACTCAGAAGTCTAACGACACTGAAGTTTATCACGCGACGATTGTCCTCCAAGCTCTCTAGTGCTGTTGTTGTTGGCGACGTGTAGAATCGAGATTGACTGGGGATGGCCTCGTATTCGCAGGGGTAAACGGATGGTCGGATCGCACACAAGATGAACGAGAGATACTATGGCGGCGGCGAGTGATATGTATATACTCGGGATCAAGCGCCACTAGATGGATCTATCGTCGTAAACAAAGGGCCCTTGAGAAAACGAGAGTCGCAAAGAAGGTCGGAGCGCGAACGAGAGGATGGGCCGCCAATAAGGGGCGAAGCGATCGAGATGGCGTCACTCAGGGATGGGCGACGACAATGGAGAAATCCGAGTGAGAATAAAAGAAAGAAACCATCAAAGGAATTGGATAGTGTCCGATGATACGGAGGGATCGTAGGTCAAGGTAAAGAGGGAGAGGTGGGTGAAGAGTAAAAGTAGGGCTGGGGGACTGCTGGACTAAACTAAGGAGCCATGAGTTTGACATGGGATGGATCCTATTATCATGGGGGACATTCTAGACACTTTACGGAGTTAGACTGGCCTTTTTTCTTTTCGGGGGAAGCCATCCATCAATAGAAAAGCTTGGCATCCATTATGCATCAATGTGGTAGCGTGAGCGAACGAATCTCACTCACCCCAACAAGCCAAGACCAATAAAAAGTCCCCTGTTTTAGAGATGTGCAGCCAAGCGCTAGCGATGTTTAGTTGTCATGTAATGATCGAGGCCTGTGACCATCACTGTCAAAATAACCGACCCAACTGAATTCATCCAGCACTCATGACCTATCTATGTCGATTGCTTATGATGGCCTTTGAAGATTGACCGACTGACTCTCGCTCGATCCTCTGTCTATCCCGGCACGCGGCCTCCGTGGGGATACTACCTAGGTACATACTACGCAGTACATATCTGGTAAGAAGAGGCCCAGCTTCTATTTTTGACGCCTCCCGACCCGCTGCAGTGGAGTGCCCCTTCAACCGTAGCACGGGCCGGGAACCCCCTGTCAGCCAATCGTCGCTCTCCCAGAGGCTCCTGTGTACGCCACGCCCTGTCTGCCTTTGCCCCTGCATGGATGGATCCCTGGGATGTGAATTTTCTGGCTCTTTGAGACCATGAGAATACGAACATTCCAGCCAACTTGCAATTCCATAACGGGAAAGTGATGGGCTGCTCTTTGCTGCAGCTTTGCTGGCATGTAGGTAACTAACCTAACGTTCACGTCAACGCTCGACGATCCGATCTGCGTTACACCTACGATACTACCTACAGTTGGTACATACTACAGATCATAGGTATTGCTTTGTTGGTCTCGAGAGACATGCATTGTTCCTGGCATGAATATAATTAACTATTAATTTGACAGTTCCTGACACTCCGCCCCAACCAACAGCCTTAATCTTGACCTGAATCTCACTCACTTACTCATTCAAGTCATTCTCACTCGCTCCCCTTCCCCATAAACAATACAATGGGATAAGTTGGATGGACCCATTCTAATGCCTCAATGATGTACCATTAGCCCTATTCGCCACCTCTGTTCCAAGTAAGTAAAATAGTCCATGTTCAATGACATATCCACACATCAAGACGCGCAACCGATCGCAATCGGGTGAACAATTCCCAGTCAAATCGGGAAACTAAAGCCCCAAAAGTTTCCCATATTTCATGTGCCGAGTGCCTGAGGTGCCGAGCTACCCTATCCAAAGCTTGTCCGAAAATCTGAAACAACCCAACGGAAGAAAACATTTTTCATTTTTTGACTTTGTTTGTCTTCACGACTCAGGGACCTCGAGAAGCACGTGATTCGATATGGTCAAAGTAAGAGATCATGAGGAAAGACTCTGAAGTAATTATCAGAATAATCTTTCGGTCTTTTGCTATTTTGAAAAGTGGGCACAGCTTTTTGCTGACCTGCTTATCGCACCCATCCATCTTCAACCTCGTCTTGGTTCGTCGATTACTTGTCAATTGATTGTCTCATGTTTCTTCAAATCAAATTCTTTGCTCACTACGTCCTTCGTAAGCTGTCAGCAGAGCATAGACAAACCAGAACGTTATTTCGTAGGTCAAAGCAGATCTTGCAACATCCACGAACGCCATTTTGTCGGGTGATTGATCCGAAATGAAAAGAGGCTGCCAGCAGCTTCCCCCGTCAATTTCTAATAGCCTAGCCCCGACAAAGTAGATAATTTGGAGGAATAGAAATAAATCGAGGCACCGCCTATGAAATGTATAGTAACAGGCGCGAGATATGAGACAGGAGCGCGAGGGGGCCACTAGGGCTGGTCCGCCGTTGAGGTTTTGTGTGAGGATAGCTGCCACGGGCATTGCAATCCAAGCAATGTTTGATAAGACACCCATCTTCAAATTACATTAATACGTGCAACCTCTTTCGTAACAGGGGGCTTCAGTTTGATGTTCTTGATCAAGGGTAGAGTATTCGATGATTGGGGGGGGGTATTGAAGTCTCTAGGAGAAAAGGGTTGGTAATGCTGCCACCAGCAGCTACAGGCCTTCAACTTTTATATACCTTACACTAAGACCGTTTTTGTGGCATTTAACCATCGAAAACTTATGCTTCAGAAGTTGACTTATAGTAAACCACGCAAACTGAGTCACAAGGAAACTCTCATGCGTATAAACCAGATGCAACGGCTTCTAAGCCACTACTAAATAGCCACAGAATGGTCTCAAGCGAGTTTTTCTATCGGTTCAAGAAAAAAGCGGAAAACTGTAATCCTTTCCGCTTTGACAAGAACATCATATTCTCATAATTAGGAGTCTACTACATGCCCAATTTGTGATAAGACATCGTAACTCAAACGACAGCTAACTTTATGATCTGAGCATCCACTTCTTCCCTGGAACCCTTTCATGAGGCGGCATGCATTTAAGTCTAGATGTTTAGGTTCTGGGAGGAAAATGTTCTTTGTTATTAATTACGATGCCATATAAACACAGTGGTTACACTTTCTCTCACTCTCCATTCCTGAACTCAAAGAGTGCACCACCAAAGAAACGCCACCCGCTTTTAAGCATAGATGGGTTTAACTTTTGTTCGATTGGTCCTTGTAATATCTTTTATTTAGCAGGGACTACTGGGTTTTGTGAACTATTTTACTATAAGCTAGTTGATGCTGCCCCTTGTACTATAGCCATATTGCCCTGCTTCTGGTATTACTCGTTATATAGATAGTGTTTTAATTAGTTCTTTAGTATCGTATCCCTTATCCTTAAAGGCGTCTAGAGCTGCTAGTAATCTAGAGATACTGCAAGGTCTTTTTACGGGTAATTGAGTTCTTATGCTAGCAGGAATAATTACTACTTGCCCTACTATCTGCGTATCTGGCTGGTGGCTTGGTGATAGTCTGGGATGCTTGCAATGGATAAGGGAATAAGCATGAATAATACACGATGATAGCTGAGGAATGTCTATTACAAAACGGAGGCATGAAGACAAGCTCTTAGCCGCAAGGCTCAAACGAGTGCACACAGGGTCAAGTGACGCCTATTAAAAATAGAAAACGAATCACAACATACCTCGAAGGAGATGCCTTCCGAAAACGAGAGTTGGAGGACTCTCATTCTGAGACTTCAAAATATAATGTGCAACACCTCTTTGACTGAGAGGGGAGAAGTGGGAGAGAATGCTTTGTTACCGGGAGCTGAGATGAATCTCAGCCTTGAATCCCAAAGGATGCTCAGTTGGAAGATCAGATCAAGTCCCAGGCTTACCCTACCATACTTTAAGCCCAAAAATAAGCTCTAATCTGACTCAACAATTGCACTTATCTCATCCCTAATGAATCCTCCTCAATCTGACTCCGAGTTTCCGACGCTATCAGCTTACATTAATGGCAAGGCGAAACTGCGTAGCCTTGGCCCCCACTCGTCGCCAACAACAAGGTAATCTCTGGGGTCCATCAAGAAATACATCCCTTAATAGTACCATAGTGAACATGCTGGTTGTGCATTACCGTATAAAGAGATTTAACTATCACCACCTTGTAAGCTTTCAAGTATAGTGTGACCAGAATGCAGGGCTTGCGAGTAGTGGCAGCGCAATGTCAGCAAGCGGCGGGTTGGGAGCATCCATGAAAAGCTCATGGTGATGCCACAGGTAAAGGCAGTCTTCGAGGGCGGTTGATTATGGTAAGGAGTACAGTCTCGACGAGAGATAGCCACTCGGCCAGAGTGTGGCGAGCGAATCAAGCTTAAAACAACTGACTGGGGTCAAAACAAGTATACTAATACAAGTTGGAAAGTATTCACAAAGTGTAGCTAATACATGAAGTTGTATACATAACTACTCAGATAATCATGAGCTCTTGAAGTCTTGATTTGGGTTTCCTTAAATTTGCGCCAAGAGAAGGGCCTCTACTTCTCCCTTTCCAATCTGTACTAGGTATATTACATCCTTCCAAGTGGTGTCTTTCAATGTAGCCGAATCTCTAATCAAGCACAATGACTTGTTAGGGCTTGAGCTGGTATTCTTTGACTTGCTAGAGACTTATAGGGATTGGGTGAGATATTGATATGTCGTCTCTGAGCTAGATTCAGGGTAGGCGAGTCGGACTAGATGAAAATCCAATGGAAAAGGACCGGTGTTTATACTACACGTACTTGTCATGAGCGCATTCGCTGAGAGAAAGGAAGACTCAAAAGAGCAAGACTTGACGATGCAAATAAGCTCCGCGGTTCGTCGAACGGGATTAGTGCTTAGGGCTATAAGGTGGTCTTTCAGAGGAATAATGTCGACACGAAGGTTGAGGTCTAGCTCCCAAGAAATGAAGAAAGATAGTACCCGAGTATACTGCAGCTGAGTAACGATACTAAACTATCTAATTAAACAGTGAAAAGAAGAGAGACTGAAAAAGAAAGATCCAATTGCAAAGAAACGTAACAGGAAGCTCGCATTTTGGCATTGCTAGAAGTCGAAGTTCCATGACGTTGCCATATATCTCAAGCTCTCCGGGAGAAGGCGGCAGTACAGCGATACATGTCTCTTGGCACGCATAAAATATATAACTATACCGCCGACGCAATATCATGGCAAAGAAGCCAAGTCTTTAGAGGTAGGCAACCATCTTATCTTTTGGGCCGCATTCGTTATTCAAGAGCAGTTAGAGAAGACCGCACATCAGGACTCAAGTGTACAAGGTTTCAGGATCAGAGAGTCATTTTGACAGAACAGCTTGCCATCTGGTTGAGATGCAATGGCAGCTTCTATTTCAGAGTAGTTATTGGCCATGGCGAGATAGGGCTTAAGGTTGAAAGGTGCATGTGAAACGGAACAAGATTGGGTCACTTGTCAAAGAAGATCAGCCTAATCTCGATCCATAGATATATTGGCTAATCGGGGATAAACATTTCACTTTGCTTTATTCTCCTAACGCAACACTCGGCAGACAAGAGCATCACCGGGCCCAGACGTTCGGACGCTTCTCCACTTCGCCGAGGCGGACCCCCGAAACTGCCGCTTTTAATCAAAGAACAATGGGTCTCCGGCACTTGGTCGGGTTAGCTTGGTTGTTCCAAAGAGTCATTCTGTCGACGGTCATGTCGTCATGATAGCGAGATTAGCTAAAAATGCAATGTAATGAGATAGTACAAATTAAAAAAAAAACCCCATTTCAGGTCAAAGTCAAGGGCGAAGGAAGCAATGTTTACTATCTGACGCACCAATATACACGCAAATCATTGAACCAGGCAGACCTCGGGAAGTGTTCCTTTTCCCGTTCCCATCCGCCGTTTTCGCCGTCCTACCTTCAATAACATGTTGCCCAACATTCATAAACCGTCATAAGAGATAAAAGGAAAAGTCGGCAAGTCCGCTTTACTGCTAGACCTCAACAGGGCCCTGACTTCGCGTCTTGCGTGCTGTCTTTCCAACCGCCGGGACAGCCTTCTTGTCCTTCTTGGCAGTCTTTCCATTTTCGTGCTTACCATTTGGCGCAGCATCCTCGGTGGCTGTCGGCTCATCTGAGACGTCTTCAACGCGGGCCTTCTTCTCAGCGCGCTCCTCGGACTCGGACTTTTCAGCGACCACGGGAACAGAGGTGCCGTTGATCGCGGCAGGGGGCTCCTCAGCCTTGCGCTTCTCGCCGGTGGAGGCGTCACTGGCGTCGTTGGCATCAGACTGGCTGGTGCCGTTGATGCCAGCAGGCTTGTTATCGGCAGCATTGTCACTCATGGGAACATCCTGTGGAGCGGAGACAGCAGGCGCCGAGGTTGTCTCGGCATCAGTAGTGATGAATGCATTCTCATCTTCGTTCTTTGGCGGTTCCTTGGGCTCTTCTTCGATGTTGAGCACAGGCCGTGGGGAGCCGCCCGCCGGAGTCATGTTATTGACGGGTGTCTCAGGCACGGAGGCGATCTCGACGGGCTTGGGCGGAGCGATGAGACCGCCAGCACCGCCAGTGGGTTTGTTCTCCTCCGACTTCTCCTCCGGCTTGGCGGGCTCTGGGGGAGCTGTCGTGGTGTCCAACGTGGGAGCGCCGGCCTCGGCTTCGGGGGCCGTGGGTTCAGGCGCGCCGACTAGGGTATGTCAGCTCAAGACTTCATGTATAAGCGCAATGGGGAGCCATGGGGGCCGCAATAGCCATCGCAAACATGCCAATTGCGCCGCGCTGCATCAGATGCGATGGAAACGAGGCCATTGAAATAGCTGGTGATGGAACATACCTTTGTCTATAGCTGGAGCGATTCCGTCCGACATGATGATGACGTAACAAAACTTGTCGCAACTCGACCCTAGCTTACAAGCGCAAGTATACGCGACACGAAAGGTCAACAGTGGAGGCGAGGGATGTTTGCGATGCAGTTTTGGGGCTGCAAGAGTATGGATATGGTTCACGATGTAGATGTAAGAGAGAGGTCAAGTTGGGGATGAGACACGAAGAAGGGGAGTGAGGTTGGCAAGGAAGGCACGAGGTAGGTCACGACGGTCGGTTCCACAAGCCATCCCCATCCATAGGTAGGCAAGGTAGGTACAGTAGCAGCTGGAGACAGAAGCAGACGGGAGAGAGAGAAGCAAATGGGTATGGGCATGGGTAGCCCCGAAGCCGAGGCGGAGGGCGCACAAACAGCATCGAGGTTCCTCTCGCGCCAGATTTGAGGGACGAGATACTTGTACGGGATGAGCATGGGAACTGAGAGGAGCACGCATTGGGCCAAGGAAAGCGCCCTGTCGTCACTCGACTGCGACTCTGTGGACTGTGAGGTTAGCCCAAGGAACACCCGTACGTGACGGTGTGAACTCTGAAGATCGGGACGGACTTGGTCGTCGTCTTGGATTGGCTTTTGCGTTTGCTTTAGTTAACGCATCCCAGTCCCCATGGAAGTGAGCTGCGTTGCTTTGCGGGGAACAGGAGTGAGCTTCAGTGGGTCGAGAGCTTTGAAAGGAACCACAGATTTTGGTAAGCCACTGATCTAGTTGCAACCAACCAGTGAGACACGGACAGCCTTAGTATCGGTACTTGGTTTTGCTGGAAAGTAGAAGCGAGGTTAGCGAAGGGGAGAGACTGTGTTCAGTGTAGTCTGCCGGACTGCAAAGCCATGATATCGACTCTTGCTTCAGAGTCACTTGTGATCAATCAAGTCGATAATCGATCAATAACTCAAACAGCACTGACCGTCTTTCTCGATCTGACCGACCAGCCCTGCGACCTGACCTGCATGTCATGTCATGTCATGCTTCCAAAACCATGTTAGCAGATCGGCATCGGTCAAACCAAGCTTGTACCTCACCAGCCACATCAAGTCCCTCCGTATCCGTCCTCCACAGCCACAATCAATTCAGGGGCACTTTTGCTGCAATCTGGCTCCCGCCATCGTGAGCTTAGTCACCCTTGTTCATTCCCAATCGCCAGCTTCAAGGTGTCCCCTTAGAGTGGCTTGACGCGAATAACGACAACCAACGCGATTACTCGAATTTCCCACGCTCTTTTTTTCGTTCACCATCCAACCTTGATCTGTATCCCCTTCAGGTCATTTCTTATCTTTTCTGTTTCCCTCTTTCGAATCGATACCCCTTTCAATACCGCCCAACATGGCCCAAAAGACGAACAAGTATTCGGTTATCCTGCCAACCTACAATGAGCGCAAGAACCTCCCCATCATGGCTTGGTTGTTGAACCGCACCTTCACGGAGAAGTTGGTCTACCCTTGCACCTATCTTTAAAAACAGGAGACTAACTCAACTAGCAACCTCGACTGGGAACTCATCATCGTCGATGACGGCTCCCCCGACGGAACCCAAGAAGTTGCCCAGCAGCTCGTCAAGGTTTACTCCCCCCATGTCGTCCTCAAGCCCCGCGCCGGCAAACTCGGCCTCGGAACAGCCTACGTCCACGGCCTCAAGTTCGTCACCGGCAACTTCGTCATCATCATGGACGCCGACTTCTCGCACCACCCCAAGTTCATCCCTCAGATGGTCGCGCTCCAAGAGAAGGGCAACTACGACATCGTCACAGGAACTCGCTACGCTGGAGACGGAGGTGTTTTCGGCTGGGATCTCAAGCGCAAGTTCGTCAGCCGTGGTGCTAACCTGTTCGCCGATACTGTCCTGCGCCCTGGCGTGAGCGACCTGACGGGCAGCTTCCGACTTTACAAGAGGGCTGCTCTGGAGAAGGCTATCGCTAGCACTGAGAGCAAGGGATACAGTTTCCAGATGGAGCTTATGGTGCGCGCCAAGGCCATGGGATGCACTGTCGCTGAGGTTCCTATCTCGTTCGTCGACCGTTTGTACGGCGAGAGCAAGCTGGGCGGTGACGAGATTGTTCAGTATGCCCAAGGCGTCTTTAACCTGTGGCTCAAGGTCTAAGAATGAAAACCACACACACAAAAGGGACAATCTTGTTGGATGGGGGCGTTTGGGGAAGTATAGTACCGTTTAATCTAATACCACGTTTCTTCGTCAATTGTCCTCTTCAATAGATCTTTGAGTTGATACAGATTCTGAGCCTGGACAAGTGTCTACATATTGCGCCCTCCGGTCACCATGATGGTCTGACCTGTCACATACGAAAACAGTGGACTTGCCACGGCCAGAACAGCGCTCGCAGCCTCAGTCGCAGTACCAGCTCTCCTTAGTGGAATATCTGCATGTGCAGCATCACCTGTAGCCTGCTTCTGCTTGGACGGGATCCCCAGCGCGATCTTCTCACCATCTGGCCCCGTCACAAACGCACCATCCTCCTTGGCCGCCGTCAATCTCGTGAGAATATGTCCAAACGCAACAGTATTCGCCCTCACGCCAAAAGCAGGACCCCACTCCTTTGCAATTGTCTTGGTGAAGCCTGTGACGCCCGCCTTTGCGAGAGCATAATTGAGCTGTCCCGCGTTACCATGCACGCCAGAGGTAGACGAGATATTAACTATGCAGCGAGGAGCGCCGTCGCGTACACGAAAGTAGGGCGCTGCAGCCCGGACGAGAGTAAATGGGGCAGTGCAGTGAAGAGCGAGGATGATATCCCATTGCTTGTCTGTCATCTTATGAATGACCCCATCCCAGGTATAGCCTGCGTTGTTGACGATGATATTAATCCTGCCATCGCCAAAATCGGCGGCGCTCTTTATCAGAGTGTCAATATATTCTGCTTTGAGGATATCTCCAGGGACGGCTAAGGCCTGGCCACCACTCTTGTTGATATCATCAGCAACAGCATTGCATTTTTCTACTGGAGTTAGAGTTGGTCTTTGTAACAAGAATTATTAGGGAAACTAACCCGCGTCAATATCCGCAACAACAACTTTTGCGCCCTCTTTAGCGAAGAGTCTGGCTGCTTCTGCACCGATTCCTTGGCCGCTGCCCGTGATGATGGCTACTTGGTCAGCGAGTAGACCTTTGGGGTAGTTGAGATGCCCTGCGAGTTGACTGACACGGTCCGACATGTTGATTTACTGAGTAGAAGTTCTATTAAGTTATAAAAAGGAAGAGTTGGATCAATGGACAGGACCAAGAAACCCTGAACAGTTCCCCAGATTCAGTCCTTTAATTATGGAGGTATCCTGGGGATCGGCGAGATCGACGCGTCCGTGCCGAGGTTCAATTAACGGCCGGAATGTGGGGTAGCCTCGGGCTGTTCAGATAAGACAACCTCAACTCATCGTATTCATATTGTTTTAGACGGCATATAACTTACAGGTCCCAGGTGGTCTTACTAATGGTCCTTTCTTTTCTCTTTTTCATATAATTTATTTTAAATATTTTAATAGGTAAATCTTGGGTAGTTCTTTGAGGTGCAGGAGCTTTACAATCGTGACTCAAACGAGAGACTTGTAGCTGTCTGACAAGCCCCTTGCTAAAGCTAAAGAAAACATCAGGATTCTGTAGCCAAAAGCTCGTAGTGCTTAGATGAAGTAAAACCCCTTGTTTGGGTTGTATTTGACCGTAAAGTCCCTCATAAATCTTTTCCTCCCATCTGCAACAGAGGGCATCGCCCAAGATTCGCATGTAGGTAAATTGAACGAGCCGTAGTCATGCCATGCTTGAACTACAATGTAAATTCTGTTAGACAACTCCAAAGAGTAGCTCGTTGCGCACAAGGCGCATGTGCCATGTCTTATGGGCCCCTCGGGTGATTTCTCTTCTACTACTGTGCCCATTGGTACCTCTCGCCAGAACCACCATTCAGTAGTAAGATGGTTGAATCCGATAAGTTTCATATGGCTGCAAATTTCTATTCGGATATTAGGACAAGATTCTTGCCCTCCGTTTCTCTTCCTTGGAATTCTGGCATTTAAATCCCACTTCTCTTGAAGTAAAAACCGCCAATTTTCAATCCTCGGTGTCGCTGAGTAGTACCCAGCCGGCATGTCAAGGTTTTTGAGAGAAGACTGATAAGGACGCAAGATACCCTCCAGCGCGTCTTCATGCCCAAGACGCTTATATTTCAAGGCTAGCTGCGTGTGATGGTGCTGAACTTTGTATGGCGCAAAAGAGTTTCGCAGCATGGGGTTTTCGCATTCGGACATATTTGCTGATGGGATATCTTGAGGATCGACTTTGTGAAGTCGAAGACATTTTCCACAAGCCCAGAAATCTAGCTTGACGTAAGCGATTGCAGAGAGGTATTCGAGCATTTTGGAGGGTGTTTTTCTCAATTCGGATTTCCAGCTTCTTCCTGAGAGGATGTGCATGGCTTTGCAGGTTTGTGAGAGGAAAAACATGTCTTGGAGCTCCAGATAGTCTAGGATACATAGCATGGTATCCTTGGGGCAGCCGAGGAGGCGGCTGCCTGAGTTGGTAGACATGATGAATGAGGATGATGAAACAGGGCTCAGAAGTTGGAGACTGGAGGGGTCTGATCTGATCTTTATACCATAACGCCGATATCAGACTTTTCGCAAAGCTCGAACCAGGTTCTTATGTATTATTGAAGACTGCAGTAGCTTTAGTTAACTCGCCTCGGCGGGACAATACTTTAAGTTAAGATAACTCCAGTACCTAAACTTATGACTCCCCAGCCTGACGTCAAGATTCAGACCAGAGTTAGTTTAATGGAAGTTAGACAGGATTTACTGAATTATCGGTCGTGATTTCTGAGCACTATAGCTTAAAGTCACTGTTTGTCTTTTCCCAACCCCTAGCCGACGCTTCCATGCCAGCGACCCGCTCTGTAAGCTTGGTTTTCAGGTTCTTGTGTCTCTCGGTGCACAGTTCGTACATGGTTGATAGGTTGAATAATAGGGTGTGAGACGACAACCCTGAGTCCACGAGTCCCTCCAAAATTGTCCGTCCCTAAGAAGGTTTAGCACACTGGTAGTCACATGGATCACAAAACGCACCTCTTGTATCCGTCCAAGGTATAATAAACACACGGCCGTGTTAACACCAACCATCTCATCATCCATACTTTCCTTTAATTCCTTCCACGCCTCAAGGGCCGTTTCATACTCTGCGTCTGCCATGTCGCAAAGAGCCAAGATTAACTTCTCAGCGTTTTCGTCATTGTCCATGGCTTGGCGAGCACAGGCTCTTGCACTGTCTACGTCGCCCAGGTGAAGCAACATGAGGGCTTTGGTCAGCGCCATCTTGCCATCGCCCCGATCTCGTAGAGTGCTGAGATGGTGGGCTGCGCCAGTCAGATCCTCGAGCTCGATTAGAGCCCCTGCAACTTGAATGCCAAGATCATAGAGGCGAGCCTTCCAGAGTTCTCTTGCGGAGTTATCATGTTGGGCTGCTGCTTTGCTGATACGGTCTCGGGCTTCGCGGGCCAGGTCATGGTAATTCATGACAGCTCGGCGATAATCACCAAAGCCGAGGGACTGGAGACGTACGTTGAGAATCCTAAGTTCCCAAGGTACCAGATGTTCGCCGGTAGTTTCGTCAACATACTTCCTAATATCATTGAGGTCTTCCAATGCCTTGACCTCCTGAGCGGCCAAGGGGGTCGCATCGATCAAGGTAAGACATGCCAGTCGAGTGTAAAGAAGTTCAAATATCCTCTTGGAGTCCGTAGGGTTAATACCTCCGCTAGCTCCAGAGCCTGTGAGCTCTTGGACTGCGGCGATAGCAGCTGCTCTAAAGTGACCGCTGGCAAGGAGCTCCTCGATGGGTGCCTCAGGATCAGGCTGCTTCTGTGGATTACGGAATGCCGCAGGGATATTGAGTGGCGTCAGGGGGTGATAAATCTCTGGCCGCAGAAGAAAAGAAAAGTTTTTAGGTTTTACCTCTCCGAGTTGTGAGACTGGAGTCGCTGTTGATGAGCGTGGATGCGGAGATGAGATCCTATTTCGATGTGTGGCCGCCACGCGTTGAGGTGAAGGCTGTTGTTGGGGTGACAGTAACGGGTCACTGTAGAGAGTCAGTAAACTCTGAGGTGTGAGTTAATATTGACTCACTCATCAAGATCAAGAGGCCCTTTGGTAGAGGATCTCGGTCGGGCTGATATTGAGTTAGCAGTGTTAATGGTGCCCGTTTGAGGACATGGCCTGCCCCGCATCAGACAGCATCAAGAGGCGACAACGGGAATCGTTTAGGGACATACTCTTGGTGACGGATTTATTCCTGGAGTGTCCTTGACTCCCCGTTCTTTGCGGTTCACTCATGGTCTCGTATTTGATGAGTTATTGATGTTCTTTGATTAAGGGAAGATGTGAGCTTGCGGTATCATGGGCTGTCCGGATAATCGTCGGGTAACGCCCGTGAGCAACGACAACCCGCAACTTCATTATCGCAGGTTGTGAGAATTCTACGCAAGTAGCTTCAATAACCCGAGGGACCGCCTAAATATTCCTGTTCTTTTCTTGAGATGTGAACTTTATTTTTCGGAAGCATGTTGAACGGGGTACCTGAACGATAAGTCGCCAAGAACAAGACACTGTATTCTCTGGCCAAACACTCGAATCATTCTGGTTGAATCACTGGGCTCTACATACATATCCTACCTACCAAATTATTGACGTAAAGAATTTAGGTAATAGTGAGAGCAGCTTATAGTAATATCCTCAAGTTTATGAATGTTTCTTATAGTTATGGCTAATGGCCCACTAAGGTTCTACCAATGTTAGGCCTAAAGGACTACGGGTTTTTCATCGTGAGCTTGCCACGGGGGGTTGGCCATATAAAACCCAACGGGGTGTGCAAACAAAGTATATAAAGTTCCACCTGCTTTCTTCCCCGGAAATCCAAATTATCTAGAGAATGTTCCAGAAATCAGTGATACTTGCGATGCGTGCATCCCTTCACCCTTGCTGTGAACCCATCCTTCGTACGGCTAAAGCAGTACAAGCAGAGACCTTTTGCTTTCTTATCATGTAAAAGTCTATGAACTCGCTGTTCCTCGATCGCCACTGCTTATTGTTAGTTTGTAGCCCACGATGCCAAGCAAAAACTCACAGCAAAGTCTGAGCCCAAGAATCTTATCCGGGATACCGGCGACGTGGCTCAAATGAGAGACCTGCAGCTGTTTGACGAGCTTCTTGCTAAAGTTAAAAAAAGCTTCAGGGTTCTGCATCCAGAAAGCAGCAGTTGTCAGTTGCCATGTTTCCTCGGGGTCATCTGCCCAAGTGTACTTGGCAAACCAAAAGGCCGAAGCAAAGGTAAAGCGCGACACCATGTCGTATTTGTCAACAATTATAGCGATCTTCTGAATCTCTACTGGTTCATAGTCTTTGGCGACAGGGTCAGCTCCGTACAGTACCCGGATTGTATTGTTGAAAGCTTGCGCGTCGTCGTCAGGAAGCTCAAGAACCATCTCTGGGTCCCCTGACTGCGCACTTCGCAAGCGGTGGCCTTCTTCAAAGTTTGGTCCAAACATCACTTCAAAGACTAGTGAGATTTCACAGAGGAAGCCTGATGAGACCCTGAAGAGGGTTCTGTTGGGTCCCACTGCGAGAATCAGGTCGCCTCCAGGAATGAGATCTTGAACTGCAGGTTGGTCCACGTTCTCGTTGGGGGACTGCTCTAAGTTCAACATCCTTGGATCGTCTAAGTTATGTGTTAGAGACTGGTCCGATGAACTTAGGTTGCTTAGGCTGAGATTAGACCAGGCATAGCGGGCGTCTTGGGAGGAAGGCTGGCCGTCGAAAGTACACATTTTGTTTGTGTGGATGTTGAGAGAGCTGTGTAGAATAGTGAGATACGTTACTTGTACTTCTACGGTCGGCAATAGTGAAAGTGATTCATATTGATCGTGAAGCTCATGTCGCATTATCACTTACCCATGTCTTTGGACTCGGCAGTGCTTAGGGACATACCTCTGTGAATAACATGGTAAGAACTATTCAAATATTACCAATTTATCTATGACTATGGTTCTTTCTCAATATATAATAGCAAATCCCAAGACCTAAAAGCTTTACACCGTGCAAAGAAATGCATCTTGCTATTCAGTTGCATGGGGAAGGGCAGGGGGTGGTTGCCTCTGATAAAGATGTGAGCACTCGATGCCCATAAGTCAAACCATCCAACGGTAAATAATAGCAGGTCGTCATTAAGTTTTATTACGCGCGTCTTTCCCATGCTACACAAGGCCATTTCGCAAATGGGCTGTTGCCGTGGACTGCTCTCAACTTCACAGACAAGTACGTATCTATCTTCGACTCTGATTGGGCTCTTCGGGCGAGGCTGTGATCATCTGCATAGTGCACCAGTCAACAAGTGGACTTTTAGATTTCATTAGTGCAGGACCTTGATTCTCTGAGAGCCTTGTTGCTGGGTGAGGGTCGAGTTACATCTACCTACCTACGAAGGGGAGTGGGTGTAGACTCACTGCGTCGGGTCGGTCGCCACTTCAGAAAGGCGTCATGTCAGCATAATTTCGCAGTCGCCATTGAATAGACTATGGCAAGTGGAAGTTAGCTAGCTTCACTCCGTGATGGATGTTCACTTTGTCGTCATGTCAACTGGGCAGGTGCTTGTGTTATGCTGTGGCCTAAGCCCCATTTAAACCCGCTCCTTTGGTTACTCTCTTTTCCATCAACCTCAATTACAACTGAATATCATCTCTTCTTTTGTCTCACATCGGATTTTCGGGTAGTTGTATACTGTCATCATGGCTCCTACAGCTTCGGGAGTCGAGCCTTCAGCACAAACTGCCGGGGATCAGGACAAGGACCCCGAAGATCAGGGCCACGGAGATCAGGACATGAACAATTCGGGAGATGAAAACGCCGTTCAGCCCAACCGTATAGTATCTCTTTTTCTGTCTTAAGGTAAATCAACTGACCTTGTCATCCAGAAAATGCCAACGATGTCTTTCAGATTGTTTCGGACGGAGATCTCATCCTTGTTGTCGATAGGGACTGTCAGAAGATGCAGCTCACCATGGACCTCTTCTGCAACGCATCGACCAAATTCACTGACCTACTGAAACACCGTATGGACTCCAAAGCACCAGCTTCAAAAGATGGGATACTCGAGATTGTGCTTCCTGACGACAATGCGCGGACGGTCCGGAATGCCTTCAGCACACTCTATCCTGTTGGCAACGACGAGGTATATCATCTGAAGCCTGAGGAGATCTACGACGTGGCTCGGTTCGCTTGCAAGTACGAGATGGTTGCTAAGTTCCAAATGGCTTCTGCACTTTGGTTCCGCAAGGCAGAGGACATGTCGTTACTTATGCCATACGGAGTGGATGATTGTTACAATCTGATGATGGCGGCTTATTGGATACGCTCATCCGACGAGTTTTTCCATCTCAGCAAGTTACTGATCACGCATCCATGCGGTCTTTCTCCTTTCGGTCTTGCCGGCCAAGATACATATGTCGATCGAAAAGTCTGCGGTAAGATAAACATGACCATCCTGCCGTAACACGAAACTAACATGTACAAACACTTAGCTGCGATTCATGAAGCCAGACAATCCTTGATTCGCCAAACGGATCGCGCAGTATTGGGTCTGTGCCTCTACTGCTTCGATGCCATCGACTCAGACTACATTCGCGTGTGTCATAAACCCAAGGAACACACCGATTGCTTTGGCAGGTGCTGAGATTGACCCCAAGTTTATCGCGGTTATAACTTTGTATTCAAATTGATTCAATTTCCTTTCTTCTCAACTTGCTTCACTAAAGTGAGATCCCTACCCGTAGGCCATTACCAACGCTCCAGATTGGCCGCATTGAAGCACGATCAGATCGCCATCAGTAAGGCCAGGGAGGGCTTCATACCTAACAAGAGCAACACAACGGTTATTGTTCAACACAACAAGAGGCGTGATACACCCAAAATCCCCATAACCCTCGCATTAGAGCTGTTAACTTGCCACATGGCTATTTCCTCAACCTTATGCTCTCACTGAACAGGTGGCCTCAGTCCACCAGCATAAAGTTGATGCTTCCTCTCGCTTAAAATAAGCATAACTTGCTGTAGCAACTTGATACTCGGATGGGCTCTCTGCAGATGTGCTCTCTTGAAATTCGTGACACAAATATTACTTAGCTTTGTCTGTAACTTTTAACATACATCAAGGTTAGTAGTCTCACAAATCTTGTAGGCACCCGGTTTAATCATTCGAGAATCCCCTCTTCCGTTTGCAATTCCTACATACAAAGTGCCGATGTGGCAGAACATGCCTTGTGCCTCACCGTCTCATATCTGATCTCTGAGTCGCTCCGAAGTTTGCTGTATCCATCCCAAACACTCCTCGTGCCATCCACAGATTCTTCTTGCAAAGTGAAGAATCGCCGGTTAAAGTTGCTAGAGGAAATCACAACACACCAGGCCATCTTCCCTATGGCGCGGTGGCGAGGGAAAGGGGGGGTGGAGGGGTCGGGGGGATGGGGAAATGGTACCCAGGAATTGTGCACTTAGTATGCCGTAGAACGAAGGAGTCGGTCGCACGAGAAAAGCAATGCAAACAGAGTCCACGTTCGAGCTTTTTCGTGCCACTCTGACTCATGTATGCATTACGCAGTTCTTCAATAGCCACTAAGATAACAGGTGTCAGTATGTGATCACGACAAAGGAGGTTTTTGACTTACTTCCAAGGCGCATGCCAAGATCGAGATGCTTATCATCAAGACTTGCCGCATATTTCAAAAGGCTGCTCTTCGTTTTGACCATGGCCTTGCTTATGGAGAAGAAGGCCCAGTCGATCTTGAGAATGCATGCCACAACCAGGGCGTCGAAGATATTCGCAGAGGCATCAGCCGTACTCCATTTGTATGTTGATCGCAGCCAGTAAGATGCGAAAACCTCCAGGCGCTCGACCATGCCGTACTTCTCAGCAATAATCGCAACATGTTTGGCTGCCTTCATGGACATCATCTTGATGTCGGCGCCATAAAGAATTCGCATCACCCGATACATTGCTTCTGCGTCGTCCTCAGGAAGGATGATTTCGATGGGAGAGCCGTCGCGGCTCTCTTCAAGAGCCTTGCCCTCGCTCATCGGGGCGTTGAGCATGGCCTGGAAGACGGGCGAAACATGCTTAAGGAAGTGCGAAGTGACCTGAATCTTGTTCTGGCTCGGACCGACGACGAGAATAACGTCGCCGTCATCAACGATTTGATTTATATCTGCAGCTGGTTACAAATTCAAAGTTAGTAAACTTCTGCGGTAACCGAATCTCAACGTACATGAAACTTCAACACCTTGATAGGCAGCAGCAGGAGTCGAAGCGCTCATCTTGGTACTCAGAGCGCAGGCGCAGTTTTGTTGAGGATGAAGAAGGTGAAATGAGGTTTAGAGATCGGAAAGCTCGTTGTGTTTTGCAAGCAACGCATCATTTTATGAGGTGCAAGTTGCCGGCTGGGTCTAGAAGCGTGACGGCTGCCAGCAGTTGGCAGTGACAAACAGCGTAGCCTCAGCCCGCCCTTTTTACCTTGCTGTTTGTAAACGAGCAATGGATGTATGGATTGGTCCTAATTCCTAGCTTAGCAGTTGTTGTCCTGCAGTCCAGAACTTTGGCCACCCGTCAGGGGAGCAGTCCAACTTTCCAAACGGCGGTCATCGCCAAGCAGCCCGGCAGCAGTTCTGCAATAGACATTTGTTTCTCAGAAGCCAAACAATCAAGCACACAATCTGCTGATCTACATATTGGAGTAATTTGGCAGTAAAGACTACGCGGATATAGACAAATACCACAACAGGCAAACAACAATGGCAGACGAAAAATAGGGGCTAGTGCCCGCAACCTACCTTTGTGTCGACATCCCAACATAACTCTCTTTGCATGGTGCAAATACTTTCACCAACTTGAATTGATAGGCTATTGAACTCCAAGGCAGCTCGATATTTATTATGGTCGCTGGATATGTAATGAGCGGCTCATATCGTCGGCAGCTAGCCGTGACTATCAAAGGAATTTGGCCCTGCTCTCCGGTACAACTTCTTCTATCTCTGCTCTTCTTTTCTTGTCCTTCTTTTGTCTCCCATTGTGCACAAAGAACACTCTTCCGTCCTTCACTACCAACGTGACATCAGCGTTTACTCAAAGAAAGTAGACTACCTTATATAACTCAACCATGAGCGAGTGCTCAGAAGAAACCCCGTCCTTGGTCTCAAGTGCCAACGTTCTAACATCATCCACGATATCTGGTCAGCTCTTACATATAGCAGAGATGCAGGCGCCGGAAGAAATCATCGTTCCCCACGGGGATCTCGTGCTTGTTGTCGGTCCCAACAAGCTTTGCATTCGTGTCTCCTCCGATTTCATGGCTCTCGCGTCCCCAGCCTTCAACCCCATATCAAACCCCGAGTTCTCAGAAAAAGTCAGGATCAAAAAGAGTGAGGTGTCAACAGTCCGTATCAATCTTCCAAAAGACGACGGCCTTGCCGCTCTCCACGCACTCAGAACCGTCAATGGAGCAGACCCGGGCATGCTATATCTCAACCCAGAACAGATACAGAATCTCGCTGTGTTCGTTGACAAGTACGGCATGGCTCCACACTTTGCTATCGTCGGCAATGCGTGGATGAACTTGGTGCCCACCAATGTGCCCACCAACAGGGACGACTTGTGGAAGATGATGACAGCGTGCTACTGGCTCGACCTTCAACAAGGGTTTCGCGATATGAGTGAGAGCTTTATAAGAGACCCAGACCATTCGACTATATTACGTCTCGCTCACGAGACTCCAGACGTCGCTTTGGGCTTGAAGTTGGGTAGTAAGTTCTCATCTCCACATCGCTAGCTTGCGAAGTCATCACATGTTGCTTACTCTTTGAACATAGTGGCCCTTGTCCTCCTTCACCGCGTACTGTATCGACGTATGTTTCGCCCGTGGGGAGGTCTGTGCCTTCGATGCTTCAAGATCTCGAATGATGAGCCTTGGGGTATACTGCCAGGCTGCCCCTTTCCATCGAGCCATCGCTCTTGCTAGTGGGGTAACTGGCTGAGCCGTCCACGTGGTGATTTTGTGGGAATGCAAGCTTGACATAATGTCAGTATTGCGCGATTGGGCGGGTTGTTTTGTCGCTTTTCCATGGGTCAGCCAGAAGGATTTCTTGTCGTCGTCAAGTTTGTATCCCCAGTCTTTCCACATTGTCAGGAACCGTCGAGGAGGGTCAGACGAGGTCTCATTGTGCGCCTAATATGCATCATATTGAATATGGGTTTAATTGCCCAAGTGGAAGGCAAGATTTGCCCCCCAGTGGTAGTCATGTCCAGGAGCTCAGAGGAGATCAGGATGCATCATCCAAAGTTTGGATCAATAGGAATCCCATGCCACTTTAAGAGGCATAACATCAGGGAATTTATCGATAAAGGATAGATAGAGAATTCCACTGGTCAATCAATCTCTGTATTTGTTTACTGTCGATATTAATCCTCAAGACTGAGAATAGAAACGTCATGGCAGTGACGTTGCGACCCACGCGATCCAAGGCATGGACACAGCTGGCTGCCAGTATATCTGTCCAGTTCATCTGCTGGAAATATGGTGACACTAGTATGATGCCTGCCAAGATCAAAGTCTTGATCTTGTCCCATGCCGCGGACGGCATGAACTGGGACATGATAAAAACAATCCCCGACTGGGCAATTGGGGAGAGGGAGGGCTTGCGGGTAAAGCTTTGCCCACTCCTGCTCCAGTCGGAGTTGTTCAGCAAACCAGTCCATGGTCAGACCGGCTTGCGTTATATAGTATAAGGTAGGGGATGACATCCATGTTGGCGAGCTATAAAACCCTTCGTTTCTATGATAAAACAGTCCAGATAAACCCCTGCTTCTTCCTATATATAGAAGTTTGCACTTTATACTTCTTCGATAGATACTGTTCGTTTCGTTAATTCTTACACACACGAAATAAGTTGTCATTAAACAGACTTACAAGCAATCCTGAAGTCAAAGTAATTGCCCTTGGATACCAGCGAAAACCACAGTTGAAGTAATGGCCTTGCTGTACTCAAAAGATGGCTGGTTCAGGTCCAAGTAGTAAGCGGCCATGCAAACGCTCCAAGGGAACCAAAAATGTCGTGCAGAAAATAGTGGTGTTGTTGGCAGACAACATAGCAGAGTCTTTGGCAATTATAGGCCAAGTGTCGCTTTCATTCTCTTCAATCACGCTATCAGGTTGGGCTTCCAGCTTCTCGATTTCATTTGCGAAGTTGGCGCCCATGCCCAGTTCACCCGCCTTCAATTTCTGGTGCTTGTTGATAATATTTACCTCAAAAACTAACTGCCAGTTATGATCGCCTATATTATACATTCGAAAGTCGAAATCGCCAGGATAGTCATTTTCTAAAGCTCGAGAAGCACGAAGTGTAAGTGCCGCTCTGAGACAAGCCGGTCTCTGCATCTTTGGCAAATTGATGGATGAGCTCGCACTTGAGCATAGCTTTGTTGTGACGATGGCTGTCTCTCGCTGCAGCCGCAAGCCAGGCAAGATGCCATACTCATTGATATTGTCAGCCGCCTCGTCCTGGCTGGCGACATCAAAGTCCACACTTCCAGAACCAAGCATCTGGTTCTTGTGGTAGATGGAGAAGTAAAGTGGTACTAAAACAGTAGCAGGTTAGTCGTCACGATTCGCTTGGTTGACTCCCTTACATACCATATTGACTTTCCATCTTGACCGACCTGGACATATAATATAAAGAGGAAAAGCTAAAGCTTGAATCTTTCTAGAAGGGGGATGATCTATATTCAGGCTAAGGTACCGAGTGGTGGGATATTGTTTTACTAGTATATCTGCCAGCTGCAAAGACTTTTGCCTGCATAGTCTTTACTGATATATGCTGGCTTCTCTGATCTCAGAATTCTATTGAACTTTTGAAAGAAACCGCCTGGTATTTATACCCTTGGATCAACGTATTCAGCACTTTGTCGCTTGATTGCAGTCGCATTGTCCATTTTGTGATCATCAGGATTGTTATTCGTGATTGGGAACAATTGTTTCTCTCACGCTCCTGCAGTCATATCCATCACCTCTAAAATCATGACCCAGCTATAAAAACATCTGGCGTTTGAGGAACATCCTGCGTCCAAGTGTTGTTAGCCAGATGAGCAATACACTCGGTGCAACACATGATTTGGCAGGCAGCCAAACACAGAGAGGTTGGAACAAACTACAAAATGGAGTTAGATGAAGGTCTTGGTCTCAATCAATGCAGTTATTGCAATCTCTTCCCAGTTTCATTAAAGCTCTCATGGTTTGCCAACAACGTGCTCTGAGTCAACAAGAATCATCAGCTACCTAGTTGGCTTGCATAGCAAGGGACAATTCATCAGCTTTTTAGGAGCACTATCCAAACACACTTCACTTCTTGTCTTGGCTCAAACAATTTCTGTCCCTCATTTGATAGTTTGAGGTGCCAATTGTCTTCTGACAATTTTGATGATTGTCTGCTTCTCCTTCAGATTTCCCCTTTACCCAGCCGCCAGGCTTTGCAGCATCACATCTAGTTTTCCTTTTGAAGAGCTTAAGAGAAGTTTCTTAACTTGTGTGCTCAGCCTGGGGAGACTGGCATTTCTTCTCCAGGCTTTCGCGTTTGAGCCCCTTCTCTGACACTCGTGCCGCCACTGTCAAGCAGATTCACCTTTGAATGCCGCAACAGCTGGTGGTTGCCTGAACCCTCCAAGCGAATTTTCTCTTCTCTGCCTTTGTTTCTTTCGCCCTTCTCGTTGCACTCTGGGTTTGCCCCTCTTCTCTTCTTTCAACCTCCGGCTTCCTTCATCTTCAACACAGCACAACACAGCACTCTCAGTCCCTACCCACAAGCGTGAGTCTATCAGTCATCTTCTAGTCACCTGACAACAACTGACGATAGACTCTAAGCTCTAGGCTATTCAGGGCACGCCCTTTCGAGGTTCCCATCTTATCATCTCTGCTATTCATCATGGCAGAGCCCAATGCCAAGCGCCAAAAAGTCTGCGAAAAGGAGCAAACACCGGCTTCTCAGGACTTCGAGCGTTTTGCACCCGATGGCGATGTTGTTTTCATCGTTAACAACAAGACACGAGTGCGCGTGCATTCTGTCACTATGAAAATGGCATCTCCTGTGTTTGCTGCTATGCTTGGGCCCAGATTTAAGGAGGGTCAAGCTCTCGTCGACGCCGCTACCAATGCCGACGCCGCTCCTGTCGAAATCGCGCTGCCGGAAGAACAAGATGCTGTATGTTTCGGTTGGATCTGTCGCGCTCTGCACTGTCAAACCTACACATTCCTCTGGGGACCCAACACCGAGATGCTGATCAAAATCTGGACAATCATCGAGAAGTACGACATGAAAAATAGCATGCGACTTTCAGTATCCTCTTGGGTCAAACGGCAGATCCCAGCAAGACAAAACAACACTTCAGATGTCTGGATCCTAGCCCTCATTTGCTTCCAGAACCGAGATAGAAGTGGATTCAAGTATGCCACTGCTGAACTCTTTCGTCGAACCAAATCCTCATTCTTTGAACTAGCTTCCAACATGAATGAAAATAGCTGTGGGCTTGTTGCAACCAAAGATGTTTTCATAATCGCAGGTATGATATTTAACGGCGTTCTGTTGATTGAGAGCGCCATACTGATTTACTATCTACTCTAGGAAAGCTTGACAAAGCGCGAAACGATGCTATTGACAATGCTAGAAAGTTCTTATACTACGAACTACCCGAATGTTTTGATAGCAACTGTTGTAATGATTCCGTGAGCACATTTGACCAGCAATTGACTGGTTACCTGAGCAACAACCGGTCTCTCTTATGCTCAGATATTTCTGGTGGTGGCATCTCGGACGTGGTTTCGGAGATTTGGAAATATGTAAATGATTGGGAGTGCAATTGTCGCTGCAGAGATTGTTTTTCCGCACTGGCCCAAGCCCGCGATCTTCTCTCTAAGAAGACCAAATTCAAGATCAGTGGGCTTTGTCTTACTTGCTTTGACAGCAAAGACGCCGTATGCGCCAAGCACAAGAAGGAGTGAGTATCAGATTCTTCCTAAACAGTCGCGGGTGCTACCAGATATTGTTCGCATACAGCTATGGATCTCAACCAACAATTAGGGGATTCTCAGAGGATATCTGGGTCTATTAGTCAAAGCTGAGTACAACTCTAAGATTAATAAATTTCATGGAGATATTGCTGGTCCGGCTGCCTCACTCACCTTTCTATGTAGGTAGGCATGTTGCATGCAGTGTAACAAGGCTGAAACCAATTACGGCTCGCTACCTTTCTCGTGCAAACGACGCCAACCGTGCAATTGCTTTTTGAACTCAAATATCTCAGCCCTTCTGCTCAAGCAAGACTTTTTTCTCCTCCATCCCTCTATCGTCGTCTTCTCTCGACGCGCGTGTCTCAATATGAGCGACACCCGCGATACCAACACTGGAGAACCACCAAACAAACGCCTGCGGCAAACCTTGTCAGCCGATGAAGCAACAGAAACAAGCTACATCTTTGAAAAGATTGCCCCAGATGGCGATGTCGTTTTTGTTTTTGAAGATGGCATGAAAAAGCTTCAAGTTCACTCGTTCATGTTGAAGCACGTCTCGCCCACCTTTTCGGTTATGTTGGGGGGCAACTTCAAAGAAGGCCGGATGCTCCAAGAAGCCGCCCTTGATCAACGACAACCAGTCGAGATTCCCTTGCCCGAAGACGATTTCGAGGCTTTGAAGGCTATCTGTATCGTCATTCATTCCCCTGGCCTGACCAAGAAACATGCCCCCGATGTGGATATGCTCATTCGAATCTTTGAGGCTGCTGACAAGTATGATATGTTCGATGCTATCTCCCTCTCATTCGAGGTTTGGGCCCGGAAACATCTCAGTGACAAGACGGGTGACAAGCATTTGTGGCTACTTATGGTCGTGAGCTATCAGATAAAGGCCTATGAGCTTTTTCAGGACTTCAGTAGGGGCCTGGTCTTCGGGACTAAGAGGTCGTTCATGCCTTTGGCTGCTCATAGTGAAACCCGACTTCGACATTTGGTTCCAGACAGTCTCCATTATAAGCTTGCAGGTGAGTTCTGCGTCTCTACACACACGCCTCTTGACATGACCTTACTGACTTCGCATAGTTTCCCTTGAAGAAATGCGGACGTTGGTCCTACAGGAAATCCTTTCTATCATCAATGACCCCATGTACAAACTCTTTTCTAGTGGGGATCGGGACGACGAGATTTATAAAACCGTCTTGCCCTACTATCGACACCTTGGAGAAGTGTTCATGCAAGAAGGCACCAATGACAAGAATGGCCTGTACAGGGTTGGTGGTGGTTTTTCCGTCCAACAGCTAGTCGACCAAATCGAGCGGTTCGCTGCTGTCACTCCGACTGCCATTCGCCCAACTGCCATTTGCCCAACTTGCAGCCGCCTTCACAGTCAAAGAGACAAAGACAAAGACCCTCCTCTTCCAAACTCTTGGTATCAGACTTTGATTGGTAGCGTAAGGAAGGTGGAGGAGGATTTCCAAGGCTGCTGCATCCTTTGTGTAAGTGACGGAGCTCTTCGGTATCATTGTACGAGTCACAATGCCGAAAAGTAATGATAAGGACGAATCTGTCCACGGATTGGATGTTTTGAGGATGGGGCTTTAGAAGGCTTGAGGGGAGGAATATGGATTTTTAGGCCATTC
The DNA here is from genome assembly GCA_033439405.1 of Fusarium sp. NFCCI 5145. NCBI lineage: Eukaryota > Fungi > Ascomycota > Sordariomycetes > Hypocreales > Nectriaceae > Fusarium > Fusarium sp. NFCCI 5145. The sequence goes on from JAWDHB010000455.1 coordinate 304,839, forward strand.
TTACACTAAGGCTGTACAAGAAAATTAATAATGATGAAAACCTTTGAGGAGATACTGGTCTAATAATATCCTAGGTAGTTCTTAGAAAAATTGCTAGCTTTTATGATGGCTACCTAATGATGCTACTTCCATCTTTTTCTTCCCTCAAGAGGTAGATAGATAAGTAACTTCATAGAAATCTAGTGGTGGAGCTGCTGGGCGAATGTTGTCTCCACTAAATTGCTCCGGCGAACCTCACTTCGGCTCTTCCATATTCTTTCTCACATCCATTCTTCATCATGAGAACTCGAAAATCCAATCGCACCAAGCGGTATACGATTGAGAAGTACGATTTTGAGGAGGGGAGTTCCGACGAAGAAACTCTAAAGCGAGCAGCCAAACAAGCAGAACGCGATGAAAACTTCGATGAGACTGCCGCTGCAGAGGAGAGCGCTGAAGAAGAAGAGCTAGCTCTCGAGCAAGAGCATGAGGAAAACGAAGATCCCGAGTCCGAGGGTCCCGTAAGCGAGCCAGATGGCATCCCGGACAGATTTTCACGCCAGCGCGTAAAGCCCATCAGGCCATTTAACGTCCGCGCCGCGGGTAACACAGGCTATCTCGACCTGGAGCCTGTGGCGGATGGGCGTATCGTGAGATCATACTGGGGACCATACGATCGTGGCTTCAAAGGAAAACAGCTTGTCGAGGCGTGGTATGGGCGCCATGAGGATGGTGTCAAGCTGGTGAAGGGAATGCTGGATCGCTGGATGGATTGGACAGTTCTACCTCCCAAGATTCCGGGCGATGAGGGACAGAAAGACCGAGGCGTTTGGTCGCCCAATTTCTTCGAAAGAGAAGCTTACAGCGCCGAGCATTGGTACGAGCGAGTCAGAGAAAGCTTGCCAGAAGGCAACGCGTTAATACCACTGTCAATTGAGGACGCCCAACTATACCGCTTCCAGAGAGAACCGATGCCTGTGTTATTGGGACCGCCCACGTCGCAACAAGAGGTCAAGTTCGAACCTGGCGACGCATACTCCATAGGTCAAAACGGCCTCCCAATCCAGAATGACACAACACCCCTGGGATGGGTGTTGGATGCAGGCGGCATCGTCACTGGGATGGATTGGGCACCTCTGAACAACCCCAACTCGCCGCAGCTTCTCGCCCTATGTGTCATCCCGCATTCTGACCAAGAGCTCTACAATTACGAACAAGAATGTTTAAATCCCGATTTCCAGAGGTACGGTGTTGTCCAGCTTTGGGAATTTGTCGGCCAAAGGCAAGACAATGGCTTTGCCCGACCTGTAATACAGCCACCAACGCTGCGAAAGACAATATGTCTCGAATACGGACGGGCTCGGAGAGTTAAATGGAGTCCGGCATGTGGCTTCTTGGCGATACTCTGCGATGATGGAAATGTGTACGTGATTGAAGCTGGTGACGGCGGAGGAGGAGGTTATGGTAAGTTCTGCCTCCTGTTCACATAAATCACTCTAATAGTCTTTAGAAAAGGTTGTGCAGCCAATAGCTGTGCTTGGTTTCCCGGATGAAGACGTCAAAGCGACAACTCTCACATGGATCAACTTCAACCGGCTAGTGGTAGGCTACACTGATGGCTCTATTGCTATCTGGTCTCTTCGTCCTCATCGCCTCCTATCAAGACATCCTGTTCACCACAATATCGTGGTCGATCTCGTCTCAGGCTATCCAGCAATGCCCTATCTCGTCGCCTCGACTCCTGTCGGCGGAACCGTCAAATTGCTTGACCTTCGAGCTCCAAGCTACGAATCCACTGAAGTCCAGAACCTGACAGTCGGAACGCAGCCAAATTTGCTCGGATACAGTGATCACCTTCTTGGCTTCTACTCCATGTACCCATCCGCCGGTGTGTTGAATACTCATATCGGCTTCATGCACCATTCGCAATTTCCCGTTGCGCGTCGTGTCTTCACTGGAGAAAGCTTCCCATCCTGTCTCGCAGTTGGACGGACACACCCATACCTCCTTGTTGGTTCTCTGGACGGCTCACTATGGGCTATCAACCCTCAGGTTGAGCTCTTCACTACCAGGCGCGAACCCACAGACCGTATCCGAGTGTTCCACCATGAACATCGCCCAGCCAAGTTCTTCCCAGCTGACTCACCCGCAGCGGTGCGAGGAGTCTCAAGAATAGCGACGGGCTTCGTCTTGGAGCGCAGTCTAACTAAACATTCAGCCCACAAACCGCCTGTCAAGAAAGGAAAGAAGCCAAAGAAGAAAGACACTGATACAGCTGTTGGCGATGATGAGGAAGAAGGAGGTGCGATTATGGATCCCACCCGAGCCATCATCTATGAGCCTTTGACCAGAATCACAGTAGCTGAATGGAATCCTAATGAAGAATATGGTTGTTGGGCTGCAACAGCGATGGGTTCAGGTCTGGTGAGGATCACGGATCTCGGGTTAACAATAACAGAGGAGCAGACCGTTAGTCCATGAGACACTGCGAACCCATGATGGTGTGGTGGTAGTCGAAAGCCTTGGCCATGCCGTAAAAGTGTGTGACGGCTGCAAGGATGACGAACATGTGGAAGATCTGATGAGAGCTTCCCCAGATATCGAAGGCACCAGGCGCACTTCTCTCGGGCCAGCGAACCTATTTGATCAGAGTTAGATGCTGTATGTGGAAGGTCAGGGAGATCGTACCGCATAGAGGACAGCACCAAAGATGTACATGGCGCCGTGGAGGACAACCCAGCTGAGACTCATCCGATCCTCAAGACCTTGGAAACCATAGATGAAAAGGCCGTGGATCACGGGGACGACACCAGAGAGTCCAAGGCCGATAAACATCATTGTGCGATAAGGACGCCATTTGGGAGTACGGAAACGCTCAATCCACGAAACGAGCGCACATCCAAGGCCGAGTACACATATCTGTTCTTTGTAAGCGAGGTTGTGCCAGTAGTCCATGATGGTAGACTTACAACCCAGAGATATGAGGCCATCAGGTTTGGCAGACAGAAGAAGCCGTAATACAGAGCAGGAACATAGCTGCCAACAATCAAAGCCACGATACCTGTGTAATCCAGTTTGTTTCCCCATTTCGCAACAGTATCGCTGTGATTCGACAAGGTATGGAACGTAGCACTCATTCCCAGACACACCACGGCACCTCCAAAGAAGCAAGCAAAGACGAGCACATCAACGTTGCTTGCGCTTGCATATCGCGGACGGACAACTCTGTCAACATAGGCCGCACTAGCGATGAAGACTATGGCGCCAAGGAGATGAGACCAGATATTGACGGACTCATTGTGGAGGTAGAAGAGGGAGCGGAACGAATGCGCATAGGAGCCGTGAGATTGACGGTAGCCAGAGAGGATAAAGGCGTTATCACGACGCCAGGCGGGGAGATCATCCCAGAGAAGAAGTAAAGAATGCTCAACTTTTGTTTCGATGTTTTTAGCGGCGTTGATGAGGTTGTCTGTGACTGAAGGCCGACGATTGCGGACGCCATTGGCCTCTGTTTCGGCCATGATGAAATGAGGTTACCAAGACTTGAGGCAATTGTAGCTAGCCAGTGTCATGAACTTTATATATAATAAGCAATAAAGTTGTCGACTTATGAGTCGGACTCTCAACTTATATATGAATCCAGTTCCACTTCTCCGGTAACAATGGAGTCATGTATTGTTGTGTTGTTGGCAAGGGTGGTTTTGTTGGGACAAGCACATGAAAAGACACGCAACGTGCTCCGAGGCTAAAGAATGATTAATGGAAGAATGTCCCTAGAAGCATTATAGAAGGTCCACCCGGAATTAGTCGAGGACCCTATTTTACAGGAGATGTTATGATGGGCTTTTTAAATGGAGATGGATGTTATTTGGCGAGATCTTTCTGCCGAAGAAATCATAAGCGAGCTGCACTAATACCGTACAGTGGACTATCATAACATCGATCATCCAGCAACTATACAAGCAACTCTACGTCAAATCTATTTCACAGATATTACAAGGGACTGCAGTGTAGGTCAGCATGTGGGTCAGATAGAATTCATTTCTCGTTAGCCATCGCGCGGATATATCGTGATCAGTGGGCGCCAATGTCTAAAACGCCTAAAACACGCAGGCTGTCTGATGTGCTCACGCCATCCAAAGCCACCACGACCCTCGCAAGCATTCGCTCAACAGTCACAAGATTCAGGCGAGACGTCTATTTCTTTCCGCTCTTCTTGATGCCCTGGCCACCGGTGTTGAGAGGGCCCTTGCCTCCGGCCTTGGAAGCCAACTCCTTGCGAGCCTTCTCGTCTATGTCGCAGAAATGTCAGTGAGGTGTTTCTTGTATATTCGAGTGGTTTGAATTGGTAGGCGTACCGGCGCGCTTCTTCTCGAGGAAGGCCTTGTCATCGTCGTCGAGGTCCTTCTGGGCCTTCTTGGCCTGCTTCAAGGGCTTGACCTTGCCGCCTGTGATTTGGAGGGGTTAGTTCTCTGCCTCTGTGAGAGTTCGCAAGTTGGAGGAAAAGAACGAACCTTCTCGGTTAGCGCCACCCATTTTGATATGTGTGAAGTGAAAGAGAGTCTTGAGTTGTGTAAAAAGGAGGCAGAGTGCGGTTGTAGAAAACAAAGATTGTCGCGAGAGAGAAAAGTTGCCTCCCGCTTATTGACTTTTGTCCAGGCCTTTCGCGCCCAGCACAGCCCACTCACTGGACCAGCAGCGGTGAGCCCACTTTGGACCGCGGGGAGCGCGATAAGATGGATAAGGGTCTTCCGGGGCTTAGCTAATCCGGAAACTGGTCGGCTTTTCCGCTTTGCAGGTAACCTCATCAGTCAGTTCCATAGTTACGTCAAAAATCTGGAGATACAGATGATAATAACATCTCATCTTGCACCACACGACCTGTTTAGGCTTCGCTACACCTACTCGCTTAAGAGTCTCCAATTCACTTACTCGCTTGTTTTCATCTGGACTGCGCTCCAGTCTACCCTTCTTCATCCGCTTCATTGCACACCTCCCTATCGGCACTGAGCCTTTGCGAGTCACTACTGATCCGGTTGGGCTCTATTCCCATTGCACTGTACTCTTCCCAGTTCCCAGCGCTGACACTGTTTCTGCTTCTCTCCATTTGAAGGCCTTAAGGATCCAAAAAGCACCGTCGTCATCATGGCGTCGAGTTCGGACGAAGGCGAGATCGTCGAGAACGTCGCTGAAGATATGAAGGCAACTTCACTGCAGCATACTGGAGGAAGCAGTGTTGACCGTCAAGACAGAAACAAAAGTAGACTTTCGACCCCGGATCACGATTCGGCTTCTAGATACAGCAACAACTCACGACGAAGTATTTCACCCCATGGCTACAAGCGATCACACGACGAAAGAGACAGAGACCGAGATCGCTATAACGCCAGGTCTCGCGATCAAGACCACAGAAGCTTTCGCCACGGTTACGAGGATTCTCGACGCGACGACTATCGCAAGCCGCGTGGACAATACGATGACCTAGATCGACCTGCTTCTCGCGCATCAAATTACAACTACGGGGGCCGCGATCGGAGCCGAGACCGAGATACCTACCGCGATGGAGACCGAGATCGGTATTCCAACAAACGACCTCGAAACAGGAGTCGCTCTCCTCACAGATCCCGAAACTCGGATAGGGGAAGGTTCGATCGCTTTGTAAGAGAAGGTCAATACGATCGTCGCGACGATGGGCCAAGGGGACTTCAGTATGACGACAGCTCGCGGGATGGCAATTCTATGTCCAAAAGGACGACTGTAGGAGAGGCTTCACGCGCCCGAGGATATCATGCTAAACCTGAACAAGGCTTTACCAATGGACATGGCCCCTCTAAGAATTCTCAGCAGTATGGTCACCCACGTCTTTGAGTTTGAACAGAGTACTAACATATTTACAGGCAGCCAGCAGCTCAGAAAAAGCCGGAGCCCGAACCGGAGCCCGATTACGAGGAGCCTGAGCCTATTGACGAAGAAGCTGAGATCGAGCGACGCCGCAAGCGACGTGAGGAGATCATGGCAAAGTCCAGCTCTGCGACTCCTCTCCTTCTTCATGCCGTAGGTGCTGCTGCAAGCAAGGCGCATGCCGCATCTCCTGCGTCCACTGGACCCGACACCCCCGTGAGACTGCAATCTGAGATTGCCAGCCCTCGCACTCCTCGATCAGGTATGTCAGTGACTTCTAGTGGAAGGGTCGTATTGACCAGGGATGCAGATATCGGATCACCTCGCTCACCCGGTTCACATGGTGAAATGTCACCTGGAGGGCTCAACCTCCTTGACGACAAGCAACTAATGAACACCCATGGAAAGGCTCAAGCAGATGAGGAAGACGGCCCCTCTGCAGCTGACTACGATCCTACCGGGGACATGAAGGAGGATGAACGGCGACATGAGCAGCGACATGGACATGTCGTACTTCATGGTGAGCAGCATCCCATTGCAACGGAACAACAGCCACAGGAAGAAGTCCAAGAAAAGCCTGCCGAGAAGACAGGAGGCGATGACGACGACGACGACTTTGACATGTTTGCCGAAAATTTTGACGAGGAAAAGTATGCAACCAAGCCCGTTGAGCAGGTAGCTCCACTCGAGGGTGACGGCAAAGCCCCTGATATTCCAGCCATCAAGGGAGGTATCCTCGAAGGTGATGACAAGGATGGCTACTACAAGATCCGTATCGGTGAAATCTTGAACGGTCGATATCAGATCCAGGCGGCACTGGGAAGGGGTATGTTCTCGGGTGTAGCCCGTGCCGTCGACATAACCACGAAGGAGGTAGTTGCTATTAAGATGATGCGAAACAACGATGCCCTCCGAAAGGGAGGATATACCGAGATCCGCATCTTGGAGAAGCTTAACAGCGCTGACCCTGAAGGCCGTAAGCACATCATCAAGTTTGAGCGCCAGTTCGACTACAACGGTCATCTGTGCATGGTGTTCGAGAACCTGAGCATGAACTTGCGAGAGGTCTTGCGCAAGTTTGGTAACAATGTGGGCATCAACTTGGGAGCTACACGAACCTATGCCTACCAGATTTTTGTCGCACTGGCACACATGCAAAAGTGCAGTATCGTCCATGCTGATCTCAAACCCGACAATATCTTGGTATGCAACCCCCACGATTCAGGCAAGACAAATGCTAACTATCGTCGGTAGGTGAACGAAAGCCGGAACGTGCTCAAGATCTGCGATTTGGGTACTGCTATTGACAAGACGGATGCGGCAACGGCTCATATGGATGTCACTCCATACCTCGTCAGTCGGTTCTACCGAGCACCGGAGATTATTTTGGGCATTCCTTACGACTACGCCGTCGACATGTGGTCCATCGGCTGCACGCTATATGAGATGTATACGGGAAAGATCCTCTTTGCTGGCGACAGCAACAACCAGATGCTCAAGGCAATCATGGAGATCAGAGGAAGGTTTACGCCAAAGCTGTTCAAGCGAGGTCAGTTGTCGGTAAACCATTTCGATGACAAGGGACAATTCGTCAGCATCGAACGAGACAAGGTTCTCGGAAAGGTATGTTGTGATTCCATTCACTCACTCCCTCCACATCATTTTGTTGTTGTTTTTGTTGTCACACTCCTTGCATTCGCCTCCAAGCGCCAGATGGCCACGCTTTTGGTGACCGCCCACGCGATGTCGATACTATTTTTGCCACAATGGCTGGGGGCTGTTCCATCATGGGATGGGGCTCTGCGAGCGTAAGCGCCTGGCTAGCTCCCTTGCAGACTGAAGCGCTCGGGATGTGGGGAAATCTCACGATGACCAACGTCACCCACGTAACGGTCGATAGATCAAAACATCCACCAGGCATGTTGGATCTGAGCCGCCCTTGCGGGGTTCTCAGACTCAGCAAGGGAGGCCGTGGGATGAGATGAGGTTTCAGAACGCCTCGAGATCCTCTCAAGCTTAAAGATCTGGCCGCATGACTTGTTGTCTCGGTAGATCGGACTCCCTCTCAGCACCAGCCACGATGACTTACATATCCCTTACATGCGAGTTCAACGGTTGCTAGATGTTTGGCCAAGCGCTCAGCCCTTGTTGATACCCGCATTCACATTAATTCCTTCATCCATTTTTAGAAATGCTTGGTCAGGAATGAATTACTAACAAAGTTTGCTTACAGACAACTGCCCGAACCATGGCTGTGGTGAAGCCAACGCGGGACCTACGGACAAGACTGACGGCAGCGTCGGGAGGGATGAACGATGCGGAAACGAAGGATCTGAATCAGTTCATTGACCTTCTAGAGCATTGTCTTACACTCAATCCCGACAAGAGAATCAAGGCGGCTGATGCGTTGCACCATCCCTTCTTTACTTCGCGGGCGGGGCACGTACGTCGGTGAGTGGGGTGTTGAGAGAATTCGGATCATAGCATCATGACGCTGTTTTAAGACAAGAACATGCGGGATGAGAGGTTTGGGCAAAATAGACTTGGCTAGACAAGAGAAGGGAGGATTCTCGCTGGTTCAAAACATGCAGTGGTTTGATCAGTGTCTTAAAGGTGTCACCGCCGTTTTTGTCATGCCTTGCTGTGTCTCACCTTGTCTGTTATGTCTCGCATTAGACCGAGGTATGAAAGTCTAGACTTGGAGAAGCAGGCTAGAAGTCACTGGAGTTTTGGGTTTTTGAGGTTGGGCGAGGGTCTAAAACATATGCCTACAAAGGTGTAATAATAATAAAGCATCTAAGGAATCACTACTGTATTGCTCGAATTGGTTATGAGAGATCGCCGATGAGATGGAGTTGATTGTCTTCAATGCGTGACCTCGCACTCGCAGTATCCGGGTCACATAACATAACACATAACGCCCGGCTCGTACGGAGGAATCCGCCTGGCCGGGTATTGGTATTGGTGTTGGTGTTGGTAATGGTAAGGAGATGAGGCTCTCAGACACGGAGTGGCGATGCAGACGTGGGCTTACCCGCGTGAGCAGGCAGCCTACGCTAATGGAACATGTCGTGCAATTTTCTAGGCTGCTATTGCCCAATGGAGGCTGTCAAACTCCAGCCTGATAGGCAGAGAGCGAGACAGGGCGTAACGACCAGGGCTGAACAACAGAGGTGGTTTGTTGGTGGTGGTGCATGTGAGATGTTTGCTGTAGATGGACGGGAGGACTTGTGTAAGTCGGTTGGTTGGAAAGCAGAGTGGTTGGTCGGACTATCAATCAATATGCTTTTGACGTAAATGAAGTCATACCAGGGCAGGGCGAGCAGGTCGTGACGTTTGTGCGTGATGATTGTCGTGATATGCGTTGTGTGCACGAGAGTCAAGAGCCAGGGTGAGGCTATTGATGATCCCAAGTCCCTTGATCCAGACTTGACGTCGGATCGCCACTGTCTTTGAGCGATCCGCTCGGTTCTCTCCGACCTCACAGTCACAGTCACAGTCAGTCCTTGCTAGTCGACAATCCACATTGAACAACGTTATGCACGCTGAACTCTTTTGCCCTGCCCTGCATTATGATTATGATGTGCAGGATTCAACGTGATTGTCCACCCTTCTCATACAAATCTGTAACAGCATCTGCGACGGAGATTGCGCCCAGACTCCCCAAGGGCCCAAATCACCGAGCGAGTCCAGGATCCCCCGGACCATTTTCTTTCTGAATGAAATCAGAGTGGATTCTCAGCCTCACTTTTGGACAGGGGGCGGGCGAGACATTATGACGGATTGTGGCGACATGTCGTCAGGATCGGCGGGAATTGTTTCGATGGGGTATTATATTCATTGGTGGTTTTGCTCTCAAGTTTCACAGGGAGAGATGATCCGTCCAGTAGGGAGGCTTTTGTCTTGTGGTTTGGTTGAGGTGAGCTACGGTTTGGTTGATCGTGGTAGCAAAGACGGCTTGAGATTGCGTTGGTGTTGGTGCGATGTGTTTTGTGTGAATGGTATACGAGCTGGCGAGGTTATGGCATTGGTGGATGAACGGTAGTATAATACTGTTGTGATATGTATGTGTCAGTTTGACCGTCAAGACCGTGTTCCAGGTGAACATACAAACATCATGACCATACAAACAAATATTGTACTGTACAGGGTAGCCGTTGTGATATCCCCGTGTCCTACTGTACCGTACTCCGGGCCCGCTCCGTGACGGCATCTCAAATCCACATGGTCAATGGACATGGCACGGCCGGATCAGAGAGGGGACCGAATATCAGCGGCCTTCGTGTACGGTCGGTACTTTTCAGTTGACTACATACATACAACTACGTATCAAGCTTTCATTATCAAGATCGTCCAAGCGAGTGTCAATGTGACGTTTAGGTCCGTCCCACCTCGACCGTCTCCCTCCATCTTCCACTCGATCTCCAAGTTCCCAGGTCGTTGATGCAAATCATGCCCCTCCAGGCTCCAACCTTCTTCCAAGCGCCGCGGATGTCATCCCGTCACTTCAACACCACCAATGAATTCCCCGCCCCTCCTTAACTCTCTCTCTAGTGAATGCGCCGTTGAAAGTCGAGACCAGCAGTGGATTAAACTTTCTCTTACAAAGCCAAGGCGACAACGTTGGTTTCTTCTTCCGGTAGCCACGAGGCGTGGCTGATCATCCCAGGAAAGGAACCCTAGTTTTGATACAGTACAATCTCAATACGTCTGAGTAGAGGGGCTTCTCGATCGCCATGTGACTGACCGGATGTGTTGCATTGTCCTCCCTTGCGTCCACACGCTACGCAAAGCAGCCCTTGCAGATATCCAACGTTTGGCGGTGAATCTACGAACGGAGGCTTGATATCAGCCCACCTCGAAACATGCTGCCTTAGCTCAGCGATATAGCTACAGTAGCCATACGTTTAAGACGGTGATCTATCTCATGATGGCGTCTTCATTGGCGACAAGTTACGCACAGAGACAGTTATCTCGAAAGGTGCAGTAACTGATGATCCGGTTCAACACTGCATGTGACGGTGATCGCATCTCCCCAAAGGCTATTCAACGATCGATCTTCAGATCCTGATCAGACCAGAAACGAGCCCCAGCTCGCCATTTCCCCTGCAACAAAGTCCCATTGTCCCAAGGCAAGGATCTCTGGATCGGGCTAGAAACACCGCAGTCGTCGAGAGTTCTCATGCAAACCAAGGTGAATACCAGCGCCGGTTTAGAGACGAACTGCAACTATGCTCCCGGGGAAGTGGCCCTGGCGGCAGTTGATGGTGTGCACTGGACTGCGAGGTCGTCCTCAATGCGAGTGAGCGAGCGTCTTTGTTTGTTTCTGCATCTCCCGATCCAGGACTATGTATGGCTTGAGTCTTGCCGCAGCGGGTGGACTGCACCGCAGAGGTGCATAGCCATGACTCAAGAGCCATCGTGATTGCGCATTGGCATTGCTCTCTAAGTGAGTGCATGGCCGGCAGTGTGGAAGAAAGTCCCTATTGGATCGATATGGCATCTGCTTAACCTTTTCCTGGTTGGAACTGCCAGAGTAACATCCCGATTTGCTGCTCTTATTCGTGAACAGCGATGCATAAGAGCAGCTGATATCGAACCAGGATGAAAGCTGGCTGCGCATTGCCGTGGTGAGTGAACTGGTGGTCAAGTTGCAGTAGTAGACGTTGCTATAGCAGAGCGAGCAGGTTTCGGTCAGCAGTCGAAACAAATCAGCCCATGCATAACATAACATACATAGTCATAGCATAATACTGTACCTTTACCTAGCTTAGTGCATGGTGCCGACACAGCCCTCACTGCAGATAAACACCAAAAAGCTCGAACCCTTAAAGCAGTGTTTGAGGCCAAAGACCAGAAAGGACGCCATGCCTCAGTTACAGTCGATAGCGTATGATCGACGCCCCAGACTGAGGAGATTAATTAGGGCAATTTTTCTTTCTTTGGCTTTTTGCATTGGCATCAGAGGAATCAATGCTCGCTGGCAAGCGATGGGTCGATTCTCGGGATATCCCTGCAAGCCAGGTCAGGACACTGCACTTGTAGGGATTAGACAGCGGCCTCACTCTGTGTCAAGTGGGTTTGAGTGAGAGCACAGGGCAGGGCAACAACGGGGAATAACCAAGCAGGCTGGCAGGCCAAGTCCGAGGTGATTGATTACTGGGAGATCTGGGTGCTTGGGCCCATAGCTACCCCTACTAACCCTTGAACGGGTTTAGATGCACCCGTGATTTCAGACGATGCAGTTGATAGCTGATCGGTAATCACGGTGAGCGTTCTTTTTTGAGCTCCAGACCGCTTCTCCTGGAAGGGCCCGTTCGTTCTCCATCGACCCGCCTGTCTTGACAACTGTTAGCTATGAGACACTGTCTAGACTGTCTCGTCTTTAGGGGACCACTCAACTGAGTTGGAATACCAGGGGGGGCTTTGGTGGAATTCGGCAAATATTGACATGGAATAGAATAGGGTAGGTGAGACAGTAACAGTAACGGTATTCGAGAATCGTCGAGTTGCTTCCTTCACCTGAACTTCCATCAGCCGAATTCCACTTGGATGCATAGAGAAACAAGTTTAGGAAGCTGAGATCATGCCATGATCGTTCGTGGCTGAATCCAGAGTTGATGAGGTTGAAAACAAGTGATTGATTGATTGATAGACTGCGGCATCCGAATATGTCTCGCCTCAATTCCTCCTCAATCTGTCAGAGCTCGCTCAGATCCGGGGCTCGTGGTAAGGCAGAGGTAAGGCACTGTACGATACCCGTAAGCATCCGATGACAGGAACTGGAACCGTCCGCATTCTCAATCACATTCATTCACACCGTAAACTCGTTACCAAAGAGTGCCATACCATCCATCCACCCATACACTTTGTTCATACCATGCCATGTATCCAACGGGTGACAAAGATCACAGGCAACGGACCATATTCTGAGAACCTGTACAGCTTCTGATTGGACGCCTGCCTGCAACATATGTAACCCGTTCCGTTTCCCAATGTCAGCCTCACTGTGGAGTGTGGGTGAGTGAGTGCCTGCCCTCCCACAGTCACCGTCGTGGCCTGTTCAAGGGGTCTCTTGACACTTGACAGGCAAGCAAGTGAACTGTGCTGTGCTGTTCTGTTTGGAAACTCTGTCCTACATACGACAGGGGGGACACAGACACACCCTGCGGCCTGGGACCACTGAGTGGTACTGTACTGACGCACCAGAGGTTCTGCATCTGTCTGCTTCGAGTAATATGGGATCCGGGGTCCTGAGCCAGTAGCCTGTGAGGACAGAGGACTCTGCAAACAGAGCTGCCAGCGGGCGGGTTGAGGCCCTTCGAAGACATGCCGTTAGACGGATACGTGCAGAGACAGCCAAATGGATATCTGATGGCAGGCCTCGTCTCGCCCAGAGTCAGACAAAGAAGACAAGGGCTGTCGACTGTGCTATGTATGGATGACTGAGCCGCCTACGGATACCGGGACAGTTACAACAACGGATCGCTTAACGGGTGAAACACCATGTTGTTGCTTTTGCTTTTGCTTTTCCTTTTGCTTTTGCTTTTTGCCTTTGCTTTTGGGTTCTTTGATCAACCCATGTCAGGTCCGGAATAAGCAAATCTCATTTCTTTCCCTTGTCAGCCTTGTCGTAAAAGAGTCATGAGCGTGACATGATATCTCGATATTTGATACATTTAGCCTCTCACCAATCAAAGCTCAAGCAAGGGTGGCAGGGCAGTTTGGGAGTTGAAAGTTGAGAGTTGAGATGCTCACCAAGAATGTCGATCTTATCTCGCTGCAGTGTACATTCACAACCAACCACAGCCGACGGAACTGGCATAAACTTATGCAGCGCTTAGCCCCTCTAGCCTCACAGAGGTCATGTTCACTGGCTGGAGGGCCTGTCGATGAGGGGATCGACACAATTCAGCACTGCAACAGTGGTGCCAGATCACTTCCCATCACTCACTTTCACTTTCACTTTTGCATTTCAGCCCCCCCCATCAAAGCGAGATATACTTATCCTGAGGCATGTATACCTATCGCAGCGCAGCACAGCACAGCAAAGCAAGCACAGCACAGTACAGAGTCAGAAGGTACCCGTTTTCATGACTTCATGCATTCCTTTTTGTGCGAAACACGTCTCCAAGCGCCACAGACGCCCACTCTTGACAGCCAATTATTATTTTCATTGTTGAGAGAAAAGGTTTGCTCTCCGTTCCAGTTGTCGTGCAGAGGCAGGTCCGGTAAAAGCATGTGTAGGGGAAACACGGCCGGACTCAAACTCTGTGTGTGATGGGAGTTGCAGATACACACAGTGACTGACGCCGGCCTCCGACGTCTCCGCTCTCACCTACGCCGCCCCGGCCGGGACACACAGAGAGAGATGAGTAAAGAGGCAGACAGGCAGGCACGGAGGCAAAGCTACGGTAAACTGTGATTCATCACGGGGGCGGTTGATTATGACGATTCGCCCGACGGGTGGAGAGCAGAAGAAGCCAGTCAAGTCACAGAGAGGACACGCAGCACAAAAAGACGGTTACGGCACAGCACAATCTGGGGGGGGCTCCCGGGGGTGTCAGCAGAGCAAGAGTAGGACAAATGGGCACCGCCCAGGTTGCTAGAGATCTGCCACCAGAAGCCTGTGACTGGTGAGAGTGGCAGTGGGCCGATGGATGGCGTTAGTGCTGAGACCCCAAGAGTGAGAGTGAGTGACTGAGACTGATGAGTGAAGCCCAAAGATGATGGTGGGCCTGGGAGGAACCTGAGAGGACGTGGCCTGGAGGCAGTGACACAGAGAACCACTTCTAACGGATCCCTGCCTTTTCGTATATTGCTCAGCGTCACCACTGTCCAATCCATGCTCTCCGCTGAGACGCCTCATAGACCAACGGACCCCCCCCTCCTCCCTTTGACTCTACGCCCAGACAAGAATAGAGCATAAACGCACGCAACGCTACGCAACGCAACGCACAACGAGGCCAAGGCCAAGACCAAGACAGGGCCACCCCTTGTCATTAATCTCTCCAACTGGACAAGGGTCTGATGAGGCGGTGGGTCTTCGCATCCACGCTCCACACAACGCAATCCCAAGCCCGAGGCGTGAGTGAAGCTGGACGTCGGTTCGGTACGTACCATCTGTGTCTTGGTCTGTCTTGGTGTGTGCCGCTCGCTCGCCTTGTCCTTGTTCGCTAGAGACTTATCTACCGCGGCTGCCCATCTCTAGAGCTGGATAGATCTAGTTTGAGGAACCTCTATCACCACTTTCACGACACTCCTTCCGGCACCTTCTCACTCTCTCGCAGACGTGACCTCTTCTGGTCTACTCTTGTCGACAACTCTTCAACAATCTCCCTCTCGACAATCTCCCTGGAAGGCCGACCAAGTTATCCATCTCATCTCTCTCTTCTCGACCCGTTGATTCGGCCATCGGGACCTCAAAACTACAACCACCAACCACAACCCGAGGATCTTTTTAATAACACGACCCGTTTGGACTGGACCAGACTGGACTTCTTTTGGATCAGGATCCTTTGCTGGCCGTAAAAAAAAAAGAAAATACTCTTCTGTGTTTTCTTCTCTGTTTCCTTTTCTCTGCTGTATGCCGTGCCGTACCGTTTTGGACTATATCTCTCTCTGTCGACCCTAGGATCTACTACCTCAACCTCAAAAAGAATACCCGGTTTCTAGGATCGCTTGTGAGATACCAATCAGATAACATGCAGCAACATGCCATATTCGGTTACCAAACCCCTCCGCCCTCTCCCGGATTCGATCATCCCAAGTGCACAGTCCAACAACCCTTTGCTGCCCCTCAGGCTCGACACTTCCAGACCCGATGCATTCCTCTCGCCCCAGAGGCCAGGCTTGGCCGCGTGCTTGAGGGCACTCTCCAGCTGACTGACATCCTTGGAACTGGCGCCTATGGTGTCGTCTACCTTGCCGTCGACCTTAAGACCGGAGGTAAATACGCTGTCAAGTGCTTGAGCAAGTTCAATCCCGATGGAACCCCTTTGGAAAACCGGCAGTTTGCCTACCAACAACGCGAGATCCGTCTTCACTGGAAGGCGTCGGAGCACTCCAACGTGGTCCAGATGCTCAAGATTGTGAATGATCCCGACTGCATCTATGTTATTCTCGAGTACTGCCCCGAGGGCGATCTCTTCTTGAATATCACTGAACGCGGGCAATATGTTGGTAAGGATGAACTATCAAGGAATATCTTTCTCCAAATCCTGGATGCCGTTGAACACTGCCACAACCTGGGAATCTACCATCGGGACCTCAAGCCGGAGAACATCTTGGTGACAGACCATGGAGACACTGTTAAGCTGGCTGACTTTGGCCTCGCTACTTCTGATGATCGATCCGAGGACTACGGATGCGGTTCAACCTTTTACATGAGTCCAGGTACATACTATATCCCCCCCTCCCTCCTCCCCTTGACAAGCTCCCCTTTTGCGTCAACAAGATTGCCGTGGACAGACAACTAACGTTCCTTTCTTTCCCACTCTTCAGAATGCCTGGACCACTCTGCTAGGAAGCCCTACTACCTCTGCGCCCCTAATGATGTCTGGAGCCTTGGAGTTATCCTCGTCAACCTCACCTGTGGACGCAACCCGTGGAAACAAGCTTCCTTCCAGGACTCTACTTACCGTGCCTATGCCGGATCCAAGGACTTCCTGAAGACCATCCTCCCACTGTCGGATGAACTGAACGACATTCTGGGACGGATCTTCGAACCTATCCCCGAGCAGCGGATTACTCTCTCTGAGCTCCGAACCAGGATCATGGCCTGCTCCATGTTTACCGTGCCGCCCATGTCCGCCGCCGTGCCGACACCCCCGGCCTCACCAAACCACATCACCGAATACGTTTCCTCCGAGGATGCCATTATCGACGACTATGAGTACGACTCACCTCTGTCACCTGCCTCCTCGGACGATGAGGGCTCGCTTACCTCAAGCGACTCTACCATTGACGACCTGGATGACGAGTTTGACCAGGAACGCCAGATGCCACAGACTCCTCCTGAGTTTGCACCACACACATTCGACCCTGAGGAGCCCAAGGAACATCAACTCATCTACCACAGCCAGGAATTCGTGCCCCAGAAGTACTCTGGGCCCGTCCCCGTGCCAGTGGCCGTTCCCCCTCAGCCCATGCTCTGCCAGCAGGTCCCTATGCCAGTCCAGGCTCAGGTTCCTGTCTCTGTGCAAGCTCCTTGCCAACCCAAATCATACTTCCCCATCTGGGATATGGTAAAATACGTTCAACAGGTGCCGATGCTTCAGCACCATGTACCCTTTCATCAACAGGTCCCCTTCATGCCTACGTTTCAGGGCTGTTACTAAGGCATGAGTTCTTCACTCTGCTTTCGATATAACGGCCACCACTCCTATTATTATCACGACCTTACCTGGATGAGACACATACCATACCACCGAGGCCCCAACCCCCACAGGCCGAGGAGACTGTTTGATTCTTTTATTACCACCTTGGATATTACTCAACGTTTTAATATCGACCCTTGGCCATGATATCCACTACCAGGGGAGAACACACCACACGCTCACTGGAACCTAAACCAAAAGCCGCGCAAGGATACGCCCACCAAAAATACTTTTACGACCCATTGAATGACAGTCCGGGATTGTTTCTTGTATTCCCCTTTTTTTGGAGCAATATTTTTTGTTCGGTTCGCATTTTCTTTGTCAAAAACCTTTTTACTTATTTTTTCACAAAATACCTATTCAAAAAGCGAGGAGTTTTGTCTTTTCGAATATTATGAGAATGGGGCAAGATATCAGTTGTAGAAAGCATGATGTTTGGCGCATCGAGACTTTTACGGGAGGCACTTTTGTGATTTCTGCAGAGACAGAAAGAATACTCGGGAAGATGGAGTTGTTGCTTGTTCGATTCTTTTCGTTTCGTTTCTACCAGCCAAGGAAGAGGCCCATTGTTTCCGGAAGGATATCCAGAGGATAATGACCATGGGCAACGAACACTTGTTTTGTACTCCTCGTTTTCTTTTCACTGCTGTTACTGTCTGGAAGGCGTCTGTCTTTTTTGATAGAAGCGGAAGAATGGCCACGGTTTGCACTTGAACTGGGATCAGAGATACCTCTTTATTACTTTTTACTTATCATGACGAAATCGGATGGGGGGACTCTGTTTCTTCTCTGCGGGAGGACAACCAAGATGGACACGAGGCAAAAGTCATATGAACTTGACCTTGTTTCAAAGATTAGAGCGAAGAGGAACTGGCTCGATAGCCACAGCGCCTCTGCATGCATTGCATGGCATTGCGCAACATACGTTTACTGAGGGATAGACGGCACCTCGCACAGAAGAGATGCATCTGCCGATCATCCAATGAATGAAAGATCACTTTAAGATACCTCACCCAAGTTGTTTTGTACAAAGTTGCTATACCAGTGAATATCGACCAACTAACACGAGAGTCAAGTTGAACAACAGTGAGCGACCAAGCCAAGGCCAAGTTCAGTCCACTCTACGCCCTCTACGGTCTCGTCTCTACCACCAACTCAACTACCGCATCACACTACACCACGCTACACTACGGTGCTCCCGCCCGCTCTAGCTGCATGCAAGCCAAAGAAGAAAAAAGCAACTTCGGTACCCATGTCGACTGCATCGTGGGGCGGGCGTTAGCGACCAACCCAAGGCGAGAAGAAAAAAGAAAAAAGAAAAAAACAAGGCGAGAACGTGGCGGCCAATAAGCAGGGGTACTTTGGTTAGGGCGAACGGCATGGATGGGTGGAGATTTCAATGCAGCGAATCAAAAGACCAAAGACAGAAAAGGTGAGGCGGGCTTGGGGAGGGTAGCGTGATGGGTTGAGGGCGATTATTGGGGCGATGGGTAATCTTAGCTGACTGCTCACACTGGAAGATAAGGTAGGAAGAGGAAGAAGCTATTCAGGGAAACTTGATGGATGGACGGATGTGTAATAAAATGTTGGTTTGAGCAGGATTTAATACTGGTGGTTTGAAAGTGACTGGTCAGAGAGAGAGTACAAGGTGAGAGAGGCAATTAAAGCGATGCGTTTTCTTGTTGCATTATCTTTCAATAGTCTGTTTGGCCTCGGTCTTGGTTAGAGATTTAATTTCGAGCGGTGAGACTGAGGCATGTTTCGTGTATAGTACTGTACATATGCCCAGTCACTCAGTCTGTCTACTCAGATCAGGCGTCAAATGCTTGGTATCACGGACCACTCAGTGCGCATTCCTCTCTGCACGTCAGGTCAAAGGATGCGACTTTGAGAAATGCGCATGTTTAGTTTATCAAATCTCATTCATTCCCTTGGTTGTTTCCGGGGGGCAAAAGAAAAGCCACCACCACGAGGTTCGCTTAAAAGCCCAGAAAAGCCTAATTAATCTCGCCACCAGCAAGAGGAAGAGGAAGAGGGATCAAGTTTCAGCACCAGCTGTCGATCATGGTTCGGGGAGTGGGTGTGTATGTCTGCGGCACAGCCCAACCAGACTAACAAACGAGCCTAGAGGCTAGAGCTACTGACGGAGATGATGGGTTCGGGGAGATGTTAGTGGCACTGGAATGTAGGCCACGAGCTGTTGAGTGTCGACTACTGTGTGACCTGTAACTCAAGTATCACGCCAAGGCTGAACTATGCCAAGTAGACCTCAACCCAATGTACTGTCGTGCTACACTCCTACAGTAGGCTTTTGTTAGTCTGAAGTTGCTGATGATGCTGATGATGGATCGTCTCAACTGTGATTTGCAGTGCTAAATTAGGTATTACCACCGTACCAACCCCTGAAGAAAGACCAACTCTCGTAGATTCACCAGAGTTGGCAAGCAGGTTGGTTGGTCTACAGCATCATCAAGTCCGGGAACCTACCAAGGAACTCATGATATGACACTGAGAATCATGCAGAGTAACTACATGGACAGATGCTGTACAGTAGTAACACCGACACAGCCATTCGTAAAACGCCAGCATCTAGAACATTTGCTTTGGCTTTCCTCAACCACTCGGACCGAGTTGTAATCGTAGATCTTGCGGCCACAAACTCCCACCGGATGGCGCCGCACATCAATTTTTGACGATCCTCACGGACCTTCCTGTCAAACCAAGTCTGACCTCTCAGTCTCTACATGCATCCCTTGACGAGGCTTGATCGCCGTGGCTCCTCTAGCTTCCACGTCTCCACGATAGCATCAAAGCCCAGGGCGATCATCATCATTTACTCACCTCTGCTGTACATAGTACGACTCATGTCATGTAAGCGGATCTGTTCTCGGCCTCATCGCACAGATGCCATCAAGCTAGAAGCAGCGTAGTTGTCTACGGACCGAAACTCTGTTTGCCCGATAGTTTCCAAGGGGGCATGTGTCACGTTTTCCCGTGCGCCCTCACGCGAGTCAAGCCTTTATTAACCTTTGAGGCTATGCTGCTATTGTTGGAGATTTGCAAGAGCTGAAAAAGACCAAGAGGCCGTCCTGGTTGCACATGTGAGGTGTATAGTGTCATTGTTACATTACGTCGGGTCACCTTAGCCGTGTTTCACTCGGAGGAGGGGAGATTTGTTGGTGATGGTAGAGTTTGTTGGTTCGTGTTGGATTCATGCGTTGTAACCCTTGGCCATGTTGTAGACAGCGGCTGAAGCGTTTCGATTTGAGCCACTGAACTTTCACTCAAAGTGAAACCAAGTTAACAGAACCCTTTCATTTAGGGTTTGGTTGTTGTAGTGGTTGCTGAGGAGCCATTGTTCGTAAGTGGCTGTTGGTGATGGGACTCAAATGCTTGGAATCAACGCGGGAATTGTAGTCGCGCCCGAAGATCGGGCTCATTTGGCAACCAGCCCGGTCTTCAAGATATCGTATTTGCAGAAGATACTAGCGTAATGAGGTTGATAAGAGACATAGCCTCAGACATCGTAGGATGGGAGGGGAAGTGTGCCTCCGAGACACTCTTCAGCCATTCGGACATGTCGATGAGGCAAATGCCGCTTCCTTTGTCTCAATAAACGTGGCTAACAAATCATACGTTGCTTTGAGTTATGCCTTGGTAGTGTATTCAGTTGATGAGTCTTGGCTACCTGAAAGAG
Organism: Fusarium sp. NFCCI 5145; assembly: GCA_033439405.1. NCBI lineage: Eukaryota > Fungi > Ascomycota > Sordariomycetes > Hypocreales > Nectriaceae > Fusarium > Fusarium sp. NFCCI 5145. Next base: position 325,794 of record JAWDHB010000455.1, read on the forward strand.
TATACACAAGAGAAATTCGTGAAGCTATCCTCAGACAGCTCACGTCATGGAATAAACCGTAAAATAATACGAAGTATGTAAAGTATGTGTGCAGTGTTTGAATAGCAGGTGGGCCAGAAAATAACCAGCACACTGAGAGGACTTATAGGCTGATATCTGTTAAAGAGTACCTAAAGTTATATAGAGATTTATGTAAACTTTGGGTAGTTCTTATCTGATGTAGTTGAAGGAGGTGTAAAGTGTGCTGGTTATTCTCTAACCTACCTGGTGTATATACGAAGGTTAATAGTCTCTTCCTGTAGAGGAGGTCACTTGGCAGCCCTTCTTTGGCATACACTGGGTGTCTATCCTCATGGAAGGGACTTCTGTTCGTAGGTTGCTTTTTAACATTGAGTGACATTTCTCTCACTGTCAATCATACGTAGGTGGAGATCCAATTATACGAAGATCTGGAATGCTGGTCTATAGCGTTTGAAGCTCAGTCGGTTCATCGACTACCAAGTGTTGGGCGGTTCAGAAGGTTGTGTCCAAGACAGCTTGATTATGAACTTGCATATTCGTAATTGCACAGTGAAAATTAATAGAACCCATTGACTAAAATGTGTACCTTGTAATTAAATATCTGTTTTGACGTGAGCCTCCTGATTCTTGAGGGGGTGTTGGTTTCAAGCAGTGTCGCGAGCGCTTGACATGAGATATGCTATGATAACTTTGACCGTCAATCACGAGTAGCATTCTGTAGTATTCAAAACTTAGTATAGTTCCTTATAACCATGGGAATCCAGGTTATGACTCTTTCTAGACTGTGCCATACAAGCAAAGGTTGGGAAGAGCCCCTGGACGCGACCGGATGATAGGATTGAACCAGAAAACCTCAGCTATATCAGCGACTTGACAAGGGGAGTAAAGGAAGGCAGGAAAGTTGCCTTTATATGGCTTAACAATAAATAGTGTGTCGAACAAACTCGAGCACGGTTGCAGAAGCAGATACCGCTCAGTGTTTCATCTCCGGTCTCTCATGCAGTCGCCATGTCATCTGGCCCAACCTCATCTTCATGAGCGCAGTACTCGAATGAGCAGCTACTTTGCCAGCATAAACACAACATCACGAGATATCAGCGAGCAGGAGAGTTGAGGTTGACACGTAAACGTTTGGTTAGTGACAGCTAGATTGAGATGGCACTAGAGTGAATATCTAGAGATCAAGGCTTCATGACTAGATGGCCCTTAAACGTAACATTGATGTATATCCAACGCTTGACTATATAATACGTTCCTATTCTCCATCAGATTTAGGCACTCAACACTTCGTGATCTTCTTCCGACTTCTTGAAAGCCTCCTGAAGGGGTATCTCTGATAACGACACGACCTTTGTCTTCTTGACAAACTTCCAAATCAAGTACGCTGCAGTTACAAGGGGAATATCCCTGTGATGATATTAGCAGTTGTATTGAGATTTAATCCCGGGAGCACTGACAAGTAAGATGATACAAATCCAATTGGGTCCCAATTACCCTTGGTGAATACGCGGAAACCAGCTGTGAACAGGATGAGCAGAGTCATGAATAGACCCACACACGAAGAGTAGACTGTATCAAGAATATTAGCAAAGAACCCCTTAGTAACGTTAGGGCTACTCACAAGTCCAGGAGTTGTGCCATGGTAGGCGTTCTACCGGAATTCCTTGCTTCTTCATGGCAAGTCTCAGACGAATGTGATTGAGCAAGATTGATGCCCAAGAGATCAGAACTCCAGCGGCGGTCAAGTCTACCAACCACCAGAATACAGTCATCGCTCCATTCGACAGACTCATGAAGCTGAGGAACATGAAACAAGTGAAGAAGAGAACACAGACGTAAGGCACACCCCACGCAGTTGTTCGGAGGAAGATCTTGGGTGCTTGGCGCTTGAGAGCCAGACCGTACAAGACACGGGTTCCAGCGAGAAGACTCTGGTTAGAAGCTGACCAGGCTGAGGTGATAACGACAGCGTTGACGACGGATGGGATAGCAGGAATACCGGCTGCAGACGCTGCGATGACGAATGGACTCTGGCCTGCGGCTCCAGACTGATCATTGAGCCTCTCATCATCACTCCTGACTAGCATACCAACGATGAGAATAGCCAGGATGTAGAAGACAAGGATTCTGATAAAGACATTCTTACAAGCCTTGGGGATCGAACGCTGAGGATTTCTCGTCTCAGCAGCAGCCATGGCGATGGACTCGACACCCGCAAAGGAGAAGACAGCGCTGGTCATAACAGACCAGTATCCGAGGAACTTGCCCCAGTTTCCAGACGCAATATACTCGACAAAAGGACCTGGGTTCTTCCAGTACCTGAACCCAATGCGCTCTGTACCAGGGACACCGCCCAGGTTGATGACCAAGCCAAGGATAATGAGGAAGACAACCAGGAGAATCTTGAGGAGCGCGAACCAGAACTCGACCTCACCGAAGACCCTGACAAAGCAGAGGCCGACGACTGTAGTCAGCACAATGAAGATGATGATCCATAGCGTTGGGTTGATATCGGTCCAGAACTGGAACAAGACGCAAATGGCCGTGATCTCGGAAGGAATAGACAGGACGTTTCCGTAGACAAGATTCCATCCGATAGCGAAACCCCAAGCTGGATCAACGAGAAACTCGGAATGCCGCACAAAGGCTCCAGTGACGGGCAACAGCGCAGCGACCTCTCCCAGCGCGAACTGCACCGAGCAGACGACGAGACCGATAGTGGCATATCCCAGCAGCGCGCCCAAAGGACCACCAGTCTGCACAGACTGACCCAGACCAAGAAAGAGACCCGTTCCAATAGCGCCCGCGATACCCAGCATAGAAAGATGTCTCTCATGCAGACCGCGCTGAAGACTCTTCTCCTCGGTGGCTGTGACGAGATCGCCGTTGTCGTTGCGCCTCTCCACCTCCACCTCCACCTCGACGCCCATCTCCGGCGCAGTCTTTCCCCCTGCAAGAATGTCGGCGCTCATCTTGGCGCCTCCGATGGTGATGCAAGTTTGATAGATGTTTATCTTGGCAGGAGAAGACTTTTTAGGAGCTGGTGAGCAAGTCTAGAAGGTCTTATCAACGCCATTACCAGAACCAATGGTGCAATCTGAGATGGACCGGGGGGTTTCGGGCATCAGCCACGGATAGCGGCAATATTTCTCATGGTTGCGGATGTGATTTCTCTTTTGATCGATGGCGTGGGAGAGGAAGTGGGTTAGGACTCCATTTAATTGGGAAATTTTGCAAAAGTTTAATTGTTCTAGAAGCCATGGATGTGAATACAGTCTAGACTCAACCTCTTGGCTACCCTATACATTCTAGAACACAATGGCGGAGGATGCATCATCACTAAGGCTTCCTCGGTCACCTTCTGTTTAACGAGCCTAGCAGACGAGAAATACGATATCAAGCAATTGAATCTGAGGCTTGATATGTTTGTAAAATTATTTGCATAGAAGATATCGAGTTTCGTGCAGTTAAATCGAAAGAAATTCCACAAAGCCCTCTGTCAGGAGTGCATATTTGGATTTTGGAAAAGAGATATGGTGCCATTTGAATAATTGCACTGGATTCTCATTAATGGAGATGCGAAGTTGTCATTTTACGATGAATAATCCAATATTCCCTACTATCATGGCGTAGAAAGAAGGGTTTCCATGGTCGGATCGTAAATTGATTGGCCTTTCATTATTGTAGCCCTAGTCTTGTATTAGGCCATTGTCCTATCAGCAGTGTCTCAAATCAAAACATGAACCTTATTAAGAAAATGCCCTCTTGGAACTGCCGCGCTGAACCTCGGTCTGTAACAGAGTACTGGCATCCGAAGATATCTGGCTGGTTCTTGTGATCAAATCTTTTCAAGATTGCGACAAACCAGCAATTTGACACGTCAGGAATCCCCTTGATAACCCGACGACTTATGACCGTAAAACCCCAGTCCTAGAGGCAAAAACTCAAACTACCCAAGGACCAGAGTTCGATGTGTACACATTCTTTCTCCAACCCTTCTTTAAGTCGCCGAGCGACATGCTTCCCAGCAAAGGGGTTGTAGCCTCATCCCTTATCTCATTACAAGCTAGAGACAAATAGAGTATTCTGGCCATTGTGAAAATAAGAAACAACCTAAATGATAAACGCGTTAGTTTCAGTATTCAAAAATAGACAGAGTCCATACATACAGAGCGATGATCAACGCGATTGTGTCACTTGTGCCACCCTCAGAAGGACGCGGGACCAACATCTTGTAGATGGAATAGTGTGTTGATTTAGTTTTGACTAAAAAGAGTCCGAGGGCGTATTGGTAGCTCTGAAAACGGGAAAGTAGGTTGTGAAACTCAAGGTGGAAACCAAAGGTGAAGCTGATATCGAAAGGTGTGATTCGTAAGAATTTGAGATTGAAAGGAGGGAGTGCTGTTGACGCAGATACATTAAATACGTGGGATTTTATAGGCGCGAAGGGTTTTGAGTTACCCTTTGCGTGCATTTTAGAGAAGCATAAATGGTATGAGAGGGCTCTCAGAAACTACTTGTCCGGCTGTGTCCTTGAATCGAAGATACTTTATATAAGACTTTATCTCCATAGTAAGGTTGGCATGTATATGCACTTTCTGGTTCCGCATCGGTTAAGCTTAAAAGTCCTAGTAGTATATCATCCACGCCTTACAGAAGACAGTTCCGAAAAGACGACAGCCAGAAAGTTGCACGATATCTCCAGGGTTTCATGTTTCTTTTTCATTCATCACTGTACTATCCATGCCGCCATGAACATAATCCCCGAGCACCTCACTCATTGCAAAAGAGAAAGTTTACGAGCCAAGGTTCAAGTTTATTTGGACTTTAAATACTCCAGAAACTATGACTGAATCTAAGTTGAAGATATCTTCATCTGTCTGTCTGTGACAACCTTACAAAGTTGTGATGCCAAAGAGATATGCTACTCTATCCACTGAGCGCCTCTAAGCGTAACTGTAGCCTCGCTATGCTCCACTGAAAGACAAAAAGAAAAAGTAGGAAGAACAAAAGTAAAAAAAAGGGTCATTAAAAGCCTGAGATCCAACGTCGTGCATGGCCAAGAATGCTGAAGCGTGTCCGTCTAAACTACTCACGATGATCGTGAGACTCGAGAGACTGCGTCAGAGTCTCAGAGCCCAAAGATTTCTCAGTGGGCAAGACAATTGCCCGGTCTAAGGCGTAAGGGAGTCCACGGTGGCGACCACGAAGCATCATGAGACAGATGATGACTTTGCTAAATGTAGTGAACTTTGTGCAGAACGATGAATTGATGCCGGGGTGTCCTAAACTCAGGCCGACGTTACAGCTTTATGGTGGTCAGCTATGTTGATCACAAAGGAGATCATACTCACTATGCCGAGACACCCTCGAATAAGACGGGCCACATTGTAAATGCCTGTATGTATATATGAGCGCTGCACCAAGTGTTGTCTGCCACTGAACTTACTGGGTCATTCCCGTCCATGATCTTCTTGTGCTCTGCAATAGCGATACAAAACAGTCCAAGGCAGATGTACCATAAATCGAAGCTGAGTTGGTTTCGCAGATGAGTCACAAAGTACGAACCGCCATCTTCCTCATCGTCAAGCTGTACACTCTTCTCATAAAGTCCCAATGAGCGCTCCTCGTAGGTGTTCGAAGAACGTACAACGATCGAGATGGGATACACGGAAATGTACATCATAACCAACAAGGACATCTGCACGGCCGGGTTGACGTTGGCCAGATTGAAAGTAGCTGTACCAGTGTGTCGAGAGCTGACAGCTTGAAACACAGCGGCGCAAAACCTCTGCCATCCTGGAAGGACAGTGAGAGTCGTGTTGTCCAAGTCGAGCAAGATGATGAATAGAATATCCATGACATTGAGGAGGGCAAGAATTCCAAAAAGTGCCCAGGTTGGCCCACTAGGGAAAAGGAGCGTGTAGCATCTACGCGGATGGCTGAGAAGAAAGTGAAGCGGCTCTTGTAGCGACGACTGTTTCGAGATGGCCTTTGAGGTGGTCCAGATGATAAGGCGGAGAAGCACAGGGTAAAAAGTGTGACCGGCGAGGGCAAGGGCGCTCATGATAAGCAACGGAGCCGGAGCATCATTGAAAGAGATCATTGAGTCAGTAGTCAATGTGAAACCCAAGTTCGTGACCATGGTCTGAGCAGAGTAGATGGCCCTGACGTGAATGAGAATGACATTCAATCGTACTTCAGAGGAGAAGACTTACCACCAGATACGATTTTCGCCAGTTTCGGCAATGTAGTCCTTGTACTTGTGAGGCGCATGTTCAATCCATCCTATCAAGCAGATCGCGCCGAGAGTGTGTAGAAAGAGATAGTATCCTAGACATATGAGCGTATTATTCTAGGCCAATCCACCGAACACTTACCAACAATGATCTTGAGTAGTAGCTTTAAACTTTTGTACTCAATACCGCCCAGCTCTTCTCGGTCCTTCGATGACAAGTTGTGGAAGATGGAGTTACGTCCGATAGTAACCTCACGCGACAATTGGGGGAAGTCACCCACAGCAAGGGTGGGTGCTCTTGCTAGAGAGCGCTCCTTAGGTCCTTGGTTGCTGCCAATTACAAAGAGTGACGAAGCAACTGTAGTGACGCGTTCGACAGAACGGACCTGGGCCAGACTAAGACCACTGCGTCGACGGCGGAGGGTACCTATGGGAGTAGACTGAGCACGTGAGAGAGGCTCGATGATGTCCTCTAAAAATAGAGCTTAGCTTATACCAGAGAAACAGACAGTATCTGGTAGGGGTGGGTCATACCATCTCGAGTATCTCTGCTGAAGCGACGGCCGCTGTTCAACTCAACGAAAGGAAGGCCTGGGCATGTCAGTTGGTTCAAGAAGAGTAGTGTAAGGCAACGCACCTTGGTCGCGAGCACGGGGCCCAGGGATGTAGAGAGTTGCTTCTTGTTGTTCGTGTCGAGGATGATGATCGGTCGAAGGATCAAAAGTAATTCTTGTCTCGTGATGGTCTTTGTCTTCCTCTTTCACCCCGTCTTCTTCTTGTGAAGTGTGCTCCACGGAGGCATGGGTCTGATGGTTAGAAGCTGGAACTGTTCGACTCCGGGCCTCGATCGGCGGCAGCTCATCCTGTTCCGCGGCATTCTTATGGACGCGTTCTGTAACAGCTCGTCCGAGGCCAGGCCGTTTCTCGGCATCTTCCGAAAAGGGTGGTTCAGCACCGATCTCAGGGTCCTCTTTAGGACCCAGGTCCACTGGTCTGCGTGGGCTCAGTAGAGCAGGAGCTTCGGCCGAGAACATCAGCAATCATCCATTAGCACATGATAGAATGAACTGACCAGCCTTCTTAAGGTATCTCCGGAACCAGATAAGACGCACAACCACAACTATGATGTTGACAGTCACAATGTTACAGACTAGTGGGACGAAGTATAAGAACAACTGCTGATAGGTCCTCAGTAGGGGAACGTCAAGTCTGATTTGAACATAGTTAGCATCCTTGACAGTCCCGAAGAGTTCTAGAAAGTGGCTCACGTAGTTAGACCGGTAACGGTTGAGGCGCTAACGCCAAAGAAATAAGCATCGATCGCGCTGAGGTTGCCGTTTGGGTAGAGGATAAGGAAGCTGGATAAACCCATGCAGACGATGTAGATGTCTGCCGGCACGTTGTCAGCCGTATCCTATCAGCACGCCGGCCTTCAGCACGACACTCACAATGTAACTTCACAAAATTAAGCTCTGGGAGCCACATGGTCAGTCTGTTTGGCGTTAAACGCCGTGGACGATACCCTCAGTTTCGGGACTGTTTGAGTAGAGCGGGCGTAAATTTTGGATATTCTGTGCCGCTTTCCGAGGAGAGAGAGAGGGTAGGTTGCAGACCAACTCGTTTGAGCAAGGAGAGAGTGCGAGCGGACAGTGTTTGAGCGAATTATTAGCAAGCCGAGGAGCTGGACAACTCGCCCAGATCCAACAGCAATAGAGGAAGTGTTACATGAACAATAGAACCTAGCCATCTAACGAGGTGGCTGTATATTGCCACCAAAAATTCGAGACAATAGACATAGCATTGTAGCGGTACTGTTAAGAAACAACATCTGCTGACCGGGGGGTTGCATCCGGCATTCAGTGAGCAGCCCAAGTACATGAGCTTTAGTCTTTGATTGACAAGGGGAATGGCGGTAAAGGGACCTAACGGGACCTAAAAGGAGGCCTCGCGATACCCGATTAGGGTGATATCACGTCACTGACAAGCCGAACCGAGGAGGACGAGTGATGGGTGATTTATTTGATGCTTCCCTAATTGGGCCTCGGGCGGTGGCAGTGTCAGTCAGTGTCCATGTAAGATTAGCTGGATCTGCTGTATCACATGCGTTGATTGGTACGTAGTTTGTGGCGGGTATAGCTAGGCTCTACAGTAGCTGTGGGGAGGTGTTTCTAGTGCTGTTGTTTAATTGAAGGCATCGTATTCATGAGCCTACCTTGATGCACCAGAATCGCATTGCACTGCTTGAAGAGGGTGGGCATTGTACACATTGTACACATTGTACAGCTTGATGATGATGCATTGGGGGTGGATTGATCTCGTAATGGGACGAACCATGTTATTGTCCATCCATGCATATAGTGAGATCTCTGAAAAGAAATAATATGCATTGATAAACCAACCATAGATGACAATTCGAGGTTGACGAACAGACACAACACACAGACCACACATGTTGATGTTGTTTGATGCCAAGCTCAAACGCCAAGCGCCGCCAAGCTCCAAAGCAGATCAGATCAACTGCAAGTGCTCGGAAAAAAGGCATTATGTCATCCGCTACGAAAGAGTGGAGTCGTCACTCTAATCGCGTCACCTTAACGTGACGGGCGCGCCGCAGCGCGAGCTCAGTTTTGGATCATGCAAATTGAGTAAAAATCAAAACAAACAAAATTCAACCTCAAATTTCCTTCGCTTTTTGATAATATAATACAATCTCTTATCAATGCTCTATCTACAGCTTCACCTCTGATAATGGATTATAACTTCGGGCAAGACGCGCCCCCAGGCTCGGGTTCAGGCTCTGGTTCCTCGAATTGGCTTGGCTTTGGTCAGCGCGTCGCAGTCGCATCTTCGTCGCCTGGCATCCCCAACACCATGCCCGAGGGAGACGAGGTTTCCTTCGCCGAGTCATATCGCCCAGAGGCCTCTCCTCTATTCAATCCTCTATTCATCCCCCGTAACCCAGCTGCCGAAGCCACCCCTTCGCTTGGAATGAGTCCTGGACCTGCACCTACTTGGCCCTGGCAGCGCGACGTAACCTTTGACAGCGATAACCTCGAGTCGCCGGATGTTTCTGCTTTGCCCAAGCAGCCTTCACGTTATTCCGCTTCCCCAGAGAAGAGTTCACCACAAGCACCCGTCGTCGCGAATAGAGTTTCTTCCCCAGGACTGGCCTCGTTTTCACCGTTGCAAGAATCCGCCGCGCGTACCCAAGATAACTCAATTATCCAGTCAAATCTTTCTGAGGAATTGGCGCAAGAAGACAGCATTGCTCCTGAACCTGTCTTGGAGGAGTCGCGTGTTGAGGTTCATGAGCACACTGAGACCATCGTCCAATCATCAGAGAAACAACATGAAGAACATTCCTCCCAGGAAGAACATGACGATGCTGCTAATGGTGAAACCGACCGCGTTGAAGAGACACCCACCGAGACACCCATTGAGCCAACGGCCGACGACAGCCAGCCCGCCGATGGTCAACAAACCCCAGTACAAGATCAGTCAAGATCAGGACCTAGCTCGCTTAGGTCCGCCTTGCTTTCTGTAGGCAGAGGTATAATGAAGCGAATGTCAGCACCACCTCCCGCAGTTGTCGCGACCCCCCAACCGCAAGACTCTGAGGCTCGAAGAGCTACCTCTACACAGCTAGAGCAGGAGAATGAAAGAGCTGGCTCGACTCCATCCCTAGTTGTTGAACTCAAGCGCATGACAGAGCCTGAAAAGGCAACCTTCACATCTGAAGTCCCTGCACCTGATGATGAACCTTCACCCGCTGAAGAAGTCGCACCGGGATCTGCGAAGCGAGGCCGACGCAGCACCCAAGGTCTTGTCGACAAAACACCGGGATCTGCTACAAAGCCGGTTCGTGGCCGTCGAAGCCTCGCTTCTGCACCGGCATCGCCTGCAGTCAAGAAACCTTTAACATCAGCGCAAAAACTCTCCCGCAAGTCAATGCCCGCCAGTGTCCTCGCTGATCAGACTCCCAAAAAGCGAGGACGACCCCGAAAGAGTGATGCTGTAACTACTCCCGCCCCGCCTCCTAGTAGTGCAAAGAGAGGACGGCCACGAAAGAGTGATGCTGTAGCTACTCCAGCCCCGCCTCCCAGCAGTGCAAAGAGAGGGCGACCGAGAAAGTCCGAGGCCACTCCGATTGCCGTCCCGAGTGCATCGAAACCGTTGTCTGCTACAGGCCGCCGCGTTGCCAGTGCCAGCAAGGCTGTGACTACACCAAAGAGGGCCACCGCCGCTCGAACGCCCAAGACAGCAATTGGACTTCGTGCGGCCGCAACACCTGCATCGACGCCCAAGCCGCGTGGTCGACCTCCCAAGAACCCTCCGCAGTCATTAGAAGAAGCTGAGCCAGAAGCGGAGCCAGAAGCCGAACCGCCTAAACGCGCTGGCCGTGCAACGCGAGCTGCTGAGGCGGCTGATGAAGCACCTGCCACAAAGAAAAGCGCGCGTACCGTTAAGCCGCGTGCTGTTCCCTCTCCCGCTAAGCGAGGTCGGCCTACCAGGGCGGCGGCTGCTGCTGCTCCCGCTTCAACCGCAAAGACGGAAGCCAAACCTGCTGCAAAACGGGGTCGTCGAGCTGCTGCAGAGCCCAAGGAAGAAGCCCCTGCCGAAGCTCCTAAAAGACGTGGTCGTCCTGCCAAGGCCGAGGCGCCAGCAGCTGAAGAGTCCGCTCCTGAGCCTAAGACGAGAAAACGAGGTCGCGCTGCCGTTGCTGAAGACACTGAGGTCGAGGAACCGGCACCCAAGAAGCGTGGACGGGCCGCAAAGTCTGCTCCTGCGGAAGAACCTGCGCCAGCTCCCAAACGTCGTGGGCGGGCAGCTGCCTCGAAGGCCGTCGAAGAGCCTGCCACCGATCCTGCACCCGCGAAGAAGCGTGGTGCAGCCAAGACAGCCAAGAAGCTAGCCGAGAATGCCGCCTCTGGACCTGAACTGGCACCCAAGAAGCGCGGACGAGCAGCTGCTTCAGCAAAGGCCGACGAAGATGTCCCAGCTGAGACAACCACAACCAAGCGCGGCCGCTCCAAGCGAGCAGCACCTGACCCAGAACCAGAGGTTGAAGCACCTCAGCCTCCATCCAAGAAGCGACGCACAACACGCAAGGCCGAGGAGCCAGTTGTCGAGGAACCAAGCAAGACCACTGGCCGAAAGACTGGACGATCCACAAAGGCTGACAAGGAAGCCGTCGAAGAACCAGCGCCCAAGGGTCGCAAGGCTACTCGTTCCAAGGCCGCTGAGCCTGAAGCGCCTAAACCCACTGCCAAGCCCCGCGGTCGTGCTGCAGCAAAGAAGGCCCCAGAGCCTGCTGTTGAGGCTGAGGCTGAACCCGAGAAACCCAAGGCTCGTGGACGACCTGCGAAGGGTAAATCCGGCAAAGGCGAGCTTCCAAGCCCCAAGACCACTGATGCTCCGGCCCCGAAGCGAGGACGAGCAGCCAAGGCTACAACCACAAAAGCCAAGGGCTCTGCTCCTGAAGGTGTTACTAAGACGGGTAGAGGAGCGCAAACTGGCGTCCGAAGGGGACTGCGATCAAGAGGTTGAGCTGAATTAATGCCTGGTATTTAAATATCTGAATTTTGTTTGGGCGATAACGGATGGCAGGGTGGGCACTTGGTTTTGTTTACAATAGATTATGGTATTCGGAATGATCAAGGTTACGACTGGGGTGAGTATTCTGATAGCATCACTGGCATATGGAGTACACGGAAGGACAACAAGCTTCACATATGATGTCTTTTAGGTCGATTGTAAGATTAAAGTGTTAAGGAAATTGTAATATTAGCAATGGGATGTTCAGACATAGTTTTCATACGCGCATGGCAAAAATACAACCATCAACGGAATGGTATCTTGAAAAAACAAACGAAACCCCCAAATCACTCGTAAAGATCCTTATCAACATCACCGTCCTTGTTTGCATGAGGGCTCGTCACCTTGATACCATTCTCCAGTCGTGAAAGAGTCATGACGTACCCCTTGTGATCACACCAGCTGCGCACCATCTTGACAGCCGTCTTGATCTCTCGTCCATTGAGCTGCCACAGTGACAGCTCCGCAATATCCTCATCGTCGAGCGGCTTGTCGTCATAGGTCGTGGTGATCTCGCCTCCAGCGTCCTCATCCGTGTTGTCGTTTCTGGGCGTGGTTGATCCTGTAGCAGTAGACTCTTCAGTGACATCCGTGATCCGGTTGCTCTCTGGCAGCCGTTGGAGGAACTTGCGCCAGACCGTCTCACGAGCCTCACGGCTGAGAGACTTGAAGAGGAGATGCAGGCTCACTCTGCTACGGAATGCAGTGTCGATGGTGTGGTACAGATTGGTCGTGAGGAAGATGATGCCACGGTAGTACTCGAGCTCGCGAAGGAAGATGCTGACAAGCTCATTACGGTGGATGTCGTTGGGGTTGCGTTCCGCCATGAAGACATCCGCTTCGTCAAGCAAGATGACAGCGTTCCATTCAGTGGCCATCTCAAAGACACGCTTGATGTTGGCACCGAGAGCGGCGGCATTAACGCCTAGATCCTCGGCTTGAAGGTAGAAAAGCGGACGATGGGTGCGGTCAGCGATGGCTTCAGCCATCAGAGTCTTTCCTGTACCAGGTGGACCAGATAGGAGCATGATAAGGCCTTGACCCTTGCCGACAATGACATCTTCCATAGCTGTCGAGGCACCATTGGAGAGACTATGGTTCTCGACGAAGGACAAAACCAGGTCCTTTTGCTGCTCGTCAAAGACGAGGTGAGAGTAGGCTTTGTCGTTCCACACAATCGGTTCAAGATCTTCAACGTAAAAATAGACTAGAAGTCGTTAGCACAAGTACGAATTGTCGAACAGCAGTAATCTCACCCCAGAGTTTGTTCTTAAGAGCATATCCACCAATAAGCTCAGACATGAAAGCGAGTTCGTGAGGCTTCTGGAGAAGCTCTTCTTTGTTCTTGACCTGATCCTCCTCCGTAAGCCTCTTCTGTTGAGTCTTGGGGTGTTTGCCCTCAGGCTTGGCTTCTGCAAGATCCCGCTTGCGACGGCGTTTAGACACATCGACCACTTCGATTTCTGGGTCTTTGTTCTCGCGTTTGCCTTGGGCAAGATGGTACTTGTTGTAGCCCACAACGTCAACCAAGATGCGGCATTCCACGTTATGCTTTTCAACGCCTTCACCTCCAGGATGGAGGACAATACCATTGTAGGAGCAATAGGTCAAGCCCTGCAGATCAAGGACCTTTCGGCCTCGTGCCATAAGACGCTGTTCAATGGAGTCTTTCTCTGGGTGCATTTCGAAGGGGTAATGACGGAGCTCGCGGATTGGCTTGTTCCCGGTGAACTCGTTGATGGTGAGCGACTTCTTCCTCCAGATAAACTCTTCGCCATTGAAGGCCATAATCTTTGCAGTCAAGACGAGCTGCATAACGCCATCGTTGGTGTCGTACTCTGTACCGTCCACCTTTCCGATGAACTCAGAGTTCAGCCCATAACTGTAGGCTGTGGAGTCCCTGGGGAAGAGAGTCCAAGCGGTTCGGAAGTCAATGAGGTCCTTGTCAAGCAGATTGCGTCGCTTGATCTTGAGATCGCGGAAGATCTCATCGAGGACTCGGAGGAACAGCTGAAGATATCCCTTCAGCGGGTCATCCTGCTTGGTGTTCCGATACAAGTCTCGGATCTCATCTTGGCAGAACCAGAGAGGGCGGAAGGGTTCCTTGAAGACGGCGGTGTCATGAACGTCGAGATGCAGATTCTCCTTCTTCAGGAGGGGTTCAATTGCGCTGACTAGCAGAGGGTTTTGAATGTCGACTTGGTGGTACTTGAGGGGGTATCGGCCCGAGATGGCGCCCTTCTGGAGGTCTTTGATCTTGTACACCTTGATGGCAACACGATCCCGAGCTTTGGCAACAGACTTGGAGACCTGCTTGGGAGGAAAGTCTTGCCAATCCCAGTCGTTTCTTGGGCGATCCGAGTTCCTGCCCTCATACAGAGTTTGTATAACGGTGTCGGCGCCAAATGTGGGATCTTTGTTGTTGATCTCCTCAGGCTCTTCCTCTTTGTACTCTTTCTCAAGATCGAGGGGCTCGTCGAGAGGAGATTTTTTGCGATGGAGGAGTTTGTACTTCCATTTCCAGGTTATGTCAGAGATATTCTCTCCGATGTTGTCGAGCATTCTGAGGCGAGATCTTCTGCGGAATGATCTGAAGGAGGAGGAGGATGATGATGATGAAGACGGGTAGTCCGCATGCGGGAGTCGCATATTTGACAACACAAACAGCGAAGGCACCTATTTAAAGTTAAAAAAGTCCTGGCAGGGAAAAGGAAGAAAGTAAAACGAGCCTTGACCTGGGCGCGCCGTCGATCCTGCGCCAAAGGATCCATGAGATTGTATGTACTGTGGTACCTACTACCTAGTGATGTGATGGCTGACTGTAAGGTAGGATGCTAAGGATGGGATTGGCAGGGATTGGATCCAATAGCCTAGGACATGTTACTGTTGCCTGATGCTCTTGTTGCCTCACCGTTGGCGCCATTGTCAGCCATTGACGGCGGGGACTCGGCGGGCAGGAAAAGCAAAGATGGTTTTGTGGCAGTTCGCAAAAAGGCGTCTTGGTTATTGTTGGTGAGAGTAGCCATGACCCCGCTCGTGCTGCAGTTTGATGAAGCTCAGATTGGCCAGGACATTGAAAGACGGCACGTAAACAATAGCGAAGTGATGCCTGTGTGCCTATCAATGCACAATTGTTCGATTGTTGCATGCATCGTTGAAACACGGATCCAATGGCAAGGATACTGAGCTACCCAAGGTGAGGTGATCTTGATGCTACCTAGCCTAGGTACTTGCAGTCCTTCCTAGCCTTAGTATGGAGCCCGGCTGCTAGGACTTACAGCACAGCACAGCGTAGGTTGGCCTGTGGGGGTCCCTGCAAGTCCTGACTCCTCCCCGGACCCGCTGAGGGAGCTTGGGCCTCTGCCTAAATATTCTCCACTCCAAGGTTTTAGCTGAAAGAAAAGAGAGCTGTAATGTGGTAAAATTGCCATGTCAATTGGACTAGCCTTTCGGAAGATACTTGTTTTATTTTGTCAATACCAATTAGACTTTCAGCCCTACTTCGCCCAGCTCCCACCACAAGGCGTCTACAGACGATAGCTCAGGAGGGTCGGCACGAGGCGGTTTACGAGGCAGCATCAATCGCGTTTAGTGAGGTCATAATCACGGGCCCTTTGTATTTCGTAGAGCGAGGGGGGAAAAGGCCTCAGATCTACGCCTTGTGCTGCAGATATCGTTGGAACCCCGCTGTCTCTGATCTCGGATGCACACAAGCTTGGGGGGCTGAATGTTACAAAGCACAAACCCTGCAACTCGAAACAAAGCTCAGACTCTTGAGCTGAGATTTAAGCCATTGTGGACTAGGCAACTAAATTCTCAACTTTTCAAGAGCCAATGAGTTTGAGGGGGAACGACGAATAGCTATCAAACCTAAGACCGCCGTTCTCACTCAATTGATGGATGCTGCTGGCTGACTGGTCAGCTAACGCCTAACACAGGTGGACTCGAAATCGCGATGGCCATGAAGTGTAATAACAGACGAGATTTCAACAAGCGGGTTTAGCTCAGTTGGGAGAGCGTCAGACTGAAGTCAAACTTCAATCATCATTCGATATCTGAAGGTCGTGTGTTCGATCCACACAAACCGCAAGTTTCTTTTTTGCATCTAACAAGCAAGACCCGACCAAAGTGGGGAGGGAGGAGGAAGGAAGGGAGATCATGGATAACATCTTTCTTTCTTCCTCCTTAACCAATAACAACCCTTGCACCAATCCTCTCATGTCGCTGGACTCTGTTTGATTCAAGCTGGATGATGATGGCAGGGGAAATGCAGCTGTATTGTTTATTTAATTATTTTATATTTTAATTTGGCTGCACTTCAAAGATTTGCTCTATTTCTTCCTACAAAATATTGTATCTCAACCAAGAAGCTCTCTGCCTGGTCTGGTAATGGCGAGAGAGGAGGACGACTAATGCAACTTCTCATCGAGTTGACGGGCCTTTCCCCTATTTTTATCATGTTAAGTTCCCTTTACCATGCATAAATGCTAGAAGTCAGCATTTGATCGGTTTCCGAGAGATATGACACTTTTCAACTAAATCCTCTTGACTACAGGATAAATCACATAAAACTTCAGAAGTTCTCTTGACGCCTTCGCTTGATAAATCCACTTCAATTTGCCCGCTTTCAATAATCACTTGGCTCATGATCCGTACCTAGGAGTCCTGCTGAAGAGTACCTCGAGCGTCTCAAGGACTGTCGTTCTGCACCACAGCGATTTTCTTTTTTTTTATTTTTATTTTTTTTAGGAAAGGAAACGCCTTCAAAATGTCAATGCGTTTGATTTCAGGTCTGAAGATGACATGAGCCTTGTTACAGCAGGAAGTCAGTGGCGGAGCGAACGCAGTGTTGAGAAATACACCAACGATTCCATGTGATTCAAGTCTTTGCTGGCCCGTGGACGTCTGAGTTGGCAACCCAGTATAACTTTTGTGTGATTTCTCTCAAGATGTTTCTGAAGGACTTAAATCATTCCTGGTGCGCCGATTTCCAAGAGACAGTAATGCAGCTCGTATGGTCGACGTGCTAATTCACAAAGTTCCCTCACGACCCATCGAGGCTTAGAACATCAGCTATCTGATCTGGTCTATGAGAAGTCTGGCCGACCACTTCCACAGAAAACTTCAAAACCATGGCCATCAAAGAAGTATTTGCTATTTTTCTTTGCTCAGTATGTCAAGCCTAAGGTACCCTCCGCAATTCTCCACCATGGCCACGCGCCGCCGTCCACCATAGACATGCCTGGCGTGAACGCTTTATTCTAACACGGCAAGGCCGTCATTGTCCCTTTCATCTCTGATTCTCTTCTATTAATCTCTGAAAGAGTCTCCAACTGGAAAACACGTGGTTGTGCAGCTTGCCGCAAGGGCGATTGGATCGTCTTTACTCCCAAGCCAAAGACTTCTGCGGCATAGCAGCTGTGCAACCTAGCGCAGATCCTAGAGAAGTAGGTGAAGGAAGAGAAGGACCCAGAAAGTTTGTACGAGCCTATCAAGTTGCGAGCCATTGTTATCTGGAGATGGGCGTCGCGACGTTGAGTCCAGAGCTGTGAGGTGAGTGGCGGCGCTGGAGGAGCAACTGCAGGACAATGCACAGAGCATGGCGTTAAAGGTAATCATGAAAAGCTCATCAATAGAATTAAATGGTCTGGTTGATAGTTGTAAAGTATATTCTCACTGGATCGTGGGCTGCTGCTTGGGAAGTATGTCTCTGGGCCACGTCTTCTAGAAGTCCAGAGTGACACTCAACAGCAAGATGGCGCATCTTTTTCATGAAGCTTATACCGCTTGTCTAAAAACCACTAGAGAATTTATCTAGCCTATCAAACGGTTTACTGAAGTCAGTACACGGGTCACGTTATAGGCCGGTATCCAAACGATCTGCCTGGCAGCTGCTTGCGAGTGCTACACTTTGACCACAGACAGCGTCGGCCACAAAGCAACAACCATACAAACCAGCACACAAATTCGCTTCTACAAAAGAATTCTTCACCGATATATTCTTTATTGACCGCAATTCTGCGTTGTTGTCTGACAGCATAGGCTTTTCTACACTCTCTGCGCAGCTACCCGAAGGCCACGGGGCAAACCGAGCCATACAACCACCGCGATATTAAATGTTTGGCGACCGCAAATCTTGTATGGCTTTGACAAGAGGCATATAATTTGGTCTTGTCTTTTTTTTTCTTTGATCCTTCGCTATTTTTGTTGCCATTCGACATATCGCTTCAGGCACCTCAGCTTCTGCAACGCTGCCATTGTTCGACTGAGCTTTTGTTGGGTCACGGGCCATTCAAGCACAACAATAGAAAATTCACACATCTTCAACGATTCGGACTATAAATTGTTCTGGGCCTCCCGCCTTGTTTCGAATTTTGATCCTCATCTGATCACCTTCTCCTCTGCAGACACATTCTCAATATCCATACTCAACATTGCACATTCTTAACTCAAGTTCTACTGCTCATTAAGTCTTGAATATCCTTCAAGATGGAACCTCCTTCTACTCCAGGTTCTCATTGGAGTCCAAGCAGTCCCGAAGTCGACGTTACTCCGTCTCCCACTGAAAAGAGCACCCCTTTTACAGGACCTGGCACCAACACTGATCCTCGACACAAGACCAACATGCACTTCTCTCAGGCCTCAGTAGACTCACCCAGTCTTCTCAAGGATCGACCCTCTGCTCCACAAAGCAACCTTGAGGCTATCATTGCGGCTACTCCTGCTTATCGGGCTTCTCAGTACCCTGATGGGTTCGTTGACTATGGAGTTGACGATGGATCTTGCGAGGGTATCCCGAATGCGTATATGACTGCCCGAGTTCCTCAGTCTATGCATTCTCATGCCTTGGAGGTGCCCGAGCAAGCTACTCCTTTCCACCCTGTCCGTCAGCCCGTCATCCCTCCTGCTGACCACACCGCTTCGTCCCGTAGCCTCTTCCCCGGAAATCTGGCTCCCTCTCCAGCCATCTGGGAGGGTCTCAAGGGTCGTTTCAACAAGCTCGGCATCAACAACCACCAGGTTGCTCCACCAGCTTGGATCCCAAACCGGCCTCCTGCTCCCCTCACAGAGGTTCCGAACACTCCACTTCCAAACTGGCTTGAGAAGGCCTTGCAGAAGCAGCCCTACCCCAAACCCACCATTCCACAGAACCACCCACGCAGTCCAACTGCTAGTCAGCCCCAGGTTCTTCGTGGATTCAGGCCCATGGCTGCTATAAACCGACCTCCCAACCACCCCGGCTGTGAAGATGAACAGCCCGAGTCTATCTTCTCTGCCAACTACAGGGGTGAACACAACGTGCGTAACGCTAGCGCCATGGGCCTCGCCCCGGAGGAGAACTGTGCTCTCTGGTTGACCAACCTCCCTCCCGGTGTCACTCACCATGAGCTGCTTGCACAGATCCGCAACGTCGGCCGCATTTGGTGCACCGTAATCAACGAGCCCGACTACGAACGTCACGACACCGCGGCTGCAAAGGTCGTCTTCTTTACCCCAGGTCCCGCCCAGCTTCTCCTTTCCAAGTCTCTCACCCAGGGCCTCAGTGTCGGTGGATATCCCATCAAAGTCACACACAACCGTGTCAAATACGGCTCGCAGCCCATGGTAGGAGCTGCCTCACGCGTTCTGATCATCACCGGCAAATCGACCTTTGTCAATCCCAGCAGCCTGACTGAGTTCTTCAAGGCGCGGTTCGTCTTCGAAGTTGATGAAGTCACCGAGCTCATCGTCCAGGGCAGCAAGGACAGGGGCGGCCGGTCTGTCGTCGAGTATCGATTCGGGAGCTTCCGATGCCAGGCACAGATGGGAAAGATGGCTCTGGAGAAGGATCGCCCTCATGGATTTGAGAAGGTTGAGTTTGGAGAGGATCCTTGTGAGGTTGGCGATACCCTCGCTGCTTATGGGATTGCTGCGGAGCGCATTCAGGGAAAGGGAATGTGAGCGTGACAGCGCAAATTCGGATGTGTGGGCATGAGAAGGGTACACATCTTCTCCCCGACAAAGGCGTTGGCCACTATTAGAACCCCCAATTTGACTGTCCAGCGAGAGATATGAGTGAAAGATGAATGTACTTGTGCTTCGGATGGGAAATTTTGTATTGGGGAATCATCTTGTCTGTCGATATTGGAGAGCTCGATTTATTGCTAGCTCTTTCTGACCTCAAATGAACTAAAGAATGAATAAGATAGACTGATACATTAGATGAACTAGAGTCAGTTACCAACATTACAAACAGATGACTTTTCACAAGAAAAAGAGTTCCTCATTGACCTGAATGAAGTTCCCAGCCATCTTCACCCGCTCCAGACCAACGGTCCTTTGTCTTGTCCAAAGCGGCTATCAATCATGACGAGCATGCACTGGGTTTACGATGGCCTAAATTTAGTCTTTAGGGCTGAAAATTGTCCAATTATGTGCTTCGTGTTAGCGTGGTCGTGTCGACTGCGCCGCTACTGTAGTGGTCAAGTGAACGTTGAACCGAGGCCAGACATGCCACTTCAAGCGCGATGTAACCACTCGGCACACGGTAATCGTCATCAATTAAATTACGCCATATTGTACAGTACTGTAACGTTCTCAAGACTCCAAGAATTGATCCCTAGAGAAATGCGATGACTCAATTGAGAGCCTCTGGTTGTTTGATACAGATAATAGACTGCCATGACTGAACTCCATCAACACCATCCTCGTCTAACAATGCTGGTATAAAATATCCCAATACCAAATAAAACAAAAGAAACAACCAAGACATTTATCGCTTCAATGACTCATCCCACGGAAGCCATGACTGGCGATCAAAAGTAGGCATACATTTGACCTTCTTAGGCGGCTCATACTGCCAATCAATATTGGCCTTATCCTCCTCCATATGTTGTATCACTTCATTCGTAAAGCCCTTGAGCTTCTTGATATCCTTGCCCCTCCCATCTGTGTACTCAAGACTGATGCTTGGTACGACAGCGATCTTTCGGTAACCCTTATGCCATAGATCCTTGCAGAACAATTGAGGTTCGCCTTGGAAGCATTCGTCCTTTTTAGGATCGCGGAAGCGCAGGCCGTGAAGGATCGGGGCGGCTGTGAATGCGGTTGCGCCGTTCCAGCAGGCGAATACTTGGAAGGGAAGATGGGCATCGTATCTCATTCGCGCTTCTCGGTTTCCTCTGAACAAATCCCAAGCGTCGTCCCATGATCCGTTTTCAGGGATGGGGAAGAAGGTATCTCCAGCAAGTGTTCTGGCGACCTGCGGTATGTTAGTCTCTCATTATGATCCGGGCTCCGGATTCAACTCACCCAAACGTCGTAGAAGGTGGGATCAGGGCCAGCGTAGGTAAAATCCATGGCACAAGTCATGTCGGCATTGAGCTTGCGACGCTGCAGCGCAAGCTCAAGTAGATCATCGGGGCATGCGGCGACATCATTGATGAAGAGAACCGTAGTATCATCTGACGCCGCTACTTTCTTCTTGAAAAGCGGCTCAAGGGCCAAGTTACGCAATTGAGCCAATTTGCGAATGCGCGGGCCCTTAGACGGATTGATCGCTGAGTTGTTGTAAAAGTAAGTAACACCAAGGTCTTCGAGAAATGGGCGCAAAGCGACGAGGACATCGGCAGTTCCATCGGGGGAATTGCCTTCGACGATTGAAAGGGCACATCGATCAGGTCCAAGGTACTCTATCGCTTCGACGATGCTGCCCATGAGTCGAGGGAGGAGCTTTACGACATTGCGCAAGTTAAGGGCGAAGAAGAAGTCAATTGATTTCTCATCGTCTGTGTCTCCGCGGACCTTCTGCCTCTTTTGGAGAGATTTGTATCGCTTGGTGTCCAAGGGAGGGCATTGAAGTCGTGGACGCTCTTTTGATTTGGGATCAAGAATTGCGTGGATATAGGGAGTGATGCGCTCGGTAGATAGAACAGAACCTGGTGTATGTTAATCGAACATTCTATGACTAATTTAATTGCAGACTGAAGCCTACCATTTGCAATTGGGATGGAGGATTTTGACGGCGTTGGTACTGCGGAAGTAGTAGAGGAGGATACCGTTGAGGTAGTTGCTACCTCAGTGGTACTTGTGGTGTAAGTGTCTAGTGTCGAATATGAAGGCGGTTCTTCGATAACAGGCGAGTCAATAAACTCTGGCGCCGTAGTCAAAGGTAAAGATATTGTTTCTGTAGACGTGGTCGGAAGAGAGGGTCCGTAGAGCGGTAGGTATGCCTCAGACAATCGAGTTATATGATCCCGGCCAAGGTACAAGCTCGCTGTGACTAACAAGAAGCAGACGAGCGGCACACTCAGAACAAAGACCTTGCGATGCATCTTGTCAGCACATAACAGAAGAAAAGATGCAAAAGCGAAGAACAAAGGAAGGGAGAAATTTAAAAAGAACAATTTACTCGCGCGGCTGAGTGAAGGGCGAGGCACAGCATCTATCTACCCATCAAAAGTTCGGACGGATGAGACACAAACGCCTCGTCCAGTACGAGTCCCCGCTAATTGGCACTAACAAGCCCCCCGGTCGTGCCGTTGGGATGGACGGCACGTTACTGTCTGCTCGGGAGCGTCAGCGGTCAGCCCACCAAGCTACGCTGCTACAGTGCCTCCTCGCTCTTTCAAATCCATTTGGGGGACCTCGTTTACACGGGAGCTAGCAGGGGCCTGATCTTGCAATCATCTATACGACATGCCCTAACCGATTTTGACGTGGTTTGAGGAGTCGAATTCCAGCAGCTGATCTGATTACATTCCGAGGTCAACTGCTGAGTCACATCAGTCAGCACAAAAGGACAGAGTCAGACAATTGAACTGACTTTGGAAGCGTGTTTCCATCAAGAATAAATAGAGCCAGCCTTGTCTTGTTGAATCCTTCGTCACACGATAGTCCCTCATCTCATTTCCATCCTGCGTTTTAGGCTGAAAATCTCATCTCATCATTGGCACTCGTACAGATTAATCACTCAACATGCAGCAGGCCAGGGTCAGAGCTGCAAGGGTGACACTGACAGCTTTGCCTTGTCGAGCCAAGTCAGATGCCGAGTCCTATCTAGACGAACGCCCAATCAAGCCTGCGATAAGAAAACGATTTGCTGCAAGGAACATTACACTAGTATTCCGATGTAAACGGTTGTTCTTGGCTGTGGCCGTTTAAAACGGTGCTAAGACCGCCACACTTCATTCAAAGACACAACCAACAACACAACGCAACACATGTGATCCTTGACAACTATCCCCGTCTGATGTGTTGTACGAGTAATTCAGCATGAATTTCCCCACAGCTGTACGCAAATAGAACATGAAAAAACAATTAAATCAGGTGTGTTTTCCCTCTGTCGCTGCTCCATTTCTCGACTCTCTTCCCTTCCAAGTTTCGAGTAAGACAGGCTAGCCACAATGCAGCGAATAATATGGATTTTCCAATTGTTTCAGTTATACATATGCCACAGCGATGCTCTCTATGCTAAGTTTACCACTCCAGCTGAGACATTGACCCCCAGCTGGACAAAAGGCCACCTTGAACACCGCGCCGTGCCTTCTGAGATGATAACGTGCGGTTACAAAAATGGCGACCCAGAGGCCATGACAACGGCCGAGTCGGGAAGAGTGTGTCGTATCAGTACCCAGAATGGTCTTTGGGGCATCTGTAAAAGTGCTGGCGATCCCAAATGCACTGTTGCTGGCCGATGTCGCGATCAGCATGATTGTTCTGATGGCTGTGGGAAGACAGAGAATCCAAAGTTCCGGATGACGTCTTGGTAATTCTGTGCTCTTTTGAAATATTCAGATGCTTGGCTAATATATGTTGGATTGATAGCAAAAAGGTCGAATACTGCAGCTTTGCATACCTGATCATGGATGAAGGACACAAATACACCTACGTCGCCTGCGGCGCCGTGGCTGCAACAGATACTTACTTTATCACACCAAAGGTCCCACCCTTGACAAATCCTGTTACACAGACGGCATCAAAAACTAAGACCTCGGAACTCTCCAGCGACACGACAGCTGCCACAGAGACAAGCACCAACTCGTCGGGAAGCGCCCCTGAGACCACAGACGAGACCTCTAATGACAACGCTGCACCATCAGGGAGTACCACGGGCGCCATAGTTGGAGGTGTCGTTGGAGGCCTGGCTGTGATATGCGGCACTGCTATTGCAGCTATATATCTTCTTCGCAGGAAACGGGGACAAGAGTCAAAGACAACTCCAGAAACGGGACAGGGAACGACTGAGGTGCCGGATCAGACAGCACCAGATAACGGGCCGAGGGAATTGGCGGGATCGAAACCTGGTGATGCTCAGGGGAAGAGGCAGACTGCTGAGTTGCAAGGAACAATCAGTCCTCGTCGACCTGCCCCTGTCGAACTACCCTAAAATCAGAAGAATTTCGAACCCGCATTATGATCAACTCACTATGAAGATAATTTGAGCCAATGTCTAGCAATACATAATACGTTTCTATTAGCTTATAACTTACACTTGAACCTTTGAGTTTCATGTAGTCGACTCACAACTTCGCAGGACTATCTGTTGGGTTTCGGGAAGAGCCCATATCTAACACGGGAAAAGGAATACCAGAAAGGTATATTTCTCTATACTAGCTATACTAAAGATAATTCAAAGTGATGCAAATATCTTGAGTATTGAAGAAACTAAAATATCATGTTTCTCTTCATCTATCTAACTGATCAAAAAATTCAAATCTCAGAAGAACCCCAAAGCTACTAGTTGATCCATGGCTTAAGGATCAGAAAACCCGGCAGTTCCTTTATAACTACATCTTGCTTCATATTAAACAACCAAAAATGTTAGATTATGGGCTCAAACACGTAATTGTGGCCAAACTGTCATTAACGTAGCATTTCCTAGGCTAGCTTGCAGTAAAGGACTATACCTTCAGCCAGTGCTGTCATATATAAAAAGAATTGTCTTTCTCTTTTCTTTTTTAGATTTTCATAAATCTCAGCTATTCAAATTCAAACCAAGGTCTATCCCATGACATACAACAGCTTTGTTTGAAGTCATCGGATCTTTCACAGCCTCATCCGTATGAAAAGAAACCGGACAATCTCCCGATAGCATAAACGTCACATCGAATAATATTAATGCCTCTGTATTGGTATTGATATGTTATTTGAAATACAATCACCCAGCTGTCTCGCTTATATAGACCCCAGTACTCCGTAAAAAAGTTGAATCCCCCTTTAGCCAAAGAAAACATGCCCTTATGTCTGAAATTCTCTCAGATATGTACCAACTCCGTTCTGCTTGACTCAGTCTAATTGACCAGCCGCCAAAAGTGTCCTTAAATGATTCTTGCTTCCGCTCCCTGGCTGAAAGTCTTTGTTGGTGTGCCCTATCATTCTCCCTGAAAGCCCATCTTCCTACAAATGGGTGAGGCTTATATGACTGTGTGATATGATGTACGTTGGTTGTTGTCAGATGCGAGGGTTAAGCCGAAACATATGTGCACTTATGCACACGTCACTCTTATGTGCAAAAGCCTCTGGCGTTTTCTTTTGCTAGCCAGAACCGAGGAGTATTCGGACAATCGGTCAAGCACCTGCAGAATTCATAGTCAATATCAAGTTTCAAGTTGCTTGCAACCTCCGGGGATATGCGTACGTTATCATATCGTCCCAAGCTTTGCAAAGACAGTCACGATCAGTCTTTGCACACTCTTGGGGCTATCAATTCATGTTAGTTTCAAACTCCTATCGGGTGGATTTCTTCATACAGTTATTGTTTCAATGCATCGTTGGTAGATGTCCGCACATTCTTTGGTTCCAGTGGGTTTCGCTGAGACAGCGGCTGCGACGAAGATGAGGAGACTGGTAGCGAATTTCATGGTGAGGCATATGAGAGATCAGATTTGGTGATGTAGGAAACTATATTTCAGCAACTTAGGGAGAGGGGCTCCAGGAACTTTATATGAAGCCATCCATTGTGACAACCAAACAATAAGATTCAGGTCCAAGGTTAGATCGTGGCGTACCGAGGAATGTGAGACAGTCGAGGCCTATGACAATGGAGCCCACCATTCCCAGGTCGTCGGAATTGGTGCAGACCTAGACCGTTTCCGTCATTTTAGTGGGGGGTTTTCAGCTCTTATCCATGATCGTACAGTGACGTGCCTGGGTCTACTGAATAAAGTAGAAGCCATTTTCTGGATGGTGACGCATGATAACTAGTAGCTAGAGACCCTGCACGAAGGGCCGTGACAGCCGGTTCTCGAACTCCTCGACTTATATTTATCAGGGAATGGCAGTTGAAAAATGTTTGAACAGAGGATAGTGTTTGTCTTGGATCTCGAGATCCCGGTTTCTGGAAGGATGGATACGTTGAACAGCTTGAACTAGACAGGATACGGTGAGACATTGTTACGAGAGAGCCAGTAATCGATTCCCGAAGAACCATTGGAAACAGAAAAGGACGCGTAGTTTATCAGATGTATCGTAAATGCGTAGTTTACGTGGCCATTTACCTGGTCGAAACACTTATTCGACGGCTGACGAGACGAGTGTATCAAGCTGTACGGAGTACTTGAATACGATGGAGCCAATCACAGGGGTGTGATAGGGGAATGGTCCATGGAAAGCTGCCTCGATAAATCAGGGCATCTAGACAATTGACTACTGTATCAAAAAGTCTGCAGCACAGGATGCGCAAGCCTCTAATTATCTTTCAGCACACTTGGTCCTTTCTGAAGTACTGGATAACGCTGACCACGACGGAGCTTCTTCAACCTCTAGCCCTTGAACGTTCCTTAAGCCAGTATTGAAATTCCACTTGCTAAATTCATTCATTAGATTATTCATCAATAGGAAATTGTCGAAGTCTGGCTATGAAAGGATATTCCCTAATTCCAGCGCCATCAGAAAAATCAAGCCAGGTTGGCTATCGGCCTGAGCATGGCAGCGACATTAAGTGCATATTTCAACCGCCACGCAGCAACCATCGAAGCAATCACCCCCGACAAAGCAGTCATAAAAGAAGCCTTTCCCGTCATCTTCGCAAAAGCAATCCACCACATCAAGCTGTGAGCAAAGACAAACTGCTTGGAATCATTCAGTCTCGGAAACTCTCCCTCAGGAACCTCCTTGTCCAAGAACTCGCAAAGCGGCAGCCACCCTTCCTGAACACGAAATTCTAGCATCCTATCGGCCGGAACTGTCTTCTTGACCAAGGCGTAGTGGTCGTGAAAGGCTTGGCGGGCGGGTGAGCTTTCTGAAAAGTCGGTCATTGTGTGGAAGTTGGCGGGCATGACTTTCTTCGCAAACTCCCAGAATGGACCAGCCAGTGCAGGATCCCATCTCGCAAGTGTATTCCAGAGAGGCCATCGCAGTACCCTTCCACCTGTTGAGTCCATACTTTTCAGCCAACTGTCCACATCGCGTTGTGTAACAATGACCTTGGCTTCAGGATACGCAGCCACGAGTTCTTCGACGAAACAGATCGCCGGTACATCAGCCACGGCATCGTAAGGGCCCAGGATCTTATCAAACTCTTCACGGCCCCATGGCTTCCCTTTCCCATGGAACTTGGCATCGAGAGCCTCGCGCCAGAGGCCCAGATTTGTCTTGGGGCTGCCGAGGGCGACGGACATGTGGTATGGTGTGTAGCCTAGTTGCTTCAGGGCTGTGAAGACTGCCATGGTTCCTGTTCGCGACTGTCCGAGACATAAGACACGCATGGGCTTTGTACGCGTCATGGGGTAAGAATCGATGAGTCGGCCGGTGATCGGGTGGGGTTTGATATTGTAGAGTTCGCGAGTCTTGCGAGGGTCGAAGGTATCCAAGAGGGTCGTCTCCTCGTTTCTCGTGGGCTGGGACATTTCTAAGGACTGTCAAGGAGTTTTGAGGTCTATGCTGAGTCTGGCTAGAATAAACGAAGAATCAGTTAGTTATCCGTAGTCTCTGACGTCTGGCCAAGAGGACATATTTATAAGAAGCCGGAAAAGACTGTTCGAAGGCAACTCATAAGCGCTAAAAGCACACTCCGTTATATGATGACACCCATTGGCCACTATACTGAAGTTTGGGGGCTGACAATTCTTGCCCATCAGCTCATCCCGGATATATATTAGGTAAGTGAAGATGGTGTGAGGTGAGAACGTTTGGATGGTCCGTGTAAGAGGAAAACCGACGTCAGATTCCATCTCTTTGCTGCCAAGCACTATTGACTCAGCCAATCATTTTTAACACGGCGTCTCAAGCAAAAGTCCTACACTGGACCCTATAAAAAGCACCGATATAATCTTGGCGTGCTCAAGTAAGCGGAGATGCTCAGACATCAGCACTTCTTTGGTGGAACCATTTCCGCTATGGGGCAAGGCTATTCTGACCTCCAAAATACAAAGGTTAAATATATACTAAGAATTCCACTACCTGTTTACGGTTGAATCTACAGGCTGAGCTTCCTGAAATGTATTCACTCAGTTCAGTGACGAGCCATCTCCCCTAACCACTACCCCGCCAACTCTTATCTGGCTCACTGCCTCCAAAAACACAGCCTTCTTCTAAGCAAAGTTGCCGTCGGCCTTGAACTCAGTCTGCGGCTTAGCGCTGACATTTTTGACAATGATAGTGCTTCCAGTGGAACTGGTGATCCTAACATCGACAATGTCGACCTGGAAGCCACTAGGATTTTCAAAGAAGTTGTAGTCTCTTCGGGTCGTTCCAGTCCAGGTCTTTCCGTTGTTGGTGCTGACCTCGAGGCTCTTGACGGGGAGGTTGCTGTTTCGGACCTGCATGCTGAACCAGTGGGAGCTTGTTCCTGGGATAAAGTTAGCCACTGAACTGTCTGACATTGGTATGTGTTTCCGAGGGCTTCCATGGTGATGGCATGCCCAAGACTTGTTGATGACTTACCTTCTTTATTGCGAAGAACCAGGGGAGTGGTGATATCGCACGAAATCAACCTCCAGCTGGTTTGGACGAGGCCATTGGTGCCACCCACAGCAGTGAAGGCGTTCTCGAAGAGATCCAAGTGACCTTTGTTGCACTCATTGCACTTGTCGACAATCTAGCAACGCATCAGCATGCCTCAAAAAACATTCTTTGAAAGGATCACATACCATGGCCTTGACCTTCTTTCCAGTTGGGCCAGTGACTTCAATGCAGCTGCCGCAAACACCAGCATTGTCCCAGTTGGGGCCAGAGAAGGCAGTTCCGTAGATGCCTGAAGGAATCGTGTAGTTCACAAACCCACAGTTGCCTCCAGAGACGTTTCCGCCGTAGTGAGTTGAAGTTCCAGAGTTGACCTCGTCACTGAGGTATCTTCCAGCAACGAGAGCTGGGCCAGCGAGGAGAACGGAAATGAACTTCATGATGAAAGGAAGAGAGGGGTTGGAAGAATTTGAAGTGGTGTAAGTGAGTAGTTGTTGATCGATAAGTGACCTGTGAAAACATCTTCAGTCGACGAACAAACCAGCTGTTATTTATACAAAAACCATTGCAAGAAATCAAATACGAATCTCTCGAAGATCCTCCAACCTCGACTGACTCAGTTTCAAGGTCCTCTAATCTCCACCCGGGATACCGACGGGAACTAGCAGGGGTTTCCAGTTGGTAGTTGGTTAAGAACCTAGGAGCAATGGGTCCATGAAACCCGCCTGCAATGGACATTGCTTTGCCTAGATTGAGTGATAAGTGCAGTGTGCATCAGGAAGAAACAATCATTCGGCCAATGTTTGGTATTCCACAGGGCGGACCACAAATTATCCCAGCCTTGCAAGGGCCATCCCGGTAGTTTGTTTCAATGGGCCCATGGGGTCACTTAGCCGCCGAGCAGCACGATAGATTGAGTTTAGAGTTTCGTATTGGAGTGACGAGCTGTAGAAAGACTGGTGGAAAGAAGCTAGGTACACATGTTCCGCCATAGTCTTTGAAGACTAAGAAATAGACATGTAACATAATCATAACCGAATAGGCAGCTCGGTGCTTCCCTCGACTATCGGAGTCCCCGATAGACCTATTTGAACTTTAAAGTTCTATCCCTATCAGCTTGTCAACGGCCTTGCACGTTTATAGACGATCTCCCGAGGGATCTGCACTCACCTGAGCAATTTCATCCCTAGCAATGAGAGAGATGCAAGCAAATCCATGTATATCATCATGCATCCATGATCCGTATGTAGCTGCTAATTAGTTCAGCTGAAGTTATCGCACCGACAAAAAATCAACATAGTCTTCCTCGTCACTCCTCGAGTACCAGTCAGTACCTCGTAACTCCCTCGTATACTAGTCAGTGTCACTTCACTCCTGGGGCTTGCCATTTCGGAGTGTCAACTGGATCTGGTCACCGCAAGCGACGTAGATTTCCGTGAGAAGTCTCTTTTTCAAAGATGGGTAGGGCTGGAAGGGAATCTTCTTCATCTGGAGGGCAAGCTCGGACGACATGGCATCCTTGGGCTTCATGAGGGTGCGGGGGTACTCAAACTTGCTAAGAAAAGCAACAGAGACCTTTGCGCTGTAGAAGTACATGAACTCCTTGTTGAAGTCGTCGGTGAACACGCAGCAGGTCTGGCCTAGGGTCAACAAGTGTCCGTCGCCACTCAAGTCAGCAACAGGGGTGAATTACCTTGAAGATATGGTCTTCGGCAAAAGGGTACTTGGGGTTTCGCTTCTCTTCAGCCTGAGTCTGGGCCAGTCCAATGAGAACAGCTAGAAGGTAGGGCTCACGCCACTGATCAGCCGGCTCGAGCTGCTTCAGCTTCAACTCCCGCACCAACTCAGCAGGAGGGTTAGGACGTCGAGGTCGAGGAAGCGTGAAGACACTCTCACGCTGAATCGTAATCATCTGCTTCTGGATGAAGGCAAAGACACAGCCCAGGTTCTTGGTGTCGCGCATGGAGAAGACGGCGCCATGGAGACGAATCTCATGCTTCATGCCGAAGCAGAAGTACCCAAAAGGTCTACAAAATCAAAGTTAGGATTTCAAACAAAGGCAAATCGACTTTCAAGTCCTACCGTTGAAGTCGAAGAGGTCCGCCATCCTCAGCGACGAGTTTCTTGACGGCCGTGTTCTTCATCTCCGTAGTCGCGAGGCGCTCGGCAGTTCGAGCATCACGGTCAACGGATTTCTTAGCTCCAGATGCCTCAGATGCCTCGTCATGAGAGTCCTCAGACATTTCATCAGGCTTGACCTCAAGGAAGTAGCAGTTCAGGAGCTTGAGATGCAGCTCAGTCCACTCGAGAGGCTGGACCAGCAGTCGCTCTCTAGGATTCTGGAGCATGAGATCACGAACGCTTGCAGGCTTAGGCATGATGATAGCATCCGGGTACAATAAAAGAAATGAATGATAGAAAGAACGAGGTTAGTTGAATTTTGATGTTTGGTTGAGGGGGACCCCGGGGATATTGGGCGTTGAGGTTGTGGGTGAGAAGTGTGGCTGATTTCGGGTTTCTATTGTCTCACCGGGCTACCTTAGGTATTTTGTGCTTGGCACGTGGGTCCCATCACAAGGCATCAGCTCAGCATGCGAATATCAAGCGGCTCTTTTCAAGTTTTGGCCTCAACTAAGGAGAGAAACCGAATATTTACTATGAATTTTTGCTTACAACGGTATTCATAAGACACCAAAGGCTAAAAGCCAACGCCGTATTTATAAACACCAAATATCAAATATAGCCACTCGTTGGTATAGCCCTCGAACCTTAACTCCAGCTTATACAAATCATTTCCTTTATACAGTTGACAAAGAGCACTTGTAGAACTCTTTCAAATCATCCACCCTCCATTTAGTGCTCCATCCACTCTCCCTCTCAATTCGATCCAGCATCTCTAATATCGCCTTATGCTCACTCGGGTGGCTCATACATCGTCCCGCAATCCACAACGGCTGAACACTATTCGTCCATGCCCCGTGATGTTCATTCGACATACTTATGCCGCATACCTGCCTTGCATGCCAAAGAATACTCCGTGGCTTAGCTGCGTGGCCTAATCTTACTGTTGATGGTTGATTCTGCAGCATAAGAATCGACGCCGCGTGGTGCATCTGGTTTCCTGACATCGCTGCAGGATTGGAGTAAAGGATCGTTGGAAAAGGCGAGGCCTCGCAGGAAGGAATCGTCATGATGGGGTATAAAGGTGCGGGACGCTCTTGATACCATTCACAGATGTACTTCCACAACCTGAGCCACCTGGTTCTAAACTTGGCTTCGTCACGGGTAGGATCTACAGGCGAGGGTGCCAATAGATCGAGGACCTGACCAGTAAGATACACAGCATAATTAGCCCAATCCTCAAAATTCGATGCATTCTTGAAAAGTTCGACGTCGTTCTCGATCAACAACGTCTTGGACGCCCAGTGGCTGATTGGAATGAGCGTCCTAACCCCTGATATAAGACCACCACAGATATCCATACGAGCAAAGCACCAGAAAAGGGCTTGTTCTGTACTCCCCACGAATCCATTTATACCAACAGCTTCCATGAGACTCGCACAGCCATCGAGATGTCGCTGCCATGCTTTTGGCGAACAGCTCAGCATCTCCAACACACAGAGTATAACACAGGTAGCGATCACGGCCGTTCCACGAGTTGGCAAATGTGGGAGGAGCGTGTGGATAGCTTCTTGATAGAGGGCAAGACTGCGGCTTGTAGGGAGGGTATGCTTGAGTTCGAGCTGTCGAGCTGAGAGAGCGAGCATTGAGTATCGTAAATGGTCGTTGCCTTTACTCATAGTCGGAATGATTTGCTGGAAATGCCGGTCCCGGTCAAACTTATCGAGCCAGGGGGCGATTTCGTCAAAATAGTTCTTCCAAAGTGTACACTCTTCCTGCTGTGAGAGGAGCGGCGCCTGCGAAGGCTGGAATTCTTGTATTGGGAGCGTAACCTCAGTCTCTTCAAGAGAAACGCTCCTGGGTACACTCTCAACCTCGATATGCGGTGTCGCGGATCTTGTCGGTACAGTCGAGCGCGTCTCTTGGATGAGATGATTGCGTAGTGTTGAGTGTAATTCGTGGTATGCAGAGCCTGGTAGAAAAATGCCATCTTCGGATACACCCTCTGGCGTGAATGCTTGCATCTGTTCGATGTATGGATACTCTGTTATTATGTCAATCGGGACTGTTCCCATGGATACCTGCAGGGCGGGATCGATCTCGACGGAAGAATGAGATTGACCATTCTGGCTGAAGTAAAGGAGGTCGGCGACTGCGCTTTCGGTCTGGCGCTGAGATGTAGGTGACGAGGTATCAACCAGGGGGGGTCTTTGTACGGGGATATAGCCGTTTGGACCTGATGGCCTCTCACTGACGATGAGGTTTGAACGACCTAAAACATTAAGTTAATGCGCGCCCCTTTTCGCATGGAACAAAGCCATACCAGAAGTGCTCGGCTGTGTACGAGTAAAATCAGTCTCATCTCCCTCTTCATCCGTCTCAACACCGTTATAGTCACGAATGACTTCATCCGTAACATCCAAGATCTCAAACTCCCTCGGGGGCCTCCTCCTCGCCATCTTGCGCATCGAGGGATGCCTCGCATTCAAGCACTGAGCATGCTCAGCCCGAAACGCAATCTTGAGACCCCATTCACAAGGTTCATTGCGTCGACGACAGGTTCCGCAGGCTGGTCGACCTTCATCGCATTTGCGCTTCTTGCGTCTGCAGTTGAGGCATCCGGAGCGGGTTCGCTTATGCTTGGTAGGTTCGGCTCGGACTCGGGCCCGGGATGCGGACGAGCGGTCCATAAGTCAATTGTAGCCGAATTGGTGATTGTGAGAGAGAGATTAGGTGACTGACTTATTGGTATGGGTGGAGATGGAGGTGAGATGAGATGTCAAGATGTCCAAAAGTTGGAGGGGCAGGGTAACTGTAGACGCCAAATCTGGGGTCCATCCATGTCATTGTCATACCATGGGCTCGTGATCAGCGGTTATTCTAACAATTGGACAGACAGGCCTAAAACAGTGATATGGAACTCTTCTTCTGCAATAATCGAATTGGTACTAAATGAATGAGACTACATACATCATTCTTTGAGTCCTGGCCTCCAAACATCCATCGCCAGAACTGGGATTAGTTCGCCTCCGCTTACAATTGCCCTTTGAACGCCGAATTAGCAGTATGACGACCCCTAGTAAAGTGGATGGACGTCTAACTTGACTATAATTGGCTAGACCACCATCATCCATCTCAATTTCTTCGCCAGGATAAATACCCCCAAGCACTCGCGGGCCGAGGAAGAGTAGAGTCGGACCCGATTGTCGGCTATCATCACCCGTCGTTCCAATGACCTCCAATTGACTCAATCAATTGGCTCCAATATCCAATCCATCGCAAAGCCCCTCCAGAATACTCACAACACCAAAGGCCCCAGGATCAGGAATCCCACCCTCCTCATCGAATCTATCCTGCCCAACATAACTCGCCCTTCCCAAAGCCGCTACCATCTGCCGTGTATCCTCAGCACCCTTACGCGCCTCCGCCAAAGCATCCTTCAAGGAGCCGTCTTGGGCGTAGGTCTTGACGAAAGGTATAAGTGCATCCATGAGCGTGCGGTGTCCAATGCGTGCAGGCGTATATCTGCATAGCTCATCTACGCCGCTTTGAAGAGCGCGCTGCATGAACTCGGAGATTGTAAGCGATGGCGATTCGGCGCCCAATTCTAGAAGACGGTTCGCTACGGCATTGAGGAAGATGGCGTAGATGGCGCCCGATGTGCCGCCCATGCTTCTCTCTGCAGTTGTCGCTGTTCGTCGGAAGATTTGACCAATATCGAGGGAAGATGCATTGTCGTTTTCGAACTCTTTTACAAGACCTGCCAATGGACAATATTAGCCTGAGTGCACTACAATTGATGAGTTTTGGTGGACACGTACCAGTGACTCCTCTCAGCAGGGTCTTTCCACAGTCTCCATCTCCTGCAAGCGTGTCGTACTCTGTAATCTTGGGCTCATCCCTAGCTGTTGTTCGTGCCATTGATTCGAGAAGTTTCTTGATGAGGGATGTCGTTACTATCAATGGTAAGCTTTATGTTGACAGATGGTCTTTTCTTTGGCTCACCTTTGGCTCCTGCTTCCTTGCCATTGGCCTGTGCAGGCGCAACTACTGTCTCTCGCCTCGATACAGAATCAGAGTCTGTCGCCCATCCGTGGATAGAGCGTGGCCAAGCAGGTGCAGTAGTTGGGGCATCAAGAAGTTCTGTTAACTCAGCGTCGAGTGACAGAAGAGTGACAGAGAAGCCAGGTCCATCAAGCGATGTCACAAAGGTGCCGACAAGACTCCTCTCAATCTGGATATCTCGACCTCCCAATTGCTTCACCACTTCGTCTGCGACGACACCGAGCTCGAAGGCACTCAAACCGCCGAGGTTGTTGACCATCAAAGCTACCCGCTGCCCCTTTTCGGGATGCCACATGTTGGCCTTGGGGGCGAACATCATGCCCAACGCCTTCTCGATTGTAACCTCAAGGCTTGGTATCTCTTCTCGTTTGACGCCTGGTTCGTTGTGGATTCCCATTCCAAATTCGAGCTGACTGTGGGGAAGAGCTTCTTGGCTCGTACGACCAGGGACGCTGCATCGATCGAGACTTGCTGCGACAGTGGCCATTTGCGAGGCAGCCTTTCGGGTGATTGTGGCGACTTGCTCAAGAGATGCTCTGTGTGACGAAGTGAGTTTTGAGCCGATCAATGGGAAACCCGCACTCACCCTTGAGCAGCTTTGGCTCCAGCGATCTTATGACAGAAGACTGTTCCCGCAAGACCACGCTGGCCAACGAGTGAATTACCTTCAACCGACACATCATCTCCAACAATGACCATCTCGATCTTTTGACCCTCTGCCTTTGCTTTCTCTGCTGCCAGGCCAAAGTGGAGCTTGTCACCTGTGTAGTTCTTCACGATCAACAACGATCTGCCACAAGTCAGCTAGGCACTCGACCCTTGAATGGTAGCCACAAACCCTTTTGAAGACTTGACAGTCTGTAGGCCTGTGAGTATTTGTGAGGCAGACGGCGAAGCAAAAATCTCGCCAGCAATCACAGCGTCCAATGCTCCCTCGCCGATGTATCCTGCGTGGGCTGGTTCATGGCCAGAGCCGCCGCCAGAGATGAGGATGACTTTGTCATTGTTCTGGTCAGTTCGTCGGTAGAGGACTAACATGTGGTTAGTTGATGCTCGCGTGGGGTCTCAAGATGTTAATCTCACCTTTTTCTGACGCGATGAGACTCAAGGAAGGATCGTGAAGGATACAACTCCTGAGACTCCGTTCGACTGAGTTGGTAACGTCGTGGATGAAGCTCTTTCCTAGAGGCGCCTTGTTAATGTTTGACTCTGCCTTGTTGAAACAAACACATAGGTACCTAAGGTCATGATTGTTGATGATGGTTTGTCCCGGGTTTATTAAATCGCAATGTTGCACAACTGGCACGGTTCAAACAACCAACATGAAACTGCTTGTCAACCTCCCGTCTTACTTCTGTGAAGGCATCTTCGTCTTATGAACTCCTCTGGGACGTTTCGGGATTCCCAATGCGATTATGATACCTAATCCTTTCGTGATATCGTCAGCCCAGCATAGAGGGGTACGTCACAAGGGAATTATACCTACCCGTGATTGGCGTGATCCATATTCCCCCTCTTGCCCCTGGAGGAGTTGGTGTGAGGGGGTGGAGATGGGGAGGGTCCAAATCTGCAGCCGATTTTGGTAGGCCTAAGCGGACCTAGAGGTACATTGACAGGCACACGACACGGCCAAAGGCCTGTCGTTTCCCGTTTGGTTTTTTGCTAATGTATGTGACTTGATGCTGACTTTTGTCATTGTTTTGCTCCTTCTTTTGAAGGTGGGCCTTAATGCAGGCCATCAAAGAATAAGTCAGTCCATGTACCAGTGAATATGTAACTTAGACAGTACGGATTCGCTTATTGGATTCCCAGACTGCTGGGCCATCGTAAATCTTCTTCTGTACCTACTTACCCTACGTACTACTGTAATATTCCCGCCCAACTCCATTCCCACTAAAACCCATCCCGACACAACCTATCGTATCCGTACCATCATCATATTCGGCTCCAATCCACCATCTCACAAAACCAAAGGCAATTAGCTCCAAGATCAAACTCCATCCCTGAATCCGGCTGCCTAAACTACCTTGTATTCTTCAAAGCGCTTGTAAATGCCTCTCTCTCCCCCAAAACTGCAACAGTTCGTCTAACCCGCAAAACCCCAGATGACCCAATGTTACGGTACAGTGGACTCCTCCCCACGGGGAACCTTGGAACCAACCTTGTTTGGCGCGAGTCAACGACGGATCTAAAATCTGTGTCGCGAAATCGTTCAGGTTATAGCAGTATATATTGATATGGAGTCGCCCCATCTTGGGTGTCTTGACTATTGGCGCTTCAGCAGCTTCAGACTGTTGTTGGGTAGCTTCATTCTACTGACCACGTCTACTCAACCCCCTTTTCGCCATCTTCATCATGACGATCCTTGTTGGAAAGCCCCTGGACTGGGCCATCACAGCAACAGCTGGCTCGGGGTTTCTGCTCTTCGGCTATGACCAGGGTGTCATGTCAGGCCTGTTGACTGGTACCGCCTTCACCAACACTTTTCCCGAGATTGACACTACAGAGAATGGTGATGGAAGTTCCTCTCTTCAAGGAACCGTCGTTGCCATCTACGAGATCGGATGCTTCTTCGGCGCCATCTTTTGTCTCATCTTTGGCGAGTACTTTGGTCGTCGCAAGTGTATCATGATGGGCTGTGTTGTTCTCAGCATTGGAGCTGCTCTTCAAGCATCTGCTTTTGGAATCCCTCAGATGATCATTGGTCGAATTGTAGCTGGTCTAGGAAACGGTATGAACACCAGTACCATTCGTAAGTATCCCCGTGTCGGGTTGAAGGAGTCACCTAACAATCTTCAGCTGTCTGGCACTCTGAACTCATGAAAGCCAACAACCGCGGCCGTGGTCTCGCCATTGAACTCGCAATCAACATTTTTGGAGTCATGCTTAGTTATTGGGTTGACTACGGCATGTCCTTCGTCAGCAACGACGCCCAGTTCCGTTTCCCCCTGGCCTTCCAGATCTTCTTCGCCATCCTGACTTTTATCGGAATCGTTCTTCTCCCAGAGTCGCCGCGTTGGCTCATCAACCATGACCTCCATGATGATGCGCGAGAGGTCCTTTGGGCTGTTCGAAAGGATGCCAAGTCTATCACCAAGGAAGATGAGACTGTTAGCCTTGCTATGGCTGAGATTCAGCATGCTATCAACGAAGAGCGTGAGGCGGCTCAGACGAGTAGCTTCAAGGCTATGTGGAAGAATGGGGAGCAGAAGTTCTTGTATCGAACGATGTTGGGTATTGGCGGGCAGTTTATGCAACAGGTGAGATATCGATGAGGTCCCTATTTGATTCACCATGACTAATAATTTACCTTTTGCAGCTTTCTGGCATTAACCTGATTACATACGTGAGTTGGTTGCCCTGAAAGTGAGACTCAAGCGGCTAACATCCACCTACAGTACGCCCCAGTCATCTTCCAAGAGTCAGTCGGTATTTCACACAACCTGAGTCTTCTACTGGCTGGTTTCAACGGCATTGCGTACTTCTTATCTTCTCTGATCCCCATCTGGATCATTGACCGTCTTGGTCGCCGCAAGTTGATGATGTTTGCTGCAGCCGGCCAGGCAGCCTGCATGGCTGTGTTAGCTGGAACTGTGTCTACTGGACAACCAGGGCCTGGTATCGTTGCCATTGTCATGCTCTTTTTGTTCAGTAAGTTGGGGAACGATGAGATACCGATTCTGGACTAACTCATTGGCAGACTTCTTCTTTGCTGTTGGCTTGCTTGCGATCCCTTGGCTGTGTAAGTCAACGGAACATCAGTCCTCCTTTCAAAGCTAACGGAGTATAGTACCCGCCGAATACGCCCCCCTTGCCATCCGAACCCGTGCCGCCGCTCTCGCCACAGCCTCCAACTGGATCTTCACCTTCCTCGTTGTCGAGATCACACCCGTTTCCATCTCAAGCATTGGCTGGAAGACATACATCTACTTCTGCATCTTCAACGCATTCTTCGTTCCCCTCATCTACTTCTTCTACCCCGAGACCCGACTCCTGTCTCTCGAGCAGATCGACAAGCTCTTTACTGGCCCAAAGGTCTTGCTTCATTGGGATCACAGTATGGGTGTTCCTGGAGAGGCTTCTGAGAAGATCTCGGGTGGTGAGACTGGAGAGATTGAGAGGGATGAGAAGCTTGAGGCTGAGGTTCATATGCGGGAGTAAGGATGTCGGAGGGCTACAGTAGGACAGGCGAGCCTGCTAAACTGCCATTGATAGTACAAAGTTCGATATGAGTTTCACTTTACAATTTTATAGGACTGAGTTGTATATACGCTCACGGCTTGTAAAGTGTTCAGTGCCATCTTCACTCAATGACTTCAAAGCGGCCAAAGATGTGATATATAAAAGACTATCTGGTATCATTCGAGTCAATCACTTCCATGCAAACCAATTCGGTTTCTTCTTCTCGGCCTCCTGTTTCTTCTTACACTCAGTTTCCTCCTGAGCCATCCAAGCCTGCATTCTCATGCACTTCTCCTCCATCTGCGCATCAGTCAAGAACCCACGCCCTCCATCTTCGGCAGTATCTTTATCTCGCGATCCCGAATATGAGCCCTCTGTCACACCCAAGACATCGCACAATCCCTCTGACTTCTCCATCAGCCATGTTCCATGGCGGAGACCGTCCCGCCAGTGGGGTGGCAGGACCTTGTACCCGAGTAACGCTCCAAGAAGAGCGCCGGCAAAGCAAGCATTCGTATCTGCGTCACCACCCTCCATGGTGAGGTCGGTGATTAGCTTCTCAAAGATGGCAAGCTGAGAACATAGTTGTCCTGAAGATTTGAGCTGTCGTAGTGCAAGTCGGAGTAGCAGGATGCCAGAGCCAAAGGTCTTGTAGACATAACCAATCTTGTAGCTTTCGTCTAGCTTGAGATCTGTAAGCGTTTGAGCTGTGGCATGTTGTCTGAACTCGGTGATATCCAATCGAGGCTCGTCTTTCTTGTCTGGGTCCTGTAGCTCTTTCTCGCGACGATCATTGTACCATGAAAGACCAGCCTCAATCAGTTCATCGACATGTCTCTCTTGGTATATCTCTCCTAGAACGAGTCCACGAACAAGAGCTGTGCCAATGGCGCAAGAGACGACACATCTGGGGTCAACGTGTGTGACGACAGAGAAATCAGTCGCGATCTGAAAAGTCTCCTCAACCGACTTGCTTAGACACATGAGACCCAGCGGATGCGTCCTCATAAGACTTCCATTCGGTGCGGCGTTGTATTTCCCCGTCACCCAGAACTTTCGAGCTGTCCCTTCAGGGTCATCTAGATAGGATTTACTGCGCACAATCCCACCAACTGTGCGTCCAAGACCAAGAGGCAGTGTATCTAAGGCTCGTAACCCCATACGAACCCAAACCGACAGTCTTGACGCAAAGTCTTGCGGATCAAGCTTCTTCCCATCGTTGTGGAGGAACGAAAGTAGTATCAGAACAGCATGGTCTGTATCATCTGTCCACTCCCCAGGACGATGGAAGTTTCTGTGATGATCGCGACGAAAGGGAGTTGCCTTTTCAGCAGGGAGCAATGTAAATTTGCGGTCGGGATATGATTTTGCTGAGATGTCGGCCGAGAGAAACTCGGTGTATAATCCAATTGCGTCTCCAAGAGCTGAGCCGAAAATGGTGCCGATGATACGGTCTTGAAGGTGAGAAGACTCCAACGCCTTGTGTGCGGTTTCTGAAAGGGATATAGAGGTCATTTTTGTTTATGATGGGATTTTTGAATGGATGATGGAATGGAATATGGACCTGTCTTTATAAAGGTGTTCAGCTGAGGCAGCCAAATTAATGAAACAACCTCGCAAGGCATCCGCGACTAAGACCAGAGGCTGAATTTAGCGGCATGGTTTTGGCGGTGGCAGTGCGACGCTACATCATGGTCAATTGGCCTAACGTAAAGCTGAATCAACTAACTTGGTTGTAAATGAGACCAAGACGAGCCTAAATATGACAGTCCATAGTTCAGGAATGTTCCCCATGCTCGATGGATTGGGTGATCAATCAATTGCCAACACATCGACTTTGAGGTGCCCATCGACGTCAAAACTCCAGTGTCATTAACCAACAGAATTCTACTCAACTATGCCGATGCGCAATGTCCTCCATCAACCCTCAAGTCCGAACCATGAACAAAGGAAGCACCCTCAGACAGCAAAAACACAGCCGGAGCCTTGAAGTCCTCAGGCGCACCCAGACGTCCCAGCAGAGCACCCGCCATCCACGTCTTCTCAACATCGGGATTCTCTTGGAGCAACTGATCTGTCATAGCAGTTCTGATGTAGCCGGGAGACAACGTGTTGACCCTGATGCCGTACTGACCCCATTCTTGAGCGAGGGATCGACACATCTGCTGGACGGCTGCCTTGCTGGAGTTGTAAGCTGTGCAAGAAATGCCCTGTAACTGATCAGCTTTGCAGATCTGTCTAGTGGTTTGGTCACTTACTCGGTTGGCGATGTTGCCTGACATGCTTCCAATGATGACAATGCTTCCAGGACTGTTCTTCTCTCGTAGGATACGCGCAGCGTACTTGCAAGTATTAAAGACGCCAATTACATTGACTCGCAGTATGCGATCAAAGTCAGCAGCAGGGTAGTCCAGCGCAGCGATCTGTTGCTGAACGCCCGCACAAGCAATAGTTCCCCAGAACGGAGCTCCAGCCTTATCGGCCTCAGCAGCGACCTCCTTCATCGCTGTCTCAACAGACTGCTCTTCCGTCACATCGCATTTCCGGTAAGACACGGAGGCATTGTTGGCCGTGGCGATCTTGTTGAGCTGTGTCCACTCAGTCTGTGATGGCTCCTCGAGGATGTCCAGACAGGCTACGCTACCACCGGCTTCGACGATGGCAATGGCGAGCGTGATACCCAGACCACGAGCTCCGCCTGTAATGGCGACTGTCTTGTTCTCGAGGGAGAAAAGCTTGTAGGTGGATGCTTTTGAGGCCGGCGTTTCCTTGGTCTCAGGCACGTTGGCCGGTAGTTCAATGTCGGAGACGATAGCCGGAGCCATTGCGAGGACAATTCTTGAAGGGTTTCGACGAGACTGAGGAAAGATGCAAGACGAAGAACAAAAGTTGAGTCTGGTGAGGAGAACAAGTGTCGGAGAGGCACATCAGGATATACCATGGTCAACGGATATCCATATCTGGTGAATCCGAAGTTGGCCTGGAGTAAGATTTACCATGACGGCTTCTGAGCGGCAGGTGTATGCGAAGAGTAATGGATAGTTAAGAGATTAATCCCTGAATATCCGGACGAGGTTATTAGAGCCGGGGGTTGTCACATCTCAATAATGCTGGTCGATGTTTTGGGTACAAGGGACAAAATGAATTGGTCGGGTGAAGCTAGACACAAATAATGAGGCACGCTCCACCCTATCCTAGCCCCTGACCATACGCTTATTTCTGGCTGGTCTTCGGTTCCACAAACTGCATGACTTATTTCTTTCAACTATCAGTCACCACTATTTCACGAATGCAGATACCCCAAAGTCGTGTAACATCCTCAACATGGCTTCCGTTGACCAAGCAGCGCTGTTCTTCTTCACAAAGTTGACGTGGCGTAGGAATACGAATACCCCATGCTTCAACTCAATGGCAAGTCGAAGCGCTCATCATCGCGACCCTACCCACTACCTAACCTCAACAGGCAAAGCCGAGATCTGGGTGCCTCCAACTGCCTGATACAGAAGCACATCAATAACCCCACGTCTGATGGCAAACACCAGATCCCCAGGGCGCTTTCCCCTACCCCGTTGGGAATTCCGGGTCAGTCACAGCAAACATTATCCTCATTGTGAGGAAGATCACGCGGGAAAGAAAAGATGCTTTTCAGAAATGCCTATAACTCAAGAGGCACTGTTGGTGTTCCCTTGAGTCAACTCATCGTCTTCTCGAGTTTCGAGTTGTAAGAGCATTACAGAGTCCAATTCAATATGGCGCCCATTGCAATCACTCCAGAAACACGAGAGGAGCCCCCGGCTCTCTCCAATGTTGTCAAGTTGATCAAAAAAGATGATGCCGAGATAATTGATCTTGCCTTGCGGCAGTTCCGTTGCTTGATCGCTGATCTTTGCGAGCAGTTCAAGGGCGGTCACCCTGGGTAGGGCATACCTACAACGATGTAGTTCAAGAGAATGACATACTGACTGGCTTATTAGCGGTGCCATGGGAATGGCTGCCATTGGCCTCGCTCTCTGGAAGTACGTGATGCAGTACTCTCCCAACGACCCTGACTACTTCAACCGCGATCGCTTCGTCCTCTCCAACGGCCACACATGTCTTTTCCAGTACACGTTCCTCCATCTCACAGGCTACAAGGCTATGACTTTTGACCACCTCAAGTCTTATCACTCCTCCAACTATGACTCATTGGCGCCAGGTCATCCCGAGATCGAGCATGAGGGTATCGAAGTGACGACTGGTCCCCTGGGCCAAGGTATCGCCAATGCCGTTGGTCTTGCCATGGCTACCAAGAACCTCGCGGCAACTTACAACAAGCCCAACTTCGACCTTGTCAACAACATGACTTACTGCATGATCGGAGATGCCTGTCTGCAAGAGGGTGTGGCTCTTGAGGCTATTCAGCTGGCTGGCCACTGGAAGCTCAACAATCTCGTTGTTATGTACGATAACAACCAGATTACCTGCGACGGTAGCGTCGATCTCTGCAACACCGAGGATGTCAACGCTAAGATGCGCGCTTGCGGTTGGGACGTGATTGAGATTGAAGACGGCTGCTTCGACGTTGAGGGCATCGTTAAAGCTCTCCTCAAAGCAAGGGCTAGTACCGACAAGCCCACTTTCATCAACATCCACACCATCATCGGTGTCGGTAGTAAGGTCGCTGGTGATGCCAAAGCCCATGGTGCTGCTTTCAGTCCCGATGGTGTCAAAGCTGTCAAAGAGCGCTTTGGCATGGATCCTGAGAAGCACTATGTGGTCTCTGACGAGGTCTACAACTTCTACCGCGACCGCAAGACCCGCGGTGATCACCTTGTAGAGGACTGGAAGAACCTTGTCGGCGCCTATGGAAAAGAGTACCCTGAGCTGCATGAGGAGTTCATGAAGCGTGTCGAGGGTCGCTTTACAGAGGACTGGCGAAGCATCATCCCTGCCAAGGAGACCTTTCCAACTGCACCAACGCCTTCACGAAAGTCTGCCGGGATCATCTGCAATCCCCTGGCAGCAAAGCTCAAGAACTTCATGGTCGGTACAGCTGATCTGTCGCCTTCAGTCAATATGATATGGAAGGATAAGGTTGACTTCCAACACGTAAGTATAGTTCCAGCACGAGTGATATTTTCTAACACAGGAACAGCCCGACCTGAAGACCACCTGCGGTATCAATGGCAACTACTCCGGCCGATACATCCATTGGGGCGTCCGTGAGCATGCCATGGCCTCCATCTCCAACGGTCTCGCCGCCTACAGCAAGGGCACCATCCTTCCCGTCACCTCCAGCTTCTTCATGTTCTACATCTATGCCGCCCCTGGT
Organism: Fusarium sp. NFCCI 5145; assembly: GCA_033439405.1. Classification (NCBI taxonomy): domain Eukaryota; kingdom Fungi; phylum Ascomycota; class Sordariomycetes; order Hypocreales; family Nectriaceae; genus Fusarium; species Fusarium sp. NFCCI 5145. The sequence goes on from JAWDHB010000455.1 coordinate 370,208, forward strand.
GTTCGTATGGGCGCCCTCCAGAACCTCCAGGCCATCCACATCGCTACCCACGACTCAATTGGCACAGGCGAAGACGGTCCCACTCACCAGCCCATTGCCCTCCCTTCCCTCTACCGCTCCATGCCCAACATCCTATACATCCGACCTTGCGATACTGAAGAGACAGCCGGCGCCTTCATCACCGCCCTCGAGGCTAAAGACACACCCTCGATCATCTCACTCTCCCGCCAGAACCTCGAGCAATACCCCCAGTACTCCAGCCGCGAAGGCGCACAGAAGGGTGCGTACGTCTTCATTGAGGAGGAAAACGCCGACGTTACTCTCATTGGAGTCGGTGCCGAGATGGTTTTCGCCGTCAAGACCCGCGACGTCCTTAAGGAGAAGTTCGGCATCAAGGCCCGTGTTGTCTCATTCCCTTGCCAGCGTCTCTTCAACTCCCAACCCCTGGAGTACAAGCGTCAGGTTCTCCAATACCGCTCTAATGCTCCCCGAATCGTCATCGAGGCCTACGCCGTCAATGGCTGGGAACGATACGCCGATGCTGGCTACTCCATGGCCACCTTTGGCAAGTCCCTGCCTGGGAAGGATGCGTACAAGTACTTCGGCTTTGATGAGAATGTCATTGCCCCTGAAGTTGCCAAACTTGTTGACGAGGTGAAGAAGGAGGGTATCGAGAGCTTGCGCGGCGAGTTTAGAGACCTCAACAACGTGACACATAAGCACTGATGGCGATTTAAAATGGGTGAAGGTCATGGCATTTATCTTGGAGTTCATTTAGTCACTTCTTTTCACAGCTCTGGTATTCTTTTCACATAATAAAGCAATTTTTCTTTCTACATACCCAGTTCTTGATATGTATCCCGTTTATTGTGACTTGATGCCCCTTTCATCAACATGGCGAATATCTTTGTGCCACCATTGTTTCCCAAACTCCATGCTGATTGCCCTCTTTCTAACAATAACAAATACTCATGATCAAAGATCCAAGTAACAACAAAAAGAACTTCCATGTTCTCATTTCCCAAAGATGATCATGCTCATGCCCCCCTTGGAAGGGCAAAGTCCGCTGCGCTCAATGTAACAAAAAAGAAACAGCCCAGCCACATCATGACTCCCTAATACAAGCGCCTTCCTTGGGGACGAATGATGGAGTCCGAAGGCGGCAACGACTGAACTCCCTCCATCACCAACTCAGTGAGGGTGCCCAAAATACCACGGTCAAGCGCACGAGGGAGGTTTCCCCACGACTCCTGAACTCGGACAGCAGCATCTCGCCCCATATCCAAGGCTCCTCCAACAACATGTCCTCCGACCTGTCCAGTGGCAGTTACGGCATCGCAAGTACGTCTAGCAGCGTACATAAGCCCTCCAGTCAGACGGGCGTATGAGCCAGCAAGGTTGTTCTGCGCAATATGGGCCGCGGTAGAGAGAGTTTGTCGCAGAGCCTGTGTACCAGGAATGTCCTGAGAAGGGTCTGGTGCGCTGTTCATGGGTAAGCGTTGCTGCTCGAAAATGAAGTGATCAGGGAGATGGAGGCTCATGGGGATCTCGAACCTGGACAAAATGATGCGATCTTCATACTTGGAGCGATCCTCGAAGTGATCCTCGGTGTTTTCTTCACCGTCTTCGAGTTCTACAAACTCCGTCTCGGCGTCAAAAAATGGAATGGCGTAGAGGTTGGGCTTTTCCTCCCTAAGTCTTGCCTGACAATTAGCCCCATTCAAGTCGACAGGAGTAACCAAGTGCCACGACTCTTCATCATCAATCTCAGGCTCAGAATCAGAATCATCGAGTGGAACGTCCTCCAAGTCTTCAGGGCCGGGACTGGTGCCATTCTCTCCAGCTCCAGGCCCCTCAAAACGTTCCTTGGTTTGGCGTCGATTTCGACAAGTGGCACCCTGGGGAACATTCTCGGGTTCAGAGTCCGAAGACAGGTCCGTGCTGGATGCGTAATAACTGTCCATTTTGTTTTCTTTGACTAATTTCCTCTGCTTTCTAAGTTTCTGCCTATTTCCAAAGGGGTGATATGTTTGTTAAATACCTATGCAAGCTTGTAGAGAGGTGTGGAGAGATATGGAGTTGGTATAGGTTTGTCTTCAGTTTGTGTGGTGGGTTGGGCTGGGTTTGGTAGATATGAAAAGAGAAGAAAGGACGAGAAAGAGAAAGAGAGAATGAGAGCTATGTTTGGATGAAAAACAGAAGAGTAGATACCTTGGGATGCAGGTGGCAGTGCTAGTAGGGAAGCGGGAGTGGATGAAGAAATGGAAGTGGATTTGAATAGCGACATCATACTAGGATCACATCACTTTTTTTTTTACAGTGAATAGGATCCAGTTCTCATTCTTTTCTTCTGATTCACGCACGTCTATTCACGTATCTTGGTTTAGTTGTAGTTGGCTTTCTTATTGGTGGGCTTCCAAAAAGCCTATCATGTTGGGCTATGCCATATGCTTCGTTTGCCACCCAGGTCCCAATGAGGGCGATGCCCTTTCTAAGAACAGCGGGCGCTGCGCTTCAATGAGTTATTTCACGTGAGAGTTTGCTCTGAGTTCAATTTGAATGAGGTCTGGTCTAAGCATTTAACATTCAGGGTCGCGATGGACTCATCCCTCATGGACACCCGTGGCTGATGGTCATACTCAGAAGAACTTGTATGGTGATATCAAATCTAACAGTTTCGTTTCTCTAGAAATAACAACTCGTTCTAGGGCCACCTTTTACGTCTGTATGCACCCGAATTTAAGCGTCCGTGGCGTATGAACGAGGTGGCCCTGGAGGACGAAGATTGAAGGATAGACTTAGAGTTTAGTACACTACCTTACAAGAATGGCTTGCAATTCTCCTGACGGCAAGAACTACTTAAATCTTACCTAGTTGTACTTAAAAGTTTAGATATTCCTTCATACACATTAGTTCTAAAGCCTCATGTCATCTGAGATGGACCAGGTCATCCAAGGTGTGGCATAAAGGAGGTCAGAGGTGCTCATTCCTCTGCAAATTCTTTGAGTATCTATCTTTCTTTATCCTCTCCCCCTGGCTCAGTGTCAAGATCTAATCTTCCAACACACAATTAGTTCAACATTATCCCTAGCATGGACAATCCTCAACCTCCTAACGGGGATCTACCCCAGCCCGCCATCGATTGTCCGCATTGCCAGCCCCTTAACTTCCCTTGTACAAACAGCGATTTCCTCCGCGCACACAACTTTGAAAGCCACTGGACCACTGAGCAACCAGAGTCCGAAGAGAGCCGGTATCGATCTATCGAGGAGTGGTATAACAGCACTTTTGTCACGAATTATGCGGAACAAATCTATTACGTCGTATGCAGGGACCTCATACTTGCAGGAATAATACCACATTCTATCTTTACACCGGCACAGCAACAACTGTTGGAGAGCAACTGCCAGGAGATTAAGCGCTTCGGCTTGCAGAGGGATCAAAGTTGGAAGACGACCCTAACTCAATACGTTGACGACAAACAGGATACTTCTCACGTTACTAAACTTGCAAAGATCGAGTACCCTTCGAGCCCCGATGTTATCATTCGAGTCATTCGATCAATCTGCATGTTCGCGGGCAGGTATTACCTCGGCCATAGTCCTGGAACCTATATATTCCAATACCGGTCCCCTCCAGTGGGAGGCGGAGCTGGCTCAGGCGAATACATGGGCTGGCTAGGCGTCGATCAGGTTACCGAGAGAAACTTCGAATACGTGGGCCAGATTCCTCGACACCCAGATGAGCACGGGTGCCGCCTACTCCAGCTTTTGAAGCCGGTTATGACATTGTTCATCAGCGCGCTTCAGCTACACATCGGCAGGCGTCACTCATCAACATGCCCAGAACTGGACGAACTTCTCAGCAGGCCAACGATCGACTCTGCTACACAATTCGCAAGTGTCTGGGAATGTTGGTCCCAGTATAGCCAACAGCCTACATGGCCGAACAGGCAAACGCAGAGAGCCTTCGCACATCGGCCGATAATACAGGAGCTTGCATGGCTTATGCATCACCTTAGGATTCCACGGCAATGCAGTGCAAAAGAACCTCCAACACCTCTTCAACAACTTCTCGTCGCCGCTGCGGGCGAATCGCTTGAATCGCTTCAATGCAAATGGCATGTTCGATGTGAGAAGACCGCATGGGCTAAGCTTCGGTCAGGCAATCGCCAAGGCCTCTTTGTCTATGAAGTTGCGCCTGAAACGATAGTAAGTGTTCAATTTGAGAAATATGTGATAAAATGACAACCAGAGCATGAATCTGAACCAAGTTTATGCTGTCCTTGGGGTCAAAGAAACCCCCAGAAATCCCATCAAGCATTATCGCCTAAATATTAGGTACAGGATGGGATATCCTAAGCTTATAACGATACAATCACAAGTTTAGAATATCTTATTTCTTTGACCCCTTGAGCTGCTGTCTCAACTTAAAAGATACATGCCCGAGAGTTGTGTTGTCGCAAGTGCGGGGAAACATTGATCCGCAGTCGAATCTCGAAGCTAACAATTTCCTCAGAACATCTTCGAGTTCTACAAGCGAGACGCCTTCGCCAATGACCTTTACAACCCACGTATGAAGCACGCATTTCCGGATCTTGAGGTTCTCCGTGTCCGTGAACCATACGATCAATTGATTACGGACGAAGTGAACCGACTTGGCCTTCTCAAAACAACTTGAGTTACCATACACATCACAATTTACTCTACATTACCATGGCTTCGATATTCTCTCTACGCGGGCTATTCGCCCGCCAGGCTCCTCCTGCGACGCCTACAACTCGCCTTTTCTCTACGACAACGAATATGCTCGCCCGCACGCCTCCCAAGCCCGCACCGAAGCCCACAGCCGGCAAAGTCCCTCCCCGCCGAAAGCACGCAGCACCAAAGTCAGAAAACTTCTACCGTATCCGCACACTCCGCCAAAATATGTTCTCCCCTGCGCCTCCTCCCCTGCGTATGGCTCGTCTTCGATATCTCCGTCATTGGACCATCCACCGCGCGTGGCAGCTGTTCCGCCGACAGCAGCACCTAGCAACCGAGCAGGAGCGTTCCCGCATCTACAGTGGCATGTACAATGCTTGCGAAGAGCTTCGCAAGACAGTTGGCCCCGGAAACCGAGACGAGGGTTACCTGTACCGTGTTGCTATGGAGAAGAAGGGTGTATGGGGACTCGATGCTATACCGATTGAATATGCTCGGTACCAGACAGACCACCCTGGTAAGAACGCATGGAACCACGACTGGAAGAGGAACAGCGATTAAAGCGTGGATTTAATGTATGAATGAGTCAAAAGTGTACTGTATGTATTATAGGCTTGATGATAGAGGAATTGGGTCCCCCATACAGAGGGATGCTATCTTACATGGTGCATCACGCCTCTTGTTGCGTTGAAAAACCATTGTGTCATGCATGCATTGTAACGCCCGGCTTTGCTACCATAAGAAACAGGCACCGACTAGAACTTTGAGGTTAGAACATGTCATGTTTGCGCAATTCTGCGATGAGAACATTCATGACCTTTAGCGAACAAGTGAAGTACTCAGATCAGATTCAAGGTAGAGATCATCACTCTCATTAAAAGTATCAGTTCCTTAAATGACAGCACCAATCTCCCATGCGATCGATTCACTCTCGTCTTTCCAACGCTCAATAAAGTCAGCTCTATGCCGCTATTCCAATTATTAATACAGAGAGTGAATATGCATATCTTAACCCGCTCGAACCAAATCATGCAAATGCCCTTCTTCTTATTCTTCTTTCCTATACCCCCAACCCCTCTCCGATTTTTGTCTCTCCTCAAGATGCCATGTATTTTAAAAATGTTGTCGCAGTTCCGCTTGCCAGATATTATGAGTGCCAGATCAGATAAACCAAATATCAAGGGGCTCAAAATGCAGTTCAGGGTCATAAAGAAATGAGAGATAGATGCGCAAGGCAGGACGGTAGCCTCCATGTTTTTTGTATCTTGGAGAGAACTAATGGGCGAATCTTTATTTTCTTGTCGCCTGAATAGGAACGCCTGAAAAGAAACGCAACGGTAAGAATGTCGACATTGGTGAGGAGCGGCAGTGGAGGTTAATAGTTAATAGGATGGGTTGGCCGAAACGCCGCAGGTAATAAGTTGCCTTCGTCTCAGTTCCGCAATGAGTTTTGAAAGTGAGTGTGCGTGTCAAAGCATAAAAGGAGTTCCTCCTCCTGGAGCGCCGAGCAAGAGATCCTCTATATCCTGGTTTGATTCCCTGGTGATCCAAGGACCTTCACTCGACTCCAAATGTATGAACATGCTCTGATAGCAAGAGTATGGCCGAGGCGAACGAGTGATCGATCGCTTGATGTACCTGGGTCGAGCTTGAGTATCCCTGATATTAGGTTCGAGCGCATCCCACTGATGGAGATGCTGGTTCGTCTGGGGGCGCGTAGGGCGCCTTACAGCACAACACAGCAGCCACCACCCTCACCCTTCTCAAAGGTCAGCAGGGCAGCACGTGTAGCAGCCTCAAACACGTCATCGACGCCTTCTCCGCTCAGACTGGAGCACTCTAGATATCGCTTTGCGCCAATTTCTCGAGCAATCGACTCGCCATCATGCTCAGAGACGAATCGCATGGACTTCTTGCGCATTTCCTCGATCGCCACAGGATCTTCTCGAAGATCCTTCTTAAGACCAACGAGAATGATAGGGACGCCAGTGCACAAGCGGGTGGCTTCCTCAATCCACTGTGAGAGCAACACGTCAGCCTGGGGACTACATCACTAAGCGCACCAAATGCTAAGAGAGGCATACCTTGTGCTTAACGTTATCGAGGGAATCTGGAGTGTCGACAGAGAATCCTATCAAGATGACGTGGGCTTTTGAGTAGGCGAGCGGTCGTAATCGTTCGTAATCTTCTTGGCCGGCTGTATCCCATAGAGCGAGCTGGACAGACTTTCCGTCCACTCTACAATCCGTCACATAGTTCTCAAAGACTGTGGGGATCTACATCTAAGGTCAATATTCGTCGTCGCAAAAGGGTTTGGTCGAAGCTCACATAATGCTACAAGCAGGTTAGCAAGGTTCAATGACGAAGTGCAGAGTTTCGGGAGCTCACTGTTGGAAAGTAACCTAGCGTAAATACGCTCAGCAAACTGGTCTTGCCGCAGGCACCATCGCCGATAATGACCAACTTCCTATGATACGCCGTTAGTGATCTGAATGATCATCACATGTCATCACGATTGACGTCGCCATTGACGAGGTAGGGGAGTATAGATTTGGGGGCGCGATGAGAGGTCGTACCTGCGGATAACGTTGTTAGGATTTGCGCTCATGGTGAATGAGTTATATGGTCCCGAAGCTACGCGACAGTGGTGTCTCGAGAGTAATCGGGTGAGGATATCGGATCTGGAGTCTGCTACGGGCCCCAGATCTGGGTAATGCGTCGGTTATTCGTCTTCGTCGATTGGTTATGGATGGAGGAGCAACGAGATACAATGATCAAGAGGGCGTCGTCGCGGCGATAACAACCGGGCAGGAACAAGCTAAGCTAGGCCGAAGGGGATGGAATTGGATTGGATGGATCGGTTAATATAGAGGAATGACGATGGATGATGGAGAGTCGGTTATTCGGCCAGAGAAATATCGTCGAGATCTGGTAAAGGACCCCTTATTTTTTTGCCAACGGACTTTTTGGTAACAGAATCGTTGGATGGGTGAACAAAGTAAAAGTAACAAGGGACGTTCGGAGTGAGCGCGCGGACGTGGAGCGAAGAGGAGCAGGCAGGCCCAAGCAAACAAGCAAGGCCAGGCAGTACGTAAATACGGTGCTAGTAAACGGTTCAGCTGCCGGGGTGTGCTATGCTGTGTTGTGTTATGCAGAGTGCGTGTAGGTAGTGCGTGTAGGGCGTTTTAATGGTAGACCAGGACCTCCAGCTAGGTAGGTAATAGCGGTGGGACGGAACGAGCGTCAGGGCGTTGGTTGGAGGAGGAAGTTCTTAGAAAGAAGGCAAAAGAACGGTCTCTGATGGGATGGGAATACGAGCCCAAGAGTGACGGAGAGGAAGGACTAATAAATGGAAGTGCGTCCTGCTGCAGTTTTTTCGTCAGGCTTGCTTGCTTCTTTTGTCTCAGTCAGTCAGGATGAGGTGGATTGGGCTGGGCTAAGCTGATATGGATGGATCAGACAGATTCTTGAATATCATTTGACAGAAATTGGTCAGGTTGTCAAAAAAGGAATGAAACATGAATAGATCAGAAAAGAAATGCCAAACTAGCGATATCTCGACTATGCGTGTTTAGTTATAGATCTAAAGCTAGAGAGGCAGCCCTCTTCTATTGTTGGAACAACCGGCTTGGGCTTGTTGACGGACGGCGACGGTGGTGGTGGTATCGGTCATGGTGGAGCGAAAGCGAACCTACGTCCATGAACCACTAAATCACACTGGACTGCACCTCACTTCACCTAACTTCGGCTCCCCTGGACGGAGGTGGAGCAGAGACACAGAAGACGGGTCCGGGGGGTAACGGTAACCTTTTAGCTGAGGTGAGTATGAGGTGAGGTTTAGTGGAGGACAACAGCCCTGAATGTTGACTTAGCACAGGTTTTGTGACAGCTGGTGCTTGAGTGGATTGACTGCTGCATGAGTTGACGAGATATGGGCGTTGGACGTAACATGGATACCTTACGTGCGGGCTGGAGTACGGGCACGGCTCTCGTTGTTGATCCGATGTGCCGGTCGAATGGATTGTTACAGCAGTATCTTCCGACATTCTTACTATGTAACTTGATGAAAAGTCACTGAGCGACTTCAATTGGAAGTCATCATCACCATCTGATTAGCATAGCCCATGATGAGTTGATGGACTTGCACAATCTGCAGCGACCTAGTAGCAAGCCCCTGTGGCGGAGCATCCACGGGACGCTACAGGTATATCCAAAACAAGTAATTTGAATGAAGACTGCTCGGCTAATTCTGGCGCTTCTCCGCCAGCCAGCCTAGGTTTCTCCAATAGCGAGCGGCAGAAACAAACAAAGTGCATTGCTATAGTTTTCACTATCCGTCAGGGACCGTCATGAAAGATTCAATTAGGTAACCGTGAAGAGTTTCCTCATGGGATCCCGATCAGCCGGTAGTCTAGTCGAGTCAACTCAACTCAACTCAACTCAACTCCGCGCTCAGGGACCATCCTATTGTCTATTCCTATTGTAATGCTCATAGTACCTTGTTCAACGAATAAGCTATCTGTGTTTCGTTTTGACATTGATAACCTCTCGCAGACGACAAGGCTCAGGTATCCTTCAATACGACAATGACGACGAATTTCAGATCTAGGCAAGCATATCAACAGATCCACCTAAAAGGTCCCCTTGTCTTTACTCGGGGGATTAAACATTGAGCTCGCTCTTGTCTTCGGTGTTGCTCGTCATGTCATCCAATCCGATGCTGAGTTGCAGGAATGCACGGCGCCGCCCATTTGAGGCTGTGCAGCCTAACCCACACCCGCCAGCCGGTAAGCTAAAAACAGGAACCAGTCCAGGGGCTAGGACGAACTACTGCTTAATTAGCACTAGACGCTTATTGTCTGTTGTGCAGCGATGATTGAAAAGTCCCCTAGAAATAGAAATAGAAATTGAACCCTAGCTTGTGTTTCAAGACTTCATGCCTTGCTACTGATGAAGGCATTAGATCACATCAACTCAACTACACGAAGAATCTCCTTGGCTCCCTCACGCTAATTTGATACGATGTATTGAAGGATCTCGGTCTTTGTAAGAATGTCCAGGCTGTCTGCATTGCTGACGCTTCATTTGTTGGTCAACGTCCCTTCATGACACTTTTCCTCTAGTGGGCGGGCTCCGTACGGAGTAGAAAAGCTTCAATTCTCACATGCGTGCATCCTTCATGACAGCATATCGGGCATACCCGATAAGCTAGTTGACCCGTCTCACTATCTTGTCTGCTTATGTCGAATGCAACGACGATACCTCGTGGCCGATGTCACAATAGGCAATAACTCGCTGCCCTACAAGGCTACGGCAGTGTTCGTATGTGATGCCACGATCCTTCGTCCCAGGAATGCATGCATAAATAAGCTAGCTGTCAGCGCCGTGGTGGCTGCTATCGTCTTACCTGCATTTTCCATTCCTCTTGTGGACAGAGATCGCATTCGTTAACCCTGCCGATCAACTCTGATCCAATATGAGTGGAACTACAAACGGCGTTTGTACGGGCACATTTCAGCATCTGAGACTCTTTTTCCCGTGTATGGTCATATAGCCGAAACATGTTCCGTCGTCCTCTTGCCTTCGAGACTGTCCTCCGTCGTTTGCAACATGCACCGACAAGGGGCTGCGCGGCGTCTTCTCAATTCGGCATCTTGTCATACACAAGGGTTTGCGCGGCGAGATGGATGCCGTAGTTTCGTTCCACATGGTCTCATTCAGCTTTGAGGATGAGAGATAAAGTCGAGTCAATGAGTCTGCCGTGTGGACCTTGCGCGGTTAGATTGGGCCATGTTGAAGGTTGTACAGCGTCAGCAGCAATCGTGATGCCCGTGTAGGAGGAGCTTGGTGGTCAAATTTGTTCTGCACATCGGTATCAGAAGTGAAGATCCTAATTCGGCCCTGTTCTCCTGACACTGATCTGCCTTGGTGGTTCCCTGGCAAGGATAATGCGAGATAGAGTATCGATCTCTTGCAACGGGACCCAAGTATTATTTCCCACAATCCTGTTATGTTGGCGGTAGGCTATCATCTACGGATAGGCATTGATCTTTTTGATATTGTCGTACGATTGGAGGAGGAGTAAATGCATTATGCCGGATGAGTCAATTAGCGGTTTAGCAAAAAATGATAGCTGGTGTTTGGTAACGATCAGCCACAACGTCGCAGTTTATCACCCAAAGAGTCACGAGGCTGCGATGACGTTTGGCAGATGCACTCACTTTTAATTGCGTGATTGATCCAGACACTGGAAGCATTGAGGGGAATTGAGTTACGAGTAACAAAGAGTATAATAGTCTTGGACCGAGATATAGAATAACAAACGAATTAAATCATTAAAGAGGGCCAAAGAAAGAATTGAGTATTGTTTGCTTCAACCCCAGGTTCAGGGTAGCCCCCAGACAAACAAGTGACGTTGACATCAAGGTTGCTTTGCCGTTTGCAACCCCACTCCCCGTCAGAAAGTCACAAACAAATCGCCAGATCTCACATCACGTGCTACATCACACCAGGCCAGGCCAGGCAAGGCCACACCAGGCTAGGGGATAGCGGGGCACAACCCGTCAATCAGATGTGTGCCTGACCATATCACAGCCCGTACAGTGTCGCTGGGCAGGTACCGCTGCATGAGAAAGTACAGGTGCTATGCAACTCCACCGGAGAGTGACTTATGCCCTTCCATATTGGATTGTTCAAGCCTTGAAGCATCAAACAACACCAGACAAAGAAGATTACAATATTTTCGCTTTCTTTTATCTCATGTTTGAAATATCTATAAAATTCCCTCATATCGCTCTCGCTCTTACTACTGCAGAAATAACAATCTATTCTTTCGGTCCCTTCCCCGCAGGCGTCATCGCTGACCTAACCCTGACCTTGGCCGCTCGCTCTCCGACTGTGAGTGCCTCATTTTGAGCCGCCCCCAGAGACCCTCCACCCGCAACGTTGCCGCAGCCGCCTAACGACCACGACTTCACCATTTCCACACGCGCGATCACCGCCGCTCCTAAGCTGACACGCTCTCGCGTATTACAGAACCATCTTACTCATACACCGTCCTCCCGTCGACAGACACGTGTCGCGCACAGCATCTTCATGCCCTCGACTGCCTTACTACCCTAACCTACGATGCCGGCCAACAATCAAAGACCGGCTGCGCAAACTCCGGTATCGCCACGAAGCACGGCCAAATACACCAACAAGGATGGCTCAAAGTTCATCACTGTTCCCAAGGGCGCTACATCTGAGTCTTCCTTGCCTTCGACCCCCACAACAGCCAAACCCAGTGGCCCCCCACTAGAGACCTCCAACGCCGACAATGAACCCGCTCCTACTGTCAACCGCAAGAAGCAAAAGCGTCGACAAAAGGCTGCCGAAAAAGCCGCTCGGGAAGCCGCGAATGGGCATGCCAACAATGTTGCGGGGGGTGTTACTGGCGCAGGATCTATGCCAGGCCGTGGTCCCGCTGACCATGAAGAGGTCGAAAGCGACGATGAACATGAGTATGGCCTAGCAAGCGAATTGACAGGTCCACCCACAAATGGTCACGCCCCTTCGGATCCCAAATCAAAGAAGAACAAAAAGAAGAAGAAGAAGGGAGTAAACACCGATCCTGCATCACCAGTTCCGGAACCCCTCGAACCTGAACCCCAATCGAATTTAACGCAAGGCCCTGGCATGTCACGCGACAAGATATGGAGTACGAGTAATCAAGAGGAGCGCGAACGCATAAAAGCCTTCTGGCTTGGACTGGGTGAAGACGAGCGGAAATCCTTGGTGAAAGTCGAGAAGGATGCTGTTCTCAAGAAGATGAAGGAACAACAGAAGCATACTTGCAGCTGTACTGTGTGTGGACGGAAGCGGAATGCGATTGAGGAAGAACTTGAAGGCCTCTACGATGCGTACTACCTGGAGCTTGAACAATTCGCAAACCAAGGCGAGGGACCACCTATGCTGCCGTCAGCTCGAGATTTCGCTCTACGACCACCACGGGGTTTACCGTCGAGTTATACCAATCGACCACCGTCACGCGGTCGAATAGTGGAACATGTGGGAGACGACGAAGACGAGGACGATCTGGAAGAGGTCTATAGCGAAGACGAAGTGGAGGACGACGACTATAGTGACGACGAACCACCCGAAGAATATCAGACCTCACACGAACGGGACGTCGCCGATTTCTTGACGTTTGGCAACAGTCTCCAAGTCAAGGGTACGCAGCTTCTTGAATCACTCCTCCGCAGATATGGTAACATGGACTTAGGTGGTATTCTCACCGTGGCGGATGACCTGCTTAAAAACGACGGTAAGCGGTTCATCGAAATGATGGAGCAGCTTGCAGAACGCAGGATGGCACGAGAAGAAGACGCCCGCGAACATTTCTCACGAGGCTACGGTCACCCCAATGGCTCATACTCCAATCCTCATAATCACCCCCCTCCTGAAGAAGACGAATACGATGAAGACGAGGACGAGGAAGATGATTTTGATGATAGCCAAGACGAGGAGTATGAGGAGGAAGAGGTATACTCAAACCCCTCTGTGATACCATCCCAGTCCCATACTGAGTGTTGCTGCCAGGACCAAATGACGGAGGAGCAACGAATGGAGGAAGGTCGTCGCATGTTCCAGATATTCGCTGCTCGCATGTTTGAACAAAGGGTCCTCACGGCTTACAAAGAGAAAGTCGCCAAGGAGCGCCAACAGAGGCTCTTGGAAGAGCTTGAAGCTGAAGACCGAGAGTCCGAACTCAAGAAAGCCAAGAAGGCCAAGGATGCACAGAAGAAGAAGGACAGGGCTGCTCAGAAGAAGCAAGCCTTGGCCGAGGAGCGAGCGCGAAAAGAGGCCGAGAAGGCCGCCGCAGATGCTGCACGGTTAGAAGCCGAAAAGCAACGAGTCGCTGAACAGAAAGCCAGGGCCGAGGAGAAACGAAAACTGAAAGAAGCACAGAAGAAGGCCGACGAAGAGGCACGCTTACGTAAGGAGGCAGATCGACAACGAAAAGCCCAAGAGCGACTCGAACAAGACCGCAAGGCCCGGGAAGCCAAGGAGAAGGAGAAGAAGCTCCGCGAAGAACAGCGACAGAAAGAAAAGGAGGAGAAAGAGCGCGAAGCCCAAGAACGCAAGGAAAAACAGGAGCGTGACAAGCGGGAAAAGGAGAGTCGTGCAGCCAAAGCCCATAAGGAGGCTCAAGCAGCTCGCGAAGCCAAGGAAAAGTTGAAAGAAGAGAAGGCAGCTGCCCAGAAAGCAGCAAATCACTCACCGCAACCAATCCAGGCCCCAAAACGCGGTCCACAGCACCCGATACCAATACCAACCGCCCTCCCGCAGCAGCCCTCGAATCCTGCGAGCTACGCATCCCCTAAAATACCTGTCGCGACTCCTGTGATGTCCAAGGCGCCGACCCCCATACGGCCTCGGACTTCCTCTCAGCAAGACGGGGCAGCGCAACCCGCTACAGGTCCATCGACCAGCCAAAACCCTTCACCCAATTCGATGACACCCATTATGAGTCCTGGTTTCATTGGTCAGCGCCATGGAAGTGTAAGCACACAGCATTCTCACTCGGTTTCACCTACAAACGGACAACCTAGAATGCCCGGACAGCCTTCTTTCCAGATACCTCCCATGGGAATACATCCACCTCCAGGATTACATCCAGCACCTCCAGGATTTCCGAGCCGCATGTCTCAAGACGCCAACTTTCCATTCAGACACGGCCCGGGCGCAATGATGCCTCCTCCTGGTATTAACGGGCCAGCGGGACGGGGATTTCCGATACCGATGCCGCCAGGGTTTCCTCAGCCTGGTGCAGATCATTTCGACATGAGCGGATTCTCAATGCCCACGGACATTCCTCCACCAGTCCATCATCGTCAAAGTTCATTTCAATTCGACGCGCCCCCGACTCCAGCCCAACCTATCGGTCGACCTGCGCCTATCGGACGCCCTGGGAGCATCAACTTGGGCCGCTCATCCGACGACATAGACGACGAGACTGCGCATCTGGGTAGTCGAGCTCTTCTGGACGACGATGAGCCGCTTGAGACTGAGGGTAATCAAGGTGGTCTGCGAAACCAACCTCCAGGACCGAGGCCTGATTACCCCACAAGTCCTTTCTTGGCTTCAGCTTACCCGCTGGCTCCTAATCCATGGGGTCCTCCTGCTGTTGGTGGACATCCGTTGCCTCCTCCTGGACTCAACAATAGTGTTTGGGGTACGCCGAATGCACCTCCAGGCTTTGGAATGTCTCCCATGGTTGGAATGCCCGCTCTTCGGAGCTCGTCACATCCTAATTTTCATCAACTTCGCGCAATGCTTTGTCAAGCTTGCAAGGACCTCGTAACATCGGCTGATCAAGATGGTTATATCGACATCTCAATCCTGAAGTCGAGAATTGAAGAGCTATCGAACGACAGCATCTCAGAATCTGTCCTAATAACTCTATTTGACACCGAAGGAAACCCCACCAACGGAGGTGGTACGTTTGATATCCGGCAAAATGCTGGACTCAACCACACCGTTCGATGGCAATCTGATATGAACGATGGCTTGTACAGAGCAGTTGGTGCTCCAGGTGAGATTGGTAGTCCAGTGGCCGGCCACGCAACATTGCGAGGGGGAATGTAGGGCAGCTCCCCGCAGTCCAGGGCGCCCCAACAGGCTAGCGATGATACCTATGATACCTTGTCTGTTAGAGATTTGGTGCAAGATAGCACCCCTCTGAGCCCTGAGCCCTCTGCGAGTACTGCCGATGAGCCCATAGCTGGACGTGGAGGTCACAAAAGGGGAACCCAGTCCTTGCCCTTGAGGTCAAACGCATATCAGTTTGATCGTTCAGACCCTTCAGTGACAGGGTCGGACGCCAACTGATTCCAGTAGGGATGTAGTGAATACATCGTGGGAAGGGCACATCGTGTGTTCGGGCAGAAGACCCAAGGATAAGACATATTCATCGATGGGAGAAAGACGTCTGAAAGGAAAGGCCTGAACCCATCTTCATTGATTGAAGAAATGTCTGATCCACCTACAGGAAATCTAGGAAATCTAGGAAACCTGGTCTTCTATGGAATAAGCGTGCCATTCAGATTCCGAGAGCAAAATCTCAAGGATACCCAGTTTCGATTTGCTGCCAAATGTTGCAGTTTGAGAGGGAGCGGTTAGGAAAGCGGAACAGCGTGAAATAAGCGCTGATCTAAATGAAAGGGTCTTGTTCGAGTACCAGATAATTAAGCATCACCAGCCTTGGAGCGGTTTCTTGCAATGCATGCGTTCGATGTGAGTGTTTCCGACGTTAGTGATGATATATATAACGACACCCAAACCACGACTGGCGGCACTTCAAACCGGTGTCAGAATCGCAGCTACTTGGCAGATCGATGCTCGCGTTTGGTTTTTAATTATTGTAGCCCCGAACTCAAAGTGCAAGCTCGTGCCGCGTAGGACCGCCCTTGTGGAAAGCTACAAGGCAAGCAACATGTGAGAGGCCGGATGGAAGCACACGTAATACTTTAATTCAACATCTAGCTTTGAGCGTCCCCATTTCATAAGGTAGATAAATAGATACATTCGCGCACCAAAGTAGCAGACTTTATCCTTTCCCATTGCTCCAAAATACTCAAACATGTCATGTAAGGTTGGTTTCCCTCCGGGCCTGATATCAAGGTATCAAAAAAAGACGTTATCCTCGGCCTTGAGAGTTTCAAGCCTCGGATATTTTCCCCGCGCTGGCAATCACACAGGCATTATAAAGAGATGGTGAGTGCTTGGGAAGAGGCAGCACATCTTGTATGCCGAGGAATTCAGTTTTGACACGAAAACTCCTCGGATACTCGCTGCAGCTGCCTCGTTCCTGTAGCCCTCCCTCGACGGGACCGTTCCGCCTAGATTCGGTCCTGGAAGGGGTTACCAGCGGGAACGGTTTGGCCGCCGGGGGCGGACTGGCCAGAAGCGTTGCGGATAAGGGGCTGGCGCTGAGCAGCACGCTGCTTCTTTGTGGCGGCACGGGCAAGGGCGACGGCCTCGGACTTGGCGACGAGACGCTTCTGCTCCTTGCGGTCGCGGCAGCACATGAAGGTGAGGTAGCCGAGCATGAGAGCGGCTGAGGCAGCGAAGACGATGGCGATGATGATACCGGCGGTGTCCATCTCCTTCTTGTTCATGCAAATGTTGTCGGCTGAGGAGTCGGTGGTGCAGATGACCTCGTCTCTGCACGAGCTGGTGCTGATCTCAGTGCTGAAGCAGGTGGCAGTCTTGGTCTTATCTGAGACGGTCTCAAGATCGCACTGCTCGGTACTCTTCTTGAAGGTGGTGTAGCAGTCGGTTCCTCTCGAGGTGTCGGTGGCACGCTTCTTGAGCTCACCGGTGGCCTGGGGACCGTCGGTGATACCAGAGGCGGCCTCGGCGCGAGGCATCAAAGTCGGCAGGGCAGCGGCATTGAAGCGCTTCTTGAGCTCGCCGGCTTTGGCGAGTTCGGTGCATCGCTCGAGGGTGTAGTGAGCCTCGCGGGCGGCGGCCTCGGAGGAGCAGCCGGCAGAGGTGTAGCAGGTCTTGAGAGCGGCCTCGTCGGCCTCCTTGAGTTTGGAGAGGCAGAAGGAGAGGGCGCCCTTGTTGGCACAGTCAGCAAAGGCAGCGAGGTCCTCGTGGTGGTTGGCGAGGCACTCCTGCTGGACGGCGGCGAGAGCGTTGCCAGCGAAGAAAACGGCGGTTGAGAAGCGCATGATGATCGTGAAACGGGTTCAACGGTTTTTCTTAATTTCTTTTTTTTTTCTTTCGAGATTAGGTTTCGATCGAGAGGATGCCCAGCAAGCTCTTTTAACACTGTTGTCGATTTCGAATTGGGCGCGGGTGCTTGAGACGAGACCAAGACACGCTCAATCCAAAAAGGGGAGAGGGGATGAGGGTTGTTGTTTGGTTGTGATGGGGGAGAAAAAAGAAGAAACAAGGAGAGAGGGAGCAAGCGAAACGAAGCGAATGGGAATGGAAGGGATTAATGGATCCGTCCGTTTCTTTTCTGGGCTGAACCTTGGTCCTTGGAAATGGAAGAAAAAAGAGGCAGAGGCAGTGAGAGACAGAGCCAGGGGATGAGGCGGCCTTTGGGCTTTGGGGCTGGGCTTACTTGTTAGCTACTGGGAGCAGTGATATTATTATGGGGATCTTAGAGGGTTGCTTGTGCTAAAAAAAGGGGAGATGAGGAGACATGGACTTGAGCCACAGTTGACTAGGCCTGAATTGGAATAGGACGTTAGAAGAGATTGAGGGTCCTGGTCTTTGGGGTTTGTTTTACAGATGTTAGGGCTGTGACTGTTCCATCTGTTTTGTTTTGGGTGGGAAATTGGTGATGTTGCTAACTATTTTGTGGTGTTTGTCTTGTGTTTGCGAAGGGTTCACTGAGGACCCTTGCCATAAGCCAATGCTAGTCCATGATGACGGCTGATGCTGATGTTCTCTTGCTGATGATGCAGGATCACAGGTGGGAACTCAACTAAAGGAAAACCCACTAGCCATGGTGGCATGGATGGAGCTGGGCTGAGCTGTTGACAAGACAAAGAAACAGAGAGACATGCGTACGGAATGACAAAGAGCAAACCGCCTTCTACAGCACGAATATTTTCTTCATTAGCAATTGCTACAGATTCAAATCGAACACGATGTTACCGCTGGCATGCCGAAACTTCACTCTCGGACTCCCCTTGCGCACACATAAGCACAAGCCTTGCCGTTCACTTCCCCCCAAGCGCTCGATGAAGTGGCTGAAATGGCGGATAGAAGTCCAGCTGGCAAGGATGGCAGTGCTGCGACCAATGGAGACAAATTGCTGGGCAGCTGGTGCGACGGCGGCTGTGGGGAGACCAAGAGTGGCATTTCAATTGGTTTCATTTTGTCGATACTTGAATTGCGATGTGTTGTCTGGTTATTTCCTGGTCATAAACAATTGGCATGTAACTTATATGGATAAAAGGAACTGGAAACAAGTCTATGGAGTATAGGTATTGAGGTAGTGAGTGATGGAGACGAGAAGAAAATTGTATAAGCGGCCAACATTTTGATGCTTACTCTGCCACTTCTGCTTACACGTATCCATCCATATTCTATCTACTTATGCAAGCTGAAAGCACCCTGTCGCTCATCCCGACGCCATCAAACGCCTACATTTCAATATCAAGGGCTTTATCCGTGCCTGTATCCATAATCCGCTGATCGCGAAGTAAATGCCTTGCTGCGTTCCAATGAAATTCTGCCATTGTCCTCATTCATACGTATCGGAACGAACCGACAAGCACTGCTGGTGATGTTCAGGGGCTGGAAATGCCGAGCAGCAACTGTACCGTACTGTCACTGCAGCCCGTGGTCAGTGCCCACTAACTGACTGCACTTTGTACCTGAGATTGACAGCAAAGCATAATTCTCATGCCAAGACGATCATCTGTGATTGACATTTTACCATCAAATAAATATCCGAGATCTGTATCGAATCAATCAAACGTCCCCTCCTTCACACGCACGTCATGCTTCGTTTCTTGAGTAACCGATACGTAACCAATCGAATGGATGAACATGTGAGGCTACGTCATCAAGTATGTCTGTTAAGCTTCCTGCTTTTGCCTCGTAATGTAATGATTGCACCTGAGACCTGAGTATAAAACCAAGCAACCAAGACCCTTGGATCTTGAATCTTGAATCTTTTCTCTTCAAAACGCGAACTTAGCTTACTGCATCTGCCGACTCAACCAACTTCTCCTCCCACGTAAAGCGATATAACTGCACATCATGCCTCTTGTTGTTCCTGGTATCAACTCTACATCCGGCGACAGCGCCGAGGAATGGCAGAACAAGCTCGTCGGCAAGAAGCTCTCCGATGAGGAGACATCAACTGAGACTGTATGTTATCAACAGCACTCTTGCAGTTCTTTGTGTGCCGACACGCTGCTAACTTGACTGTACAGGTCTTTGCCAAGCGAGACCTCCCCCAGGAGACACGCGTCATCGAGCCCGGAATGATGGTTACAAAGGACTTTAAAGAGAACAGACTCAACGTCCACCTCAAGGACGACGGAACTGTTTCACATGTCGTCAAGGGCTGATTTGGTGGTGTCTGATTGACCCCTCCATTGGATTGAATGGCGGGACTTCTTTTATGTACGATAATCATGGGAACAGGATTCGCCCTTAACGGCGAAGGCGTAAGAGAATAACAGGATCATGACACGTTTTTCATATTTATTATTGTGATATCTGTTTTGTTCGAATGTATATATGTGATGTTTTTTGGAGACCTTGTGCTGCACCTCTCTTATTGCATCTCGAGATTTACCCCGCCACGTCCGATGCCGCGGGGCAATCCTCGACTTGACTTTTCCATACCAAACGATTCACCCCACCAAGACCCGACCCGACACGACGACAAGACCAGTTTCCCCATACTTCATACTCTTAATTTTCTGCTGTCCAGACTTTGAACTCATCTCAAGCATCATATCTATCGGTACTGCCGTTAAACCACCACAATGTTCAAGAAAGAGTATATCCACCCCTCAAACCTCTCAAAGATCGCGTCTAACCATGACCAGAATCCAGGGCTCCCCCAAGCAGAAGCTCAAATCATCCGTCCAGCGCTCCCTTCGACAGGGTCTCCTCGACACATATCCTCTCCTCACCCCGTTGATCGACGAGATCATGCCCAAAAAGGCCTCCCTCTCGAGCATGAAGCTGACCGACCGCAACACGCTCTACGTTCTCGACTCGACACCTCTCTTCTACCAACAGGACCTTACTGGAATTCTCATTCCTCACCTTCGTCTCGTCCACCGCTTCCCTCAAGCGTTCCCCAGCATTCGCATAGACCGTGGTGCCATCCGCTTCGTCCTCTCAGGCGCGACCCTCATGGCCCCTGGCTTGACTTCCCCAGGAGGACGACTGCCCGCTGACGGCGCGCCAGAAGGTGTGCAGGAGGGTCAAGAGATGGAGCAGAAGATTGACGAAGATGGGCGATGGAGCAGAGAGCTTGTCAAGGGTGAGCCCGTGGTTATCATAGCTGAGGGCAAGGAGGAGGCATGCGCGGTGGGAACGCTTGTTGCAGGAACCAAGGAGGTCAAGGCCAAGGGTAAGGGACCCGTGATGGAGGACGCGCATTACCTGGGCGACGGACTATGGAACTTGAGCACCGAGTAAAATGTGGCTCAGTGGCGTGTCGGACTGGAGTGTGGTTATTGCGATACCAATTAGCGGAGGGTTGGAAAAACAATTCATAGCGGATAGTCATAAATGGAGATGATCACCACAGGGTTTCAAATGGATTTGGAAGACAGAATTGCTCTACAAACTGACATGTCCGCCTTTTGCCAATCTTTGAGCGCCTCATTATCACTGTCGCGTGACTGCCTACCTACCTTAACTACGGGCATTGACAAGTTCTTCTGGGGATGGAACTTGAACACAATTACTTCTGTAGCAGAAATACAGCTAAATCACCCATAATTTATTCTGTTTAACCCATACAACTGACGTCTTCATCTTACACCCGCAGGACAATAATAGGTGTGCGTTCGTCGTCCTTGGCCGCGACCTAATCTTTCCCATACGACTTCCACTCGTGATATTAGGACAATGTTCTTTTCCATTTGCGAAACAGAAATAACAAGAAAAGAAGGGGAAAAGGAGGGATTCGCTATGGCAATGAATGATGTCTCATTGCCGTACCTCTCACCAGATCTACAACCATGGTCCAGCCTAATCCTGAAGGGCTCAGTTATATTTTCGACAAGCATCACATGCGGATAGAACATGTTTAGTCTAGTTGAAACTTACTAGCTATCATTTAATCTCATAGTAGCTCTAGAGTTTCCCTTAGGTTCTTGAGTTGACACGAGTCATTGTCATTTCCACCAACTCAGCGAAGGCCTGATACCTCTGACTGAAGAAGCTACATTCCTTCTTGTCGAACCACAGTGAAGCAGAAGAGATATGCATGCTTCTGATGTAAAGTTTCCCCAACATACGGGCAGTCTTATTGCAATGCTATGAACTGTGATTGGCAGGCAAATTCAACGAGTGTTGGCAATCTCAACTCAGTTTAAGAAACCAGTGAACCAATCCGGCAGACCTTGCAGTCTCATGATTTGACAGCCACCCCAAAACACAATTGAACTGAAACGACCCTCTTAGAGCCTTAGAAAGGATGCGTATTCGTTCTGGTTCTCAATTTCTCTCACTATCCATCCCTGATGACTCAGTAGGTCCATCTCCAAATCACCCACCAAGCAAACCCAAGCCCTGTAATCCAATGACCAGCTGCTTTATACTTGAGCTCATCACCCCCATTCGTCCAGACAACTAACCCATCGCCAATCCTCACAATCGATAAGATCGCGGAAAATGTCGTCACGGCGCTCTCATTGCCCTGGTACTGCAACGCCATCAGCATCAAACCGTATGATATCTCACGAAGACCTTTGAAGTACATGAGGGGCGATACGGTGCCACCCTCTGTGCTTGTCTTGCTAGGTTCGAGAAGAAGACCGACATTGCCGTACTCTTTTCGTGGTGAGAGGATGGCCATTATCCCGCGGCCGACACAGGCGCTGCCGAGGACATAAGGGGGGATGGATGAGAATGTGGTCATAGTTGACTATGTGATGGAAATCAGCCAATGGTGTTTGAGTAGGGATGGTGTCCAATTGGGCGTGGATAGTTTGTGAATAGGTGAGGTTGAAAGTTTAAGTGTTAGCATAGTGAGATAGTCTATCGGTAGAGGAGTCTGCTTACGCATACCCTTATACCTCATCCAGTTAGACTGTGGCTACGAACCTCACGCGTGCTCAATATGTTAATAATGGAATAAATTATCTATATGGAAGTTACTATGCTTTGGACCACCACAAACTTCTCTCAAGCCATTGCCATGGATCTCATTCATTATTCAAGTCATCACCAGCCTAGGCATTTGCAACACCATCGATTGTCTCGTTCAATCTATTGTTCCCTCCCAACTGTGAATTCATCTTGTATTACCTTGCAAATGCTCTAAGATACGGTCATCAAGTGTCGGGTTGTCCTCTTGAAATAGGTATTTGAAGATATATAGATACTCTAGGTCAAGAGGCAACGTATCTCTATAAGGCAGAATGGTAGCGGGTAAATTTCGCGAAACGGATTGTAACTTCTTTTATCTGTGACCTGATCTTCCAATAAGATATATCAAAGTCACACTTAGGAAAAGAACTTCATAAAACAGTCGATACCAATGCTGGGATGGTTTAGTCTTGGAATTTGTTTTATGAATCAACTGCTGATCATCAGGTTTTCCCTTCAGACAGAATGGAAGGTTATTTGCTACTTTGTAGAATTTCAAGCATTTGTCTCTTTCTACCCAGGATACTCTGGCCGTCCTCACGGTCGTTGGGTCTATTTAAGTACGATATATCAAACTCTAACACTTTCAAACTTTTTCTGTAGGATAGCAGTCTTCCTAATTTTTTGGGTTACGCTCTGGATTCCTCTGTTTCAGAGCAGCGAGTCTCGATTAAAAGAAGATATGCCAATTATTGATAGATTCTTCCAAAGAAATTGCACTATACCGAACCCGCAGTGGCAGACCTACGCCTATAGTCGTTAAAGTTCCTTGCATTGTCTGGAAGGTATCCCAGCCAAATGTTACTTCCTCCACGTCAAAGCCCCATTGATCGACTCTGCAAGTGATTTTGAGACCAAGAGATGTAACGTGCCTTTCTAAGAAAGAGCGTGCTCGTTGTGTCCTCTGCAATTGGTGCGCTTTTTATCCGGGTTCGCCACCGGCTGAGTGCAGATCGTCTCCATCGTAAAAGCAGGAACACAGCAAGTTCGGCCGAGAGTCTATGTTATGCTGATGATGATCTCATGCAGCCCGCTTCCCTCTTTTGGCTCAACGTTGCCTTTGTCAGCAACTGAGCTACTTGTATGTTCGTTGTAGGGTAGTTGTGAGGTTGAAATAAAACCGGTACGAGGCAAATGAGTTTATTCGGGCTCCGTCTTGAGCTCGGCACTGCCTCAAGAAGGTTTAATTTGGCAGAAAGCTTAAAGAGTCATGACAGGTATTCTCGAACAAAGCATAGTTGACCTAATTAGTGTTTATTATGCCAATAAGGGTATTTCAATATATCTAGCGAGACTAGTAAGATTACAAACTCTATTCAGAGTCATCAGCACCAAGTTCCAACTATGCGCTACAATATTGGTTGGATTGGATGTAGGAACGCCCCTATGCGAATTCGAAGTGTATTATGAAATGTTGAGGAAATTATTGGGGTATTCATAATTCAATGATATCAGATGATCAAGACGTCATGTATCCGTAGACTCTTGTCTTTGAATACGAGTTGATCGGCAATAGGACTCGGACTTTTCCGTCCAATCTTGTAGAGTTTTGCCGATCAGGCGTTTTGAATACTACCTTGGACAGCAACCGAATCCAAGGATGTTTCTTATTTGAAGGACTATAGGTGAAACTGGCGGGCCCACTGTGAATATCCTTGTATTTCCCGGATAGATGTGATTATTCACCGCGGGGGCTGTTTATTCTCCTATTCATGCGCTCTCCCACTGCGGAGTATACAGTATTTCGCGAAGAACATACCTAGTTAAGGTAAAAGCTATGGGCCTTGCTTGATCTTGGCAGACTCGATGGATGCCAATTTATATGGGACGTAGCGGTAGAAATCTTGTCTAACCTAGACCATTAACGTTGGCATTATTTTTGGCCTCATAATAATGGAACGATTCCGCAGTATTCATAAAACGGAACTCGGCATCAATCATGAGACAGATGTAGTATTTCACCTGAACTGTGGTTCTTGGCCAACGTGGCTCTGCATTTACGAAAAGATCCATTCGTGGCAATGGCTCAGAGACGTGCCAATGCCAATGCCAATGCCAATGCCAATGCTGAACCGGCAAGCTAGCTTCATCTCCAAATCGACTATGACGTCTGTAGCCAAGTACGGAGGGTATTACTCCGTAGTTGGAGCGGAAACAAGTGCCTCGGTAGGCATGGAACGAGCGATTCTAGAAAAGCCCAATGATGCTAATTTTAGAGAGTGTTAGTACAGTTGTAGCTGGGGCCGGGCTAGACCGTTCTCCCTAGCGTACCTAGCCTGCGTGGCTGGCCTGACTCAACAACAATTTTAGCCATGTCAAGCAACGGTTCTGGGGCCTAGACCTGGCTATGTCGTCAACACTGAGCTTTCAATGCACGCATAGGTCTATGTTTGAACACAGAGAGCTATGGCAAGATGCTAGTCATGCTAGGGAGAGAGTTGCAGTGAGTGAATGACCCCAGTGTCTCCATCTCGTATTCTTCCGCGAGGCGGGCAACATGCCTGTATCCGGCCCCTCACCGCGGAGCTTTGGGCTGGGGCAACACGTCCGCTATGAGGCAACTGCCGAGTCGATCCTCAGCTACAACAGTGTATATGACGATGTGAGATGAGGATCCACAAGGGAGTTGGGATATGTATATAAGACTATTGATCTTCACGATCCTTCGACTTCTATTCACTCATCCAATCCACTCTCAACCACAACTCCAAACAACTCTTCACTCTTACCAACCCAACAACCCACCAACCATCAACATGCAGGTCAAGGCTATCCTCCTCACTCCCTTCGTCGCCGCTGGCCTCGTCAACGGCGCTGCCACTCCCAAGCAGACCATCTTCCAGGGTCTCGCTCTGCGCTCCGCCAGCCCCATCCACTTCAACTACCTCCAGGCCGCCAACTCTTCCATCGACTTGAAGATCAAGAAGCAGGGCGCCCAGTGCGACAAGGGCGTCAAGACCAACGAGGCCACCTTCCTCCTCGACGGTGACGAGCTCTACCTCTTCAAGAGCGACCTCCCTCCCCAGCAGCTCTTCGTCGACCGCTCCGGTATGGGCCAGGGTCTCCTCGGTTACACCACTGGTGTTGCCGACAACATCCTCCCCCGAAACGCTGAGCGCAAGGGCTGGAAGATCAACAAGCAGGGTAACCTCCAGTTCGACGGCAAGGACTTCATCGCCTGCCCCAACAGCAAGAACCTCGAGAAGGCCTCCTGGAGCGTCTGGGTCAGCGCCGGTGTCAGCAACCCCGGCTGGAGCAAGAACTGCCTTCCCTTCTCCGTCAAGGCCGCCAAGGTCAAGGAGCCCGTTGGCTGCACTTACACCAACCGTGTCGCCGCCGAGTAAATTGTCGTCCATCGATAGCTGGGCATTTCTACGATATAATTTTGTACAATTTCTTGGGTAGAGGTTTGAGGTTTAGATTCACACAACAATAGAGCGCTTGGATTGGTTCAATTATAGGAACCTTAACAGAGAATACATAATCAAGACTATTATGATTCCGTCAAATATGCGAGAGCCAGTCAGTGACGTCCAATCTATGTCCATTTAACATGAAGTCTTATGTGACAGACAGTTCTGAGTAATGTGATACCTGCCACTATAAATTTCATGACACAATGAAGCAAGCCAAGAAATTGGAGGGTCCAGGCCACGCATGAATGTCATCTGGTGGCTGTAATTAGCGCTGCAGGACCCTGGAAGACAACCCTGCGTCGCTTACTGTTCTAGGTAGGGATAGCAAAATGAAAGGACAATGACGAATGCAACAGTGCAATGAGGTTCGTTGACAAAGGCTTCCAAGTTTCGCAGGAGATAATTAGGATCCTGAAAGATAAATTAAAAAAAGAATCGCCTGTGTATCACAGGTGGCTGGATCTCTCCCGCCGGGAATTGAACCCGGGTCTCAAGCGTGACAAGCTTGCATACTGACCACTATACTACGGAAGAATTGCAGATTGAATCTGCTGTAGTGGGGGGGTTGTGATAGAGAGTGGCACCTTTAGTATTATAGACCCTACAAACAACCTGTTGTATATGATCACCAAACTTCACGTTTGTTTTGTTGTGACTGATTAAAATATTGGTCAAGTGAGCCCATTATTGATTGATTTCAAGTTTATTATAAGTTACATATATTGAGTTGATTATTGGAGCCCTGGATCATCGTTTATCTCGCTGGTGGCATGTAGTAAAGATACCTAGACTTCCTGTCGATGACTGGCAGCATAAAACACTTATAATCCACAAGAAAACTCAAGAGGAAATATTTGACGTATTCGCCGTTGCAAAATCCCTAGTGTTAGTCATCTAAGTCTGGTCAAGTTGACTGACCACTTTGGATAAACTGACAACTCTAACTTCTCCTCGCCCCTATCTTCTGTGTAAAATGACATTCCAAACTCAACCCGCAACAACACCACATCTCACTCTACGAGACTCTTGAACGAAGATCTCTTATCTGCAAGTGCGGAGAACTCTGATCCGGCCTTGGACAGATATCGACAAGAAGCTTCCACGATATGACCGTGGCTCCAGACCAACACGAAATAGCCGGCGAGGGAATGCCGATCATGCAAGCTCGTCTTGATAAGGCATGGCTGCTCACTCATAATTCCCCCACCAGAATCATCATTTCGATGCCTGCATAGAGCCAAGTAGGTTGAACAATCAATAAGAAATGACTGTCGCTCTCAAGTGTTTTCGTTCTGCCTCATCTAAAACTTAGACGCGCTCAGGGAAGAGGCAGTTTCTCAGACTGGGAGGACACCTGGCTTGATTTTGGATGTTCAATATCACAGGCCTCACCTAAGCTCTTTTAGCTTACACATAAATAAGACTAACATCTACCCAAAGTGATAGGACCCATGAGCCGGTAATCTATCATTCCGTCGATGTGGGAATTGAGTGAGTTACGCAGGAACTTGACCGGAGAAGATAGCCAATTTGGCCGGCAACATTCGTTATTGACGGATTGTCCCCTGAATCACTCACTAGGCACACCAACAGACGATTGGGGTATAGGGAGTCACCAAGAGACCTGATTCACCAGTGCCAGAAGAATAATATGGTGCTGATTATAAATGGGAAGTCTAGCTTTGGCAATAGGGTTCACTTGCAAAAAGCCATCTGGCCCGCAGAGAAGATACTATATGGTATCTACGCACTGTCTTACACCAGAGCTCTGTAACGAACAAAGGAGTCTCCTCAAATGGATTTTGTACGGGAGATGGTAGCATGGTTTAAACGGATATTATCTTCAAGCATGGGATGATTCTCTGAACAGAGCCTTATGTGTGGGGCTTATTGTATTTCACTGTGACAATGGGGAATCGAAAGAAGAATGGAGTTGATGCTTCTGTCTCAAGAATTCAAACTGTCTTTCAGACCATTTGGTATTTTGGAAACCCTCGTGCTATTATACTACTTCACAAGACCTACAAGATCACAAAACATTTAAAAACGTAACACTGGGAGTTTGAAATAAAAATTTACAGTCAGGAAATGGCTTGGGTTATCTTCGAAAAACTGCCGTTTCGAGGGAGCGGTGCACGCGTTCAGCATCGTGGCACGGAGCTATGAGGAACAGGTACACATACTCACAACTGAGCGAACTTATCAAGAAAGGATAACGGAATGGAATGTTTCTCCAAGGATTCCGTCTTTCCAAAAGTTGATTGATTCCCTACTGCCTCATCCATTTGGTCCCAGGTGGCATAGTTTGGAGGAATGATAAAGGATTCCCTGGTGATCTCTAACTAAATCACCAGGAGCGTATGAGAAAGTGGCAAGCAGCAATGGGAGCCTGAGCCCATTCTCATGGCCAACCAGCCCACTAGGAGAGGCGAGGATCTTGAAGAAGAAGGGCGAAGATGTCGCTGTGAACATTGGCGACATTGGCGACATTGTCATGCAGCAAGAACCCCCCTCTTCCTCCATGGTGAATTCAGCCTAATGAATAGCAACATGAATCCTTGGGACATTCTGCCTCTCTTCGTGACTTGATCCTCTTCCCAACGAAGAAAAGATAGGGGTGAGGCTCACGTGATAGCTTGACTGCGACTGAGGAGCTGAACCCATTAAAGCCTGGGTAGCACGAGCCAGGTTACTTGGAAGTGAAGTGTCTCGGGGAAGAAGGTGGATGGCCCGATACCGGCTTTGGAGTTGAGCTGCTGCCACGTGGGCATATCGTGGAGGAATCCGACGCTTCTGGCTTCTGTACTGGCAATGGCGGCGAGGCATGAAGTCAAAGAGGTCATGTAATCGATCAAGAGGCTTTTAATAATGTACACCGTCTTCGGATCGGGTCTTGAAGGTTTGAAGAAGGTTCGAACTGTCTGGGAGGCAACCAACATTAGCTTGATGATATGCGAGATGTGTTACAAGACGAAGAGCTGATGTATTTAGTCTTTTAGCAAGCTTTTAGACCTCAGCAGGACAATGGGACAGAAAATCCACGACGAGTGACCGTGCAAGGGATTCAAAACGTTGAAAGGTATCGAGATATGCAAATATGGACCAGTGAGCGTCCAGATAGCTTCATATGAACATCGGCACCCAAAGAGTCGTGCTTAACTCCAACTTCAGGCTATCCTCTGAAAGCAAAGACAACTTGAATTGGGAAGAACGAAGCTCCCGTGAGTGAAAGTGGATACATGGAACCTGGCTGACGTACTTTTTGAAGAGTGGTCCACGCATAGGTAACTTGCTATGCAGCAGCAGTACTGTAGCGGCCTTTCAGGAGCATGATGAGCGCGTAGCTGACTGGTTACGAACTACCAAGAAATCAAGACAGTTAGTGACGCGTTTCGAAAATAGACGGCAGAAAGAGAAGCTCTCTGAAACAATCAGGCACATACTTGGGATAAGGGACTACCCGTACAGCGTCTAGGACTAGTTTTCTTGAGTGATGAAGCTTCCCGATGACGGGCGTCGAGCAGCAGCTGGTAGAGGAACCAGTGACTGATCAAATTCGAGGAGGACTTGAGGAGAAATCTGACGAAGGTATCGAAGACCAGAAGAGAGCCAAGAAAGAAAAAGATGAAAAGGAAATAGGCCTCAAAACAAAAGCAACAGGCCAAGGTGGCACTGGGGGGGTTTTCGAGGTCACCAAGAAGGCGAGGTTGAGGGTGAGGTGAAGTACAAAGGAAGAAACTGGGGAAAAGGCTGGGATGCAAATACTTGGATGATCGTCGGGAGAGGAGCCGTTGTTGAGTTGGGGCTTGTGCGTAGGTGGCGGACAGCTGAATGGGATAGGGGGCCCAACCCTTAGATCCAATATCAAGACAAAAGAATGGAAGGAGAATCCATCACAACTTAAGACTGGAAGTTAAGCAATTTTGTGATTCAATGACCTGTATCTACCGATACTTTGGGCAGTTCCAGGCGTTCTCAGAGAGGGAATAGTGGCTGATCTAGCTGGAAGATCTGATGAGGTCATCTTCCATATCAGCACTCGGAACCTCACAATTCAAGAACTAGTCATGTTCGACTGCTGGCTTCCTGTATTTGGCGACATCGGAGCTTGTGAGGAAACTAATTTCATACTGAGTAGCTTTTGACACGTAATCATACCAACTGATTTCACCAAGTCGTACACCTCACATCTCACGAAAAAGACCAGGAGATGGGTTTACTGGTTTTATTGAGTTCTATACATATATAATACACGGGCCATAAACAAGCGACACCCTTTCCGCGAATGCAAGCAACTGGGAATCCAGGCGGAAATATAGCAGCATGACCTCCAACTGCTCCAAGTACTGTGATCCTCGCATATAGAACCGATGTGAAACGAAGCTGAGTAGATGCTTCGACTGAGAGATAACGAGATGTGAGACATTCATGTGTCTGCAGGGACTGCAAGATAGTTACTTCTTGGATCAACTAAGGCCCGCAGAGTCTACCTCCGTTTCCCGCTAGATGTCAAAGATCGCCCAAAAAGACATGTCGTATATGCCATGGCGTTGTGAATGTTGAAAAGCCCGCAAGATTTGAAAGAAGCAAGTCGTTTCTTGTACAAGCTTAAAAGGTGGCCCAAAAGAATCGAAAGGCCTGATGCTTTGCAAATGCGTGAAGTAACAAACTATATGAGACAGTTAGCTCCATGGATTAAGCAGCTGGAAAAGAGAACACACCTTGAAAAAAATGGAACAAAATGCAAATCAATAGTCCCAAGATGACGGGATGATATGTTGAAGTAGGTTTGGCGTCAACGTGGTTGAGGGACAATTCAGGGGCTAGGCCTTGAACAGAATTGCGAAAGTGGCTTTGTTCTCAATGTGATACTAGATTCCTCTCCAGATTCCGTACGGCGGCATCCCGGTATCATCAAACTCGAAGACCTCGAGTCTGGTTGTGGTTAGTGCCAGCCGTTCTTTGTATGGAGAAGGAGGATCATTTTGACTTACACGTGTTCAGGGATAGTTGAGAGTTTTGGGTAATAGAGCTTCTAGCTGCGCTCTTGCTGCTCTTGCTGCTCTTTGACAGCCTCCTCCATCATCCCCTGCTGCTCTTCGATACGTTGCTCTTCGATGCGCTGCTCTTCGATGCGCTGCTCTTCGATGCGCTGCTGCCTCAACCGTTCTTGTTCCCTCTCATGGCGCGCTTCAGCTTGAGAGGTAACAAAAGGCATCTTGCTTCGGATGAAGGCCTCGGTACGCTCCATGTCGTACAAACCGTTTGGTTTCCACAGACTGCTTGGAGCTTCGATTCCGTAGAATGAGATATCGACGCGGTCGAGTACAATGTCAGACATAGCCTTAATAGTCCTTGCTCGAATTTGAAATCCCTCGATATCGTCCGGGTCTTCTGGTACAGGGCAATTGCCCTTGATGAACTCTTTCCGAATTCTGTCTCTCTGCTGCCGGTAGACAAAATCTCGCACCCGTTGGTGATACTCTGACTCGATCTTGAAGGAGTCAAAAGCCTTGTTCTTAACCAACTCACGAGTCAACGATGACTCGGTGTAAAGACCTTGTTCTCGGCAACGGGGTTTGAACACTTCAACCCATTCACGGTAGACGGGACGCTGGGCCAGACGGCGACGATCATTAGAGGTGGCTGAAGCCCGTTCCTTATCCGG
Source organism: Fusarium sp. NFCCI 5145 (assembly GCA_033439405.1). NCBI lineage: Eukaryota > Fungi > Ascomycota > Sordariomycetes > Hypocreales > Nectriaceae > Fusarium > Fusarium sp. NFCCI 5145. The sequence continues at coordinate 401,845 of JAWDHB010000455.1, forward strand.
GTTATCATCAGGAGGAACCGAGAACATGGGGCATTTGGCAATGTAGTCGAACATGGCCTCGACGCTGGCAAAGGGTCGCCAGTACGCAGGAACGGACAGCCCAAGGAACCTCAGGATCTCATCGGGGTTTGAGGTCAACTGTATCTTAGAAAGTTTCCAGTTAGAACGTTCGATTTCTGGGGCCCGGATCCAGAGCGCCTTGTCATCCACGGTGAGACCAAAGGGTCGGATAATGGACCCAAGAATCTGCCACATATCGCCGTGGGACTGAACGAAGCGGAGGAACTTAGCCTGCTTAAGAGCCACGCAGAAACGGACGTCAACCTGGATGTAGAGGCGGCGGCGGCGTTGTTTCTTGAATGGGTTATCAGTCAGAATAGACTTGTAAGAAGACTTTTTCTTCCTGACTCTGACTGGACTAGAGCCAATCTCGGGCTCCGAAACATAGATTTGAGGCTAAGATTCTAGTTAGTCTAGAACGAATAGTGGAAATACTGGATGATGTTACCAAGTCTATAGTGTTGTAGCCAGTGACTTCGCCAGAGACTTCGCCAGTGACTTCGCCAGAGACTTCGCTAGAGACTTCGTCTGACTCTTGGCTAGATTGTCCACGCTTGAATAGCATGGAAATTGACAAAGCTCCTGGCTGAGTGAGTAGCCTGGACGAGAACAAAGTTTGGTGGTTGAATGGAAACTTACGGGGACTTGGAAAAAGAGATCGACCCTTCTTCAACGTTCCTTTGCCGAATGTGCCCTTTGCGGATGTATCCTTGCTGGAAATGACTTTGCCGAAAGTTCCCTTACCGAAGGTGCCTCTGCCAAACGTTCCCTTGCCGAACGTTTCCTTGTTGAACCAGAAAGAACTTCGTCTACCGCTGCTAGCAGGGGCTGTTGCAGCAGATGGTGCTGAGCTGAGTTCGGACTGGGTGATACTAGCGCCATCAGCGGCATCAGATGAAGGCTGAGTCTGAGAATCAGCAGCTGCAGAATCCTGAGAGCGATGGTCAGTTTGATACTAAATTTTGGAGTTCAGTTGGTGATATCTCGACTTACCGTTGCTTTGCCTTTTCCCTTGGTGTCTTTGGAATCGTTTGATTGGGCACCAGGCTCAAAACTTCCTTGGGGAGCAGGGTTGGAGTTGGAAGGGCCTGTAGAAACAGGAGGCCCAGCAGTAACATATGGTACCGCAGAGTTAGACGCTTTGATCATTCCAGTTGCTGGGCCACCAGGAGGAAAGATGCGTCGCTTCCGTGGGACAACGAGAGTAGAAGAGGATTCACCGCTACCGGGATCATCATCTTCATCAAACCCTGGAGGGTAAGGAAGTTCATCTGGCCAAGGGATAGCGAAGTGGCCGGAGACGTTCTCAACGCCCTTTTCGACAATCTTGTACTCGGCTCCGAGGCAGTTCTCGATCCTGTGAATGACATGTTCCTTCTGAATATTGCAGCCGACTCCCATGGCAACGATGATGTCGATGTCACCGAAGTCCTTTTTGCCAGGTGCGTCGATGGGGCTGTCGATCCAGCGGAAGTCTTCGGTCAGATCGCGAACGACCTGGTTCTTGACATGGAGATAAACCTCTCTCGGTATGCGAGGGGTCTCCAGAGCATATTTTCCATGGGTAAAGGCCTTGCCTCCCATGTTTGCGGCAGTGAAACAGTGCGGAGCTTTGCGATAGGGAAACAAGAAGAGGAAGGGAACAAAGGTGTGATGTGTAGGAGCAAATGGGAAATGTGCTAGGTGTTTGTGAGGTACAAAGACCAAGTGGCGAAGGGGAAAACAAAGGTTTGTGCGCAGAGATGCTCGCGTTGTCGCGTGTTTGGGGAGAGCAGAGAGGGCAACGAGCCCGAGGAGGCGGGATATGCCTTTTTTTTAATCAGTGATTGTAGACGTGTGTGAAGAAAGAACAAACGGCCAAGCTTTGTGTAGTAGAGGAGGAAGAAGTTGTATCACCACCCGTGCATGTGCTTTTATGGGTGAGTGGTGATGATGGATGAGAGATGGGATCTGAGCGGAGTGACTCAGTGGGAGAAAGGCAACCCAAGCCCGCCTGGGAGGCAGCTGCCCAGGTACACATCATGTGGGCTAAGTAAAGTTTGTACCAAGCGTTAGGGTGGCCCACCAATTCCCATTTGGCAACTAACAAAGATACATTCCACCATAACACAGACACTCCAACATAACGCAACAATCACTTAAAAAGTCACTTAAAAAGTCATTGCGGCATGTTCTCTGAGATCTTTAGTATCGACATACCCTGGGTCTATTTCGAGGGACTCCTTTGGCTCCTCTTGTTCATCATGTCCTGCTTGTGCGCCTCCAGGATTGGCGATGACAACATGGCCAAGGAGCGTGAGCGAATGCGCCGCGCCCGCTATGGTCATAAATAGATCGATTTACTTATTGGATGCCATTTGAGAGTGGTATATGAGCATTGAAGTCTTATTTCTCTCATAAAGCGTGGCTGATTTTGAAATCGCAGATGTCGTTCCCTCGAGCGACCCGGCACCAACCCACGTCTTGTGAACCACAGCTATCCTTTTTACACTTAATGAGTGTACTCTACTTCGAAGTCGCGAGCAGATATACCTACTTTCGGGATGGGTAAGAACCTGTTTGGAATCTGCCTCGAGGATAACCCAAGTGCGCATCACAGTAAGACGAGCGAGTCCCTTCACTGCCTGCCCGTCAAACGATTGCCTGCTAAGTGTCAAAGATACAGACATTAATTCGTCCGAGACGTTCGATCCTGGTGAGATATTGCACCTAGAAGTGGCCGTGTTGCACCCAGCCATCCGATCTTCACCAAAGGAATACTTGTCCAGTACGGTCGTGGAAGGGAAAGCAATGATGATGTAATTTGATAACAACAAGCGTTTCCCTATATCTATGTCTCTTTCCTCCAGTGAGGTCTTTTCTTCTATGTGCTGTACTTTTTGTAGTAATTTGGGATGGTCAAGCCAATTGGAATGACACCTTTGCTTGTCTTTTTCCTTGTACAGAGAAGCGCCAGGCCTCTTATTTATGCACCATTGGGGAGGGCTTTTTAGTCATACTGAAAGGTCTAACTTTTCAGCCAAAAGCTTCAAAATAAGCAACTGTGAGGGAGTCAGGTATGACTCTTAGATGTGATAAGATGTGTTCTCTATTAATTTACAGGGCTGACAGTCTTACATGCCCAAAAAGACCTTGATGTAAAAGGATGAGACACTAGCCCATGGCCATTATGATTACAGGCTACCAAAAACCACTTCAGTGGTCGCCAACGCCCATCCATGTTGACAATTAGGTGTATTCTGAGTCTGTATCTTTAACTTTATGATATTTTGCTCCCAGCCGTGTGATTCATGCCCCCAATTCTGTGGCTATTCCCAAACTCGTTCAGAAGCACGTCTCCCGCTTATATGAGACGACTCTGCAATAATAACACGCCCCCAAAGCCCTCCCGATTCCCACTTTCTAGATCAGCCTATCCTTCAGAGATTACAGTATAAGTTGTGTCTAATAGATGCCTTGGGTTCAAGTAAGGTTACAGTCAAATTAAAATTGTTTTTTTATCCTCCGCAGCGGTCCATGATGACCCTACCTTGTCAAATCCGCTACAAGCCTTGCTGGTGCCCAAAACCTTCATTATACATTATGTTTCCCTTAAAGAATGCTTCAGCATAGTCTTGCATCGTTGCGGTAAAGAGTGCACCAAATTTGGTTCGTGTGAGAGTTGGTCGTAGTGAAACTTGGAATCCGTGGAAAACATTAAAACCCAAGGCGTGGCCAAAGTTACAGCTCATAAGTATCCAATGAGACGGAATAGAGAACCGGGCTATATATATCATCATCGAAATCATAATACTGGGAGGGGCCACTGCAGTGCTCGCCTCTTTGTCTCCGCCCCCCTCCCCAACTGTTACTCGAATTGTTCTTTCTCTTTCACCTCAAACGACTAAACCTCTGGAGAAACGGACTTCTGGTGCAGTGGCTCCTCTGTCGTTGTTGAGTTACTCGGTCTTCGGCCATAGACGACGTAACTGTGTACAACTTAACTCAACATTCCAGCAGAAGATGGGAGGAAGACGACGACTTACAAAGGGACCCAACTGTGCATGTTTGGGTTCAGCACTTCCTTTCGAGCCCTGGCCAATAACACCTGGAAGTAATCTGGGTCGCCGTTGAGAATCTGCTCGTACCCACGTGCAAAGACATTGCCAATGGTATCTCGAAAGTGAGACAGCTCGAAAGCTCCAATCTCCTTGAGATGCCTATCCTTGGGCCAAGGATTTGTTGGGATCTTCAGAACCTGCTCAACAATACCCTCAAAGCCGGCGTTTTCAAAATGCTTCTTCCAGCGAGTCGGCTCCCATCCTGAGCACCCAATACGCTCCGACATGTCGAAGTAGATCTTTCCCATCTCGATATAAGCGGAATCAGGAGGCAGTGTGCCATCGTCCGATTTGAAATCGGGTACTGAGCCAGAGAGTTGAAAGTACGCGCCGGGTTTGAGGTGGTTGAATACTTGTGTCATGAGGCGAGGCCAGTCGTGAATAGCCATGATAAGTTCTCGGCCATGGATGAAATCAAATGTTCCTTCACCCCAGAGCCAGTCATCTTCGACATCATCAATCTGGAGAGGTCAGCAAAGTTCAACGTGATGCGTAGCTTCTTCGAAAATCAAAGATGTTCCCGCCAGACATAAGCAACCTACCTCAAAGACCAAATTGGGCGGAATCACGCTAGGTTGTACCGCGGTCGTATCTACGCCAATGACCTCTGCTGACGGGTGTTGCTCAGCCATCTCGATGGCCCAGATTCCAGATCCAGTGCCGAGATCAAGGATCTTTTGGGGATAGTCGGGAATAGGAGCCAGGTGGAGCTGGTTGCCCATGAGCATGGTGAACTTGCAATGCTGTAGATCATTTCGCTCAAGCTATGAACTACAGTTAGAATCTCAGATCTGAGACGAGAAGAGCGGCTCCATTACCTCGAGGTCATCACTTGGGATCCAAGCCTTGTGCAGACCGTAAACGCCATACGTCCGACCGTTTTCTTGAATGCCGCGACGAATATCTGACGCGATGGAGGTTAAGTAGCTCGTATTCGTCGACTCTGCGTAGAATTCATCTTGGTTGTCGTTGTCATCAAAGACATCCGGTTCAATAAGACTTGAAGCTGGAGTTGGTGACGTCGACTGCGCTCTGTCTGGAGGCCCATGTTCATCGTCTTCTCCACGATCTGAGTTTTGGGTCGGATCTGATGTTACGAGGCCCGCTTTAGCTTGTCCCTCTCCGATGTCTCGGGTTGGCGAGGGCTGATCTTGAAGTGGGGGTGGCATGGATGGCACTAAGGACTGGGGTGATGGTCAGAGTGATCTGTCAGGTCAGGTATGGATAGTATATACGGAGTAGACAACATACGCTTGCTTGGTGGGCACCAACGGTTCGAAGATCAGTTAATAAGAATTGGCGCAGATCTAATCATCAGTCGTGATGAGTGTGAGAAAGGAGTTGAATCACCCTTCACCCCCTGCTTTGGCACGGGATGGGATGTGGCCACTAGCCGCTTGGGGAGCCGGTAACTTACCTGGACAGGCTAAACCGATGAAGTAAGGCACTTAGGGTACCTACTGTATGTACCTATGGCCAGAATTCCTTAGTTCCAACTTAGTACTATCTCCCAGCCATCCATTAGCTGATTACAGTACAGTACTTCCAGGACTGAATTTGGCTTCTCTGCTTTCGGACTGGCTCCGGAAGAGTTCCGGAAGAGGGACTCCTCACCTCATGTCTTTGATTGTTGGCTGTACCAAAGTGTTAACGTTGCTAACTTGCCTGTCTTGCAACCAACAAACAAACTGACACAAACATCTGCAACGCCAGTCACAATGGCTCTCCCGAACAAACAAGAAATCGACGAGCTAGTCAGCAGCCTCAACAACGCTGCCAAGGCTTACTCCGACGCTCCAGACCTGGATGGCTACATGTCCAGGGTTCAGATCCTTGAAAAGGCGAGATCACTCACAAATGCTCTCATCACGCCAGATCAGAAGCCCAACTACCATGGGCTGAATGTGAGACAAAATCCTCCTGCACTCGCTGAGGAACACTCGAAGCGGAACCAGCCACTTACAAATATTCTAGATCGCTGAATTAGTCGCTATCAGAACATTTATGAAGCTCAAGGTCCTTGACGCCATTCCCGCGACAGGGTCCATATCCCTTCAAGATCTCTCCCAAGCCACTGGAGTTCAAGACTCGCTTTTAGGTAAGATTGTCTGTCACAATTGACCACTAGAATCTCTGCTAAACTTCCGATCATCTCAGAACGTATGGGGCGTGTGCTAGGTCAGTTTACTTGCCAAGCCTGTTGGTCAGCATAATCTCACCACCTTATGCAGTTGCTTCCGGCTTCCTGGACCAAACAGAGCCCGATGGCGGCGAATATAAGCACACAAAGTTCTCATTGGCTTATATCCTCGATAAACCGGCACCCGGACACTTGTTCCTGGCTATGTAAGCTTGAATACCGAGCTGGGTCGAGTTTGATCCAGACTGACAGCTTATAGGTACGATGAATGGTTTAAGCACATGCACAACTTTGACGACTACCTCGTCTCGAAAGGGAAGTACCAAGAGCCTCAAGACGCTCTCTATAATCCATATACAGCCTACTGGAAGCAAGAGGGAACGCCAGTATGGAGCATCATGATGCAGAACCCTGAGAGATTTCAAGCTTTCCAGACTGGAATGGCAGGCATTGATGTTGCGATTCCTGTCACTGGCCACTTCAATTTTAGCACCCTTAAGAACGACACAACTGATGCAGAGAACGGGATTGTCGAGCTTGTAGATGTTGGCGGTGGTGAAGGCACCGTCTTGAATAAGATCCTCGGAGCTCACCCTGAGCTGACACCTAAAAGCTGCATGCTCCAGGAACGACCAGAGGTTATCCAACTTGCGAAGTCCAAGAAGACTCTACCAGAAGATGTTCAACTCGTTGAGCATGATTTCATGACAGAACAGCCCGTCAAAGGTACACCATTCTGCCTTGTCTTGGAGAAGCTCCAACTGACACTAGAACCAGGGGCCAAAGCTTACTTCATGCGCATGATCCTCCACGACTACTCCGATCCCGTTGGAATCCAAATCCTCACTCGTCTCGCCGAATCCATGAAGCCCTACTCTCGTGTTCTCATCTGCGAAATGGTTCTGTCTCCTCGTGTCTGCGAAGCTGATTTCGCATCAGCTGTCCTTGACCAAGCTGTTATGACAATGGGCGGCAAGGAGCGTACAGAAGCAGGTTTCCAGAAGATGTTTGACGCTGCTGGTCTTGAGTTGGTTAAGACGTGGCGTGTGCCTGGAGTTCCTGGTGGTTGTGTTGAGGCGAGGTTGAAAGGCCATGCTTGAGAGGTCTGGAGAAACACAGAGAAATGGTCCTCGTATAATAAAGTCTACAGAGCAATTCAATTAACACTTGAGTATCGAAAAGTCGTCAATTGATCTCCTGATCTTGGTGTTACCACTAGGGAGCAATTGCTCATTACCCCTCGATGCTTAACCCCTGGGGCGAGAGAACAACGCTGAGAATACCTACAGTACAACCTGGGGGATACCCAATCGCCCTACGTGCTTCAGTCAGACTCCAAGTCACCTTTAACCAGTCCCTCCAAGCATTACTCTCATCAATGGGCCCTCCTGACCTGTCGAGTTTATGGAAGCCGCCGGGAGTAAAAGGGGACTGCAGTCTGTTAACGGAGGAAATGGGCTCTTAGGGTGTTGTGTGTCCAGCGACATTTTCTGACTTTCCGGCTGTCCTTACAGCAACTGCAGTCTAGGCATTTCGGAGGGACCCTCGGTCCCATGCCGCGGCGTCGATGATTGTATGTTGCGTTCTGGATCTTCGCATCCCTGAATGGGCGCCCAGTAGCGTTCTTCTCGTAAACACTGGTTCGATAGCTCAGCGAGTGTTACGGTCTGCTATACATTAACTTGGTCAGCGTTAACTTAGGAAGGATCAAGACAGCTTAGAGAATGTCACGAATGCCGTGTATTGCCTCCTTCTAAGTTTTCTGGCGGTCCAGCACACTCCCCTGTGCTCAGCAAAGGCATCCCACTCACTATAAACTGCGTCAGTGCTGTTCTTGCTGTCCTTCAGACTCGGATTTACGAGTCATGTGCTCTTGTAGGTTGGTGATATGGTTGTGAATACCGATGTATGGTTCAGCTTGGACTTCGGCTGGTAGAAGCAAATGACCGGTTACAAATACTTTCTTAAATATGGAAAATCTCGTCGTATCGACTTGAAAGAGAATTGTGATTCTTTAGGTCGTATGTTCCAGGCTGCAATGTTTTGAATGTTGAAGGTGAAAGGTCTTGTACTAACAATCTTGACTGGTGTAACTGACATGGAACTAAGAATGTTCCGCCAGAAGCTGGAGATTACGTTATCTGCCTAGGTACAGCAGATACACGATGATCTTTCACATCCCATCAAGTCAAAGAACCTTTGATTTTATAGACTGGCAGCATCAACTGAGCAACCTTGCTTTGTGCCTCTGGAAACATGCAAGCGTCTCTTTTTCCTCTTGAAGGAACAGTTGCCCTTCGATTCCGGGGGTGACAGTCGACGCACCATGCGATTGAGCCTTGGGCACCTTTGGCCTGCTCACTTGCAACAGAATACCAGAGAATGAGATATCTTACTTACTTCATCATGGAAGCCTTATTATCATCAGAACATGTCGGGTGTGTTACCTACCGGTCGGTAACATGAGATTCCAGGAATCCAGGACACTCCAAGTCGCTTGAAAGTCGAGGCACTCCATTGGATCAGATTTTTGATGAGCCATTTGGCCTCAGTTACGGGCCAGCTCTTAACTCCCACCAGAAGAGCAGCACAGATCTCGAAGGTTCAAGAGAACAAAGCAGATATCATCAGATGCTGCAAGATTACGCCACGTACAGATTCCTTCATGACCCTCGCTCTATTAAGCCTAATACTTGTCCTTGAGAGCCATTGAGCCGCATTTCTCGAAATAGGGCCCTCGGGTGATAGCTAACGGATCGTGGGGAGTGAGCCCGATACACTGTTTCGATGGATAGATAGTGCGTTACGAGTATAAGCTTTCATGATAGTATGCTGAGTCGATAGTGATATTCTATGATAGAAACTCCTTGGATCCATTGGATATCGTTCAAGCAGTCTTTCTTTAAGATTTGCAATAACATACAAGGCTAATGTAACAACAATCACTCGATGCACTGACGTGTGCAGAGCAGACCCAATGTCATGCTTCAGGTACAGTTTTTGTACTTGTCTCTGCGTCATACATTCTGTGTACAAGCTGCGAGGGGCTGTTCCAGAAACTTAACTCCTAGGTACTGTATATGTGGATAGTTGCAGTGCCACGCCAAAGTTTAGGGTAAACTAGATCCATTAAGATATCCAAAGTGAAGAAAGACTTTCTCGACGCCAAAGACAGACATGTCTACTAATTTGGTTGGAGAAACAAACCATTTGATAATTTCCCAAGTCTGGCTGGTTGAAGGGACTTTTGTCGCGTTGTTGAAAGTTCAAGTGTTATCTTTTTAGGCTTAATGCATGGTGTTGTCCGACCAATCGTTGGAATGCAAAGTTAGAACTACGTACAACCAGGGAAGCCATACTGAACACAAAATAAACCAACCAACGGATACTTGCATATCAAGGGAGGAAACTCAACATATTATCCCCTCTCACAAGGAAAGCTAATTGATTACCCCCATCACACAGACAAGACAACCTCGGGATCAGAGCCTGCGGGGTTGCAAGGATTCTCCATCTCACCAGAATGAACTAGACCACCATTGGCAGTTCCCGATCCTAAAACGAATACCCATGCGTTAAACCTGGTCGATTCATAAGAGGTTGGTTCAATAAGAGATGAGATAAATACTCCGATATTCTATGACTGACCCATTCTTACAGTTCAAACTTTCCTTGTCAACCCCTCTCTTCCATCCTCACCATGCGTCTTTTCGCTCTCTCTGCGGCCTTCTTGGCTGTCAGCACGCTCGCTCAAAAGAGCGGAAAATCAGAATGCGCTGATGGGCTGTACATGATCGCTGCAAGAGGCACGGGCGAGGACAAGGGAGCCGGAGCTATTGGGAAAATTGCCCAGGACGTTGCGAAACGCGTCAACGGCTCCGTTGTCAGTCCTCTCGACTATCCCGCCACTTTCAATGATCCAGATTATGAGGATTCGGAGGCTGCTGGTGTCAAGGCCTTGTCGACTGCCCTCAACGACTATCACAAGTCATGTCCCGATGGCAAAGTCGCCGTCTTTGGTTACTCTCAGGGCGGCCAAGTTGCAAGTGACGTCTTCTGCGGTGGAAGTGGTGGAAACTTCCCAGACAACAAGCCCTTGGCCATGAATCTCGTCCAAGACAGCGGTGAGTATCCCTGTAGGCCTCGATTCTGACTGCAGATAGATGCTAAATGAAGTAGTTGTTGCGGTCGTCATGTTTGGCGACCCGAGCCACGTGGCCAACGTGTCGTACGACAAGGGCGATAGTATCAACAATGGAGTGAGTCTAGAGGCTATTGTGATACAATCCTCGATTCTAACGTGGCCTGCAGATCTTCCAGCGTAACGATACAAAGCTGTGCGAGGACAAGTACAGCGACATCATCCGCTCCTACTGTGACACAGGAGATGTCTACTGCGACAGGGGCGATGAGACTGACGTCCACGGTAGCTACTTCAAGAAGTATGGCAAGGAGGTTGTCGATTTTGTCGTGGATCGGTATGAGAGCGCGAAGAGTGAGAGAAGTGTGACAGAAACTACCACAGCGACTGCGACAACTGCTACAACTGGCTCTGCAACGGCTGGCGATCAAAAGACGACACCTACAGCTGCTGCTCCGGGCGGCAATGCCGCGGCTGGGCTGAATCCTGTTCTTGCCTGGGCCATGGTTCCCATGATTCTTGCTATCTATGAGTTTCTATACTAGAATTGGATGCCTCGGATACTTGCGGAAGTCTCAGCTCAAGCTTTCCTTTCGACTCGATGAAAAGGAAAAGGGCCGTTTAGGATCGGAAGATGCTCATATATGACCGTTTGCATCTCATTTTTAGACTCAACTTTAGAGTCTAGCTTGATATGCTAGGCATTGAAGCATTCTGGGCTAGTATTTGAGATTTCTGGACAGTTGAAACGCAGTCATCAATTTCAAAACCCATACTCAAGATATTCTTTCACTCAAGAGATGAAAGGTCTCATAATGATATATTTACTATATTCTAATGCATAACACATGCCACCTAAGCTTAGTGCTATTGGTTGGCTCTTTCGATTTGCATCTCCATGTCATCTCGTGTTAGCCGTAGAACCCAATCTGGTCGTCAGCCAGCGAATAATCTACTTACAAACTCGCAGCACTCAGTGATGAAGAGATAGAGTTGGAAACGGTCCTCTATTGGGAACTCTGCAGTAGTCGGTGGTATATCGAAGACAAATACGAACGCATGGAAAGGTCGCTCCGAAAGGGAGAGGAAAGCTGTCGAAGGGGGAGGAGGTTTCTACCGAGCAGGTACTCTCATGCCAAACGATTCAGAACTTGTTGGACTTGGCTTTCTTCAAACTTGAGAGATGAAGACGGTTCGGTTGGTTTAAGGTTTGACCTGGGCGGATGCTTGAGTGGAATAGTAGCCTCTTACGGAGGAACTCGCAAAGAGGATTTGCTTCAAACATAATCAAGACTGCCATTTGATAGTTTGGTGGTCGAGACTTAGATGGCGATAACACACTCTCTCTTGGCAGCTCTCTATGCATATAGGTGTTGATTAGTGGCTTGGTTTGCGTCCTACCCGGCCCAGTTGCAGTCCGATGGGTATGTTGAATAGGGGTAAACAGCAGAGTACAAGGACATAGGGAACTGTAAAGTTGTATAAGATCATACCAAATACTGCTTCATGTAATCGACGAGTGTTTGTGGTAATGTAATGGCCTTGCTCGTCGTGGAGCTGAGTGTTCTGCGCCAGCCTGGAACACTCAAATGTAGTGGTGGGGATTCTGTCGCTCGCTCCCGGTATCCTGAGAAAGCTGACCGTTAGTTTGAGGCTTACTATCGTATCTGCATACTCACCGTTTTTCAGACTGTGCGGCCGGATCTGAGGCTGGGTAGCTTTCATTCGAAGTTAGATTCCGGTTCAAGTCGAAACTTGCCCCTGAGGTGCACTATTTTGGAGGATATTCTTTATAGTCACCTGTATCGATCCGGCCGATATTTTCGAAGTTACCTATGCTGCATGTCCTTTTTCTGATCGACTAAGAAGCAGGTTTCAGGTGCAGGTTAGAAACTCGAGGCGATTCAGAGGAATCGGAGGGTTGGCGTGTACGTAGCCGGAGAGAGCCAAAGACCCGGATTTCCTCTTCTGGTTATCTGATATAGGTCTCGGCTCAAAGTCTACAGGTGCGAAAGGTCTTGTAAAGGAGGTGTGCTTCGAAAAGGAGCTGAGCTTGGTGGTATGGGGTCTTGGGTTCTTCCGCTGGCGACATCATTGATTTGGGAGCTTGTCTTTTTCAAAGTCTTGGGTCAGTAAGTATTCTAAACAGATTCAAAAGCACAATACTAGAAGATTAAGAAACCTGTTGTTTTGTAGACCGTGGCTCGGGCTGCGCAATTATCAAAATTGGTCTTGGATTAGGTGCAAGGACTAAGGAGCAACGAGTAGATGCACAACACAATGCAAATGAGTAATAAGGACAAGGAGCTTCCAGATAAGACGGCGGTCTATCTATGGGAAGCTAGCAATAAAAGGGATTGTGGTTTGCTTGTAGCAAGCGAGTGACAATAGACAAACAGGGCCGGGGACCCAGCCCAGTGCCTTAGGCTTCTTTCCCCCTGGCAGTGGGAAATACTAGGGCTTCCTGTGTTACCTTCCTTTCCATAAAAACCCCCCGGTATTTCTCCTCCTCCCAATTTTCCTCTTCCTTACAACCACCACCACAAAGTGGCATCGCCTTTTCTGCAACCCAACAACAACCGCCCAGTATCGGGACACCACATTTCATGAGCATACGACAGTCTCCAAGCCCGATACTGGGCGGACTTCATCTGGTGCACCGATGGCCGCAACACAGGTAAGGATACCATTCTATCTTCTCAACTTGAACGCAACTGACTCCTTGACAGCCCATAATCTCTCACAACTGGCCATCGGTGCACCATTCAAGTGTCTACACACTATTTAGTAAGTCCTATGCTCCTAATACTCCGATATTCACTAACCTCTCTAGCAAGGTGACCAAATGACTGGGTGTTCATTTTTCTGGTTCTGGGAAATTCTGCACCTGAAGTTCTAGGGCGAGCAGGGCGACTTTCACTCTCGTACCGCACCTGCCCTGCTCGCCCTCTCCTTTATGGGGATGTGTCCAGAGGTAAGAAGACACTCGCCTCTGCACGGCTTTACTTGTGGCTAATATTGCTTGAGGGCAGGTCAACGGGGCACTCACACGTGGGTGATATATCATGTTCTCTTTCACTCCAACTACCCATCCTCCTTCATCAAGAATGCGGTGATCGAGTGGTGCCAGTCGAGTCCAGCTTTCCACCCAATAACTGCACACTCATCGTGACCCAAGTTCGAGGTCAGCCAAGGTTAGGTGGTATCATACACGGCAAGGCACTCACCCAGACGAGCTATTCAGGGAGATCTCCTTAGCTGAGGAATAGCTATCCGTGTTCGAGACCAACTACGGTTGGATGGGGAGGCAAGATTGCAGCTACAAGGCTCAACTTCAAACAATACATCGAGGTCATAGCTGTTCGAGGCCAGCAACTTCACCGGTGTTTATGATCCAGGTTCATCACAAGGCGCTCGGAGTTTCGGGGAGATATGTCTCGTGGGAGTTGCCTGGTGGTGGAATGGCATGGTCTTTGGTTGGTTTTCCAGCGGTGACTTTACATGATGGGCTGAGAAGAATATCGAATGGTAAAAGGGGAGGAACGAAACCAGTCTACGTCAGCAGTTTCAAACAATACATACAATCTATCCAAGGCCCAGCGTGCCGGCCCCTATCCCGAGGTTACAAGTTTTATCTTGCCGACTTCCCTTATTGACATTGTTCTATGAATTAGAGACTGTTGACCTTGGAGACCTGCTGCCTATACTGCGGTAATACCGTATTTTGTCAAAGGATGTTGCTCTGGTATCTCAGGGACACCTGGTGGATCAAGGCGTGGCTTCAAGCATGTCCATCTTTACCAAATGTGTATCATCAGCCAACAATTTGTGATTTGGCAATAGTTAAGAGGCAGTCCAACGGTGACAAGGAGAACCAATGGCATTGGTCTCCATACTCAGCAAACAGCAGCTTTTGTCCCACTTGCTCACAATGTTTATTATGAGGTTAGCCCTCCGCGCATTCACTCAATACCCCACGTTCTTCAATTCAAAGGCTTTGAACCTTACGATAACAAACAGCAAATGAGTTGAAGCTATTCGGACATCTAATTAGACGCTGGACCATTTCTGACTGGCTCACGGATGCTCAGCCCCTCCTTGATGGAGCAAAATGCTACGCAATGTTGCAGTTCATCCTTGCTAGCTACGGACTGTTGAGAAATACCTAAGGTTACAGGTAAAATTGGGTAAGACTTGAGTAGCTCTTACTACGCTATTCTTAGCTTGATTGACCTACCAGCCTCAAAGATACAAGCTATTCCACTTCTGGTGCAATGTCGCGCTCTCGTCAATGCCTCCCTCCAATTTAACAATATATAAGCCAACAGCCTCACGCGCCTTAAGACACATTCCCTCAATCATCAACGACACCAAACCTTCGCAGTATTATATCTTCATCAAAACCGCAACAATGGGACACTCCCAATCTATAACAGCACCTGAAATGTCGGCCAAGGCTATCCAACAAGGCATTCCCAACACCCTACGCGCCTCATTCAAGAAGGCCTTCTCGCGTAAAATTGTTGTTTGCTTCGGAGAACCTGATAAAGAGCCCATCTATTCCGTCAGCTTTCCAACTGCCTGGTACGGGCAGGTGCTCTTACACGATGGCCCTGATACAGAGTCCCCTCTCCTCGCTGGCGCCGAGCCCGAAGGCAAATGGGGTGTTGGCTACGGAGTCCTCTTACCCTCTATGCCTGGACAAGAGTCATCTGGCAAAGAAATCCTCCGCCGCAAAAATTCATTGAAGTATCGATATTGGTTCGGCATGCAAGTCGGAGAAGGCGCAGACAAACACATCGAAAGATTCGAATGGCGAGGCTCTCACGGCAGTGAAGTCAAGAGCGTTGGAGAATCTAAATTCGGTTGGAAGCTTGTCCGCCTGGGCCGCGGTACCGAAGAACCTGATGATGGCAACCCCAGCGATGAGCCAGATCGGGCGGATGGGTTTACGAGCGATGGTCACGAGGTTGTGGCTGTGTGGGCTGGAAGCGGTTCTTTGACAAGTGTGCATAAGGTTGGAACTTTTCAACTTGTTGGCAGTGGTGCCACGGATGAATTAGGGACACAGTGGAAGATCATGGCACTTTTGACTTGTATGTGCTTCTGGCAGACGACGATGCGCGACGCTACCACATAGTTTGTACTATGGGTATTGCACGAAGGAATCATTAATGAGTTTTAAGAGCATTCAGGCTGGAGTTTTGAATTAGTCGGGGAGATATCCTATGCATATAGTGTTCTAAGCAAGAGAAGCAATTTCAAACAAAGTCACCATCAACCATGTATTAATCATGTTATCTATTGTTGAAGGTAAACTGTATGATACGTTTTGTTACCCCATGTTTTCCAATAATGCTGGATCTTGGCTAGAATTTCAGACTAGGGTCTGCATACTGTGCCTTACACCAAACTTGGAGGGGAACTCGCCGATGTTGGCAACCAAAATGAGTAGACTTGGAAATTGTTGGTTTAAAATACAATGCAATATGCAATGACACAGCCTCAAAATCACACGCATTGCGTGGGAGTCCGCGCCGTCTATCCGCACTCGAGGAGGCAGCCCATGATTTTCTGAATCTTCATGATTGAAGAACTATATAAACACCAACCGGTTATTGACACCTCAGCTATCACTAACACGATAAAACTAATCTTATTATATCAATATTGCATCAAACTTCGCTCAAGATGCCCACCGCCACCGAATACTTTGGTATAGCCGCCACCAATCTCGGTCCCCTTACCACAACATATACGCCTCCACCATCATGCGTCACTGCAACAACAGACCACCTCGTCTACGCGCTGGAAAGTTCCCTTGGGTATGCATTTGGTGTTCCTAAGTGTGACGCCGATCCTTATGGAGAATGTATTCCCTCCGGCTCTGCCGTGGATGAGATCGTCAGCAACTATGAGATTCGAAAGTCTGGTCAAGGCACCGACCCCTATCACTCTCCTGGCCTATACTGCCCTCATGGTTGGACTACCGCCGGAGTGCTTGCTCATGGCGACAAGACTGGCTCTGAAGTTAGAAGTGGTGTTTTCACCAGCACGACCAGATACAACTCAACAATGCCGATGGGTCTGCGTCCCGATGATATGTGGCTCAAGATCTTGGAACCTGCTGAGACCTTGGTGTGGTGTTGTCCAAGGTAGTCTCTCTCATACGGCCCATCTTATTACAATGCTGACCACATAACTCGCAGCGGTTGGACCAGTCTCTTACTCGGGCTCTGCAGATCTTCCATTACACCTTTCCTTTCAGCCAGCTACAGCGATGCCTGCAATCACTACATTCCCGAAACCGCCATCGTCACAGTTTACACTGTCGAGGGTGAGCGGGTGTCTGATACAAAGGGGCTTATTTCCGAGAAGCCTTACACAGACTTTACCGAAAGCACAGTTCCAATGACAGAGAACTGGCCTGATCCCACCATGCTGGTCCTTGCCAGGCAACTGCCTGCTGTTGAGCTGGTGTACAAAGCTGAGGATGTCGAGGCTGCCAAGAACGATTCCAAGAACAAGGATGGTAAGCCCGATGGAAAGGATGGCGACAATGGCAATGCAGCTTCGACTCTGTCGAATGTTGGAGGAGTTGCTTCAGTGGTCGCATTGGCGGCTGGACTGCTCACTGGGGCTGGCCTACTGATGCCCTGGTGAGTTGCACGCTGCAAGAAGGGTGATATGTTCAGATTTAGTTCCATCAGTTGAGAAAGTGGGCGTGTCATGGTTTCTTTTCGTATGTTGAGGTTGAATCTCGTAGGTACCATTCTCTTACATGTTTAGTATCTAAATTGAACATTTCCTCACCACTCGGGGAATATACAACAGATACATTTATGACAACATTAAACTCATATCAAAGCTTGCTTTTTTCGGACATAGTACATATAGCAGCTACATGCTAATACTGATCGTGATATCTGATCGCAGCATCCATGCGTTTCGCATCTCACCCGTAGCTGCAGATTCCAGCCAGGACCTTGTCAAACAAAATACTGAGAAGGGATAAACTGAATCCAGAAGATTCTGACATTCTAAATTGAAAATTACCATCAATGTTTCGACATGCTAAAGTGGATGGCTGGTTTAATGAGCTAGAGCAAGCACACCGCGATGCTTGTCGGAACGTCGAGTAGGTGAGGGGTGGAGGATGCCACGACAAACGGACACTGGCCAGTTTTAATCATAATTCTCGACTCCATTGCTACTTCTAATCGGCTTTGTATTTGTTAGCAGCGTAGTTTGAGATCGTGGGGTTGGAGTTGCATCACGAGTCTTGACGAGACCCTGCCGACAGTATCGAGAGAGGAATTGGAATACAGGAGCCAACCGAAAGTCATTGTAAACTCGCCTAATGATCTTATTTGAGGTGTGTCAATTGATCTAGATTCTTCTAGACGTTTGGTATCGAAAAGGAGTTCCTCTCCCAAGTTCTGTCCTCGAGTTCTGCCTCCAACACATCATCCGCGCAACAGACTAGACTCATGGAATGACACTCACGCGCCCTGGACCTACCAGTTCATGACCATAATCGTAGATAATAGAGAGAAGGCATCATTAAATCTCCTTTACAATAAATCAAGTGATACAAAATAGTGTCCCTCCGTTCCGTACCCAGTCTCCGAAGGCCACATTGGAATAGACAGCACAGTCAGTAGTTGCCGACAATCCTCAGGCTTAGACACAACTTCTATTGTTTTAATTGATATCCTCTGCTCCTGAACCATTTTATCTGTGTCTCTTCAATTGCAGAGTAGGTACATGGGTACCTCGGCAATCCGGCAGCCTCGTTCGCGGCCGTCCACGCGTTGGGAGTCAGGACGGGAAGGAGACAACCTCGTGCCTTTCCCTTGGGTCAGCGCATCTCACGAGCCCGCACGACCGCGTCCCTTCCTTCCTGATGTCTGTCTTCATGACCGACCATAAAACCCGCTCCTCCCATCGTCCGAGTCTTCTCTTCTTCTCTTCTTCTTCATCATCCCACTCATTCATGTTCATCCCAGTCTTGTATCCCCAGCGCTCTCATGTATTTGCCCTTCTTGTACTTTGCTTTCTTCAGCGCCTTCATCCTTGCATTCATCGTTTTCGTTTCATGTTCAGCCCAATCTTGTACACTCCTTTCCCCCAGCGCCCACATGTATTTGCCCATCTTGTATCCCCTCTCGAGACTCAGATTTGTTGACCTTTGGTCGATGATCATCACCGTCTCTCTCATGCCCCTGGTCTGCGAACAGTCCTTTCAATGGCTGAATTCGTACCAAAATAGGGGCAAGATCAACTCAGTTATCTGCATTGCCTGGGCCTCATTAAAACTTGCCCAATATAGGCTTTGCAACGTGACTGGCGAGGTACCGCCGAGACCTCCATGCCTTTCACTTCAAGATAATGCCCTCATCCGGCACACCAGCTTTCGCTGGTGCTGAAACATTTCCCCCGTGATGCCACTGTGAAGTCCACTCCAATCGTGAATTTCGAATCAAATGTGTATGCTGCCACTTCCAGGCTCAGGTACTTCCATAGAATGTCCAAATGTGCTTTGAGAACTCCATTGTAGACTATCCATGATTGCCGGGGACACGACTAACCTCTCCCAAATCGGCCTTGCGATGTGAGGAAGAGCGAGCCGGGGAAGGCACGGATTTATACCCCCCTAAGTGGATCAAACTGCGTGACATTACGCGTGAGTTTATTTTGCTACAGCCTGGAGAATGCGAGACTTTATTTGTGAGGAAGTTTCTCTGAAAACCTTGACAGAGTTCGGTTCAGTTGCGGCAATCAGATCTGGAAGCATGTGGCGTCGCACGGATTGAGGAAGCTGCTGTCATTCTTGAGAGAGACTTGACCAAACACTGGTCATGAGGAGGCATTTTTAGGTTCGTATCTGGCACGACCAATACAAAAGACCATTTGCTGCTACTCTCGATGGTCGCATCTCACAGCAAGCAATATGTAGACTAGGTATGAACTGCTAGAATGGCAAGATGGTGCCGGGTCGCTTGCTGCGATACTACCTCAGATCACCAGCCAACCAAACATCGTGATTGAACTTGATCCTCTACAAGCTTCCAAATACTCATTTCTCTTCAAACTACTAAGTTAGTTTTGCCATTTTAAAGAGTGCTTCCGTGTTGATGTAGTCCAGCAGGCGCCGCTTCCGTGTCTGTTTTTGGGGAGGACGGCTTATCTGCAACATATGTCCATCAATTAGACCCAGAACTCCAAGCAATTCACCATTATTCGATAGATCATCTCGTCAAGTGAAGTACAATTGGGACAAGGGAGAAGACTTTGAAGATGTACCTCCGAGGGTTGCCAGTGCACAACCACTTGCTCAGTTGAACGAACGATGAAGATTGACAAGGCATCAGTCAATACAAAATAAAATCCACGGGAGCAAAGCATGAGACTCGGGGACAGATAAAGCAGCTACCATCACAGCGACATTCATTATGTGGTGATATATAAAAAAGCGATCTTGGCCATCAGCCTTTGGCAATAACTCGTCATCCTCATTTTCACGTCGCGTCCTCATGCATCGTGTGCACGTTGAGCCTACACACGAACAAGTCCCTCCCACACCCAGTGCAATCCAGCCTCAACTTTTTGACCTCTCAGGTGCTGATCATGGTAGACACCCAAAAGGTACTTTTGTCCGCCGGCAAACCTCGGTAAAAATAAAAGTCCGCAAGTAGATGGAATCAAGAAATAAGAAAAAGAACGTGAGTGAATGACGGCATCATATTGGTGGCAATTCGTCGTTGAGCTGAGGTTAAGCTCAGCCGTGCAGAACGCAGGTACGCTCTCTCATCAGTCCACGTCGCTTTTTGTCCTTAGCTGGAAAGGGTTCAGCATTTGCTAGGTTGTTGGGGAGTGGAAATAACTCTCTGTCGAAGACGAGGAACTCATGTAGACCTGAGCCGACAGGCACCCTCTTGTCGGCGATAACCTTCAGCAGAGCAGAACCATCGGTGTTGATGAGCCACTTCAGGGCATCGACGATGTCTTTGGGCTTTTCTACGCATCGGTTTTGGATGCGCACAGCATCAGCGAGCTTGATGAAATCGGGGTTCCTCTGGTAAGTGTGAGCGTATCGATCCTCGTAGAAGATGTTCTGCCATTGGGTGACCATACCCTGCTCCTCGTTGTTGATCACAATAACCTTGACACTGATATTGAACTGAGCAGCAGTGTAAAGCTCGGTCAGGGTCACGTTGAAGGAAGCATCACCGTCGATATCAATGACGAGAGCATCGGGTTGAGCAACTTTGGCGCCAATGACTGCAGGCAGACCGTAGCCCATAGTACTAAACCAGACAGTTAGGCCATGGAATAGCCGGCACACTCGGAGGACTTATGGCTAATGTCTGTTAAAGAGTACCTACCTACCTAAAGTTCGATAAAGGTTTAGGTAAACTTTATGTAGTTCTTATCTGATATTCTTAGAGCAGGTGTAAAGTGTGCTGGTTATTCTCTGGCTCGCCTGCCAAACCACCAGAGGTGATCATGGATCTGGGATGTCTCCATCTGAAGCGCTGAGCAGTCCACCTTTTATGTTGTCCGACACCAGTGGCGATGTAGGTCTTGCCCTTGCGATCCTCAACAAGCTTGCTGAGCTCCTCAATCAGAGTCTGGAGCTTGATAAGACCAGAGCGCTCAGCGCGCTCGTAGTCAGTCAGGGATCTTGTTGATGAGATTGCCAACGCGCTGAAGAGCTGCCTCAAGCTGCTTCTTCGCCAAGTTCATAGCGGCGTGGGAAGCGGCGCTAGACAGAGAAGGCAGAGCGATCTCGGTAGGAATGGCTCTCCGTAGGATACCGGCAGTGACATTCTTGAGGGAGATCGACGAGGACAGGACCGGGGCGACCGCTGGTGGCGATTTCGAAAGCTTCGTTTATGCGACGGGGAAGTTCGGCGACATTAGCCATGGCGTTCCACTTTGTGCATGCTCTTGACATGCTAACAGCGTCGGCCTCCTGGAGGGGTACGCGTCTTTTCGTGAATGAGGGCTCACACAAACATGTCATACATTCCATAATTTTTTGCTTGTCTTGCAATCTTTTGCCTGTGAAACACCCAGAAGATAAATTTTGTCAAGATATCAGACTGCGATATTCCAATACTTGCCCGCAGCTCATGATAATTTGCCATCATGTCCCGTAGTTGCATCGCCCGTTGCTATCCATCGTTTGCTCCTCTTCGACAGCCCATACCAAGCTGGATTTCAATTTTTGTGAAATTTGGTAGTTGCTCAGTGCTCAGCTAGAATACCCGATGTATGATGACAAGACGAACCTCAAATGATGTTGTCCAAGTGCTTGTTGTACTGGCTTATGAGTCGCAGAAACCAGTATCTTGAGATCTTCTCTCCAGGGCTGTATGACCGTCTTCTGCCATGGTAGTAACAGCAGATATAGTCCAGATGGAAGTCTTTATCATACCAGTCTTGGAGGTGTGGTCTGTGGATTTCGTTAACTAGGCCGGATCTCCATCAGCAAAAACATACATGTAATGTTTACCTTGGCAGTCAGACCTCAACGACGCTTTTTTTTACCTTTATAGGTAAGATTAGAAGGCACCTTTGCAGTTCTTGGTTTGCCAATTGATGCGGGATCAACTTCTACAAAACGCGGCGCATACTTGGACGTGGACGAAGAGCGATACACGCGCACACCCTTTGGTGGCTTCTTCTTTCCGCCACAGCACATTACGATTGTCGTACAAGGATTGTTTGGATAGCAAGTATGTTGATGTGTAAGCAATGCTTGGGGAGTAGCATATGCGATTCCAAGCTTGATGAAGGTGTTGGGTCGTTGATGGTGAGATTCAAGGGGCTGGGAGTGTGGAATCTTAGCTTCAACCCATCCAGAAAATACATGACGCTCTAATATATGTTGACATAGTTTTGATTCTCATGTAAAACTTTACTTTTCATATGAGAATGACTGTCACTTTGAAAGTCTTTTCCAGTATTTGCTGCATATAAAGTTATCTACTACACGAGAGTTTCATCTGATTCGTAGTTCAACTACTCTAGAGGTCAGAACGACTGGTCAATTAGTTATGCGGCTTTAACGTTTTTAAAATAGGCTACGTAGTCTATCAAAGGAGAGGATCAGAGTGCGCATCAGTTTAGTGGAGTTGATGACAACTTTCTGGTCAGTGGCAAGCATGCCATTGTTAAACATACAAGATAAGTAACTCCAATGCAAAGAGGTTTGGATGGCTATCTCGCATCCCTTATCATCGACTAATGCAAGACTTGAATTTCTAGGCCAGTTCCGAGTCTAGTGTGGATGTTGCAACAACTCAGTTGATCTCCATTGGCGCGAACCCCTCAATCATGTTATCATCATCACATAGCGATTGAGAGAAGTTGCTTGAACATTCGTAAATGTTTGCCTATCATGGTTCTAGGGGCCAGGGCCGTGTAACTTTTCTGTTTGCGTCGGGCACTGGCTCTCAGACATGCAGAACCTGACATAAATTGTGCAATATGTCCTGCATCATCAGGGCTTGTATCAATCGTTGAAAATATAAGAGTCTCCTTCCTATCAAACTTTCTGAATCCCTCCATCTACAAGCTTCTGTATATTGTCTATCAAGCGTCTTCTGATAAACCCTTCGTCTCCAATGTCGTCAACATCACAGAAGCCACTCATCATCGACATCGATGCTCAGTCAAAAAACAAACCCTCCTCCTTCACCGAAAAGGAACGTGGCAACGCAACCTGGCATACACTCTTGTCATTACCCGGAACCAGTACCACCTCGCTCACTGGAGGCATCGCCACATGCCCTGCCTATGGGGCACTGGCACTTCATCGTCATAAGCAAGCAGAAATCTACTTCATTTTATCCGGTACCGGAGAAGTGGAAGTCAAGGGACAAAGATATCCAGTTTCCAAGAATAACCTTGTATGGATTCCGGGAGACGCGGAGCATGGAGTGTTCTGTAGCGACAGCCAGTTAAGCTGGCTTTATGTTTTCCCTGAGGACAGCTTTGATAATATTGTGTATCGATTTACTAGTGAAGTGAAAGGCATTGCTGGAAAGATAAGGTCTAAGTTGTAATAAATGGAGGCATGCCAATACTGGTTCTTGATCGTCGGAGACGAAGAGAGATATATAAGATTATTATCGGAGTAGAGGCCACAGACATGGATGAGCAAATAACGTTTTGAACTGATAAGGGGTTGGCTTCATTCTTGATATACAGGCAGACTGAAGAGCGAACCTTGACTGATAAATCATAAACCCCAGTTCATCGTAGTGATGGGACTGGATAATAATTTTATTTCAAAGGTCTTTCCGGAGGCCAGCGTCTCATTCTTGATACGCAAATAAAGCACATGCCAGGGGCTCAGCCTCATAATAACAACACAAATCTTTCGCTCCAAAAGAAGAAAACCGTCCAAGACACCCAGGTGCGAGCGGGAGGAGGAGGCCACCATTGGCTAATTTAAGGGCCATGAAGCGTATCGTCCCATTTGATGAGAGAGTCCTTCTCTGCAAAGTCCAATTCTTCTCAGCCGCAGTTCCTCCTGAGAGTAACCTGACCCATTAAGAAAAGAAGGTCGTCGATGCTGAGAGCGCGAGGTGTCTTTCTTTACCAACCAGCTTTCAACTTAGCAAATATGACTAATTCATTTCCTTGTCCACTCCTTTCGGCCGGGAGTTCACGACTCAAAATCCCACGGATTGTCCTCGCAGAACCAGTTCTCGGCAAGACAAGTGGTGCGTATTAGTGAAGGGCCTAGCATTGTGCAATATGCCTCAAAACCACCAAGTCAAATAAGTACACTTTGGTCTGAGAAAGGAATTAATTTTAGTAAGGCCCTACTGCCAGGCAAAGGCAATATCCATACTAGTAGCATAAGCCGTTACCTACAGAGCAAGGTATTGGTAGTGGGAGAAAAGCACGGAAGTCTTGCATTGATTGCACTTGCCCTGCTGAGGAATGTAATGCAAAAGTTGAGGAGCCGTCTACCAATTAAAGTCCCGGTTGACGCAATTGGTTAGCGTGTCAGACTTTTACAATAAAAGGTGAATCTGAAAGTTACGAGTTCGAGTCTCGTACCGGGAGAGTGTTTACATTTTTTTGATATTTTTCTCTAATGCATCTCATCAAGCGGAATCGATTGCGATATTTTTTATGTCGATCTAAAATGTTTTCGTGGAGATGCAGGCGGTCAAAGCTGAGTGGCCTGGAGGATGGGTGGGGCAAGTCCTGTGGCTGGGTCCACTCTTTGCCGACGAGCCACGTGACACTCTCTCGATCCCTCGAAGAACGAATTTATGACAATTGATGAGTCCATGTCTAGATATCTTACTTCTCAGGTGGGCTTTTCAAATGAGTCTGCCTCTCAGAGATTGTTTTGGTGTTGTTTGTTGATTGGAAACTAACAGGCGCTGATACTCGCGCCCAATCTAGCACGCCTGCAAAGGCCCTTGGCCCAAATGTCCCACGGCTCGTGGCTCGTAAGGAAAAGATAGCTCACTTCACTCCGCGATATATAAAGTTAAATGCAAAACTTGACTTGTTTGGACTATTGCAAACTTCGCGCTGCCAGAAGAACTCGCTCGCTCTAGTTGAGTCCGAACGCCCTCCGTCCCGATGCCGTACCGTGGGATCCACCTCGCTTCCTGAGCCGTGCCGGTGCCGGCACACACAAGTTCAATTTTAAGATATCAAATTCAGTGAGCAATGAAGTGAGCAATTCTGATTATCCCTTTGGTGTAAATTAAAACTACAAATACATAATAAATATAAATAAAAATCCACCAGTGATGAAGTTTTTGCGCCCACCATGTCAGTCAACGCCAACCTTATCTTGACAGTGATTAAAACAAAGAAACAGCAAAAAAAAGATGAGTTGCTTCTAGCAGCTACTGGTTTCGATCCAGTGACCTCCGGGTTATGAGCCCGGCTGGGATGAGTTAGTACGATTCGAACTCGAGGTTGTGAAGTAGAGACATACCGCGCTTCCACTGCGCCAAGCTGCTTTGCTTGAGCTTTGTTGAAGTGAGTCACTCTTAATTGTGTATGTATACGGTCCCCACAGGTCAGCAAACCCAAATAAAGATACTGCTGCAACATAATTTCTTGTCAGAAGCCAGTTAAACTGGATCCCTTCGGCCGAAATCCGTAGGGGCCAGTGTTTGGCCCTGATTGGCAACGCTTGGATGGTGATCACCTGAGGGATCATCCAAGCATGTAAGTGTAGCTTGATGTCCATTCCCCGGGCTTTGGTTATGGTTCGAGCCATGTGGTCTCCTTCTTTCATGCTGCTTGTCTTGTAATCGCTGGCAGCTTCTTCTCTTACTCTCATTCCTGACTGTTGGGTGAAGGAATGCGCACGCAGTCAACAGAGAGACCAAGCAGCACCAACCAACATACCATCTTCTGTCCGATACCAGTTTTCTTTTTTTACGTGTAGCTTTCAATGATATGTTGCCAAATATTCGGCCCCTGTTTCATTCTTATTTCTCGAGGTTGACAATGCAGTTCCTCTGTCGAGCATCACCTAATGACTCTGTCTTAACCTCCCCAGAATCGAGAGCTGCCATTTTGTCTTTTCGCGGTTTCTTCTTACAACATAATCAAGCCTTAGATGTGTATTAGTGGCCTGCTTAACTGTTTTCATCTTTTGTGTCAGCCCCTGCGTTGTTGTCTTCACAACACTGTCCGAGGCTCACCTTGAAAGTTAAGCGACTGTCACTCGGCGAGCATTCAGTCATTCGGCATACAAATCTCATACTTTTTATTCTATGTGCACTATTCAGCCATAATTAATCTGCATGGAAACATTATGTTTTGGCTTCGGGGTTGTATCAGGCCGTTTCATTAACAATAACAGAGCTTCAAGTCAGCGCAACACCATCTTTAATCCGAGAACAGGGTTATCATATACACCAAGGATAACTTAGCAATTCTAATGTTGTTCAATATCTCGTCTAGAAATGTCGTTACACCCACTATCTTGCGCAAAATGTATTGACCCGTAATTATCTTGCGTGACCACGCAGCCAAATCTTCTGGTGCCAAGATACGAGTGCCCTCCTCCCTTGACAGCCTTGATTGTCATTTCAACTTGCCATTTCCACCTCAAACTTGCTCAAATAAACATGTTATACCAAGATATCCAAGCTGAAGCGGGTCATTGTCATTTATGGTGCTGTCAACAGTCCATCAAAGAATACGACAGACCCATCCATCATTTCAACAACGATTTTCTCCAAAGAAGAAACATTCATAATTGAAACATAGCACTATCGAAGTGAGTATCGCAGCAGTGCTACTTCATAGTATGTTGATCATCTTTAGGCCTGGAAGAATGATATGTGGAATTATCCGGAGTACTGGAGTAGATGTTGTCAGTATGTACGTCTTACTCTCATTTACAGTCTCAGTGTAGAACCTAGTCATGTCGTCACAATCAAACAATTGGTAGGCATTCTTAAAGATTCTATTAATTCATGTTGCTTGCTGACATGCCGACTGCCCTATCTATTCATGTATCCCGACAAAGCATATCCCCAATTCGCTGGCTCACACAAGGGTATCTGCCAGTCCCGGTAAAATAATCCTCGCATAACCGCCCGAAAGATGCAGTATTCAACAAAGTAAGCAAAAGTGAAAACATGCTGCATAACAATTCTGTGCCTTTGCAGCGTCCATGACTTTGGCTTCCTGTCTCATCTCATATCCTTCCTCAACACCATGGTATCTCAAAACAAACAATGACAAAACAAAAAAAGGAAATAGGTATGTGGTGTTCCCATATGCTGAGATATGTCCAGACAAAAAAGGAAATAGATAACAAGAGAAAGTTCGTGAGATAGTGGAGGATGGGTATCCTGTCGTAAAGTTCCTCGTCCTCCTCTTTAGGGTGATTATTAGTACAGATGTATAGTAATGCAGAGTTGAGAAAAAGAAATAAATCATGATGTCCAAAGAATGCTTTTCCGTTCCCGATGAATAACGCCTTATAGTCTCATGTCCCCGTCGTCCAAGTAAAAGGTTGTGGGTGAGCCGAACTGCTGCTGATGCTGTTGGGGCTGGTGTTGTGGCATGAAGCCGGGGTTTGATGTGTAACCTTGTTGATGGTGACCCATTCGCATTGGCAGTTCGTAACCCGTTGGTACAGACGTGGGAATCATCTCGGCGTACATGGCTGGCACAGGAGGGACAGCCTCGTGCTCGGAAGCAGGGCTTCCGTACACACTGGTCTTCTTCTTGGGACGTAGGTTCTCGAGGCTCAGACGCTTACCCCAAGATCCAGGTCGCTTTGAGGGAATAGGAGTGGCAGGACGAGGAGCTACGGGTTGCTGAGGAGGCATATAGACGTTGCCCATGACAGTGTCCTGTTGGGGGAAGTGCTGCTGCATGCCAGTCATGTCCCAGTGTTGTTGAGGAAGCTCCTGGCCAGGTAGAATGTAGGTCATGGAGGCATCGGCAAAGGTGTTCATCTGGTCGGGAGCGAACTTGGGTGCATCAACTGGCCAGACATGCTCGTTGGGGATAGGGAATGGTGTTCCCGGGTGAGGACCAGCAGTAAGATCGTCTCGAACCATGGGCTCGGGGATTCCGTCCACTGGTGTTGTTGGCCTCGTCTCTTGCTTGATTCGTCGAGCAGGGAATGAAGGTGCTTGCGGTGTTTGAGGAGTCTGCTTGACCATTGGTGTGCTAGTCTCACTCATGCTGTCGTCCATTTTGGCTTGCGCACCATCAGCATGGCCAACAGTATCCATCAAGCACTGAGATCGGAAAGGCAGAGAGAACTGCAGGTCAATCTCGCTAGGTGGCGGTGTGGTAGGGCTAGTAAAGGGTGATGTGCCGAGGATGAAAGCAAGACGGACAAGAGTTGAGATATCTTCACCAAGATGACGGGCCTCGAGCATACGCTTAAGGTCGCCAGATGAGCGAGGACGCCATACAAGCTGCATTCTCTTCTCTTTAGGCCAGATGCAAGTCTTGAAGACGGACTTGACCTTGGACTGACGCATGAGATTGTGCAGTTGAACCTTGTACTCCCAGTTGTTCACGTCAAAGCCATCCTCAAAGTGCTTGGCGATATGCTCAAAGTACTTGTCACGGCTGGCTGATGCCTGTTCGTTGTTAGGAGCCTCAAAGACGCGGTCCTTGCAGCTAGCGAAACCGCATCCAAATACGACCTGAGGGCACAACTCGGTCTTTGCGGTGCTGTTAGGAAGAGCGTCCATGCGGTGTGTCTCCTTGGCGTGAGTGCTGTAGGCTCGCTCGGTAGCGAAGGAGATATGGCAGCCCTTTGTCTTACACAGCCAAGTCACATCAGCACCATGGAAGTTGTAAAGATGCTTCTTGAAATCACTCTTCCTGCCAAAGCCAACGGGGTTGTTGTCCAAGAAACACATAGGGCACTGGTATTTCTTTGAGGTTGGTGTGACATGCCGGGGCGACGGGTGAGAGGTGACATCGCATGAAGGGATGGGTGACTGCATGAGATTGGGCGAGTCGAGCCATGTGCGATCGGCAACTTTGCCGATCTCACCATCGTGAATCGAGGGAACGTCGCCGGCATTGTCCTGCCATGTCGATTGGGTTCGGATCGAGGCAGCGTCGGATCGTGCGTGAGAAGCCTCAGAGCTGCTCCATGCTAGTGAGGGAGCGCTGGTGTTGCTGAGGAGGGTTGATGCTGAAAAGGTAGACGCTCGTGCTATTTATGTTAGTAGGCTTACATTGACTGAACTGTGTTGAAATCACTCACATCCAGCACCCAGACCGCTCAAAGCGCAAACAAGACTCGAGACGCCATAGCGACGGGCAAGGTTCAAGAGGATCTGCTGGTCCTCTTCAGCCAATGGCCTCACTTGGTCGTCTTGTCCTTGAAAGGGAAACATGGTTATGTGTGTGTGTAGAGTGTCCTAGACTCAAGCGACAATGCGAAAACGCGCACTTAGCGCTCGAGTGACTTATCAACAGCGACTTGGACAGACAAAGAGCGAGAGCTCGTGTGTCGATGTCTATGTCAGCAGTAAGAGACAGTCGTCGACGAGGTGACTATCATCAAGTTACGTCGAAGGTCGAACCGACAGTCGTATTAGCGAAGCGTCGTGTTTGGCGATACCAAGGAGCGTTGATGAAAGTGAGTAACGTCCGGCGATTGAAGATCAGCAAGCACGCTTCGAGTCGAGTCAAATAGAGTCGAGTCTTGTGCGTGCGTGAGTGAGTGAGTGAGTGAGAGTGAAACGAGGGGAAATCGACAGCCCGCGACGATTAGTGTTTGATAGCTTAGTCGTTGAGTCGTAAACCAAGAACGCTTTGGAATGTGATGTGATAATATGGGTATAGGTATGGGTATGAGTTGTGTGATTAAAGCAGAGAGCGAAGATCAATTAGAGTAAGAGTGAAGAATAGACGAGCAAGACACGACGAGACACGCAAGGCAAGGGTCCTTGTTTAAGACGGGGAACGAGACATAAAGTAGGATATTATGTCTGTGTCTGTGTCTGTTGTGACTGGGCGAGAGGGGAAGAGGAAGACAGGACAGACGGAGAAAGCCACGCAGGGGAAGAATGGGTGTAGGAGGGTTAGTCCTTCTAGAAGCCTTCTTCGAATCCTGGACTTGGGTGAGACATTACAACGGGCTTGCCGGAGTGATCGCTCAAGTCGGCCCACGTTGGCTTATCCATGTCCTGGCTAGTTGATGGGCTAGTGACTTCGTCAACCAGGGGGTTCCCTGTTCATCGCCAGGGCAGTTTCAGGAACGTCATTCGCCCAGAGGAGTGAGAAACTCTCGTTTTGTCCAAAATCGGAGAGCGGAGCAGTCGATGATGTACTTTTGGAGTTTCAGATATGATGTGAGAGAATGGATCATCAGGGACAACGACGACAATACGCGACTTTACGGATACAACTTCACAACTGCTGCAGCATGATCGTGGCTTGCAACTTCACCACAGTACAAGCCCGTTCAGGCCCTAACTTGGTCCTCGCTCCTTTGGGGGTGCTAAAGTGACCACTGACCAAGTCCAGTATGGCCCGGCTCGTTTGGCTGGGTAGCAACGGGGCTAACAAAACAAGTCCTGAATTGCAACACCATCCATCCCATCCCATCCCATCCCATTAAAAATTCGGCTGGAGCTACCGATACAACTCATCTCATCTTGACTTGACTACTGTACGTACTACGTACTCGAGCGAATGAATTAAAGTGTGTAGCCAAAAATAAGCCTCCAGCAAATTACTGTACATCGAACCGAACTTTTGCTTCCCTGCAACGGTGAGACATTACGTAGACGGGCAGGTCGTCGTTCATTGCTGAAACTCTCTTCTGCCGTCTTTCTAGAAGAAGCTGCTGCATGCAAGAGAGATTGCATTCATTCACTGCTACATCGTACATTGCTTTTGGCAACGCAACATGAACAAACAGCCCGTGCTATCCATCATTACTACGTAGGAAGGTCAGTGAGTTACGATCACATCAACATCGACAGCCTGACGAACCCTGCTCTAGCTCGCTTCCTTTCGCTTCGCGCTGGTTTGCTTTCTTCTGCAAGTGCCACTCCTCACTTCACCTCAAACCGTTAACCGGAATTGTACGTAACCGATTCAAACGTACTAAGCAGTTGATCACGCAGAGGGTTTACCGACTTAGTCAGACTAACTCTATTACTGCCAGCAAGCATAAAACGTGGCTGGCTACTGAGAACAGTACTCACTCCATCGGGCCAAACCCGAACTGATGAAACTGATCACGCTCACTCACACTCACGCAATCAGTATCCACAGTCACTATCGACCAGGACAAGAGTCTCTCTGCCCAAGTCTCCAAGAAAACCAAGTCTCTGGCCAAGGCCCGTAATAGTAAAGCGCACCAGCAACAACGCGGGCCAGCAGACGACCCTGTTTCATCGGGAAATGACGATGGGCCAATCTCTGGCTTCTGCTATGAAAGACGGCGTTTGAGTGGTCTGCCGAGACTTTGCGGTGCGGAGTCTGGAGGGTGGCATCCTGATGGTATTGGCTGCAAGCATGGGGGGACATGACACGAGCCTGGTCATTGTCTAAGCCACTTTGGAGAGAGGGCCCCTGTAAATGGATTTTGGAATAAAAAGTGCAGAGGGAGGAAAAAGAGGTCAAAACATTTCAATAGCCAGTGTGGATGTCTAACTAATAATAAGGTGAGATGGGTGAGTGGTGAGTGGTAACAGACCTCGCCCAGCTACGGTGAGAGTCCTTGGCAGCGAGTACTGTACCGTTTATCTCTTGGCTTTCAACCTTGGAGCCATGGCATGATGATTCTCTTCTCCATTTACGGAGTACTACAATGGTGATACAGCCTCGTTTCCAATAAATGAGACCCCAAGAGTCTACAGCAACGCCATAACCGTGAAACACGAGCAAAAAGAAAGGAGAACCGACTGGCTGACTGTCGAGAAAAAAGTGAAGTGTCACTTTTTTGTCGGATTGGTTAGGTTGTTTGCTTTGTTTCATCTCTCATGCTGACCGCTACCTTGTGGCGTTTGCTTTTTCTTCTCGAAATTTTCTGGACCGTTTAAGTGCGAGTGGTGGCTGACTTGCCCAAGCATTACTCCGTACATTACATCTCTGTACGGATATAGTACATGCACTATGCAGTGCTCACTGACACTCATGCAACCGAAGTGTTTCGGGCACCATGATCAACGCTGTAGATCCTCTTAGATTGGTCTCTGCTGGCCTGCTTGCTTGCTCTCATAGTCTCAGTCAGCTCGTGATAAGACATCCATATCCTTGCCTTGCCTTGCCTTGCGGGGATAACTCAACTGGCTAGACTACTGTAGTCAACTCACGGATGTGATGTGATGCATTGACGAATCGACCACCAACCCAACTCGGTTGCGGCAAAGCAAAAGGCAAAAAGCAAAAAAGTAAATGCAACTCAACGACTTTGGGCTCCTTTCTTCTCCTTCTGTTCCTGTCGTTTGTGAGGCATCCATTCTGTATCGGGAACCCTTGTCATTGACCCCAACTCTTCCGATTTGTCAATCACATCACGTACCTTTCATCCTACCCTACCTACGCAACCCTACCCTAGGCACATGCATTGCTTCACGGGCACTGTACTTCAGCTCATCTCATGTCCCCCGCAACCACTAGAGTCGAGACCACGCCACGATGGAACGTTGGGGACGAAATCCTCCCCTCGCACAGCCTCGCAATGGAGATGATGATGATGATGATGATGATGTTCAATGATGAATCCGTCACAATCATGATCAACAACACCAGACTCGAGTGAATGTGGAGTTGAGTGATTGATTGTGAAACCAACCCTCTGTAACGTCTTTCCACGTGGTCCACCCGTCCATCCTGTAGATCTTTTGTCCAGACCCGGAGTCACAACCTTAACTTGTCCACTAACCAAGGCAGAGGGAAGCAGTTTGTCCGTTGGGTTGGCTACCTCCACTGTCCACAGTCCACTGAGGTCAAGTTGATTGATTGCTTGCTTGCTTACTCACAGACACAGACACAGTTTACAAGGCCAAGTCTTGTCACAGTATCGCAGCCCTTCCCCTTCTTGGTTCATTCCCCACGTGGAGGTCATGCAGGTCCCCTATCTCTAGCATATCCTATCTTCGTCAAGAGTTTCACGTCACCTCCAACTCACATGCACCACTCACATATCTGTATCCGTACATACAGCCTATTGTTCATGAAACCCTGTCAGGGATATGTCCTCTTCTGTTTCCCGCCGTTGAGCTACTAGCAATGTCAAAGCTGACATTCTCATGTACTCTCAGACATCAAGCCACAGACTCATGTCAAAGCATTCTGTGACATCCGCCATAAACCTTCTGGGTCTGTCATGCCGCGGCATCAACTGTCCTGTTTGCATGGAAGCAGCCTCCCGCAAGCCCCCGAAGTCCTTATCTCAACCTCACGGGTACCTTTGTCCGCAGGGGCTTGGGCCTCGTCCGTGAAGCCGTTTCGGCCCGGTATTTTTGGCCTATGCTCTTATGACGCTGTCTATTTTTCGTCCCGAATTAAGGCACTGATCACTTGGTGACTCTACAGACCACCTCTAAACAGGATGTGATGAACGCCATGAAACATTTTTAGAAGAGAACTAGTTGAAAATCATGAGATTTTTACTTTGTTAGTCCATGAGAAAAATATGCGTTGAATGCCGTGTCACTTCGTCAAACCCAGAGATACTATCCCGCCAACTCGGCCGGTACATGATCCAAGTGACGATCACTATCTCGATACTCATTTCACAAAGTTATCAGATGAAGCGAAACTTTCTCAGTCAACTCTATCACAACGTCGAGACTTCTAATCCATGTCGACGGCTACTACCCTATACAGTGCTGTTCATATGAAAGAGCCTTGTACTGTTGCATTATCCAATAGCACAAACTTTCGTGGTAGATATTTCGACCAAAACAAGACATTCTATCCGTAGACACGTTTACAACAACTGAATGACAACCACTCCCGGCAGTTGAAGCCGTTGATATAGCGTCAATGCCATATCACAATATGGTCTCATTCCACTGCCAAGCCCTTCAAAAAGGTAGACATAACCTTGGAATATTTCCACTTAGTAAACTCTACAATGTTTTGTTTCACCATACATCTAGGTTGTCCCTTGTTTGAGAGCTTTTTTGCCTCTGGATAAGTAATACCCTTCAACGTGCTTAAACTCCCAAGAAGCTCGGGGCAATGGTAATCATCCGCGTCCCCGAGCCGCCGGCCGGCCGAACGAGAACAGGGAAGCACCTGTCATGGACGAACGTGTAGTCGGGGCTTATACATCGGATGCCGGTATGCGGACCTCGACCGACTACTGCAGGATCCCATGGTGACATCCCCATTGTCACCATGAGCATCCATTTGTTACGTGTGAGGAGGAGTGTATTGGCAAAATACCTGCTTGCGAGGCAATGTCATGCACGAAAGGGTCCTAAGGAAGGATATCAACGACCAAGATAGAAAATAAAGCGGCTTATTCATTGAAGCACGGGGTATCAAATCCAATACACTCAGGTGTAACCTATATCAACCATACCAAGCAAACTCCCATGTCCTTGAACGCACTCAAATACAATTCTGGCTTTTGGGCAACAATATAACCACCAAATACATATTCCCAAGTACTCCCGTCCGAGAATAACCAAGAAAAAGGACCCGTCGCTGGGTGGTACGTCGCGTCTTCTGTCTAACGACGACATATATACAAAAGGAAAGAAAAAATTAAGGAATGTCTGCATGATCAATGCGAAATCCACTTCACACGCCAGCCAATTCTTTAGGCGTATGTCGAGTCGAATCCAAACTGTATGTGTGGATTCATAGGGTCCGTCGATGTAAGACATGTCCCATCCGATGCAGCGGTCGTGATACCCTGAGGTCCATAGGGACCTGAAAAGCCAGGGGACATAAATGCAGGGTCCATCATATCAGTATCGGGCATATCGATATCCTGTTCCGGACCATTGTTGGTAATAGATTGGAAACTTCGCAAGTCCTCAGCAATGATCCCCCCACTGGCCTGCTGCATCATGGCGAATTGCTGTTGCTGCCGAGGGTCATACATGGGTGCAGGAGTCATGGCGTACTGGAAATGGTGCGGCATGGATCCTGGACTCGCCGAACTCACTGGCATTGTATGGCGCGGAGCCGGAGCGGAGCGGCCAGAACGAAGCGGGCCGGGTCTGTGAGCATAAGCGCGGCGTTGAGCCATGTATACCATGTTGGGGTTGTTTGTGTTCCCCCGAGAGATGCGGAACTGGTGCTGATCCGCACTTGGGGATGGGCCTGAAGGTGGCAGAGGAGGTGCCCGAGACTTGTGTCCCATGATGATTTGGCGACATTGGTCTTTGATAGGGTTGATAAAGTCCTCACGGTACTTTTCAATTGACGAAGGTTCTGAGCCAAGGGCAATGGCATACTGAACAAGAAGTTGTAGATCGCCCAGATGTCTTGTCTCAAGGCGTTTTCGGAGGACGCCACTGGATTGAGGGTGCCACTGCAACTGGCTCCGTTCCTCCTCACCCCATGACGAGCTCTGCCAGGCACGCGTGAGACCTTGTTGTCGAAGCAGGTTTCGCATCCTTCCAGAGTAGGTCCACTCTCCGCTGTTGGAGCCTTCATCGAAATGCTTCACAACGTGAGCCACAAATTCTTTGAAAATCGTGTCGGCTTCGTCATCGTTGGGAGACTCAAAAACTTGTGAGCAGTTCTCAAAGCCACAAGCAAAAACAGTTTGAGGACATAGGTTGACCTTGGCTTCGTCAAGAGCCATACGCGAGCCCCCATGGGCTTGTTTGAGATGAGTTTTGTATGCCGTCTGCCAATCAAAAACCATGTCACAACCTTTTTGCCGACAGAACCATTGTGCGTTGGTGTTGTGGAAATCCTCGATATGTCTCTTCAGGTCGTTTTTACGTGTACACGTCTTTTGGATGTCCTCTTCCCGACAGAAACCACATGTAAAAGAACCTTTTTGTTTGGGCGCTGGTGTCGTTGATTCATTTGAAGCTGGTGAAGTTTCCTCTTCGGTTGTAATAGATGGACGAGCAGCCTGTGACTTGCGGCCAAGAAGCTTAGCGGTGCGAGCGGATACATTCGAGATGATATTGCTTCGGACAGATGAGTTGTCGGATGAATATGTTCGTATGCTTGCTTTGTCGAAAACACTGGGAGTTTCCTCAGACTTGATGGAAGAGAAGGTACTGGAGGTGATGACGGATGCTCCATCGTTGACTGGTGACACAAACATTAGCGACGACATTGAGCGATCAAATAACTACTCACTCGAGATGGAAGATGAGTTTGCTTCCTCGTTTATCAATTGAGCAATGCCCTCACGGCCATAGCGTTGCATCAAATGGCGGATCAGCTGTCGATCAAGAACAGTATCTTGCTGAGACATTTGAGAATGCTGCGATGCCTGCGACACGCTATCGGCGTCGGACCACGAGTCCGGAGCCATGATGATGGTGATGATGGAAGAGAATAGGAATTAAATCAGGGCTGACGAGAAGAACTGGGAGGTTCCGATTGTACGGGTAGTGGAGTCCACCAGCGACTTAACCCCCAAAGTTAGTGGAGCTGGCCTGGTATGGGGCTGGGTCAGGGCTCCAACACTGATGATGGAGGCGATGACTCCAGCAATAAAATGAAGCGAGCGTTCAAGAGTTAAGACAAGACGAAAAGATATCGGAATAAACAGGTATATAGGGCAAAATTGTATCCGTAGCGGCAAGGGAATGAGGCAACCAAAAGCAATGACAGATATTTGAAGTTGGATCACGAATGAAAAGCCGTCCCGGGGGAGAACAGGGATCATGGAACTGATAGCGGGTGAGATAGCGGTATGCGATGAGATACAGTTGCTCTGGGGTAAGAGTAAGAGTAAAGATATGAGCGGGGACGGGCAGTTGAAGCCAAGACCAAAAGAGAAACTTGAAACTGAGGGGCGACAGAGATTACTATTATATTGAAGCGCGTTGTGTATCACCAAGGATGAGGGAAACGAAGTGAAGTGAAGTGAAGTGATAAAACACTTGACTTGGTGAAGATGAGAAAAAACCCGCTCTCATTGACGATCGAAGGAGGGGAACCTCCTAAGTAAGGTAATGAACGAACGAACAAGAGGAGAGGGCGTGGCATCCATGACACCGCCTGGCCCTAAACCCGACTTGGCCTTCATGTTGGAGAATTACGACGACCCAATGGAATCTAACTACCTACCTAGCTCAGCCATCCCAGACCAAGTCAGGCCTTGAAATGGAAGACAGAACTCAACATGCATGCGCGTACCTCGGATGGCTACTCGGAGATCAAACGATCAAACCTCGCTTCAATACAATACCTATCCTCGGAATAGCTTCATTCAAGGACAAACCCTGAAGTTCAGGGACCAGCCTCGCCCGGCACTCGTAACCATGGAGGTAAAACCAATATACCGGCAACAGAGCAGAGTCGCAATTCGGCGAAGCACATGGGCTGTGCGTCCTTGCTTTGATCATCAGAACCTTATGCATTGCTGGGACACAGGGATCCTTTGACGGCATCAACAGCAACGAACGAACGACCATGACAGCTAACGTTGACTAGGTTGAATGATCGTCATGCGGCATGAGCTAGCATGCAACAGAGCCATATCGACTCGGTCTGAAAATATTCACCGCTGTGGAACATCGTGACAAGCATCCCTTCGCCAGCCTCAACTCTCACAGTTGCAAATATCCCGCCCAAACTCACGTTCACAACGTTGCCCAACTATTCATCTTCACTGGCTAATTGACGTTTCAACGCTGCAACTCGATGCCCTATGCTGCTCCACTAAAAGACATGGAGAGAGCCGTGGAAGCTGATCCGGATCCGCTGCGCCCCGGATATGTAACGGCAATTGGAGCGTGCGTGCGGTCTTAGGTGAATGTATCTCGTGATAAAATCGTCTGGAGAAGGGGAAACGTGGTGAGATTTTCGAGGGAGCCCCAGCTTTGGGGGAGTGGGGTATATCCCGATGCTTGGGTTTGGCTACTGGTTGAGAGTTGTTGTTGGATTCTCATCAAAGGCTTAAAATAATTGCAATTAAGGCCATGAGGCCTAAGATCTTATCTCAGACATTGTGTTGCAGCACAGTAAGAATCAACAAAACTTGACCTGTAAGAATGAAGTCGTCGTCTCACAGAGTTCTTCATGGCATCCAGGAACGGCGATATGACCATGTCGTTGAGGCACAGCAGCCAATAAAGGTTTTGGTATTCAGCCAGTCAGCATCATGTCGGGCCATTCATCACAGCTCCAACTCCTCAGATAAGCCAATTTTGATATCAGATACCGCCACATTTGCTCAACCCAACCACTTAGGCCATTTCCCCTGCATCATTTTCATAAAAGGGTTGAAATGGCTTTGATAAACTGACGCGAGGCTTCACTAGACAATTACAGGAACCAGGTTTTTGTCTCTCAATTACGTCCCACGTTTCCCCTCCATAAGCTTATGTTTCTGATTCGTCCGTCTTAGCACCTCCACCCCCCGATCAATCAACCCGTAGAAGCTAGACTGGGAGTGTATGTACGTATGACTTGAAGGGCTGACACATCGGAAGATAGTTGTCCAGACCAATCCAACCTACCCTAGCCAGTCAATTAAAGAACTCCGTCTTCCGTGATCACTCACGACTGTTACCGTTGAGCTGGGCTTCAAAGGCCCGCATTAATCAATCTTGTAATTAATCTTGTTTGCTCCCAAAAACAAAAACCATCGACCCGGGTGATCGGGTACCAAAAGCAAAGATCGCCATAGCCTTCTCGTATCCATCTTCGTTGACCCTGTCGATCTGGATAACTAAGCACTTTGAGCAACGTTCGCTACTCTTCCATGTTAAGACAAACTTAAAACCAAAACCTCAACGCCACTGGTAATCTGTCATTTTCATTCCTCACAGGCTCACAGTACGGATAGACGCATAGAAACGGGAAATAAAAAAAAATTAAATAAAAGATTAAATAAAAAAACCCTGACCGGAAGTTTGGCTTGTAATCTTCCGTCCAGCAGCGCCTCTTGTCCCGTCACCGCAATCCGTGCGTTCCGGAAAAGCAATATGCTTCATCCCCTTAAGGTTTCTTGTCATCTCGGCATTTGCGTAGGATCGTGCCCGGCAATTCAAAGCGTGACATCGCACTTATCCCTTGTCTCGTCAAGGATATATGAGTCTCAGTGCCTTTACCATCTACAACATAAGTTCCTCCAACGGGGTTTAATGCCCCTTTACGGTTAATAATTTGAATGTTTTTTTTTCATCCTGGGCGTCACATCGGTGATCTCGTACAAGGACTGACCAAGCCATCGGGCCTCGAGCGGGATACGTGCCCGACCGTTGTGGAATATTTGTCATTCTCTGAATGTCCTGGACCCCATGACCATGGTCATGATCACCGGAGCTTTGCTACCGTTCATTTTACGCTTTGGATTCCTTGAAGCACTGCTTTAGCCCTAGCTGTGCCCATGCACGCTTGGACGGATCAAGGCTTCACGCCGTCCTGAACATAGTAGATGGCACTTCCTGTTGCCGGCCGGCTCACCACAACAGCCCCCTTCTTCTGATCGTCTGTCAAGTTCTTCTTGGAGAAGTACTCCTTTTCCAGGGCCTCTGTAACAGCCTCGACCTTATCCGCCGGCACCATATGCACACTGCAACCTCCCCATCCGGCACCAGTCACACGCGCTCCGTAAGATCCTTCCCGAAGCGAAATAGCACATATTTCATCCAGCTCTGGACAGCTGCACTCGTAGAGGTCACGGCATGATACCTGGGTCTCGTTGAGTAGTGATCCCAGCTCTTTGTTGAACTTGGTTGTGTCAGTAGCTCCTGTGTGAACAGGGTTCTCGAGGAGCTTCATGAAGCAAAGAACACGATGAGCCTCTTTAAAGACATGCAGAGCCCGTTGGCGGAGCTTGAAGCGCTCGGCCCGGACTGGAAGCTTGGACATGAATCGCTTCTCCAGATCCTCAACTGTAATGTTCAGCACCTTGGCAACCTCCTCCCGTGTATATCCCTCTTCTTGTGTAAGGGTCTTCCCGGTGATCTCGATCAGCTTCTCCAGCTCCTCCTCCTTTGTTAGCGTCTTTGCAGCGGAGTAATCTGAACCGCTTTGGTGGTAAAAGAAAGTTTCATGAAATCCTCCGAGACTGACGCCCAGGGGGCCCGCATCCTCGGGAAGTTGGATGCCGGGTGGGTTCAGAACAGCGTTGAGGTAGGATGCGGCAATGCTACACTCAACAACCCGTAGGTTGTAGTGGATGGGGCCCGTAACTTGCTTGTTGGATGTGACAAAGGATTGCACAATGACGAATGTGATTTCGGGATTTGTGGGAGGGAAGTGAACTGGTTTGGCCTTGAGGCTTGGGCTGAATGAGACGAAGGTAGCGGCGCCCTTCTCAGAGAAGACTGAGGCAGCTTGGTCCATACTTTTGGGTCAGTGTTAGTGAGACAATATTCGCTGATGAAGCTTATGGTTACATACCCTCCCGAGTTAACTCCTACTGCACGCTCGTTGACGATGGCGAGCTCAGTCAGCTCAGTCTTGTCCACCGTCTTCTCACCATTGGCCAACATGATAGCTAGTGAACTTGTGCTGACCACAGCAGCACTTGAGCTTAGTCCTCCTCCAACAGGAACGGTGCCATCCATAAGCAGATTCATGCTGCATGGTTTAAAGTCCTTTCCATACTTCTTCCTCAGCAATTCCAGCACACCCCTCAGACCACTCTTGAAGTAGTTGGTCCATTCCAGCTTTGTCGCATCGATAGATACATCTCCATCAAAGGGAACCTCAAAGTCTGCAGCTTCAAACTTGTCGTCCTCCACATTGGCGATGCGGATGCGAAAGCTCTTGGCATCTTGCGCGGCGGGTGTAGCAGAAACGGCGAGAAGAGTGTCGGCAGTGATGGCCATGGGCAGAACCGAGTAGAGAGAGTAGTCAATGTGCTCTCCGATAATGTTAACTCTTCCAGGAGAGCGGGCAACAAAGGACGCAGCATGTCCATAGGTGGACTCGAACTTGCTGAGGAGATTGTTCCATCGTGGGCCTTGCTCAGAGAGCGCAGCAGGAGGATAGATGTCGCTCAGGGCGTTCGCAACGGGGACGGTTCCGGTCATGCTGAAAGTATCCTATATGGTGTGGTATACGTTTGCGACTGCGATTGGCTTTGAGTGTTTCTGAGGCGACAACTGCGAGCTTTTGTATTTGTCGCAAGCTATATCGCGTGAGAAGTGTCGTTGCAAGGTTCCAAGTATGCCCCGCTATTGCCCCTCGGGGGATCGTCTACCAATTGAGCTGTTGATGATATGACGTAGATTCTGTTGTCACGGTTTAGTTTCAGGACTTTCGTAGTATTAGAAATGTCGCGAAGCTTGGATATATATATAGAAGAGATCGAAATATTAGAAACGACGCAAACTTCTGATAAAGACAGACTGAGCTGAATGTTGTTAAACATTTCAACTTCTTCTGCGACCCCTCATCAACCCCCCGAATATATCCCCACCTATCGGCGTACGGCATGAGAGCTTCCCCAGAACTTGCCGGGCACTTGATCGTGTGGTCGTCTTCTCGGCGCATTAGTGAGCGCCATGACGGCTAAGTTGTGAGACGGAGTGGTTCTGTTGTGGGGTTGGCTTTGCTCTTTGCACAGAGATAGGTGCGGTTGTTAGGTGGTCGGTCCGTTGCAGCAGCTCACATGGATGGATGTTGGTTAGACTGGGAGACCGTCATGCCGATGCCCGAAATTTTCTTTGGGACACGAGAACTTATGATGCGAATAATTTCCCGAGATGCTACGTTTGAGAAAATGAGATCAGTCCACTTTCCAAAGTCCCGGTTATCAATCATCACCATTTCCCCAAAATTGAGGTTAACTTGCAACGATGTGATGAATACCGAAAGCAAATGATGGAGTCGGGCGACGATAATGATGTTTGCGCAATTATATACGGTCGTTTGTTTGTTTGTCAATGATAACAACTTTTATTGGCAGCTGGTTGGCAGTGCTCAAACAATCGATGTCAGTCGCCCATCACCAACTCCCGCGAATGTCGTTGCCTTCTATCATGAGCTTCTTCACCAACCTACCTAACCTGCAAACGCATTTGAACATCGCCAGTTACTTCATTTCGACGAACAAATGGTATCTCTATAACGCAATAACACCGGCGAACAGCACCCAACCATGAGCTATCCTGCTCAACAGCTGCAGCCCTTTACGCTGTACATGACCATCTCTGTCCCCGAAGAGCCAGCTCATACCATAGCTCATCGCTACGACATCGACACAAGCACCCTTGAAGTCATACGTTTTCAAGGTGAAGATGGAACCGAAAACCACCATGTCGTGGGCTCTGACAACTTTGAATGGGGGATCTACTGGCATCGTGAGCTCGGTGACGGAACATGGTATAGCTTTCGCTTCACCCCGCCAGAGATGTACAAAGGACCACCTGGACTGTATAAACCTTGGGTATACAGTCAGGCTACTGTGAAGCAATCACCACGTCTTCATCATCACGTCGTCGGACTCATTCGGATCATGCGCGTCCCTGATACTATCGGCTCTGGGATCACTACCTACCTTGACTGGCTGGCTCCTCGCGCTGCTACCAAGTCGAAGAACGATGTAATCTGGGTCATGATGGTTTGTATGCGAATGCGCAAGTACGTGGCCAAGGAGCGGAAAGTGGTCGACAAGGGAATCGAGAGCTTCGTTCCCACCGAGTTCGTCACCCAGGCGATGCAGTTTGCCTATCGTGAGGTGTAGTATGCCTTGGCTGGACAGCTTCCGCGACCCATCTATGTGCCAGATACCGGAGTCGTGAAGGATAACTGAGGAGCGAAACAGGCTTCACGAGTTGAAAGGCTTTCGGGTTTCTAGCGTTGCTGCAAGAGTAAGTCAAGGCAATCCTCGTTAAGAGATCACAACCCTGACAGTCAGCCAGTCGTCTTTCCACTACTACCACCACGTGGCCAAACGACAAGCGCAAATCTCGAATCGAAAAACAGAAGGTCGTGAGGTGTAAACACGCGACGACTAAGTATTTTTGGTACGAATTGCAAGGGATAAGAGAGATCATGAGAGGACGCGAATAACCGAGGCTGGTTCGAATCTAGGCGCCCCTCTATCATCCACTGCTGGGCTCATCCTGTTCAGCCCTCAACCAGAAAGCGGGTTTCGATACGAAAAATGGCACTGCATTGAGGTGTTGGAGCTTTTATAATTGGTCCCTTTCATGAAACCAGAAAATAAATACAGACATCTTTTTGGTCAAGCATTCATTGTCTGTGAGCCGCGGGTCGCCGAAGAGTTAAAAAAAACAGGGAACGCTGCCACGTGATTAGCCTACACCTGAGCCTACCTACGCGGCTGGCATCTTCCAAACCTCCACGCTTCAACTGAAGCAAAGAAATAAATTCACGAGAAAGTCAACCTCACTTTTGGAAACCTTTCAGAAACATTCAAAATGGGACATCACAACCTTCGCTTTGATGGCGATCCTCACTCGCTGAGTGGCGTCTGGAGTCCCCCTACCAGCAGGGCCAAGTACGTCAACATATCCAATCTGTTTGCTTCGCGATACTAACTCTGTGATCGTAGTTTTTGTGAGGAGGATTATGCCATCACGTTCTACCTAGCCGAGTTTGTTAATGCGTTGACAAACGTAACCTACGGTATGTTTTGTGCAACGCCGCAGGACCCAGAGCCTTGGCTCAAACGCTGACCGTTCTGGTTTATAGTGTACTTCGCTCTGCGATCAATGTATGGCCCGCGCAGCCGTAGCCGTGGACTGTTTGACCCGAAGTGGGATTTCATGTCCTTTTCCCTCTTGGTTCTCGGCTTTGGATCTTTTCTCTTCCATGCGACTCTTCGTCAGACACTTGAGTTTGTCGACGAGCTGTCGATGCTGTTGCTCTCTTGGTCAATGCTTCGTTCACTCGTCATTCTGCGACAGTCTCCCCAGAACGTTCGCTACATCTCAATAATCCTGGCCGTCTTCTTCATTTCTTTCTCAATATTCTACGTCAAGTCTGCCAAGATCATCTACCAGGTCATCGGCTTCTGGGTCTCGCTCATTGTCATCGGCGTACAAGTCCGATATCTATTTTACTGGGCTAAGCCAACCTTTTCCGAAGAGCAGGTACGCAACTGGGCTATCCGAGTTTGGTCTTCGGCATTTACATGCTTGTTTGGATATTTTATCTGGAACCTTGATCTTGAATTTTGCGCTGAGTTGAGAAACATGCGACAGCGCATTGGCCTGCCTTGGGCTTGGCTTCTTGAGTTCCACGGCTGGTGGCATATCTTGACAGCTCTTGGTGCGAATCAGTTTATGAACGTGGTGAGAGAGGTGCGAGATGAGGTGAACCAGGAGAAGAAAGAATGATTGAATGATCATAGGCGTATGGCGTTAGATAGGGGACGCAGGTCATTTTAATCGACCAAGTTGGGGCATTTTGACTCAAGACTCTTTGATGAAACTTTTCCTAGTTCTTCTTGTATTATAGACTGAAAAGCAGCTTGCCTGATTAGAAGTTTGAGTGGCCAAGGCTGCCACCCAGATAGGTAGAGGTGCCAGAACAAACCGATTGAGGCGAACATAGTCCCAGCTATGTCTGTAAGACTGGTGAGGTATTCCGTACATCTCAGCGCATCAAAAATCGAGCTGAAAATAGAGCCACAAGAAGTACTCAGATCTTATCTAAATTTATGTATAGATTGTTTTAGGTAGATATTCCTTGACAGAAGTTGGGATTAGTTAGGCTCATGTATTCTAAAGAAGTT
Source organism: Fusarium sp. NFCCI 5145 (assembly GCA_033439405.1). Classification (NCBI taxonomy): domain Eukaryota; kingdom Fungi; phylum Ascomycota; class Sordariomycetes; order Hypocreales; family Nectriaceae; genus Fusarium; species Fusarium sp. NFCCI 5145. Next base: position 446,607 of record JAWDHB010000455.1, read on the forward strand.
CAAAGCCAGCGTGCAAGTTGCCTCTTGTTAGTGACTCTTAGGCAACTTCAATATATTCGGGGATCAAGGAGATGTATTGGCTGTGTTCTGCACTTGTTGGTTGGTTACGTGAGAACTGCTCACAGTCAGATTTGAGCTGTGGCTTGGCGTCATCGAGATGAGCAGGTATTTCTGTATTAAGTCTTCAATCGATCATTGATCATCGATTTGAAGTTGATCAGGATTGGGCCTCATTGAGCAAGAATGCGCAGAATAATGATACAAGATCCTGGATTGTGTAACTGAGGCGAATATCATGATGACAGTCAGTTGGACGTCACTTTTGGACCCTGAGACAAGCTAAAGTTACCCCTCCATACCCCGCTGACCCGGACTCGGTTCAAGAGATCTTATTTTGAGTTCGATTAATATCAACTACCTACCTAGCAGAAGCAAGCCAACTGTTTTTATGTTCTTTTATAAATACCTACTTAATACGAGCAATTAAGAAATACATACATAGCATTTGAGACCTATAGCTATTCACTTCCTCAGCTGTAGAAACCCCTTCTTCCCTACCTATCCGCAACTCCACACGACCTCCATTGCATGTATGTAGGTAGATGTTCCGACGCAGAAATGGAAGCACTTACTGCACCAATCATCAAGTCCCTTGAACCTGACTCCCCACGTCATTCGGCGCCTCTGAGCAAAGTGCACCGAGTGTTTTCACTCAGTTAGGAAAGCGTGCCGATAATAATAGTCAAGCTTGGGAAATTTAACCATTGAGGAGCCGCCTCTGGCCGCCAAAGGGAAAGTTGGACAGGTGTGAATCACTGATTCTGACCCGCCTGCCTCTGCCTGTGAAGCTTGGCCGCCTTACCTGTCTCTCTGTTTTAAAAGAACATCCCCTCTTGTCCGCCCGCTATTTTACTTCTCTCCTCAATCAACCTCCACATCTGAATTCTACACAAACAAAACTCAACACAACACTTTTTAAAACAACCATCATCATGTCTGGCTGTGGATGCGCTACTTCTGGCTCTTGCGGCTGCGGCTCTAGCTGCACCTGCGCCGGTTGCCCTGTAAGTTTACCCTGGTATGGCGCATGTCTCAAGAGTACAGAGGACTAACGAATGCCAATCAAGCACAAATAAACTATTCTTCAACACCTCTGATGGGAACCCTGATGGATGAGACATGGGGAATGCGAAGTCGGATGGCTTGGGGATGGAAGATCTGATTAGCGATGGATCCACTCATTACTTCTTGTCGGCGCTACTATGCAAGTATCAGAACTAAATGATGATCACAAATTGCAGTCTAAACTCTTGATGTTGCATTACATTACTTATATTGTGAATGTACCTTACCAAACTTGAGCCATAGCCTGTTTCCAACTTGTCCCTGTGTTACCCAATCTCTACCAACGATTATTTGATGATGGAAAGAATGCTAGAACTGGACTCAACGCCATACTCTGTCCGTTCGCTTTCATCGGTGACCCAGCCTCTGGCTCTCTGTCTTCATCTGTGTATATTCCCTCCATCGATTCCACCTCTTCAGTATTCAGGGCAGACCACTTCGATTGGTGACGCTGCCCTCGTTCGTATGCTATCAAGATAGCCTCTCGTATCAACCTCGCAGCATACAGAATCACAGCCATGACTGACACAGCAAAGCTCGCTTGTGCAATATGGCAATATCCTCGAGTTTTGTCCCAAGCTGCGGAGCACCCACGTGTCAGGTACCATGGGCTTGGGCTTGGATGTTTAGGATCGGAGTAATCGCTCGATGTTTGGCCTGCGATACTTACTGCCCATAACCCGAGTAGTATTGTATCGTAAATGCTACTTGCGGATCGGGGAAGGTAATGGAGATAGGACATGGCGGCGCGAGCGAAGAAGACGACCAACCCAAGGATGGAGATGGCAAGGTTCGAGGTATACAGTCTGGACACGCTCAACATCAGTAAAGCTCCTATTTATGCCCTTCGATGTTCATATTGGGCATCGTACCTTTGACTCCATATAAGCGGTATCTCTGGCGGCTCGCGATGGTTGGCGTAGTAGTAAATTCGCTGGTTAGGATTGGAGTTCCAACCCTCTTCGCCACCATTCTCCCACAGCCTCGATCTGAAGTTGGTCGGATAGGTGAAACTGAAAATGATTACAGCCGTGATAGAGATGGTCATCTCGACGAGGATCAAGGCTAGCGGTGTTTTTATCGTGGGTGCCATTTTGCATCTGGGCCTCCCGCGCGACTAATCGAATACCAAAAGAGGCGGGAAAGGCCCTTTAATGGTGCATGACAGGGACTCGAGGTATATGACAAGTGATACAACAACAGCCAATGGATACCTTGGGTAAACCGTGTTGTCTTGTGCTCGAGAACCCGCTTCACAACCTTGCACTTTCCTCCTGTCGAAACTTGCTCATACTGCCGCACCAACAGAAGACACAGTTATCTGTCTAGAATCATGTGTACACTGTAACAAATGGAATGCGCTTATGGCCATCTGTCATTTCTTCACTGGAAACTTCTTGAAGGACAGTATATTATAAGAGTGGGTGCTGTCGTCAGGTTGGATGCCAAAATGCGCCACGATATTTCTCCATGAACTCAATACATGCGGTTGCCGGGCTATTAGGTATTGCTAGGCTCCTTCGGCATCCCGGAAACTCGGAATTTAGCAAAGGCAAAAGAGCCAGGATGCTATTCTAAGATAAAGCTCTATGATGGCGAAGTGGTCGCTCTGCCAGACGATCTGTCTAAGGTAATTTGGGTCTCAAGCACAACGCGATGCCAACTTCTGCAGGTCGATCCCAACATTAAGCGGTCTTGAAATGCCAAATACTCAAATTCTCTTTTATCATCATGTTGATCGTCAACATAAAGGAGGGTTCGCATACTAAACTCTATCGCTCCCAACCACCAGTTGCTCGAACATCAGGCTTCGACTGGCAACAAACATGCTGTGCGCTGCAATAATACCACAGGCAGTAGTAAGTGCTGATTCACTCCAGTGGGGATAGGGATTGTCAAGTTCAGCACCTTCGGAAAGTCTGGATGAGATACGTATGTTCATCTCAGTTGGGGCTTGATTCAATGTTTGTCGACCAGCGTCAAGTGGAAGCTCTCTTTCTAAAGAGCATTTTCCTTACATGGTTTAACATGTTCATCTAAAAATGAGGATTCATATGTAATTATTCAGAGTAACTATCTCAGCGTTGATGCAATGAACACACTGGAGTTGTAATAAAAGATTCCTAATGTTGATTGGCTATGGACTCAAAGCGTTATTGCCCGACCCGAGTGGGGTCTATCGGTGATGTCAGGCTCCACTGAAGCTAGGTCAGCCCGCCGCGTCCATGCCGTGCCACATCCTAACATCATCAGTATTTGAGCTTAAGACAAGGCTGCTTTCTATTTCTGTGCTTATCCCTGACATCGCTTTCCTATCCTCGATATTAACGGCCTAAAATGCAATAAAAACGAATGTTTATCGATATAAACTTCACTTCTACAATCTCCCATCTACCCGTTCGGCACGCGACCCGACGTTGCAGTCATCAGCCATGCCCTCAGAAACCCAAGATGCGCCCGGCATAGCCGCTGATCCTCCAACAAAACCCACCGACGCACCCCGACGATGCTTCATCTGCTTGACAGACGAGGATCCCTCAGACCCCCCGGGATCATGGGTCGACCCCTGCGGTTGCACCCTCGAAGCCCACCAGGATTGCATGCTTTCATGGGTGACGGATTGTGAGCGCTCCAACAAACCGCTCCAGTGTCCAGTATGCAAAGATACCATTCAGCTGGAGGGTCTTTGGGATCCCATCGTTGCTATGACGGACGTTGTTGCAACCAAGTTCACGCGCGCGAGTCCCTTCATGTTGCTGTCCTCTGTCACACTTGGAGTACAGTTTAGTCTCCAGATGTATGGCGCATTCGCTATGTGGGCTTTCTCAGGCCGCGAGGCTCTGGTGGACTATGTTCTCGGCCATGAGATTTGGGTCAACGGAGAAGCATCACGAATTTTGATGTCGGGGGGTGAAAGACTGGGCAACGCACTGGTTTTGACCAACGTGGGACCGGCTCTGTTGCTTGGGCAGCTGATGCCATGGTTTGGCAACAAGGTCTTCTTATCCACGGCCTCACTGGTATGTTGAAGTTCTAACAAATGATGAGCATGACTAATGGATAACTAGTATGGTGTTTATCAAGTCATGCATGACGACAACTTTTTGACCTGGCCACCGTCACCCCAACTCGCGATGGCCGTGTTTCCCTACGTTCGATCGGCCTACCTCAACTTGTGGCGCGAATTCGTCTTCCCTTACGAGGTGAACCTCAATCGACAGATCATGGGACTCCCCCCAATCGAGCCTCGACGACGAGATCAGCCTCCTGCCAACGAGCCACAACCCGAGCAGCGGAACGGAGAAGGTGGCGTTGTAGGTTTTCTCAACGGACTCATCGAAGCTCTCGAGGGTGACGAGATGGACGACGACGGTCACGATGATGGCGCGGGGCCCGGAGCCGGCCAAAACCCTGATGATGAGCGGGGTGGAGGGGTTGTCATTGAACTAGTCATCGAGGAGGTCGACGCAGATGACCAAGATGGCTTGGATGAAAGACCAGCTGGGCAGAATGAGAGGCCTCAGCAAGTCCCTACCAACGATGAACCGGCGCCACCTCCAGCTGAGGAAACCCAAGGAGACATCCCACACGACCCAGTTCAAGCTCCCCAAGACCAGGCCCAAGATGCAGTTGCTGTCCCTGCCCCGGCTGCTGCGCCTGAAGTTGGAGATGGAAACCAAGGTGCTCAACAAAACCAGCACGAAGCTCCCCAGGCGCCTCCTGCCCGCAGGCCCGGCCTGGGAACGATTCTGTCAGGAGTATCAAATGCTATCGTGAGCGCCTTGATCCTTCCAGGAGTGTCGTTTGCCATGGGCGAGCTTCTGCGTCTGGCTCTCCCTAAGCAATTGACTGCTGGGCTTTCATCCCCAAGAGGAAGCACAATGCGGCCTGGACTACTCCAGCAACAATGGGGACGAAGTCTTGTCGGCGGGTGTCTTTATGTGGTACTCAAGGATGTTCTTAGACTCTACACAAAGTACCGCAAGGTGGCCGCTATAGGCAACCGGAAGGTGAAGAACGTCGAGAGAGCCAGACGACAAGCTGGAAAATCAGATTCTTAAGACAGAGGGAAGGAAAGAACGCTGATAATTGCATTAATCGGAGTTATGGATTGTATAGCCTGGGGGCTTTTGTCACAAGGATCGAGGGGACATTACTACAGCTAGATACACTGGAATAAACCATTCGCCTCTTTAATTGACTAATGGCTACTGGGCGGTCCATTGCAGTATAAATGCTTCTGTGGCATTTAATTGTACGTACCATTAGCATCCCCAATATTGGCCGTGTCGTTCCCCCACATCACAGATGCGATGTTCGTTCGGTTGCTGGCAGCCCCACGTGGAACCTTCCAGCCCAAACCAAACTCCACGACGCCTCAGCCGCGGGGCCCTTTTTTGTTTGCTTGCACTTAATCTTAGGATCTACCTCTACCTCCTCACCGAGTCATACCCTCCCTCTTCTGGTTCCCATTGTATTTTTGCAGCTGAACTCATTTTTTAACCTCTTCTTCGTTTCGACTTCCTCTTCCTCCACGACCTGTCCTACAGGTCTTCTCCATTCGCTATGGTAAGCGCAATCCCCCGCAGTACGAAGCAAGGCTACCTGCATAATCGTCATGCCTCTTGTTTTGAATATGGGCTAATTCTCTACTACAGGCGTCAACTCACAACTCCAAGCAGCGCCTTGCGCTCGCTATCTGCGATTTCCTCTCCGCTTCAACAAATGACGGCACCCTCACCGCCGACGACAAGGATTCCATTGACGTGGCTATCAACTGCATTGCAGAGTCCTTCAAGGTCGACCCCTCCGACACTGGTGCTGTCTCAGCCGCCATCGGATCCCAGAACCTCCTCCAGATCTACTCTGTCTTCGAGAAGGCCCGCGCCGATAAGCCCGCCGCTGCTGCTCCTACCCCCGCACCCGTCGAGCTCACCGAGGAGCAGAAGAAGGAGGCCGAGGCTCTGAAGTCAAAGGGCAATGCTGCCATGGCCCAGAAGGATTACAAGGCTGCTATCGACTGCTACACCCAAGCTTTGGCTATCAACGCCAACAACGCTGTCTTCCTTTCCAACCGTGCCGCTGCCCACTCGGCCAACAAGGATCACGCTTCCGCTCGCGCCGACGCTGAGGCTGCTGTCGTTATCGACCCCGCTTATACGAAGGCCTGGTCTCGTCTCGGCCTCGCTCGCTTCGCTCTAGGTGACGCTCGCGGCGCCATGGAGGCCTATGACCGTGGTATTCAGCATGAGGGCAACGGTGGCTCTGACGCCATGAAGAAGGGCTACGAGACGGCCAAGCGCCGTGTCCAAGAGATGGAGGCTGAGGAGGACTCTCTTCCTCGTGCTTCCCCCGGCGCTGGTGGCGATGTTGGTGCTGGTGGCATGCCCGATCTTGGCAACCTTGCCAGCATGTTCGGCGGCGGCGGTGCTGGTGGCCAGGGTGGTGGTATGCCCGATCTTGGCAGCATCATGAACAACCCAATGTTCGCCAACATGGCTCAAAAGCTTATGAGCAACCCTGACCTGATGAACAACCTGATGAGCAACCCCCGTCTGCGCGAGATGGCCGACCGCTACTCAACTGGTGGTGGCATGCCCGACCTTGGCTCCCTCATGTCCGATCCTCAGATAGGAGAGATGTAAGATACACATTCCACATATGTCACATTCCACAGTCACTAACTATACTTCCAGGGCTCGAAACATGATGGGCGGCGGTGCCAACCCCTTCGGTGGTCCTGGTGCTGGTGGTGCTGGTGGTGCCGGCGGTGCTAACGGACAGGGTGGTTCACAACAGTAGAGGGAAATTGGGCATCTTTATTATATACCACGAACGATAGATGACGCCTGGGGGTGACGATTCATTGATTAACATGGGAATGAAGCCGTGCGTAAGCTCTTCTTTTTATATTAGCTTCCACTAAATAGAAACTGTAGAAAGCTATTATATGTTCCATTCTCATTCCTATCTGTGACATAGTTCCTTCAAGACTTTCTTTTGGCATTGAGCATCATTACCCATAGTATTGCTTTCTTCCCCAGCCGCTAAAGCATCAGGCCTTTCGGCGTTCCCATCTTATGTATGCAGGCTGGACCGGCCTCGAGAAGAGAGAAGTGTAGTCTGTTGCTGGAACACCAGGCTTTCCATCAGCAGTTGACAGTCTAAAGTTACGTACTAGAGTAGCAACAATGACACCCAAGTTGACATAGGCAAACTTCTCTCCAATGCAACGATGTCGACCCGCGCCAAAGGGTAGATAAGGGCTTTTCGTTCCCTTGGATACAATCCCGTAGCCGTAGTCGATGGTCTCCTCTGTCACAGCCTCCTCCTCCTTGACCTTGTTGTCCCAACGATGGGGGTTCCAAGTATTGGCATCAGAGAAATGCTCTTCACTAAGAGCCGTAACGGTTGGTGAAGCAAGGATAACTTTGTCTGTGGTGATAGTGTAAGGAGACCCGGGCACTTCCATAGGTCTCTTGACTTTTCGCAGAATAGAGTGGATCGAAGAGTGAACTCGAAGTGTTTCCTTGACGACGTTTTGCAGAAGCGGGAGCTTGTCGAGGTCTGAGTACTGAAGAGGTGGTAGAGCACCGTTAACACTCAAGTTAACGATTTGTTCTTGGTAAAGCTCTTCACCAATATCAGGAGACGAAGCAAGATGGAGTATGATCCATGAACTGGCAGACGATGAAGAGTGCTGTCCTGCCATGAGAAGAGTGATCATCATATGCGCGATCTCTTTGTCAGGAACCGGCTTCCCATTCTTGTAGTTGCAATTCATCAAGTTGGCAATCATGTCAGTACCTTCTTCCAAATCCCCTCCACCTTTTCTTCGCTCCTTGATGATGTCCATATAGACCTCTCTCATCTTTGCATGGGCGGCATCTCGGCGTCGGTTATGTGGGAAAGGAACCCAGGGAAACAAAAAGTTGACAGGAGTAAAGCCGAGGTCGAGTTCATGATACAGAGCAGCAAACTCGGCTGTAAGTTTCCTTCGGACTTCCGCACCTTGCAGAGATCGAGCAGCAGTGAAGATGGTTATCTCAGCCATTGTCTTTGAGACATCAATCATGCCAGATTTTCCAGAGAAAGTCGGGACAGCTCCGATATAGACGAGAACTTCTCGTTCGATCAACTGGACGTGCGACTCTAGAGCCTTTTGTGTAAGGCCGAACTTGACGAACTTCTTCTGCTCCATGAGTTTCGAGTTGGGACAATCGTATACGACATCGCTGCCAAAGACGGGAGTAGTCAATGGACTGTAGATTTCTTCGGCGTTGGCATCTTGAATTCGACTATTGAGGACAAAATCATTGCCGTCGACACCGAGACAGGCAACAATTTTTCGACCGAAGAGGATAAAGGTGAATACATCACCATGCTAGAAGAAGAAAAGTTAGCAAGAGAAGCCGGGAAAGGAATATTAGGGTTCTACCTTTTCTCGACACTTCACAAAGAAGCCATAGGGGTCGAGTCCGTAAGCAACAGCATTGCCAAAGAATGGAAGCCAATGGAACACCAACGGCGGTTCGCTTGCTTTTCGAGGGAGCTTCTGGTATAACACGTTGGCAATTATGATAGCCAGAAAGACAGCGATGACCCATAAAGGGTAACAGAGGAGAGAGAACATTCGAAGAGAGAGGGGAGGTTGTTGTTGTTTGTTTAACAGACTATGAAGTTGGTGGAAACGGTGAGTTTATATAGGCAAAGCAAGAGCCCAGAACTCTTCATAGGCAAGAACGGAAGAACGATCCCTTCACTCCTAATCTGTCTTCCCGCTCTTCTGTCCTTCAGCTATTCTCGCATGTAAGGCATGGAGATTGCTGTCGGTTATGGACATCTTGATACCCGGAAGGATTTGAAGTCCCAGTCTCAACCAATGGTTTTTCTAAGGCATAAGCTTGTGTCATAACTCTACTGGGTTTATTCTATGCTTCTGGAGTTGATAGTCCTCTTTTCACCACATAGGCAGGAGGATGATACTGGTGCCGAATACGCCTGTGGTATTTCGCATTCGTATTCGCACCTGGTCGGGAGGATTGAAGCTATCCCCACACTTATAGATTCTTCCACGAAACACTGGTAGTTACAAGAGAACCTTTAAAGGGGTTCTTGTTGAGTTTCAAGAGTAATTCATTTTTGCATTTGTCGTGTAAAATCGGGTTGTTGATTACCTCCCATTTGAAAGCTAAGTTAAAATTCCCCTGTACTGTAGTTGGCGAGGACAACATAGCTGTCAGCCGGGATACTCATCCATAGGATCCAATTGTCTGACAGCTCAGCACATACGGCCATAGCTATCAGACAACTCGGGATCCCGTCCGCTCTCCGTTCGATAAACTGATAAGTGCTGAATTAGTAGTTGGGTCGGTGACGACCAGCGAATCCTCGGTGTTGTATGTTTTCTTTTTTGCTATTTGATCTATCGTGAGAAGCTATATATATTGCTCTTCAGATGATCCAAACTCTCCGAGCCATTTTCTTTCACCGCCTCTTAAACGGTGTCTCTCTACGATAGTGCCATGAATTCGAATCACCGTAGACTCTCTCATAACCAAAGACTCCCTCAACCAGATTCAAAATCATAGTAGCAGAGATGTTATACTCAGGTCCGTATCTATTTTCACAGTACAAAGTGAGCTTATCACACTCGAGGCCAAAGCCACAGGCAGCATGGTTGAGCGTGATCTCCACGGCGGGAGGCTATGGTATGTCAGATACGCTATTGTCACAGTCAACCTTGTATGGGAGTAGCACTAACCTTGTCGGTACGATTCGTATTCGTTTTAGTCCATCGTTTCAAATACTCTGACAGAACCTCCAATGTCTGGCTGTGGCTGCATTCAATTTCAATCTTGTTGCTCTTGCTGCCTCCTGAGGCATACACGAAGAGATGGTAAGGAGCCTGCTGGAGAAGCGTTCCAGGCTTTGGCATAGTCTTTGGGTCTGGAAGATAATCAACAGCTGGGGTTTTAGCACTTGCCATTGATGGTTTCGTGAGCTGCTCTTCTGGTTCGTCTGTTCCTATGTCGGCCCATTCATCACCAGTGGTGGAGTGGATGGGCAACGACTTGGATGGCTGGTTTTCTTCGAAGCATTCGAGGAGCTGTTCCTTCAACTGCCCGGAGAATGAAGCTGGCTGATAAACCACTGCCTTAGGGACATCAAGAATAAACCCTCGCTGTCCATCAGACCACTTGGTTGAGGGTCGTTCAGTCCCACAAACCTGCGACATATCACTGTAAGTTTAGAGCAAGATTGAGGGCATTCAATATACATACCCCGACACTCAAGTTCAGTCTTGAGGTCAGCTCCCTGATCTTGGTGAGAACCTCGTCTGTCCAAGCCTCGTGAGTCTCGTCCTCGAGCAACTCGCTGAGAACTTCAAACCAGGTCTGGGTGAACAACGCCACCGAAGATACAAGTTGGTTCTTGTCTTCCCAAACGCTTCCTAGTTCAGATACGAGGATTTGCCATTCCGGTTCACAGTGAACGTCGAGACCAAGAAGCTCTTTAAGATTTCTCATGGACTTTTGAGCAGGGCATTCGGGATTTTCCCAGTTATCGCGGATTGATACCTTGGCCTTGAGTGGGCTGATGGCAGGATAAGTTACTTGACCAATTAGAGGCAAAAGATGGAGAGGGGAACTCACAGAGACATGGTTTAGTTGCGATGCTTTGGGATAATGTGATGTGATGCTGGTCTGAGATGTGCAAAAATTAACGACAAACTGAACAGATGATGAATAGCGTTATCTATCTATCTATCTATCAACTGTTTACCCGTCGGTTAAGTGAACCCCTGAAATATGGAGTTGTTCGACGCATGCCAAGGGTCCTGAGAATGCGGCTTCACGGTGGTCGGGGTACCACACGCTAAAAGGCACTATGTTTTCAGCTGGGCGTTTTGGCGTTGTAAGGCAGATTAAGCTAAACCACCGCCAATTTCTCCCCAACATTCCTATGCCAAGTCTTCCAATAGGGCGCAGGCAGCTACAAGCAGGGTTCTCAATCTAGGCAGCTCTTGGCATGGGAAAAACGCCATCTTCCTATGGGTAGCTAGGCCAACTCTATGTTTGCTGTTTAGTCTCACACGTGCTATTGGTCACAGGCTGGATTGAATGGAGTTGACAGGGCTTGTCATGACAATAGTCGGCGCTGTCTAGTGTTACAAGCTTGCAGCTGGGCTTCACAACTTCTGCAGGCAGTCTAGCTTGAGATAATGCCGGCTGTCAGTTGCCGGTTGGGAATCGAGACCAGGCTTCTATGGTATTTCATCAGGGGTTCAGATCAGTTGTCAAAAACAAGCATAAAAACCAGGCTTGCCCTGCATAAGTCTCTGCTGAATATCAATATCTCCAGTCTCTCTTCAGCCTTCTAAATCATACCAACTAGCCTTCCCATCTCCTTCTTCAACACATCATGTCTCGACTTCCTCCCGCTGAGAAGCTTCCCCTTGCTGTCCGCAAGAACAGTACGTTTATCCATCTTCAGCAGCTCTTAGCATGTCACTGACATAGTTGACCACAGTCCGAGATAGCTGGGAGAACACCAAGGAAGAGCACGAAAAGAAACTCTCAGAAGTTCTTGGCCAGCCATGGACTATTAACATTGATCCCAAGGCCCTTTACCCTTATGCCGAAGAGGGTTCTTGGGGCTCAACCTCTATGGGTGATCTCATCGTCAGGTTCGTTTCCCTCCTGCAAGTCATTCAACTTGATCCTTGACAGCCCAGAGAATATGTCATCCGATCAAGTAGTTGTCATTCACATCTCACTGACTATTATATCTCCTATTTAGTTATGTTGAGGGAGTTGAATATCAAATGAAGTACTTCATTGACTCCAACGGGGATGGAGCTAAAGATGAGATCAACGAGATCTGCACCGCTCATGTTCTGACCATGGACTTTGACGAGAAGAAGACTGTATCCTACTGCGGAACCAAGGTGTCTCCCGATGGTGAACTCGTTATCCTGTTCACCGAAGGTAACCTCGGAACCAACACCAACTATGCTGCTGACACCAACAACCTGACCAAGGCGCTGAACGAAGCTCCTTCGACTGTGAGGCCCATGAGCTATGTCGCCAGAGCCGGTATCAGAAGCGATTACGATGCCAACATCCAGCAGGTCCAAGAAAAGCTGAACAAAATCCTCGGTAAAGAGATCTCCATCGTTCCCAACTTTGAGGCAAACTTTGAGAAGCTCAAGGCCAACACCAAGGACAACGATTGGGAGCAGAACTTTGGACGATCTCACTTCTCTTACCTCGAGGGATTAATCTCGACCCTTGAGTATGAGAAGTTTGGTGAGGATGATATGCTTCAGGAAGGACTCCTTGAGGCTATGGATAAGCATGCTGTTCAGGTTCGTGTTGTGGATCAGACCAAGAGGTCTTACAACGAGACTGTTATCGAGGACGGTATTCTCTACCTGCAGGTAAGAACTTCTTTGAGACTGAAATAACTCGGATTGAAACTAATGGTCATTTCAGACTGCTCCTAAGGACTTTGGTGTCAACGTTCACCAAGTTGCCAGTGATCTTGTCAACATCCTGTAGACTAGAGGTGCTATAGGGAGACACGTCTATTAACAATTTAAACAATTGAGAGATGACCATCAAGTCTAGTAACCATATAATTGTGATATCGAAACTTCTCGCTGTGCACTATATTGGGTTACTTAGGGACAGTGATATGATGAGAGCCGTTGATGCAGGGGCCTCTGTTTGACTGTAGGTATATTTAAGTAAAGGAGCAAGAATTTGAGTTTCTTACTACGTAGTAGTGATAATACGAGATTTATGGTGAAATTGTATAAGCGAGGCCTCGATTAAGTGCAGGGTGTCAGCCTGGTAATTCAGACATAACTCCACCGGCCAAATAACGCAGCCAAGGGGAATGCTCGGCCAGTCTGACTCTTGATGGATGCGTGAAGCAGCATAAGCGACAAAAGCAAAAAGATAATGAGATTCTCTCTCGCTAAACAAAAATCAGGACCGAGCGTGGATCGAACACGCGACCTAGGGATCTGCAATCCCTCGCTCTACCGCTGAGCTATCGATCCCAGAGTTATTTGTGAATGCTGAGATGTTGTTTGTGCATATGTCTTGGATGCAGACGTGGCGTTGAGGTACAAAAAAGGACACGACGCCAAATCGTGGGGTCGGCAAAAGAGAGGACCGAGCGTGGTTCGAACACGCGGCCTAGGGATCTGCAATCCCTCGCTCTACCACTGAGCTATCGATCCTGTTCTATAGTAATAAGTGAGGTAACTTTGCCTCAAGTACATCGTTGTTGAAATTTTTCGGTTGCCTTTAGGGTAAGAGAACCAACACTTGATCCAATGCCATGGTCTTAACAGTAAGAAGATCTTGGTGTACTGTACGCTGTTCTCGTGTATTATAGAAGATAATTAAAAAGAGAAAATTTTGAGCTGTCGTTGGAAGTCTTAGGTCCTAGATATATCGGTACGTTGTGTCATTACACCCACAACTTGCGTGGCGGGGTTCCCGCGAAGATCAATCATGGATCATGTCACTGTATTGACTCGTGGTTTCGTACAGGACAATTACCAGAATTGACAGCATCAGAAAATCTTTGAATCTTTGTAATGTTAAGAAACGAGTTTGCTCTATATTTCTGTGGGGAGTGGTAGGCCAGCTCTCAATCAGTCGTTGCTCTCAATGCCACGAGATTTCGACATCGACCGATAATATTGTCAACCCATTGGTGGTTCTGCTGGAGCGACAATCGCAGCGAAACCTCCAATGAGGCCGACACTTGACTTTTCATAACAATGAAACCTAAAACCACTGTATACAGGAAAATACCTGAAGGCTTTGTATACCATTAACAGGCTATCTAAACAATATTTCTCAAGGTTCTCGTAATTGAGCCCGGTTCGTCAACCTAGTACTTAGGATCTCAAAGCGCAGCAGACGCACAGAGGCAAAGTTGTCAGGGTTTGGTGCGAACGGTCCTCACAATGCTACATAACATATATATATGTAACCAAATTTACTTAAACGTCTTACCATGACCTGATTTTTGCGGCTTCATGACATTCCATCAAGATAAACACATCCACCACTTGGCCAATGCAAGACCAGAATGAGGCAGTTTCCAGGGAGATATCACTCTTGACAAACCTGACCAGAACCAAAAAGTTAGACAGCGGCACTCGAGTGCCGTATCTTGAGACTCAGAGGCTTATCAAGGTGACTGAAGTGACGATCTTTTTGAAGCGAAATTGGGACTCCAGTTCTGAGCCAACCTGGCGGACCCGACGAGATGACAGGATGAAATGCGAGATGATCCCACTGTATAAGCCCCCAAATCCAGGAGCACCTTGCGATACAACGCGTCAATGACGTCGAACCCGAGGCTGAGGTAGTATCGTCTATCAGTTCCCTGCCTGTCAAGATCAAATGACCCCTCGTGCCCGTGGGTTCAGAACTTCAGAGGGCTCATAGACACGATGAGGCGTCTTTTAAGGGGTAAGTGGCAGAACTCGAAACAGAAAAGACAAAGCTGTTGTCTTCAGCTAGTACACATTGGATGAATTTGGTAGACTAACTCCTCAATGGCAGCGTCTAGATCGTGAATGGCGCCTCATGGGATGATACAGCCATATATCTATTGGGTAGCAATCGTATAAAGTTCTAGTGTCACCCGTAACGGGCAACAGCTGTAGCGGCAGCAAACAACCCCTGGACCTCGCATCGAAGTGGCTTGAGCTAGGTAATCCATCTAGACACTAGGTACGCTACGCTACCCTGACAAAGACGTTACGAGATCTTTATGACGATATCACAAGAAAAGGACAAACGACCCTTTGGCCCAGTCGGACAAATCCCCCTTGACTAGCCGAGGCAGAAAGGGAGCGTTCCTTGCCCGATATGTCAAATTTTTACTCAAATGAGTGTCCTGATTCAAAGGGTCGCGGTCTTGGCGGAATTTGTCCTGTCGATCTGTGAGAAAACGGGTTAGACGCAGCTGATCACAAGTGTTGATCAAGGCACTTCCGTATGACTGCCGAACCGTTTCCGAAGGCTTTGAAACAGCAACAAACGAATTACGCATGTTGAGAATTCTCTGTTGGGTGTTAATTAGGTATGTTTATTTCACACATTGGCTGTAGCAGCAGTTGAATTGTCTTGGGGAAAGGTACAGTAGGTACTTTGTCGGAACTTTATAGCGCCACATGTTATTGTACCATGTCGCCTTTGGTCATGTAGACGGCATTTCCACTTTTCGATCCGCCAAAGGATGGGCAAATCTTACTGCAGGGAGGGCAGCAAGGGTTCAGGATATTGGATGACAGAGTCAATAATCAATGAATTATTTTGATCAGAACTATTCTCAATAATATTGAAATAAATATCGTGAGTTGTATTTTGAGTGTCAATGTATGTGAAGTCAAACAAATTTCTAAACTCACTAAGTCGGAAACAATTCTGACTCGAGTAGTAAGTCTCCCATACGTTTCCTATCTCACGAGCTTGTACTCTTGGCGTCCCCGCTCGAGGCTTTGATTTGTCTGTGCGTCGGCACGAACGAAACCGAAACAAACGGTCTGAAACAGCGTCTGACGTGTGAACCGTCTCTAAGAAGTAAGTTTTTTTTTTCTCTTCTTCTCTAATTCATCTAGTCTCGTCTAGACTCAAGAGTCAAAGAAGAATACGAAGACAAACATGTTTCTCAGAGAGTACAAAGTCATGCTGTACATGATCACAAGTCGTGCTGTTTCAAGAGCAAACACAGCGACAACAACAACTTCAACACCAACAGATCGGATCCTCCGTGTGACGTCAGGCTCAGACTTTGACAAGAGACGCCCCTGATGATCACTGCGGAGCCATCCAATGGCTTGACCTCTTGCCCTGGACTGCCAGTACTGTCGAATTGTGATGCGCCGTCGTGAGCTAGTGATGTGCATTAAATATCCCCTTCTAGAAACTAATGCTCCATAGCATGTCTCCCTGATCGTCTCTCCATCCTTTCTGAGCCCTTTCCCCATACTATCCGAGAATTTGTGCATCCCATTCATTTAATCCCCTTCTCCCCATTCCATTTTTATTCTTTGTTGTTCCTTTTTTGACCGAGAAGCAAACATTCATCATCTCTCGTTTCAGCTGTGGAACCAAACCGAGGAAAGCTGTGCTCCCTCGCCTTACAACACACACATCACACTCGCACACTCACACTCGACGTTTGACTCCATCAAGACCCAAACATTGAACTCTCTTTTCATCTCTTACTGCATTTACTTGTTCGAGCGCACTCTTTGTTCTTGCATCAATCACAATCGCTGGCATTTTCACTCTTCAATTAATTATTTCACTTGGCGCGCATCAGCATCGAGCATCCTCGGCGCTATCATATCATCATCTTATCACCTCTGATACCTTCATTTCCCGTTTCCAAATACGAAACGCCGATCAAATTCCTTCCATTTTCAGAATCACTAAAAAGCGACCCATCACTTACAAACAACTTAATCTACCTGATCATCCCCAAACATCTCATCTATTCGAAGCTCACGCAATCCTCCCACTGAAACGATCTTCCCAAGGGTAGTTTCACTAAAACACAACGCATAAACTGCACTGCCCACGATCAGCTTCAATTCGAGGTCCGAAACAGAATCCTTCAGCGTGTTGGTCCCGCCAGCCTGGCTGTCAGCATCCTAGCGTGTTTCAACTGAGTTGCCAGTTTATTATTGATCGAATGATATCAATGCTTCGTGTCTGAGCCAAGCCACAATCATTCAATCATTCAATCGTGTAATTGAACGTGTACTCTCAATACCTTCACGGTCGAAGCATTTATATTCTAAAAACCAGCTCTTATTGCTTGTTACAAACAACACTGCATTCACAATGACCGGACACTCTACAAGACGATGGCTTCAGCTGTCCTTCCTCCTTATGGCTGGCTCCGCCTCCGCAGGATCTCTCAAGCTGTCCGACTTTGAGTCTATCAGCGACAAGTCATTCCCAGAGAGCTGCGTTCAAGCCTATGACACGCCACTCTCCCAATGCACACCCAACGACTTCACTGGTGGCAAGGCATGCAGTGCTGCTTGCAAAGACTCAGTCCAACAAACCCAAGGCTTCATTCAAGCATCCTGCGGCGATGTATCAACCGATTCGCAATCACTTCTGAGCCGTGGTCAGAAGGGCAACCTCGTCGCCGTTCTCTGCCGAGACGTCGCTGAACCCCAGACGGAGCCCCAGAATGAGCCTCAGACCCAACCTCAACAACAACCCGAGCCCAAGAAGACTCAACCGCCAGCCACGACAACGGCCTCTGCTTCTTCCACCAAGGTCATGAAGAATATTCTGATCGAGACTAGTCATTCCTCTCTAGACGACACTTCAAATGGCAGTCTAAATGGACCACCTCTGTCGTCAGTCAACGAAGATCTTGCTACCAAGAGCACCGTTCTCGCCATCGACACAGAACAGCCCACCGGCTCTCTTCCTCTTCCTGCTCCCCCTAGCATGATGACTTCTGTGACAAGGGCGAGCGCTCCTAGCCAAACAGCGGCCACGGCCACCGAGGAGCCAACTGCTACCCCTACAACAGCTGGAGGCTCTGTTCATGCCCCTAGCCTTGGATTCATGTGCGCGTCTTTCGCCATGTCTGCTCTCATGTACATGGTTGTCAACTAGAGTCTGTTAGCTCGCAATTAGCGTTTGGATTTGAGGGGTGTAGGAATAACTGTACTTGTTTGACCGAGGAAGATGGTAGATTTGTTCTGTAAAAACTTGAGATAGAACTCAACGGAAGTGAGGAAAGCTCACGTCAAGTTACGCATTTAGATAGCCGGAAAATAACAGAATACCCTTCAACATCAAATTAGTCATAGATCCTCGAAGAAACGTGATTCTTGAAAATGGTGTTGATGATCATCTCCAGCTTCCATACCACCCATCAACTGTGGCTGGTCGCATTGGGCAAACAATTCGACGGGCTCACCAACTGCTGATTACAGTGAACACACTTCATTAAGACTGATGTGTAATTGAAGCTATCGTCAAATCATGGTTTTGTTCATTTGCACCACCTTGTGCGTTTTTGCCTCTTGGCAGCTTGACGTGAGAGCTTGGCCCTTGGCGCCGAGTAACTGGCGAACCTGGGGTGCATCTCTGGGCTTCTTGGCTGCACCAAAACCCAGGGTTCGTCAGATCTCCAAGAGATATCCAAGAATTAAAAAATGCAACGTCAATTGACGTCTCTCGGTAGAGTTGGTGTGCTTCTCGCAACGTGTGAGTGAGACGTGATGGCTTCAAATGTAGCACAGGCAGTTTGTGGATCGCCTTTTTAGAACAGGCGGTGTATTGTTGTTGTCTTTGATTGCAGTGGGGTCAGGAAGTCCGAGAATCGTGAAGAGAAACTTTGCTGGAATTAGAGTAGCGTATGGATACCGTTCATCACTTCTACTGACTGACGTCAGTTCACCAAGGCACTGAAGGCAGTTAGAATACAAATTGGGTCATTTCCAAGTTCGTGGATTTACAATAATGTTTGTTCAATGAACTCTTGCGAGATACGCCGCTCCTTTTGCAAGTTGAAGGCCCTAACTTCTAAGGTATCAACTAACTAGAGAGAGGTCTGGACTTCTCAGGACCGTTACCACTGGCAGCCCAGCCGTTTCATGACAAATAATAAGCACAAGATCGATCTCGCAGCTGGACAGGCAGGGCAAATAAGGTTGTCTAAGGTTATGGCCATCGGGGCGGTAAAAAATAACCTTGATTTGACAGACCCCTTCGTTAGCCATGTGCGAAAAACAAACAACCAACCAAGACGGGACCGGGGTTTCACGGATTTTTAGTGGAACAGATGTACAAATCAAGAGAGGAAACAAGAGCCGGGACGCTACTCTTTCGGCCGCTGTCTGTAGCC
Source organism: Fusarium sp. NFCCI 5145 (assembly GCA_033439405.1). Classification (NCBI taxonomy): domain Eukaryota; kingdom Fungi; phylum Ascomycota; class Sordariomycetes; order Hypocreales; family Nectriaceae; genus Fusarium; species Fusarium sp. NFCCI 5145. The sequence goes on from JAWDHB010000455.1 coordinate 465,651, forward strand.
CAGAGAAAGCAACGCTATGACATCCATGGATGGGCGTTCTCGTGGGGTGGTGAGTTGATACGACGATGCAACTCGACGTTAACGTGCAATGTCGACGATGATCACGCTGCGGATCAGTCTGTCTCTGAGGGAAGATGGATAAATGACTCGAGAAAATAAGGCCGAAGTTAGCGCTCTGCGTCATTGAGGGAACGATATGGTGCCAAGAAATACTGGCATTGGCTGGAAGATTTTCAGGTGGTCATATCGGTTGCCCGCAATTCTTATTCTTGTTTGTTTTTCTCCGGATAGAAGATGTCGATTCGTATTGGGGACCGAAACAAGGCCCGTTTTTTGGACGGAGTGCCTGGGTATGCAAGCGCTGCCTTTATCATCCCCGACAGGCTATTCAAGTAGACAAGCCTATTATTGCATTACCTACGGAGTATCTGAACACGTGTTGATTGCTTTTGTGAAACTATTGATTAGGCGTCGTTGGGCTCCTTTTATTATGTATACCAAAATTTATCGAGATTTGATACAAAAGGTGCGTATATGCTTGGTGAATATATAAACCAATACAGCAGCGTATCAAAACGATTCTAAGGCGTGAAGTGGAACCAAGTATTGGATAGGGTCTGGGCGTTGAACAAGGAAGACGCATGCAATAAACGACAAGCTGACGAGGACGGAGTAAGACAAGGCTTATTAGGATGATAATGGATCGAGAGAAATTGATATGGGCCGTTATCGTGAGACCTAAGGTTGAGTCTAGATCTGAAGGGTTAAAATGAGCCGAGCCCTTATATATGCTTTCAAGACTGTAGATACTATCATATAGCTGAAATTTGGAACATAGTAATTTGATAACCCATCTCATGTCTTGGTATTATGCCGTCCTGCCCGGCTTGGGTGTTGTGAAGGCTCTAGATAAAAGCAGCGGCGCATCAAATGGCCCCGCGGAACCCCCACTGAGAGGCTCTTGGCGGTACTTGAACTGACTGGGGCCCCTGTTCCCTGACCTTGACCTTATGCTTTACTGGTTGTGTTGCCTTGCGTCGTGAGATGGATGGAGCGAATGTGGGTGGTGACGATCCCCTTGTTCTGCCATGAACCTCGCTCGACTTTACACGACACTAGAAGACGCCTCTTCCGGAGATACAAATCTCCAGCCGATGAGGTTAAATCAACCTTAATACTCCGCCGTCAGATATTCTTTTTGTTTCTATCGTCATTCTTCACATCTAAAATCTCTGAGCGTTGAGATTCATATCATTCAGTCTCACCACGCCAAGAAATCAGTGGCGTCGCGTGGCGTGCCATCCCGGTTCTACAGAGCTTGTTGCCCTGTGACGACACTGTTCAAGGCCTGTGCCATTTTCTACCCGGCGCCGATTGACGGGGATCCAACGGCCGTTCGCTCTTGGCTCTTTCTTGGATTGACCTTTGACTTTGTTGAGAAATTCTTTTTCTTCTTCCTTCCAACGACAATTGCATTGGACAGACCCCTTCTTTCCGTCGAAGGTCTCTTGTCTTGCCCCCTCCCGTCGCTCTTTTACTACTCGATCTTTTGTCGTGGATGTTGCGCTTGCTTCTCTTCGAGTCGAGTCGCTAACAACAATTGATCGCGGCGCCGCCGCCCGATTTCCTCCCTTTGCGATAACGTTGCTGTGATTGTTTCCGAGATCGCGGCACCACCGTTTTCGAGCGCCGTTAAGGCCAATCGACCGACCGATCCCTCTTATATCCTTAACTATAACATATATTCAATATGGCGTGGAGTCATCTTGACATCACCAAGCCGCACTTGGTGTACATCATTCTTGGTGGCTTTACTTCCCTCTTCATGCTCTGCTCGTCCTTTATCAAGGAGCGCATGTACATTGGTGAAGCTACAGTTGCTACCCTTTGCGGTGTCATATTTGGCCCTCATGCCGCCAATTTGATCAATCCCCAGGAATGGGGTTCAACCGATATCGTCACCGTCGAGTTCTCCCGAATCGTTCTTGTCGTCCAATGTTTCGCCGTCGGTGTCGAATTGCCAAAGTTCTACATGGAGCGCCATTGGAAATCCGTCGTCTTTCTCCTGGTTCCAGTTATGACTTTCGGCTGGCTAATGGTCAGTTTGTTCATCTGGTGGATGATTCCAGCGCTTGATTGGCTCGACAGTCTTGTTGTGGCTGCTTGTGTTACTGCTACCGATCCTGTTTTGGCATCCTCCGTTGTCGGAAAGGGCAAGTTTGCAAAGCGAGTCCCCAAGCATCTTCGAGATTTGCTGTCCGCCGAGTCTGGATGCAACGATGGTATGGCGTTTCCTTTCATCTACCTCTCTCTTTACCTTATTCAGTACAAGCGAGATGCCCAAGATGTAAGCTTCCACTTTGTTGTATATGTCCTTCTGTACGAGTGTGTCTTTGGTGCCATCTACGGTTTCCTTATTGGTTATATTGCCCGTCACGGTATCAAGCTTGCCGAGAAGCGTGATCTCATTGATCGAGAAAGTTTCCTCGTTTTCTACTTCGTTGTTGCGCTGTGGTGCGCCGGCTCTGGTAGTATTCTGGGCCTGGACGATTTGCTGGTCGGATTCGCGGCTGGTGTCGGTTTCTCCAACGATGGCTGGTTCGGCGAAAAGACTGAGGAGTCGCACGTTTCCAACGTTATCGATCTTTTGCTTAACTTGACTTATTTCGTTTACTTTGGAACGATTATTCCATGGGAGCAATTCAACGACGGCAGGTTTGGCATGATGGCTTGGCGTCTGGTGGTCATCGCCGTCTTTGTCCTTTTCTTCCGCCGTATTCCCATCATGCTGGCTCTGAAACCGCTGATACCGGACGTCAAAACATGGCGCGAAGCATTGTTCGCTGGTCATTTTGGCCCCATTGGTGTGGGCGCAATCTTTGTCGCAATCTTGGCACGAGCTGAACTTGAGCACGGCGAGCCAGTGCCTCTGGCAGATATGCCACCAGAGACTGCTGACCATTATGAACTCATATATCTGGTGTGGCCTATAGTCTGCTTCATGGTTGTTACGTCGATTCTCGTCCATGGATCCTCCATCGCCGTCTTTACCCTTGGAAAGCGCATCAACACATTGAGTTTGACCATGTCATACACAGCTGCACCTGAAGACGGTCCTTCTTGGATGAATCGACTTCCTCGAATCTCATCTCAGTCCAGATCCCAGGCCAGGTCTTTCTCAGAGGCGTCGGTTGACGAGGAGAAGGGACCTCAGCTCCCAGCTGATACTTTGGCACCCCCCAATGGCCCTTACAGTCACCTATTACGCAGACAACGAGACCAAGGTGGAAGCCGCTCGTCCTCAGTCGTGTCACGAAGGCGCAAGCACAAGAACTGGGATGACAGTCTTGGTCCTGGAGGCCCCATTGCTCAGTCCGCAATTTTCCCCCAGCGGCAGTCATCTACTCCCATGTCTCCTACCGAGCAGTATGAGCAAGATGAGTCGCCTTCTCAAGACAACACTGAATCGACTATTGCTGCCGACGACAGCTCCAAGGAAAAGGATGCCGACAAGATTGAGAAGGCAGGAGAAAGCTCTGCAGGTAGCAGTGGTCAGAAGACACCCCCTAAGCCTGTGAATATATACGAAGAGGGCAAAGACCTGGTATTTGAGAACAAGGATGGAGATGTACTCGATGTTGAACCCGCACCCGACGCTCACAGAGAGGACGAGGAACATGTGCCCATTACAGCTGTGAAGCCAGACCACGACAAGTTGTGGACCATGTCAGGTTTCAAGAAGCGAGTTGGTGAAGTCTACAACACTGAGATGGAGAAGCGTAAGGAAAAGGGCAAAGCTCGAAAACACGAACCTGCCAGAGCCTACCAGTTTGGAAACACGGTATGTTCAACCCTAGAAATACACCAAGAGAATACCGAGCTGACCAATCGCAGATTATTGTCGAAGACGAGGACGGTGAAGTCGTTAAGACCTATGAATTACCCACAACCAAGGGTGAGAACGAAGAAGCTGGCTCTAGCACCGCACCTGGTGAGAAGACAGCCGCTAAATCTGGTTGGGCCAACTTTGGCGGTGTGTTCGGAGGCAACAGCGCAAATGAGCAAACTAGGAAGAAGTCTGTTGCGGAGAACCAAGCTGAGGATGACAAGGCTATTCGCTTCACGATTGGTGGTGTTGGCCAACGCATGACTAAGGAGGACTTTATCCGTGAGGTGCAGAAACTGGATTCCCGAACAAGAAGGGAGGTTGTAGAGCAATCATCTGCTTCACAGGCTGTCAAGAAGGTTGCAAAACAAGACCTTCCACCTGAGGTGGCTATCAAGGCAGCCAAGGCTGTTGAGCACCACTCTGGCGGAAAGGCAAAGGAGACGGACGACCAATCTTCACCAGCCTCCCGACGTGCTGGTCCATCGAGCCCGGCCAAGCCTTCCGAAGATCTGGACGAGACAGCTGTTGAACGCAAGCGTCGCCTCGCAGTTCTATCAAACCAAGAGGATGAGGAACGTGGAGGAGAGACCGGCGAGACACCTGCTGAAAGGAGGAGGAGAGAAGCAGCGTTAGGTGTTGGTAATGGAGGTGATGACAGTGATGATGAAGGCACTGAGAGAGTGCCACCCAATCGACGGGGCATCACATTCGCCGATTCGACAAGACCTGGGAGGGGAAGAACTGCAAAATAAGGAGGGTCGCATTGTAAAGCGGGCTTGTTTACATTTTACACATAGATGACGATATCCAGTATGATTGATGGAGAAGAGGAGGTGATAATGGCCCGGTGCATCATATAGCGTATGATATACAGAATGAAGGCATATTTGGAACTAAATAGATGAGGTAATAATCAACTGACGGTCTTGTAGTTCCTTTCATGCTTGCTCTAAGATAACAATATGTATCTGCATTTCAGTATCACGAAAGTCGGAACTTGCTCGATCACGTGTGGTATCACGTGAATGACTTATATTGGATGGTCAGGGGTTCTAGATCTCAGCTGCCTCACTCGATCTTTGTTCATGTCAAACACGCTGGAGGTTGATCCAAAATGTGCTTTCTGGGACTTCCTTTTTTATAATCGGTTCCAAATCCCAACCTTCTGTCCATAAAGCAGCCACACAAATCGTTGAGACTCCATGGATGCCAATGATGGTCAACAAGACTCGCCGCTCTCTATAAGCGCCAACATCGCGGGCATGTTAACTTTTGTCGTTGCCATTGCTGCAGCATTTTACGCTCGTCTCACATTTCTCCGGAACAGCGATGATGAGTATTTTCGCGTCAAGACATCCTTGTCGTGGTACAAGACCGAGTCCACATGGCTCTCAGATCTCGTAGCAGCCATCAATGCTCAGCATGAGAGTTTCCACAAACATCGGCCAGAACACCAGATGTACAATTTTGTCATGGATGATCTGCTGAATCTGGAGCAGCGTCTGCTTGATATTGTCACTGAGACGGAGGCCCGGGCCAGTGCCAGCGAGGAGGAGAAGACATGGACGCTCATGCCACGGAGTTGGAATGGCCGTACAACGGTGGCCATGGCGTGGCTACCAGTGCGGACGAAAGCTTTGGAGCTAGTAAGGCAGAGAGAGGGCCTGACTGCGAGAGTTCAGTTCATGCAGATGAGCATGATAACCTCCCGTTTGCGAGATCTCGAGTCCAGGACGAAATGGCGGGAGATGAAGATGGATGAGAGCTCGCGCAAGCTGGAGTCTTTAGTCGAGAGCCAGAGGGATCGGATTCATCGACTCGAAACCCTTGTGAGCCGGCTGACAAATCGTGAGCGTCCCGGTCTTTCGAGGGCTGGGACATTGACAGATCCCGCAGTCAAGAGCATTTACTCAACCGAAGCAGCTGACATTGACGATTCCGCCACAATATCCGAGTCAGAAGAGACAATCAAACCCAAGAAGTCCATCGAGAAATAAATGTTGATTTACACGAAGCCATATCCATTCTTGTAGGCATATGCAACCGCGATGCATAGGCTTGGAAATGCCCAAAGAATGTTCATCTCAACCACCGCCCAAACCCACAAGCAACCCACAGGAGGAGCTTGCTTCATGACTGCTATATATCCGTAGTTGTTACTGATATAGATGAGGTAGCAGCCGGCCAAGGTGCTTGCGACGAAGAATATGGCTTGACGAAGAGTCTCTTGGTATTCTTGAGGAACGAGCGGGAATGTTGTCTTTTGAGAGTAATGTGGATGAAGAACGTAGAAGAGAACGACGAAGACTGGAGAAACCGTTGTGTTAGTTGACTTGATTGTGTGAGAAGGTAGAGAGCTTACGAAGCCAGGCTGTCGTCGTCCTTTGGACAATTAGAAACCAATCAAGATCCATGGCATATTGTCGCTGGACTAGTACATCGAATGTAAAGTGCAGCATCGCAATAATACCAGTCCATAACAGCGTCTCAAAGATGCGTTCTGTCCGAGGCGACAAGAGGGGTTCTTCGCCGTTAAGCTCACGTTGTCTACGATCCGCTTCGGCAAATAGGTCGCGACCTTTGGCGAAATCGACGAGGGTTTCTTTGTCAGGGGCCGATCGATCTGGCTGCTGGAGTTTGATGTCCTTAACGGACTTTTCTTTGCGTTGACGAGCCATGATTTGGCAGGTGATAGTGATTGTGTGCGTCGTGAGTGAGGCAAAGTCCAAAGTTGGAGTATCCCTGAGCTGAGAAGGCCAACCAACGTCAACGTCAACAGGTTACCCCAATGGGCTTAGCTCCAATGGAAGCCTCGGGTCCTGCCGTGTTGTAAGCCACCCGACTTCCCAACCTTCTGTAAATTGAGGGGCCAGAGGGGCTTTCTTCAGCTTCAGCTACCACCTAGTGAGGTATGCATAGAGCCTAGTGAGGCGGTGAACCGTTAGGCTCATGCAATGGGGTGTTGCCTTAGCGATTGGCATTTGCGCCCTCGTGAGCTCCTGCCCCTCCATGACCAAGTTTCAGTTGTTATTTCTCGCGTCTCGTGCCACTTTTGTCTCAGACATCACCACTTGTTTAAGACCCGGGTCACTTCCAGCGTCCGCGAGGAGCCCAATTTTCGCTCATAACCGTTCAATTGACCTTGGTGTAGCTTCTAGTCTCTACTCACAGCTCTTATAGACCTCGCGCTGCTGTAGCGATCGTTCAGTCAGGCATCTATCTCCCAACAACCCAAGTCGCAGGTCTCTAGCTCCCCCGTCGCACACAACACAAAAAAAAGTAACCGTAGCTTCGCACCCGAAACGACCGCAACGCAACGCACCGCCGACATGAACGTTCTTCACATCTTTGCAGGCCTCGCCGTTGTGGTGCCGGGCATCTACATGTTCACAGCCAGCACAGCCCAGTCAACCATCAAGAACAAGCGTGTCTGCCTCTTGATTGCGCATCCCGACGATGAAGCCATGTTCTTCTCCCCGACCGTCCTCGCCCTCACACGGCCCGAGAACGGAAACCACGTCAAAATTCTATGCCTTAGCACTGGTATGAGCCGACTGCAGCGACCCGTGCTTTGCAATCGCATTACGATGCGACTACACAAATTGGTTGAAAGCAGTTTTGGCTGATGGTGATTTTTGGCGTGTTATAGGAGATGCCGACGGATTAGGAGAAGTTCGCAAGAAGGAACTGGTCAAGAGCGGTTTGGCGCTGGGACTCCAGAGCGAAGATGATGTCTTTGTCGTGGACAACCCGTATGTCAAATACCCTGGTCATCGGGACTTGCGACTCAAAAAGCTAACTGGCGCCTCACTTATAGCACCGATTTCCCCGACTCAATGACGAAAATGTGGGATAAGAACCTGATCGCTCGTCTGCTAGGAAGCACCTTTGCCCCCAAGTTCGGCCACGAGCGTAAGAATAACCTTAGGCCCACCGCCAACATTGACATCCTCGTCACCTTTGACAGCCACGGCGTGTCTTCTCACCCCAACCATATTTCTCTCTACCTGGGTGCTCGTTCTTTCGTCCAGGCCCTCACTTTTGAGTCGGAGTGGCCGAGCCCCGTCGACCTATATACCCTCTCCACTGTTGGCATTGTGCGCAAGTACTCCGCCTTCATGGACTTTGTCCCCACGCTGCTGTCGCGCATCGGTATCAAGGACAAGAACAAGGAGCGCCCCGAGGGTCTGGTATTCATGAACCAGCTTGTTGGTCGTGGTGCGTATGGCACTGCCTGGAGCGCCATGACCCAAGCACACAGAAGCCAGATGGTCTGGTTCCGCTATGGCTGGATCACCCTCAGCCGATACATGGTCATCAACGATCTACGTCTCGAGAAGGTCAAGCCGCAGTAACAAAAATGAAATGTAAAGGAACCGCATGGCATGGGGAGTTTGGAACGTATCTTGAATCTTCGTTATTTGTGCGTACGACGCTGGCGTACGATTTGTTTTTATATCTTGCTTGCATGTAAACAGGACTTTACGAGAACAATGCAGAATGTTTAAAACGCAATACATTCAATGGTCTGAACCTGGCTGGGTATAGCGTGAAATGTTGAAATGATATTATGTATTACGAATACCATCGTCCGTTAGGTTCTGTGGTTCCGTCTATCTGAACGCCTTGAATGAATCCCAGTTCTCGTAAACTTCTCATCTCATTAGGTTAGGTTGACTTGATGGGCCTCTTCTGCATAACCTGCTTGAAAACCTGTAGAGCGGTCTCGGGTTCTGTTCTGTTGTCAGCTGGTAACCCAAACAAGTTCAGGGCTGGCACTCACGATAATATGGTACTGAATGTCCAGCCTCCCAGACCTTCAAGAAAGACAGATTCTCTACGGTCTTGTATCTACCATGAGCTGTGCCATTTACTGTGTAGTTGCTGAAGGGCGCTGCCACGAATTTCTTCTGGCCAGGCCATTCAAGCGCATTGGAGGCCCAGAGGACACCCTCCCAGTTGCAGATCCAATCTGCATTATCGAATGAGCTTCTAATGTTCAGGTGTCACAAGCTTTCAACTTACCGGTATCTCCGGCCCAGATGAGCGTGTTGATACCACGCTTCACAACATCAGACAAAGGCCCGAGATATGAGCGCGCACCTGTGCCATGTCAGTATCTTCTATGGGGTTCGCCAATTCAGGGGCACTCACCATCTCCTGTCGTCGCCATGTTTGCGTAAACTGTGTCACTGCATTCGGCAAATCGGGTGTTGGCTCCAATCGCGTCCATAACCTCGGCCCGTGTGATATACTCAAGGAACGTCTCAGGCGGATCAACATCAGCATGGCCGATGCGCACATCATAAACGTTGAAGTCGGTTCTGCTCGCAATCTGGAGATTGGTGTACATCTGCGTGTTGCACGCATCGTCGGCTTCTGCGCATGCGTCATTCTGGCCTTGGAGCTTGGTGCAGTTGCTGATGACGGGTAAGCAGTATTTGTTGTAAGAGTCGATGAAACGAGGGAGGAGTTTGTCGTTGAGAATTTGCTTGTAGGGATTGCGGTTCGCATATGTTGCATAGGACTTGAATTGGCGCTTGGGATCAATCCAACCGTTGTTGATGCCCAGCGCAACCATATCAATCTTGTGGCCGTCGACATCACCCTTCTCGATTTGGTCGTTCTTCTTAAGGAAGTAGTCGGCGAACTCAGGGCCGTAGTGACCACCATACGACTGTGTGAAGAGACCGAACTCTCGCGACTTGTACTTGGGGAATCGATCAAGGAAGACCTGCATGAACTTCCAGATATAAGGGGCTGCTTGTGCTGTTGAGTTGACATCTTCGGTACCAACGCTGAAGCCAGTGCCGATGGGCTGATCAATGTAGAGCATATTTGCATACTCGTTCCAGGAGTGAGGGTTCAGAGTTGGTTCGGTTTTGTTATCGACAAAGTGGCAAGGCCCATGTTCAGTGAAGAGACCGAGCATGGAGGAACATCCAGGGCCACCGTTGAGCCAGATGGCGAGGGGGGCCTTCTCAGCGTTGTGGCGGGCCTCGAAGAACCAGAACCACATGCTGTGGTTTTTGCCTATTGCTCTGATATTAATATACGCCCTCAATATGTCGGTCAGGACTGGTTTACATACCAACGGACAAATATCCAGAGTATTGCCCAACGCCTGGTGTCGTTTCGCAGATTCCGGAGTTGGTGACATATTCAAGCTTCGAATTGGTAGCAGCGTGCTTGAATACAACAAGTCCATGGCGTTCCAGTGTCCTGAACTGTTTACTATCAGGCGTAATGCCGCCAAAGGCATTGACTGAGCCGATAAGCCCCAGAAGAGCCGTTGAGATTGACGAGAAGCGCATCTTGACTGAGGATGTAGAGTCACTCTTCCTCAGGCAGGAGGGCAGGTGCTTGGTTTATCTATCTTTAAAGCATCTTGCTATTGTGGAACGAGATCCTGGTTACCCACCGCTGTCAGGATCGACATTCTACAACAAAACGGGCATTGATCGTTCAAGGCTAAGACTGTCTGTTTCTCTGATTGATTGCAATGTTCCGAATCTGTTGTGACGTGCACCTAAAATGGATGCGCGCTTGGACGGATGTGTCCAAACATAGCACCTCGTTGCTTCAGATTTCGGTGCAGCGTTTTTTGTTACTTGGCCACCTGTGGACGTATGACATACACATACCGCGTTGCTGCATGGTATTGCGGATTTAAATTACCTGTTGCATGAAGGATGATGGACCTGAGCCATGCTTTAATCCCGCCTGTCAGTCTGCCCACCCGCCCATGAATGTGAATGTAACTCAAACATTAGTAGCGATGCTACTGTCTGTTATGAGGAAACATGACCCTTGTCTTGTTTATGAATAACGAATAACATAGTTAACACTTCCAAATGAGACCTGGTCGACAAGGGATCTGCAGAGCGATCATCGGCCGAGGCGCGTGCTTTGTTCCCCTCTTCAACTTAAACGAAACACAACCATATTTATCACCGAAGTGCATTGCATGTAGAAGCGATCCAAGCGGGTGGCACGATGCAGCAGTGTTCAAGAGCTTAGTCAACAGATAAGATGAGATGCATTGTTTCACAGTATCAGAATCTGTAGTAGTTTAGCAGTTAAATTTGAGTGTCACTAAAAACTACCTTAGGTAGTCCCAAGTTGAGACATCTAGCTTGTTGTTCTTCTGTCGCCCATCCATCCGACCAATACTCAAAATACCATAAGGCTTATCAACAGACATGTGTGAATTTGAGATTCAACATCTGGTTTCTCAATCAATTCTACCAACAAAGAACCATGGCTGGAATATTGCTGTTTGTTGGTCTAAGTGTCGAGTTCTCATTGACGCATATCCAAAAACAGTCGACAATAAGCAAGGCCTGCTCAGCTCGACGCCATTTCCCCTCTCTTATAACAAGGAATCACCTCCTCTGGAGTTTTCTCCCATCCATAATACACTGACCATACCAATCAAATCCGCACCAAAAACCAATATGTTCTCCGGTGATTTTGCCTACGTACGACCAGCTACAGCGGCCAAACGTCCAAGTGTCATATCAATTCCACTGCACGACATGAAACCTATCAGAATTCAGGAGAGTCCAGTTGAATGTTGCACTCCAGACGATGATCAGGGACACAAAGAACTTCCCGGGCCACGGCTACACCAGAGAAACAGTTTAATCTTGATGAAACACCATGAAGCGACACTACACACACCGCACACTCGATTGCAAGGCGATTCCTTGACAGTCTAGGGGCATCCCCTCTTGCTACCTACAATCGACCCATTCTCCGGGATCGCCTCAGCATGACTGGAAGATGAAGGTCAAGCAGGGTCGTGGAAGGGGCTTTTGCAATGTATCAGGGAAAGCAGGGCCACTCGCGAAGTCGCTGTTCTTGATTTGAAGGGAGATCGAGTCAACTTTGTGGTATAGGAACACTATGTCCATTAGGGTCTCAATTATTGACAGTAGTTTATCTTTGAGAAAATATTGATCTTCAGGTTCTTATTCATCTAGGGCACTCATGGCATTCTGTGTCTCATAAGCCAGTTGACAGGCTATGGTACGGCACCTAATTTTAGGACAATTATGTCTCAATATGGAGGTAGGTAGATAAGGTAGGCAATTCATAACCGGCCCTTACCTGCCTAGTAAATAAGAACTTCTCACAGTTTCTGCTGAAAAAATGAACTACCTTACCTAACCTGCTGTGAAAGGGCAATGCTTGGGTCAACCTGCGCAAGTACTTAGGTAAGTGAATCCGAGGCCAGGCTCATCTGGATTCAAGCTTGTACCATTTTCATCATTTCATCACCACAACGACCATTATCACAGCATCAACCTCAGCATCAACATCAAGCAATCATGGACACACCAACTTTGAATCCAACGGTGATAATGGAGATCACCTTTGGTGGCGTAGGCCTCGTCATGATCCTCTGGCGCATCATATACTCATCAACGCACCCCGCGTTTAGGGTCGACGACTTCTTCATGCTTCTGGTACTGGTGCGCAACTCCCTCCTCCTCGAAGCACATCGCTCTTCTAACATCGGTTGTGCTAGGTCCTATACATAATCCTCATCGTGGTCCTATGTTTGGAGGAGACCATCTAGAAAAGTCTCTACCAAACCGGCATCAGCTTTACAACCAGCTTCTCGGTTGGTCCCGAAATCGAGGAGCACCAGACCCAAATTTCTGGCTCGAGAGCACGGTTCATAGCTCTAGTGATGCATGCGATTCTATTCTTTTTCCTGGGACTCTCCATTTGCTGTTCGACCCACCGACTCGCCAATGGCAAAGGCAAAGACAAAGACAAGGAGAAAGGCAAAAAGAAAGGCAAAGAGAAAGGCAAAGAGAAAGAGAAAGAGAAAGACGAAGACAGAGGAAGATACCGAAGATGGTCTTTCTGCTCCGCCGTCTTTGGGATCTTGGTATTTGTCACAGCTGTCTCTGGACTGTTTATGGCGTGTCATCCCATCCACAAGAACTGGCAGATTTATCCTGACCCTGGGTGTGAGTCTCCCATATACCCGACCCGGGCTGAGAGTCGGGAAAGAAAATACGAGACTTGACTAACTGATGTTTTATTCTTAGACTACTGCAAACCTGCAACATCTGTGCTGTACGCCATACTCTCAGAAGCCGCGATCGGATTCGGTCATTTTGTCATGGTCTCTATTCCTTTTGCGGTGGTTTGCTCGAAGAACGACAAATCTAAGCGGAACATATGGGGTGCCTGGATTATCTGGCTTGGCGGCGTGGTTGTGGCTATAACTGGAATCGTGCGATGTCTTCTCTTGGTGAAGGATGTACCGAGCCATGGATGGGAGTCAGTGGAGCTATTCGTGGCTATTTTCACAGTAACTATAGCAGATCTACTATTCCTATGGTATGTTGCATCCCCTGAGGCCAAATCCAAGCCAAAGGTCAAGCCAAAGGTCAAGCCAGAGCCAAAGCCCAAGGAAGAGGATAAACCTAAGGAAGGGGGCAAACCCAAGGAAGGGGGTCATAAGTAGTTTATAGTAGTTTGTCATAGACTTAGGGTTAATGTCCGTATCAGCGAAAGAGTTTTGTGGTGGCAACGAGTCGTATATCCGAATTTGGGTGTTAAGAATTAAGCATAAGATAAGCTTCCTGTTGATCCGAGCCAAGTATATTTAGCCGAATCTAGACTGGTCTCTTACATGGTTTGTAATACCGCCCAATCCATGATTCTACAACTGAAGTCCCCAGGATTCCCCAAAATCAGTATCAACGATAGGTTGGGGTCGGGTGAAATCCAAGCTGCCTAGTCATCTTTTTTCACGAGTGGGTGTCTCCCCCGACCTACTCCGCCGTAACCTTATCAGCCGCCCCGCGGTTTCGGACTGCGGGGAGACATTGAAGACCGGACCGGCCAACCATAGAGGTAGCGGGGCCGGGAATCCGCTATGGGCATGACGTGTTGGGCCCGCAGTCAGTGACTGGGGTTCGAGCAATAACCTTTGGCAAGGAATAAAAGACGATGTTTTGAAGAAGTAATGGAAAATTGTGTGACGATCACTCAGATCGATATTTGTGTGGGCATTTTGCACAATCCGTCTGTTTGATTTTCTCCTGCAAAGAGAGATGCACCATTCATTCTCATTGAGCCGCAAACACACTTACTTGTGTCCAACATCTCTTGGCGCTGACGTTCCTGTGGGTTAACATTGTACATAAAGAATGGATCCTGGGCGGTTGAGGAGTCGTCAACATCTTGGCGTTAGCTTTCCTTGGTCAGAAGTTGAGAGGGTAAAGTCAATGAATGCAACGGCAGACACCAAAAAGGACAGATAATCTTCGATAAAACATATGTATGCAGACCAAGAACAGGCGACGCTTGAGAGGGAGGTAGAGTCAAGTTAGGCTCAAGGGAGAATATGACCCTCGGAGAGAAACCGACAACAAACTACAAACTTGCCCAAAAGCCCAAACGGAAGGTGCACCCCGGACGGGAAGTCCCCTGCTCCCTGCATCCTCCACTCAAGGCTCAAGCCATCAGCGATATTTCCTCTTCCTGCGTGATTCTTTGGGGAAAGAGGGGGCCCTTGTCGATTTACCTGAGCGTTTTAGTGGAAGGTAAAGTACTGTACAGTAAGTTAGTTCCCAACCCCCAGCAGGTACCCAATTACCTATTTACCTACACGGCTGGTCTCCATCAGTTTTTCTTCAACCTCCAGATTTTTGAATGATATCTTGGCTCTGTTTTAAGTTGAGTCTTTCGGAGACACATCAAACGCCGGCTCCCTCACTTGGATCCTCTCTTTTCGTCTTGCGGAATGAGGCCGTTTGCTCAGGATAACGATACCAAGTTGAGAGGCTCCTAATCGCTGTTGTATTTGCCTTCATCTCCACATTGCATCACTCACTGCTGTTTGTCATTGTTCATCTTTGACGAGTCGGTTCGATTTATGAACCTGTCCGAGAATCTTCTTAATATCTTAACCTGAACCGTTATCTGGCACTTGGCTTCCGCCCTCTTCTACTTCTCGTCGGTACCCCAAAAGAACGGCATTTGCGGTTATCTACTGCCGATCCCCCAACACCGTCGACCTCCGTTACTACATACCGCTCCGGTCCATCTTTCGGATCATCCGGACATATGAGCGGCAACTACTGCTTCCTTCTTTTCTCAAGTTTCACCACTTACTCTTGTTTCTGTGATCGGCCAAGCATATCAAGAGGATTTTAAGCTTAATTCTCTTCCAATTCGTCTGCATCCTTCTCACACTCGCCACACGAGGTCCCCGATCTCGGCATCATGCCTGCCTCACCGAGATGGCTTCTTATTCCCCGCGGCGACCACTCCTCGTCGCCGGAAAGCGACCAATCTTCGACTTCGGGAACCACAGGAAATGTCTATCCCACAGATTCATTCGCAGATGACCTGTTTCGCGATAAGTTCATGGGCATCGCCAAAGGAGGCTCAAACGGGGAAAGGATCATGCGCGGCTTTCTGATCGGTCTGGCAATTGGACTAGTTGTTGCGTGCTTCGTTTGTTGTTGGTACCCATGCTGTCGACCACGGCTACAAAGTCAGCGTCGAAGACAACGCCGGCGCAGAGGCCCTCCTGCAACAGACGAAGAGGGGAATGTGACAAGCCATGGACCTCCTGCATAGCATACTGAGGTCAACTGAGTGCTGGCGATGAAGTGTGATTTGAGTCTGCCTGTTTGACCCTTGGATCGAGGATGACAGACGGTGACTGATCCACTTGTGACAGTTCTTGATACATCTTGAACGACAAATGTTTGCGAGAGCGCTATGATATGATACGAATACACAAACGGGTGGGCAACGAGTGCGCGAACAGTTTACGAAAACAGGATCGGCTTTGAACGCTGCGCACAAAATAAACGCGCTCAAAAAGAGCATCAACACTATCAATGGGGGTATTATATGGCCACACTCGCGAAGCAAGGACCTAAGATACAACCATCGCAATCACTCATGCCAAGTCGAACCCGGGATGGTGTCGCTGAGCCGACATATGAGCAAACCTGAGGAAGCGGAACGACAGCTACTCAAATCTCGAGTGTATTGGCGATCTACTGAAGAAGAGGAGTATGGACGAACTCCCATTGAAGACGGGCCATGTCATGAAATTCACGAGAAGGCGCAATAAAACGGATGTGGCATTTGCATTGGATACAGGGCGTTAAAAAGGAAAGTGTAATGCATTTGAAGCACACGATGGGAGGCATGAATCAGGTATCTGGGATTTTACACTTGGCATCGCACAATGTTTTGATAGTCTATTAGATAGACGTAGAGATATATGGTAGAATATTTCAGTTCTCTATACAAACAAATTATGTTCCATGTCACTGACAATGTGGTTCTAGTTTCGCAATTTGTTTTCGCAATGGGTCCGAGTACCATACTGAAAGCTGACGCAGGTAGTGAGGCTCAAACAGTTTGTTTCTCATTGGACGCGCGTTTAGCAGAGAGATATACATGCTTCATATTCTCATGGCACTCATTGGTAGAGCTACCATTAGAAGCCGATCATTTCTCAGGCTTGCCGTCGGACGGTCGCAATCCGATGGCGATGGTGACAGGGAGGGAGACGAGAATAGTAACAATCGGGCGAGACTAAAGAATCTGCACAGCCTCTTTGAGAGGTATCGGGTGTGGCGTTGGGCGGACTTGGTACGTCACTCACTAACTAATGCGAGACCGAGTGGTTTCAATGATCAAACATTAATTAATAAAAATATGGAGAGGGATGCTCTGTTCTTTGTCTTGGTTGTTATTAATTACTAGAAAACATTTCTTGTCTCTTCAGATCCAACTTTATCATTTATTCACTCTCCTATTGTTTTGATACGTCCCTTGTTCATCAGCCAAGTCCTTGGAGTCCTTGTGACCCTTCCAAATCAGTCACAAGCTGTAGGTAATAAGGTATCTTTCCTGCTTCAAGGCAGCCTGCCCCGCCCTCTAAGTCTCAGCCTGCCGCGCAATTGTCTGTCGGGCTTTTATTTCAACTTCGTATAACTACCTCTCTTCATCCTCCTGTTCCTTCAACAACTATCAGACAACACAAGTGACGCCCCTCTTACGATCCTAACGCTATTATACTACGCTTGTGTTGCACCCGAACGGGTTACGACGTCATCCCGCGAATCAACACTGCGACACCAAATCAACATCGCATTGCGTTCTAGAACAAAATGCTTGACGAAAACCTCCCGACATATCGCTTCAAGGCCTCTTCAGAGAACCCGCTCAACAACATCCTCTACTTCACACACAATGGATCAGATCCTGCGCCAGAATATCTCATCAAGCGACCGTCTCCCTCCGAGGCCAATGGCCAATATGCGCTCGGTATGTTCGACTCTCAGAACACCTCTGTGATATACGCAGAGGTCGGTGTCAAGCCTGACTGGATAGCGCCCACTCTATCCGCTGCCGAAATTCGTGCGCAAAACGGCAACCCGCCACCCAAGACTCCTGCGATCCCAGACAACTTTGCTGTTTCGCTTTACAATCCAGACCAAGCTATCCCCGTCAAGCAACATCCAGGAAGTTGGGGGAAGACTGGTATTTGGGAGTTTGAGCTTCCCGAGAGATCCTTCAAGTTACCAAGCGCTAGCCAGATCGACCAGGAGGATCGCCCATCTCTCGCCGAGTTGGTTCCCAAGGTTGTCTTTCGCTGGAAGCGCGATGGTCGACTCAGTAAGGACATGACATGTTACATGACGGGTAGAAATGTGGGTGGTAAGAAGAGTAAGGAGCCCGATATCACGGTGGCCTTTTTCCGTGCCAAGCACGACTCAACGTTGACCATATATGAACCCAACATGGCCCGGGTGGAGATCGAGGATCGCAGGGGTCTCGAAATCTGTCTTCTCATGAGTGCTGAGACCATCAAAGATCTGTATTTGAACCCGAGCCACGATCCATTTCACCTCCTTACATCATCCAATGGCCGGCGGCGCCAGAACTCTCGACCAGCAGTAAGCTCCTCAACAGGTCCAGCAATGGCAGGGGCTCTTAACAACACCCGACCATCATCGCCTCCTCGTCCACAAGCCTCCCCACAGCAGTCAAATAACAATGCTCAACGTGAGGCTGAGGTTGAGGCCGAGACACGGCGGTTGCAAGCGATGGTTGCAGAGGAGGAGCGACAAAGACGCGAGCGGGAGAAGGCAGAGGAGGAGGAGCGCAAGAGAATCCAGAAGATGCTTGAGAAAGAGGAGAAAGAGCGTCAAAAGCGAGACGCTGAGGTCGATAAGGAAACAGAGCGGCTACGTCGCGAGTACGGCATGGCCGGACAAGATTTCCAGAGCCCCACGAGTCCAGGTCACCCATCACCGCCCTTGCCTCCACGACCTCAGTTCGCGTCAGGCGCATTGAATGTTCCCTCTGATCTGCCCCAGAGACCCAACAGCGTCGGACCGACACCAAATGGTCCTCCCCAACCAAACTACTTTGCCCCTCCTCCCTCACAAGCTCAGCCAGGTCCCAGTGAGAGCGGCAAGAAGCGTCATGGCCTGGGTGGTCTGTTGCAAGGTCCTTATGCTGGACCCGCAGCGGCGAGTGTCAGTGGTTTCTTTAACAGCCGAAAGGACGAGGAGAAGCGGAAGAAGATCAATAAGAAGAGAAGTACGCATTTTTGAGCATGAGGTCTGGAGAAACTGGAGTTTTATAACTTGATCTAGATAGTATTTAAACGGATCATCTACGCACTTCGGGAGGATATACCATAGATATTTGGGAACTACGTTAGGAATGAATGAAATGATTGCATCAATTTTAAAACCCATACTTCTTGTAAATCATTCAATTTTCGTATCGACGCCATCATATCTAATGTCATGAACAAGCCTCTCTAGAACCCACAGCCGATATTTTATTTAGTTTCCGTCCAAGATATGAACCCTATCAAGTTACGTGGGACTTCTTTAATGAGTCTCTGCCCATTGCTTGAACCAATCCAGCGCTTCAGGGTTGGCCACACTGGCATTGGTCTTGATATTCATCCCAGAAAGGATCTGTTTTACAGCAACTTCGATCCTATGGCAGCTGTTAGCATCACACGTTCCCCGAGATCCTCTGGGCGACACTTACTTCTTTCCATTGCCAGTCTTGGGCACACCACCTCCACACTCCTCGACAACACCAGGCACGTGTCGAGGACTCAACTCAGCCTTGATCTTGCACTTGATACGTAGGCGTAGATCATCGTTGAATTCATGTCCTGGCACCATCACAACAAAGAGGCATACAGTCTCATCCGAATCTGTCTCTCGTCGACGCCCAATACAAACAGCATCCTCAACCTCAGATGCAAAGAAGCGCGTAAGAATGTTGTAGATCTCGGCAGATCCGAATCGCACACCCGATGGCTTCAGAACACCATCTGATCGTCCAAGCATGACAAGACTGCCGGTTGCCGGGTCGGGAATCTTAACGAAGTCACCATGATGCCATACCGCACCCTTGACTCCACAGATGTTTTCGAACCTCTCAAAGTAAGCTGACTGGTATTTGGCCTCGCCATTTGGCCCGAAGAAGGTCAGGGGCTGGCACAGGAAGGGCTTAACACAGACGAGATCGCCTGGCTCGTCAGCCTTGATAGGCTCGCCTGTGACAGAGTCGACGGCACGGATGGCCATACCCAAGCCAGCACATTGAATCTCGCCAACACGGACGGGGAGAAGCGGGCAAGGGGCTCCGAATAGTGAGATGATGTCTGTTCCACCAGTGATCGAGCCAAGATTGATATGTTTGGGGAAAGCTTCATATACAAATTTGAAGGTTGATGGAGGCAGAGGCGAAGCGGTCGAGTAGATAGCCTGTAGATGTGAAAGATCAATCGACTCGTCGCGGATAGGGTAGATGTTGTTGGCTTCCAGTGCTGTCAGGTAGGCGGCTGAGGTACCGAAGTGAGTGACCTTGAGATCAGACAGTAGGCGTGGTAGTGAGAGGTGACCATGAGGGCGGAAAGGAGAGCCAGAGTAAACGACGATAGTAGAACCAACAGCGAGAGCTGCGATGCTCCAATGCCACATCATCCATGAGGTAGTTGTATAGTAGAGCATTCGAGATGACGAGTCGAGCGAGCAGTGAAGAAGATGCTCTTTCTTGTGCTGAAGAAGCGTACCAAGTGCCGTATGGACAATGGCCTTGGGAAGACCGGTAGTTCCACTGGAGTAGAGGACATAAAGGGGGTGGGCTGGGGGAAGCTGCTCGAACTTCAAGGGCTCTTCAGATGCAGACTCGAGCATCTTGGCGTACTCGACGGCTTTTACGCCATGTTTCTCAAGCTCTTCAAGACCGAGTCCTCCAGAACTGATATTGTTAATTACAACTACTCTCTCAAGCCCTTTATCTTTCAGCGCAGCTACAATCTCAGTTGTCTTTGCTACACTGGACCATTCCTTGCCATTGTAGACAGTGCCGTTATCAGCAAACAGCACCTTGGGTGCAATCTGGTTAAGTCGATCCAGAACAGCTGAGACGCCATTATCAGGGCTTATACCAGTCCAGATGGCGCCGATTGCGGCAGCTGCGAGCATGGCAACCAGCGCCTCAACATGGTTTGAGACGAAGCCTGCAACAACATCATTGGGCTTGAGACCAGCTGCACGTAGGGCATTAGAACAGCGACGGACTGCCTCACGAAGCTCCTCCCATGAAGTAGTCACTGTGGAGTTGGGCAACTCAGTAACAGTGATAACGGCTGGAGCTGTGGGCTCCGGAAGTGGAAGTGTTGCGGGAAAGAGGAGATTCTCAGCAAAGTTAAGGCGCGAGCCAGAGAAGAAGTCTGGCCGAGGATACATAGGAGAATTTTTAGGGAGGACCTGTATAGGCTTTTAGTGGAATGCTCAAGTTGTTCAGCTCGTTTGGCATAATCTGAGTATCGAGACCTCTCACTTGAGATATCTACCATTTCATACCTGATCGAAAGGCTTTGACGCTGTAACACCGGCAAAGTGCCAAACTTCCTCCCAGAACTGAGCAACTTCATCGATAGACCATTTGTAGAGTGCCGGGTAGCCATCAAGACTTGAGCCATGCTTCTTGTTTACGTGCTCAAGAAACCTCCACATATGAGTGGACTTGGGATCTGAGTGTCTCCAGAGGACATTATCGTCAGAAGGAGGCGCCGCGGCAGAGGGTGCAAGTTTATCGATGGACATGACGGGCATTGAGACGATAAGGGAGACTGAAAATCAATCAATCCCTCGGAAAGACGTTTTTGGGGAATAGTGACGATCCTTGGGAGAAGAGGTATCAATGAGACGGTGGCGCGCAAGAGGCAAAGTAGAGTCAATGAGGATAACGAGCTGTTTATGGAAGCCAAGGTGAAGCAAAAGAAATGCAGTTGGTTAATTGTTGAGAAGGTTGTATTCTTATCCCAACGCTACGGACTTGAAATTCCGTCTTTCCATTGAGTCTCGGAATCAATCTCTCACGGCCAACCGTGGAAAGCCGTCCCCTCCCGTTCTCGGCTCCCCGCCATTGAATCTGTACTCCGAAGTGGCTGTGGTGGGGGAGGCTGAGGTGATAATGTGGCTTGTTGCAAGCTATGTCGCTATTGATGGGCATTGGTAAGACTCATGGATCAAAATTGCTAGAGATTGTTGTAAAATTATGAGGATATCTTGAACTATGACTCGTCCGGTTAGTATCCTCTAATACCAAGTAAAATGATACGCAATTACTTCCTATTAAAGACGAGGAGAAGGAGGGTTGTTTCGTGAGATGAAGAATTAATGATCGATCAGAAACGAATGCCGAATACGCAAGATAGCGTGATTGTCCAAACTCAAGGCAAAGTTGAATCAAAATCACGTTGTCTGTCACTTTGGCGAGATTAGCAGGCTCCTGATGGTAACCTCACAGCCTCGGTAGAGTCTGAGCTTAGGTGCCGGTCCGTAGCTAGGGACAGCTCGGCAGAAGGTAGCAGATCGTCCCGAACCGCCCTGAAGCCGAGATGAGAGCCATCATTTAGGTTGTGAGGCCTTGAGGCTTTATATATCACCTTGTCTCAAGGAGGTTCGCATCACACAGCTGGAGGCACTGGAGTCTATCCCGATGTAAACCCGGGAGTAATGATTCGATACTTGATGGTATCTTGAGACTTCTCAACTTGAGAATGCGAAAAAGACAATCCCGGGTGTCACGAGAATGATCCTCACGGGCCGCCTGCATTAGCTGGAGGGTTGGTCTGGAAGAGCTGGCGGTGAAGGTTATTCGCATTGGGAGATCTTGATCATCTTTGTTAGATGGATGTTATGCAGGCAGGCCTTAGAGCATCTTTATCTGCCCATTGATGTCGGTGTGAAAGCGCTAATATTTGATGCACTTGGTTGGGACTCATGTCATTCTTACATATGGAAATAGCCAAGCACAACATCGTTGGCTGCAAGTGTGACAGTGTGTGTACATTCGGCCATGCAGTAGCTTGTTCTGGGGAGAAAGCTCAGCAGAGATCCATCTCATTCATGAAAATTTAACAGAGCATGAAGCTAGGGTGAGGTGATTTATCAAGGCCGCCGGACCGAAATCTGAAGAGGTTCAACAACCTGCAAATGCCACGAGATATCTCGTTAAAGAGAAAGTAATGAATGCCATCATCGTCGCGGCTGGGGCGGAGATTTTGAGAGCTTGGGCACGGCATGTCGGGCATGCCCCTGGATGATGACATCTCACTTCCATTGGGTTTCATCATGACCAATGCTGTGCAAGACGACAAGATCTGATGGTGGTGAGCCGCGGCCCCTTGTGAAGTCAGAAGGAGTGCCATTCGCTACAGAAGGCAAACGACAGAAATTTGGTGCGAGCCGAGCTAAAGAAAAAAGTGGCGTCCTCTCTTAAAGACTCCCGTGTCTTCCCATTCGCAGGCCGGAGAGCTCGGAGTTCAGGGGTTCGTCTTGAAAACAGAGCTATTGGATCTTTTTTACAGGGACTTGATTAAGGAGAATATGTTCTGATGATTTTCATTGCAACTCAACTCAACTCAGGATTCAAGTCCTGAAGCTCGGGTGTGCAGGTTTGGTCATCTGCTGAGGGAAATAGGATATGATTATCGAGAATACCTACCTACGCGCCTCGCTTCTTTACTGTGCAGGCTCTCGAGCCCCTCCAAACCCTGAAAGGAAGTTCCTTGTCCTCAACACCCGCCAAAGCCTGTGAACGAGCAGACAAGGGAGCAAGGCTGGACTGGACCATAAACAGGCGAAAGGCGAGACGGAAGAGAATGCAATTCCCCGCCGGCTGGCCCCTTGATTTATTCTCCCTATCCTTGTGTCCGGTCCTCTCCGTAGGTAGGTTGTTGTCTGAATGTGCGTTCGTTGTGCGTTTCTCGTACATCGTACATCGCATACGGTGAAACAGTCAGCAGCTCAGGTACATGTAAACAATACAACTTTAAACTTCTTGTCGGCCTTGATTACACTCCATCATGGAAGTAGCTTGTATCCCCGTCACCTTGGTGCATCACATTCAAACTCAGGTACCTAGTACTAATGTTAGTGCTGGATGTCCCCGCTGTTTCCCGTGGAGCGGAAAACCTGGACTTTTGATTGTTTTTCAATGCACCACCTCTTGCCGCTGACTCCGCTGCTACTGTTCCTCTTCTGTTGCGCTGACTGCCTGTCTCGTGGTGTCTTCGGGTTGAATAATAACCAGTTACTTCCCTGCTTCTGTTGTTTCTCTCTTCTTTTTCATCATCACTCTTGCTGCTTGCTAGGTTGTCGTTGTGCTTCTGCTTCGTCATCCACTTGCAGACAGGCCCCGGCCGAGTGATCGAGAGAGAGTCCACCAACTAATATCTCTGATCCAATCCAGCATTTCACCATATCCGGGTTCCTATTGATCACGTTTCTCAAGCATCAATTCATCTTGTTGGTTTCGATCAATACTCTTTGGCAGTATCTGACCGCTGAATTAAGTCATCGACGACCGCTACTTAGCAATACGCCCTTGCGTTGCGGCCTGATCGATTTGAGCTCGGGTCGATCTATCTTCCTTGGAACGGCAACGCTTGTCTTGGTCTGGATTTGGCGCCAGCAGCATAAAACAAATTGCTTTGCTGTTGAATAGTGACTGGGTAAGTGAATATTTCTTCAATCGAAATCATTCTGTCTTGATTACTATCATTCATTATTATTTCATCCGACCGATCGTCTTTCTGGTGTTTTAGAGGCTCTTGGCTGGTCCACGGCTAGCCCCGCTTACTCGACTTCAAGGCCCACAAGCAATTTGCAGTAGGCGGATCTTCACTTTCCCAGTTTGATTCGACGCCACCTCCTGCGCCCCCCTGTGTCTCCTGGACCACGCACCAGTACACGCACTCCAACTCGAGTTTAAACTTGGTTGTCATCTCTTTATCAATTTCATAAATCTCCTTCATCAACAACATCCAGTGTACCGTGCATCAGCTCCAGCTCAACATCTTTGACTCCCATTGTTTGTGTTGCAGCTTGTTCTGGCTCGCGGTGTACAATTGGTCTTGTTTTCTACCTTGCTTCACATATCTTCAGCCCCATTGGAAGCAACTGCCTTCCCAGCAAAGCTCTATTCAAGAATATGCTTTGTAGCGAAACTTGTCGACTCAATTATTAGACTGGGCACATCTACTGACACTCGCTCCCGGTTGCCAGACTCTCGACCTTTTTGCCTTCTGTATTCAATTGGGTGCTGTACCCTCCTTCGGCTTTCTCGCGATCTATCCTCCCTGGCGTTCGCGCTTCACCAACCAACGTACCTACCGTGTCAGGAGAGATGCCCCGTCGGCTGAATCCTTTCTCATCCTCATCCTCCATGTCTCAACCCGTCAAGTCGGGCGAGAGGCGCCCTTCGACCTCAAAAGGCAACCGCATCACCAACTTCTTCTCCAGTAGTCCCAAGTCTACTGGTGCCCAGCAGGCTCTTGCCGCTGTTCAGCAGAACCAGGCCGCCGCTACTGGATTCTCTCCTTCTCCCGGCCTGCCTACCATCTCTCTCTCAACCGCGAGCCCTGGCGACCCCGACAGCATCGATGCCTCGACCACCACTCTCTTTCAGCCCAAGACTGTCGAGGAGATCGACCGTCAGAAGCGTGCCGACGCCCAATTTGGCCCTCTTCTTCACTCGAGTCACCGATATACCAGCCAGTCTCATGGAGAGCCTCTCGAAGTACCCATCGAGGATGAGCCCCCTTACTATTTTATTCTTACCACCTACATCAGCTACCTCATTCTGATTGTTCTTGGTCATGTTCGCGATTTCTTTGGCAAGCGTTTCGGAAACCCCAAGCACTACCGCGCCCTGAAGTCCAGCAACGGTTATGCAGCTCTCAACAATGATTTCGACAATTTCTACGTCCGGCGTCTCAAAATGCGCTTGGATGACTGTTTCGCTCGCCCTACCACCGGCGTGCCTGGACGCTTCATCACTTTGATGGACCGCAAGTCCGACGACTTCAACCGCACCTACCAATACACTGGCACCTTCACTGAGACCCTCAACATGAGCTCCTACAACTACCTTGGTTTCGCCCAGTCTGAAGGCCCTTGCGCCGACGCTGTTGAGGAGTGCGTCAAGCGATATGGCATCAGCTTCTGCAGTCCTCGTGGTGCTGCTGGTACTTCCGATCTTGCTCTCGAGGTTGAGCGTGAGGTTGCTGAATTCGTTGGCAAGCCTGCTTCTATGGTTTTCTCTATGGGTTATGTCACAAACTCGAGCTCTTTCCCCGCCATTGTCTCCAAGGGTTGTCTGATTATTTCCGATGAACTCAACCACGCCTCTATCCGTGTTGGTGCCCGTCTTTCAGGTGCCGTCATCCAGTCCTTCAAGCACAACGATATGGCCGACCTAGAGCGTGTTGTTCGCGAAGCTATCTCCCAAGGTCAGCCCCGCACTCACCGCCCCTGGAAGAAGATTCTGGTCGTTGTTGAAGGTCTCTACTCGATGGAAGGTACCATGTGTGATCTCCCCGGAATTCTCGCCCTGAAGAACAAGTACAAGTTCTATCTGTTTGTCGATGAGGCTCACTCTGTCGGTGCACTTGGTCCCCGCGGTCGTGGTGTTTGCGATTACTTCGGCATCGATCCTGCTGAGGTTGATATTCTTATGGGAACTTTGACGAAATCCTTTGGTGCCAACGGTGGATACATCGCCGCTGAGAAGCACATCATCGACAAGCTCAAGAGCACCAACGCTGCTACTCAATATGGCGAGACTCCTGCTCCTTGTGTTCTCATGCAAATTCTGGCTTCCCTGAAGCTCATTACTGGCGAGCTGTGCCCTGGCCAAGGTGAGGAGCGTCTTCAGCGTATTGCCTTCAACTCTCGGTACCTGCGTCTCGGACTTAAGCGTCTTGGACTCATCGTTTACGGACACGATGACTCCCCCATTATTCCTGTCATGCTTTACCACCCCGCCAAGCTCCCCGCCTTCAGTCATGAGATGCTTAGACGAAAGATATCGGTTGTCGTTGTCGGTTATCCTGCTACTCCACTTATCAGCTCTCGTGCCCGATTCTGCGTCTCTGCTGCCCACAACAAGGAGGATCTGGACCGCCTGTTGGCTGCATGCGACGAAGTCGGTGACATTCTACAGATCAAGTTCTCGACTGGCGTGGCAGGTGGATTGGAACATCTTCCTGAAGGCGTCGCACCTGAGAACGAAGGAGAATGGAGAAGGGAAAACAGAATTCCCCTCCAGGCCCCTCGCTGGAGCCTAGAAGATGTTGTCCGACACGGTGTCCAGGATTCAAAGATTCCCCTACGCTAATATTTTGGCCCCTTAATCAAATTTTGTTTCTGGTGTTTGATACATCTTTATAATCACCTGTGTGCTCAGAATTGGTCTGAGCGGTGTTTGACGCATTTCGATAGAATCATCCTGTAAAGGAACGCGACGTTGCACGACGCTTAATGGCCTAATACTTCTTAGCGGCTAGCCATGCGGCTGCCGCGCTTTTTGCACCCGCGCTCCCCTCTGAGAGCGAGGATCTTATTTTGAAACGGGTAAATGGAGTTGAAGGCGTGTCGAGGTAATGGGCCATGTTGGGAATGGGTATCACGAGCAAGACTCCTTGAACAACCTATGTCGCAAGGTTGGGATGAGTATGTCATATAAAGGAATTATTAGCCAAAATTTTATAGAAATGAAGCAGCATAGATCTGCTTCGACTAATTGAAGAAACTTATGCATGAAACTCCCAGGTCTTATGTCCGTGGATATGAACGTGGGTTTTTGCTCATACCTTGGTAATATCGGCACGCCGACCTCAGTTTTCATAAAACTCTTATATCATGAAGTGCCATAGCTTTCTAATCCTCAAGGGATGTATGGCATTAATGCCAGATCATAATTACCTTACCTGACTGTCCAGATGGGAATGCTGGAGGCTTGGTTTCAAACGCATGGTGTTTCCTCAAAATACCTCTGGTTCCCTTTCAATTGTGGCTTCTACCTCCTAGCCATCCGCAAAACTCCATTTTGGATTGTTTCCTTGGTGTTAAAGGCCCAATGGTGTTTGAAGGAGAGACAAGGTGAGGTTAATTGAGTGGACCAGGAGCTCAATACATTTCAACAAGCGGCTTGCCATGGCTTAGATTGTGTTTTGTGTCAACGCCCAAGACTTTTCTAAACGTGCACTGCGACTCAAGACAAGCAACTGTCTAAGAACGGCGTTAAGTTTGGTTGTTTGTTGACTGAATATACATAGACTATCCAATGGCTAATTGAAGACGTGCATTAGGAGGGTTGAATAATGGAATGGTTGGGCTGGCAAACGGGCTGCAGCAGCGGCAACCAGGCTTCATTTATTTAGTGGGTGAGGGGCCTTGGCCAGGATGGCTACAGGGGGATGCTGTCAGTGGAGCGGGACGGGAGGCAAGGTGTGCTCTCAGTGGAGGATCAGTTATTCAAAGTCCCTCCCAGGTCTGCCGCCAGGTCCACCAAGCAAACGGCCAAGTCGTGGGCTAGGTACGGAGTACATCCGGATAGGTCGCGGAAGGGCTTTCCACGGCCTTCTAGCTTAGGTACTGGGTACCTAAAAAGAGATGCGATTTCCCATAGGTTGTAGGCATCTTGGAGTGGAGGTTGTCCCAATTTAGGTAGGACCTCCTCTTCTCTTTCCACCCCCAAGCGCTTCCACGAGCAAGACCTGGACCAAGTTCAAGACCAGACAAGACCTTAGACCAAGACACAAACACCCCCGTCATCATCATCACCAGGCACTGTCTTCTCCTCTGGCTACTTCCTTCTCTTCTTATTTTCCTTTTTTGTTGACCTTCTTACGGCATCTATCCTCCTCGAGGCGTATCGGCTTGGTTCTACTTATTCTCTGGGGATTGGCTCTCTTTTCCCACATCGGCATTGCCTTTCCTCAGCCCATTCTATATTCTATTCGTCCATTCAATTTGTTCTCTCGCATCCAATCGTCCTCCAGACTGCGCCCACTTCTTCGACCCGACGTCTCCCACCTCCTACTCCTGGCCATTGCCTCTCTCTTTATGACGTTCCGATCACGATTTGAATGAAAGACTTACGAAGCATTCGGCCGACTGTCCTTTGCCAACATCGTCCTGTTTCTATCCATCTGACGGTGCCTGACCTAGCGCATCTGTCTGTTTGCGGCATCACCACCACCACCGTTGCCTGAATTAGTCTTTCGTCTCAGCCCCCACCTCCGTTGTTGGCGATTATTTCCTTATAACCGTCACGATGATGAGCTTTGATGGTGGCACAGCTTACGCCGAGTCCGACGCCGACGACGAATACGAGCGAAGCATGGGCGACCACTCTCCCATCACCAACTCTGAGGCTTCTCCCATAGACTCCGAGCTCTCCACGTCCGCAGAGCATACTCCTACTACGTACGGCCACCGCAGCAGCGCCGACCGTCTCCCAGAAACCATCATCACCGAATGGACCGTCGAAGAATGTGCTGATTTTATTGGCACCATTGGTCTCCAACAGTATGCCGATAGCTTTATAGGTGCGTCCTTGATCTAGAGAGTGGCATCCCGTATCCTCAAGGGCGATGGAGTCGATATTGGAAGGGACATTGTGATAGCTGACGTTTAATTGCTTATAGAAAACGAAATTGTTGGAGAGGCCCTGGTTGCGCTACAACATGATGATCTCAAGAGCATGGGCATTGCTAGTGTGGGACACCGCCTGACGATCCTCAAAAGTGTCTATGATGTCAAGAAGGCTCAAGATGTCCCCATTGAGAGCGACCACTACCTACCCCTATGTACGTTGTCTCCGATTTCCCCTCTCGGATAGACTGGCCTGATTCTAATCCACAACCCCTGCAGCCGCCGACGCCGAAGCGCAATATGCTACCGCAACTATCAAGGACATCAAACATCTTGTCGAACAATTCCGCCTCCGCGACGAACGCATGAACCTACTCGAACAGGATCTGCGACGAATGACAGAGGATTTCAGGCGATTGCGAGAGGATATGCTCCCGGCACTGCGCTTGGTCAAGGATGCGCAGCAGCCGTTACCCAACCTCAGTGGTGGTAGCAGCCAGCAGGCTTACTACGAAACAACCATATCACCCCCCGCCCCAACACCACCTCCAGGCTCGAGTCAATCTGGAAGCTCAGTCAAGCGACAATATTCGACCCGAAAAATTCTCATCGGAGCAACGCCAAAGAATGCATCGCCCACTCAGTCCACACACGAGAGATCAATAGCAGAGACAGCGTTGGATCCCGCAAATGCAGCAGAGCGGGCCGTCCTGTCGTCTTCACACCTTGCAGCTATGAACGGAGGTGGCCAGGGCTCATCCTCCCCTTCGTATCCTTCACCCAACATACCCTCCCCGACATCTCCTCAGACCCACATGTCCTCTACTACCCTCGCTTCTCGATCCTACCGCAGTGAAGCACCGACGCCCTCCACACGAACCACCTTCAACGACGAAGGCCACGCCAATGCAGTCTATACGTCCCGCGAAAAGGCACCGCAAGGGCCACCCCGCCGTCGAGAAACCCCTGTACCTGATACGCCCAGTCAGAGCAACGCTTCAGTCGAGATCTTCAAGTCGTTCCGTGTCAGTATGGAAGATCCTTGCTACAAGGTTCTTCCTGCTGCGCTTAAGAAATATCAGATCAACGCTCCGTGGGACCAGTATGCTCTATACATTGTGTACGGCGACCAAGAACGTTGCTTGGGTCTTGAGGAAAAGCCATTGATTCTGTTTAAGCAACTGGATAAGGAAGGCAAGAAACCCATGTTTATGCTACGAAAGACGACAACGGCGCCATTGGATGGAGAACCAGGAAGTGCAGGGCTGGGCAATACCTCAAGAGGAGCCACAACAGGTTACGATCCCCCAGGAGGCATCATTTAAGCTGCCCTCGGAGTCACTGGCTCTTGGTGGAGTTTCCCTACAATTCAAACGCAGAGTTCCGGACGGCGCCTACCGAAACTTGGTTCCATTCAAGTGGCAAGCACGAGACGCATGCTGTACGTCAGACTTGCAGGGTCGGCTCAAGCCACCACTACGAGGACGTACGATACTGGACCCTAGGTCTAGATGGGTTTCTTAGAAGTGGGACAAGGCCAGAGCTGGCAAACCTGTCGAGCCATCTGCATGACGTTTGGTGATGTTTGTTTCAGTGGGTCAGCGTTTCTGAGCTGAGGTGGTGAACCTGAAACACCAACCTTGGGCTATTATGGGGCGGGACGTAAGATGCTGCTCTGGCCTACCCACGTTTGTCTTGGGCTGAATCACATTATTGACAGGTTCGGAAACTAAGAGAGGAGGCTTGTTTGAAGACCAGGGTTCAGAGAGTTACAGGGCTAGTTGGTTCCAACTAGGAAGAGCTTGGAGCTATTCAGCCTTCGGCTGGTTCCACCCGAAGCTATTTGCTTTTGTCAAAGGGATGCTCATTGAGGCAGGACGTTGCCGTGGAAAGGAACGAAAGATCAAGCCACGGCATGCATATGCAGCATTTTTCATCAATTCATCATGGGAATTTTGCGGGTTAAGGCGTTTGAAAAGTCGACTAGGTGTTATTCTGCAACAAACGGCGGGAATGTCCATCGTCGTTCTATTTTTGGGCTCTGCATCTTAATTTCAGCGCAGCGCAGCACGGCACAGACAGAACAGAACAGGGAGGGGGGGAGGTAATCATGGGCGAGAAGAACGGGTTGGATCGGATCAGGACACGTCAGGTCGGGTGCATGTACAGACAGTGTCATGGCTAAGGAGTCAGAATCTGTGCAAGGAGGATCTTGTGGGAGCTGCCTTGCATTGAGGATATGCTGGTAATTGACAAGAGTTGGACACGATATTGGAGTTTGTGACAACAGTCATGTGTAGTGTAGATACAGCCATCTTTTGAAGTTGAAGTTAATAGACAACAAAAATGTCTTTCTTATATTGTCTTTCAGGTGTGGTTCTCATTCTACCGGGCCACCCACTGCTCCAGCATGTGCTCAGTCATGATATCATCTCGACATTGGTCTGGACGTCTCTGTTACTTCATCTCACATACCATTGCCATCCCTCCCCGAACCCATCCCTCTTGCTGGCCTCGAACTCTTTGAGAAACGCAACCATAGCCTCCAAGGGCACTCCTCTCCTCATGCCCGTCTCCTCGTCCCAGCTTGAATGCACTCCTACCAAAGCTCCCGTCTTTCGATCAAACAGCCCTGCACCGCTGTGTCCCCAGTAAGTCCAGCAGTTGTGCTTGAGAGACCCGATGTCGCTATTGTCCTGCGGGTCCTGATCCTTGGCCAGCCCGCGGAAGGTTCCTTCGCTGAGGACTAGAGTATCGTACTCTGTCTTTACGCCACTTCGTTCAGCCTCGAGATCCTCGGATCCTGGATGGCCTATACACAGGAGCTTGGTATTGTATTTGAGGGGGAAACATGTGATGCGAGTGTAAGGAAACGGTCTGTGAGGGAGCTCAGCCTTGTCGATCAGGAGAAGGGCGAGATCGCGTATCGGATCCCAGGCTACCACAGTCGTTGAGACAACTTTACCACTCGATGACACCAGGACGCATGATGAGTTGGCTGCGAGCTCTAAGTGGTCTTCCGCAACACAGTGAGCACAGGTTAAAAGGACACCGTCGGGCGAGATGCAGACTGCAGTTCCAGCGTGAGACTGTGCAAAAACGAATGTTGCATCAACGGGATTTGTATAAGTCTTTGGGTTGAGAACGAGAGATCGGGTGACGTCTTGAGGAAGGGGAACGGTGTGAGAGGCAAGCCAGGTGCGTTTGAAGATGATGGCATCGTGATGCTCTTCAGAAAGTGGAAGACGGGGGAGGGATAGCCTTGATGGTAGAAGTTCTATTGTTGGTTTATCAAAGGATCCTGGTTCTTTGTCTCTTTTGGAGGTTGAGGAGAGTGCTTGGGTTGAACTTCGTGTTTGACGTGGGATAGGTGGCGATGAGTCTGTCAGGTCAATGACTTCAGGCATGGTGACTCTCCTTTTTTTTTTATAAGTTATAAGTGAGAGATTGAGGCAGGTTTTCTGTGAGCTAGGGGAATGAGTCGATACTGGCATGGGTCAACGAGCGAGGCTAAGACTGGATGGCTGCCTAATGACAATACCTAGGTAAGCAGATGAGAGCCGATGTTCGCTCACAAGAGAATAGCACGCACGCACTATCCATATAACAAAACGGCCTATACACTATAAGCTACTAGTCAATCAGATACAAATATGAACAGATCATCGTACTTCAGTACGAAAGCGCGTGCAGCCACTGATACCATGGAGCATCTGGCTCAACCTGCTTCGTCTTCCACTCATCCACCAATGTCGTATAATCCTCTGGCCCATAAGGATCCGTCATCTCTGCAAACGTGCCCTTCTTTCTATATATAGGTAAATCCAAGTCTTTCAGAAGCATATCCAGATACGGAATCGCGTCGAACACAAAGTCTGGAAATCTATGGCCGAAACCACTTGGATATCGCCATTTTCCAAATCGACTATGCAGCACTGCATCATGTTGGAAGCCAGCCGTGAACTCTGGCGAAGGATTTCGAGGTAGAGTTGGGATCATATCGTCAAAGAAGGCGTTTATCCAGAGCGACTGGACATGAGAAGTCATGGGGATACTGAAGGTGACTAGAATTCCCACAAAGGCAATGTCTCGTGTTTTCAGGAACTGGCTTGATGGAGGGATGATGAAATGGTACAGTGTATATGGAGTCAGTTCTGTCGAAGGCGTGATAGCATCGTCACTCGAGAGGCCTTCGTTCTCTAGCAATGGCTGATACTTGGTGTTCTCAACCTTTTGTATAGGCTGGTTTTTGAGACGGGGAAACTTGGCAAGGATCTCCTTGTCGACTTGGTCCAGAAGCGATTCGTTAGGAAACGACTTGGGAGATGACGTGTGAGGCATTCCAATATCCTCGACGATGCCTTCAGGTAGAAACTTGATAGGCGGAACATGTTTCCAGCCAGTTGCACAGCACAGCGCATCTGTACGCAATGCTGTGCCATCTGATAAGTGAACCGTCTGCTTGCTTAGCCCGTCGATATCAGCAATGTGGATCTTGACCAAGCCCTCCTTAACAACCTCGAAAAAGTCCTTGTCGTAGTTGAGAATCCCTATGCTCGATGCAACAAACATGGGGTTAGACCAGGGTTTGAGCTTGGCAGTCTCGGGATGAGAGTCGTAGTCGTTGAGTGTGATAACATCATTGCCAAGGATGCTCCAGAACTTATCTACAATGGCTCTTCCAATAAAAGTTCCATGATAAAAGTTGCGAGTCTTGACATAACCGTCTGCGGCACCCCAGCTGCATGGGCTGAACCATGTTAGCATGCGTGTATGAGCGAGTTTTTCGAGCCATTTCTTTAGAGGTGTGACATAGGGAGGGGCATTCCACGATGGACCATGTCCAGATTCTATTCAAGTCAGCAACCTAGATGACATATAGTGATGTAGTCTGTGCTGTGATGTGTTGTTACTTACCTCGAATAACCCAGTTCACTCGGATCCCGCGAGTAGCGTATAGATATACCATATCCCAAGCCGACTTTGTACCTCCAAACACTGTCACAGATTTTGCTATTTCGTAAATATCCTCATGGCTGGCCAAGTCTTTTCCATGAAATATCGGCACCCCAAAGTCCTCCTGTCCTTCGAAATGTGGTAGAAAGGGCTCTGATGTGATGCCTGTTGCGAGAACTAATCTCCTTGCCCTGACCTTAACATTTTTGCCAGCTTTTATGTCCCTTACTGTGAGGACCCAACCGCCGTTCTTCTGATGCTCTGCCGTCTCAACCATATGCTCAAATTGGATCTTATCAAAGATACCAAAGTGCTGAGCGTACGCCCTGAGATACCTATGTACTGTCGCGCCAGGGATGTGCTGGCCAGGCTTCACCCCAAAAGTTGCCGTATCCATGGGGAAGTCCGGGTATTCGAAAGTTCCTAACATGTTGTTTGTCTTGAGGCCGGTGTATATACGATGCTCTGCCCAAGTGCCGCCAAGCGTGGTAGCTGTGTCGAGAATCGCAAGTGATTCTTGGGGGTGTAGTTGATGGCGTGTCTTCGCCGCGGCCAACCCAGCCCAGCCTGATATGTGTAAGCTTGCGACTTTTCTTGTATATTTGTGCCATCGATCGACGTTGCCGTCAAAAGACAACTGAAGTTCTTACCAGCTCCAACCACCACGAAGTCAAGGGTCTCCATTATCCGACAGAACCTGAGAATCAGTAGGACTCGAGTGTCGCATAAGAGTGACCAAGGACACTAAAGGAAATCTGGCTGACTCTTGGGGAATCAGCACCTTTTTCTTCTGTTTGTTCAGCTTCTCCCTGGAGTCTCAGCCATCACGAGATATGCGAGTAAGCTTACGCCGCAGTGGTATCTGCTGCACGCACAGCCAGACACACATGCATGTGAGCACTACAGATCTGAACTGCCTAAATCGAACAGCTCGTGGTTGGCCATGTGCTAATAATAATTTGATCCTGTAATCAAGAACAGGAATAAGCCGGTCGAATCGGCAAAATACAATATATCATATCTCCTAGGCCTAATGATACAAACCCTCCCATTTGTCAGGGTTAACTCCAAATTGGCGTGTCTCTCGCTGACAAACATATATACATTTTCGATTATATCGGGTTTAGACAATGGTATTTGCTCGAGACTCAATCGTATTACAATGGATACATCAAGAAGACACAGGATTAAGGCATTTGTAGTCTGCTGAAAAGGGTCTTATCATGTGAAGATTGGTCAGATCAGAAAATGAACTTAGCTATAGGGTAGGCTCGTTTGAAATCACAACCATCATCATTCTCAAACAATTGAACAGGATCTCACTGATAGGGGCAACTGCTGGCTTACACAATCAACGGTATCCGTCGAGTTGGCTAACCTTGACCCGATCTCAATCATCTCGACTTAGTAGAACAATTGCTGGTTTGCCCTACGCCCGTATTTGCGTCAAATGTCAAAGCACATCTTCACTCGGTTGTGTTGATACTGCAGGGTTCATGGTTCTTGAGTCATGCCTGAAATATGATAGGCTTATGATCGAGAAGTGCTAGAGCAATGGAAAGGAAAACAAAATGCAGACTTTGCTCAGCCGCGCGATCTATATTTTAGGAAGAGAACGTACCAAGATTGAACTGGCAACGAAACAACAAGAAGAAGCGTTATGTCACATCTTGAGTATTTTGTACGTGGGAAAGAAAACGGGGCTATTTTTGGCCGTGACTGCAGTCATGGTTGCATAAGAGTCTGGAGAGGAAATAAGCGGAGGTCTGCCATGAGTCGTGCACCAACAGCTCTCGAAGCTCTTGAACTCATTAGAGGTGACTGTGGCTTCGGCAAGAGATGTCCTACCGATGAGTAGTAAGGGATGCCAAGTCGGCTGGTTCCAGATACTACTCGACTCATGACTGCGTATATAATCAAACGAATAGGAGTCACGACAAATCAACTCGAGTGACTGCTACAGTACGAAGGTAGCTAGAAGCAACGCGAGTGAAATGGCTAAATGGATCAAGGGAGCAGGTATATAACGACTTCACCTATTGATGTTGCCTGTCTTTGCGAATCTTGGCCTGACATCTGGCAGCATCTCATAACATGAATCCCTGCATTGGGCCATAGATGGACATGGAACCGAAATTGCTATGGCGAGAGATCGTGTTGAACCGAACGGGCATGGTTTGTTAGCCGGCAGAATATTGCTGTGAATCGATGGTCGCCTACGATATCCGTCCGAACAGAGATCCCAAAGTTAAAAAAATGAACAAACCCCTGAGAAAAGTTAACCAGGGGCATCATTGCCCATTATCCTTATCCGGACTAGGAAAGGGTCATGGACTGGGGTTGATATCACTTTATAGATGCAGGGGTTTGTAGAGCGGCAACCGACATAAGTGGATATCTTGGGGACGTAGTAAATTGCGTTGGAGCCTCTGCTGCTGATATTTATTCTGCACTATCCGTACTCCGTGCTGGCCGCAAGACTCTGGTCCGATCAAGGCCGACAAGCAGGTAGCACAAAGTACGAAGCTATGTAAATTCTGAAGACTGAAGCCATGGAGCAGATTCTTTGACAAGCCAGCACGCCTGTGAAGTAGTGACAAGGGGCGATTCATTGCCCTGGGACATTCCCGGTAGTACGGATAAGGGTTTGTGAATATGAGATGGAGCTATATAATAGCGAGCAAGTGCCGTTCGAGAACAAAACCCAACGTCTGGTCGCATTGGAAGCCTTGTCGTATGCGGATATGCGAATATCATATGGAACAGTATGTGAAACTTTGCCCTCGCATTGCTAAGAAATTATGCGCTTACGGATGACGCCCTTTCGGAGGTTGCATTTTGCTGCAGGTACCATCCACCCATCCATCCATTTGACCAAGATCTGTACTGTACAAGAAAGAGTGCACACTCCGCGTTTGGCAATCAAGTTCGACAGACGCTGGATGGCTGCATGTGCCTCCAGCTTTAGTCACGGAATGGCTGTCGTACGAGCAGTCGACGGATATAGGAGCGGGTGGATGTTGGTGGCATAGACTAGAGGAGTCGTCCTATCAACCAGTTGCTCCTGGCAGGACAGTCCCAGGCATAAATACTGTGAACAGCAACAAACCATTATCTGAGCGTCTTTGCTCGAACATTGATTGATCGACAGCCAGGACACAACCAAGACGACATCAGCAGTTTCTGGTACAAGCAGGCAGGTGGATCAGAAAACAACCTGCACGCCTCCTCCAAGTATATCAGATAAGAACTACCTAAACTTTACCTAAACTTATGTAGAGCTTTAGGTACTCTTTAGTAAATATTAGCCTATGATTCTTCACAGTGTGCCTATTATTTTGCGATCTGCCTGGCAGGGTTCGGGTTTTAATTCGAGCGGACCTTTGGAAGTAGCCAGGGTTCATCGGAGCTCCAGGCCAGGATCCACAAGGAGCTTTGGATCCATCGGTTCCCCAGGCTTGCTTGCAGTTCTCTGTGATCCATTTATATATGTCGTACGTACCTTCACTATCGACAAGCCTCTTAAGACGAAAACATTCTGAACTTCTGGAAGTTGAAGTCAGAGACGGAAGATGCCTAGCATTGATTGAGATGCCAGGAAGAAACATCCTCAATCAAACATTCAAGATGGCTTCCGCGATTAGGGTAACGTCGAGGCCACGCGTGCGTTTCTTCGATATGGTCATGTTGCCGAGGAGGCTATATCTCAATGTGCCTGGTCTCAATGCTGTCTCACAAATGAGATCGTCACCGGAATTTTTATCAATTGAGGAGTCAACTGATCCCAAAATTCCGGGTTCAGCATACCCGAGAGCCCTGTGAGGAAATGGAAGCCAATTCGAAGACTTGAAGCGTCCCTGGGGGAGGAGCACTGGCCACCCGAGACAAGCCAACTGAGCAAATATTTGTTTATCTCCATTCCAGCTGCCTGGGGTGTTGAATTATGGTGGCCGTGTGCAAGATGGAGGACTCTCGTTACAAGGACCTTTTCGGGAGTACTTTAGAGCCCCAGCAACATGGGCACCGAAACTCCTTTCTGAGGAGGTCTTCTGGCGCAGAGAGGCAGGTGAGACACCGAGGATTTAAATTATCCAGGTGGAGCCAAGATCCAAAGTTCGTGGGTCAGAAAACAGCTCACGACAGGTTTGGAAATGGCCATGGATAGAGCCGGTACTCTAGGACTAGCTTCTTGCGAAGCGAAAGATCATCTCTTGGATGGCAACAAGTAGCGCGACCTCTGGGCTTGTCTTGACTGGGCCCGAGCTACCAGTCGCTAGTCAATATTCTGGTTGAAGTGTGATTTGCTAATCATCCAAGAAAACAGACAGACACGACACGAGCTGCTTCCCCTGAAAGGTGCAGTCGAAGAAACCAAGCAATCGCACCGTGATGGAGAGATTTTGCAGGAACACTAAAGACTTTGCTGACTTCGCAATGGTCTAGAGATGACCTGGAAGTCAAATTGTGCCCAGATACCCCGAGTACGTACTGGATAAAGCTTGGATGATGATTGTTGGCGCTCGGTGCTTGGAGCCTGGAGGTTGAACGAAGATGGCCAAATTTGGCGGGAGATCACATCAGTGGCTCTGGTGGATGCAGTTTTAGCAAGCGGATGCATGCAGTGGGCGGAATCTGGGTAGCATCTGGCTTGGGGTGGTGCGCCTTCGAGTCCTCCACCTACCCAGCTCGGGTTAAGACCCTCCGCTCTGGGGCGAGGCTCTAGCCCTGTTCGCTGTCAGGACGACCTGGCTCGGCCTCTCAGTGGACAGGGTGAGCTTCTGATGGAAGCTTGGGTGGGTTCAGTTGGCGATGGCCAGGACGAGGTCAGGGGCTGGTTTATCTCGAATCGCTACTCATGCTTGTACATATGTGGTTGTAATCGTGCCGAGATTGATCAATCGATCTGGACATTGTGTGGTCTGCATAAAGCATCGCAGTGGGAGGTTGTGTCGAAAGCTCCAATAGAGAGCATCATTGGCAAGTTAAAGTTGAAGTATTAAAGTGTTTGGTTAATATAATGATGTCGATGATGAAAGGTATGGTGCGGTACATCAGGTTGATGGTGGATGGATGGATGGATGAATGAATGAATGTGGATGGAGCTGGACCTGGAGCTGAGGGAGGCCGGATGAAGTGGACAAAAAGGCTCGGGGCGACGGCGACGGCCGCAGGGTTCTTTCTAGCTGCAGCTTCTTGCATCAGAAGCATCCGCATCCACTGTAAATTGATGGCGGGGCGTTTTTTGTAGGCTCGGCTGGGGATGGATACTTTAGGTTTGGTGGTTAAATATATAGAAATCTATGTATCTGACGTGACTGGGCAGAGCGGGAGTTGACTTTAAGAAACATAATAAAAAGCTGTTGATGTTATCGTTAGCTGTAAACTCTGTCATCAAGACATTTAATTATACTTTATTTAAGACGATGAGAGCAAGTCTTTATCATGATCATCCTAAAATCTTAAGGTAAGTCTGGAAGTATTGATGGATTCCTCTGTATTCTAGTGGTGATTGTCACTGTAACTCCAGCAGTGGTACATACCTACTAGGTACCTTACCTGCCCCGGGTGTGTCCATTTTTCTTCCATTTTGCTGCCGCTGCCGCTGCCGCTGCTACTGCCACTGGCTAGGTCGAGCCCGCGCCCACCTACTCTCCTCTCCCACTCTCCTACCTATGGTTGGGATTATCCACTCAGACAAAGCACACGCCCCCCTGCCCGGACTGCCCTGCTTGTGCTTAGGTGAACTGTACAGTAACCATCTGTAGTCTGTACCTAGCTCACATTCCCTCCCCCTAAAGGCCCCTACCACTAAGAATCCTCCTCGTTCCTCTCTCTCCTCCAGCTCTCTCCTCTCCGGCCTTTCCCTCTCCACTTGCATTTGCATTGCATTTCGCCCATTTCCATCCATCCACCAACTTCAGCCGGCCGAGCTCCTGATTTCGCCCATCGTCAATTTCTCTCGAAAGTCACTCTTTTCTGCTCTGCCCGACCTGAGCTCAACTTGGACCTGAGCATTGTCGCTGCCCTCCTCGGTTCTTCCCTCGACACCGCCCCTTGGTCCCGGATCTCGTCTAATCTCACCTCCCGTCGCGCTTCAACCACCCGACGACAACGTCTACTGGTCGACCACGATGAACTCCCAAGGCAACAGTGATGTCTCTCCCGAGGCTATGCAGTCGCGAATTCAGCAGGCCCGTCGCGAGGCCGAAACTCTGAAGGATCGAATTAAGAGGAAGAAGGATGATCTCGCCGATACAACTCGTACGTGCTTCTCAATTCCCTTTTCGCCCGAATACTCCTAGGAATCAAATAACCATGGCTACCGACAATTCTTTTCCTTC
Source organism: Fusarium sp. NFCCI 5145 (assembly GCA_033439405.1). Lineage (NCBI taxonomy): Eukaryota > Fungi > Ascomycota > Sordariomycetes > Hypocreales > Nectriaceae > Fusarium > Fusarium sp. NFCCI 5145. Next base: position 505,823 of record JAWDHB010000455.1, read on the forward strand.
ATCGGCACGCGTCTTGTCAACATGACGCTCGCATCGCAGAAATCAATGCTAACTAGATCTTTTCAATCATTTAGTTCGCGCCGTCGCGCAACAGGCTCACGAGCCTATTCCCAAGAACCAGCTTATGAAGGCCAAGCGGACGCTCAAGGGTCACTTGGCTAAGATTTACGCCATGCACTGGTCAACCGATAGGAGGCACCTGGTTTCCGCCTCCCAGGATGGCAAGCTCATCATCTGGGATGCTTATACCACCAATAAGGTTCACGCCATTCCCCTGCGATCCTCCTGGGTTATGACTTGCGCCTATGCCCCCAGCGGTAACTTTGTTGCTTGTGGTGGTCTCGACAACATCTGCTCCATCTACAACTTGAACCAGCAACGCGATGGTCCTACCCGTGTCGCTCGTGAGCTTTCTGGCCACGCCGGTTATCTTTCCTGCTGTCGATTCATCAACGACCGCAGCATTCTAACATCATCTGGTGACATGACCTGTATGAAGTGGGATATCGAGACGGGCCAGAAGGTCACCGAGTTTGCTGACCACCTCGGCGACGTTATGAGTATCAGCCTCAATCCTACCAACCAAAACACCTTCATCTCTGGTGCTTGTGATGCTTTCGCTAAGCTCTGGGATATTCGCGCTGGAAAGGCCGTTCAGACTTTTGCTGGCCATGAATCCGATATCAACGCCATTCAATTCTTCCCTGACGGACACTCTTTCGTGACTGGATCGGACGATGCTACCTGCCGCCTCTTCGATATTCGCGCGGATCGCGAACTTAACCTTTACGGAGTAAGTGTGGATCTTGGCAAATTGGCTCTCTATCCTAGACTAACGCAATCGGTAGTCCGAGTCTATTCTCTGTGGTATCACCTCCGTGGCCACATCTGTGTCAGGACGTCTTCTTTTCGCTGGTTACGATGATTTTGAGTGCAAGGTGAGCTTTATTGTGCTTGCGATTCTGCGAGTAGCTATCTCCCAGAACGCGCGCGATGCTAATGAGTCAACTAGGTCTGGGATATTACTCGGGGCGAGAAGGTCGGCTCTCTCGTTGGCCACGAGAACCGTGTCAGCTGCTTGGGCGTGAGCAACGACGGTACAAGCTTGTGCACAGGATCTTGGGATTCTCTGGTAAGTATCCGCAAAACTCGAGATTCGTATTGAAGGGCAATTTGACTAACAAACATTCTTTCCAGCTTAAAATCTGGGCCTACTAATTGTTCTTTGCGACTATGAACCTTTCTGTCTGGATATATGAATGCCAGTACGTGCCGCGGCCACGATACCAAATGCGTTCGAACGATTATATTGCCCATGGAATCCGAAAACCAAGGATGTCTACCTTGGTCGCGACTACTAGCGAATGCAGGACGACGTGACGAACCGCACCTTGCCATTAACACATACCCCTACCAACGACTTTCCCCCAGCCGGACGCGAGCACTCGTGGTGGATTTGGGGAGGAAAACACACTAGCTGATGCGATACCTCCTTTTCATTATTCTTTTCACTGTTTTCCCCGTTTACTGTTTTTCTCGCACCTGCAAAATTCTCTGCACCATAGTTTCCCCTTTTCTGACGCAACCTGGGCTGTTAGTAATGGGTGGTTGTATTATTGGATGGGTTTCCTCTGTTGTTCAGTTACCCTCTGTATGCGTATCGACTCTCAGCGGCACACGTCTTTCGGTTCCGGGCCGTTTTTACTGCAAAACGAATAATTGAAGGAGCCAAGATCTGGAATGCTGTGGGAGACGATTTTATAAGAGGGGAATCCACGGGAGTTGACGGCTATACCGAGCAAAAATTTCAGACCTCGAGATAATACATCATGATGTTTCAAAACTATACGCTTTTTCTCTCTGCATCTTTGCGAATATCCAAACGTTCCGACTGTCGCGTCAACGCTATACTCGAGCCGAGACATTCAACACGAGCTGAACGCTCTGATCTGACCTTTTGTCTTTACGACCCAGAGATATCTGGTTACCGGCCATCTTTCAACCTCGAATGGCAATGTGTTTGCAGAGGGCCGTACCGACTTCGAGCGATGGTTCATTGCTGACGTTACACCTGCTCGAGGCGGCCCTCCGAGACTTGCTTGTTGCATCTTGCTCGCGGTATATATAACCAATGGTAGGTTGGGCCTTGAGGAAGAGAAGCTAGGGGGAACTCGTCCATTGTCAGCACTCGAGCCCTGATTGGTGGTTTGGTTCTGAAAGGATGTGTGGCAGGTCGGACTGTTGACAGGGATGATATGTAGGTGCTTTAGAAAGGACTACATAGACATTTTAATAAAGTTTTCTATCAAAGTTCCATGTTCACCTGACCCATCGTCCAGTGTGGTTGGCCGCTTTGTGTAGGTTTATTCAGCGTTACCAGGCACGAATGAACATCGCCTGCAGACATGTGATGATCAAGATGGGCCAAATGTCGCTAGCATGTGATATGTGGTTACTCTTATTCAATCAGTTTGTCTCAGTAAGGTGGGTGTTGGATGTATTAAGTGAGTGGCTCATCTCAACTGTTCCGGCCACCCAGAGCAGAGGCGTCGATAATGAGAATGAGATTGGCCGGCACCCACTCACCTTTCAAGAGAGTAACACAGGTCGACATCTGTCTCGGGGAATTAAGAAAAGGATCCGTGGTGACCATTGTGTCACTCACCCTCAGCACCTTGGGAGTGTAAAGCGGAGACTTGTGATAGATAGACATTGAAGCATGAAGTGCACTTGTCCAATCAACCCGTAACACTCCCGAGCGATTGTAAACAGTTGCAGAAATGAAACAGAGATTGGGCAACGATGTTCATCGACCGGAAAGCTGCCTTTATGGACCTCCCAGCCCACGAAGCGCGCAGTACTCCCACAGAATTGGACCCGTGTACCGAATAGCACGAGAGCCTCGTATCGAACGAAGTTGGAGGATGATAGAAAGTCTGAATTAGTTTTTAGGGGGCCATGGTCATGAAGAAGCCCTCTGTCTTTCGCAGAGCTGGTAATGCTCTGGAATAGAACCGGGGCCGACCTTGTTCCAAGGTCAACAGAACAAACAGGGACGAGAGGAGAACAGAGTTGTTGCTGCAGGGAAAGAATACGCGTGGTGAGATAAAATAGATGTTTCACGTAGGACGATACGTCACGGGATGGAGACCAGATGCGTTGTCAAACGATGGTATCACAAAGTCCGTGTCTGACAATGGCCCGAGGGTTCTCGTGTTCGCCGTGATACATGGAGAAGTCATCGCAGTGACGCATACGGCACAATGCCGACGATGATACAGGAAGGGACCCAAGAGGCCATTGAGACCTATTATCGCAGTCCTGAGCATAATGATGATACTGGCATAGATCATGACTCAACAATGTCAAGGTTTGTCATTGATAAAGTGCAAGCATGAACAAACAGGGTCCTGAGCAGTGAGCAATACGGAAATCGTTCTAGAAGGTCTCGGGGAAGCCGAAGCATACATATTACAACGTAGCATGTATACCCGCCAACGGCTTTGACCATTGAGGGACACAGCTGGCAACACCCTGCGATTTAGTGCACTTGAAGTTCTCGTGACAGATGCAGCTAATGCTGGCCTAAACTTTGAATAACAGTATCGTAACGTTCTGACAGAAATTTGCCATGGATGGTGTTCCGGCACGAGTCAGTCAGCCTTGCCATGATGGTATTGACGAGGCTGGGTCCTTGGAAGCAAGAGTGACATGGCCATTGCCCCTGATGTGCATTAGAAGGATTGGAAACACGCTAGAATAATACCATTGATGCCTGGAGCAAGGCTGTGTTAGCCGAAATTTTGCTTATTTCCAGATGGTGACCTGATCTTTGTCATTTTGTTGACAGATCCGGGCTGTCAAACCAGTAAGCACTGCCATAGAAGGATTGTATTGTTGATAATCGAAGTATGACAAGTATCAAGATTTGCAAAGAACTTGCGGATTAATGTAAACAATGCTCGACTAAAGATACCAGACCATGTCTCACCGCTGTTCACTGTTCTGACTCTTCGCATTGCTATGGCGCCGCATTCATGCCATGCATTCACCTATCCTGAGGTTACGAATGCAGAACTGAAGCAACGAAGAGTCTGACCGTGTCATTTCGAGGCCCAAGCTCTGTCACCGCTTTCCTCGACGTAGGTCTCTAGTTGACGCCACGATCACAGGTGGGTTAGTAGTCATCCTGCTCAGCCATCTTGAAAGGTCGTGTGCCGCTTCCATCGGCTACTGTTTTTTCCTTGATCGTGCATGCAATCCATGCCCTGGCGTGAAACCAGATCGTGAAACATGCGCTAGTGGCCTTATAGCCTCCCCTGGTATTATCAACCGGCCTTGCAATTCGACGTGGAGATGAGGAAGCTGGGTCTTGCTTATGCCCAGATGCTGGGGAATGAGTAATAAAAGAAGGCAGAGCACGGGGCTCTGAGAGACCGGAACATATGACGAGCCTTGCTTGGAGCTGCTATGGCTTGCGAATGATGCGATGCTGGCTACTAAACCTTGTAGTTGGAATTCTCCGAGTGTTGTGGAAGTTGGCTCTTGCCCAGTCTGGAGGTGAAACCCCCCCGTCGGACATATCTTGGGTACTGTAGCTGACATAAGGTGGATACATGCATGCATGGAGGGTCTTTACGTGGTTGGCTGGGAGGACAAAAGTGATTGGCTCAAGATGCCTGTCAGTTCATGTCAGGAACCCGTGGCATTACTGAGTCCGTTTCTGGACTGTCGCAGAAATCGATGTGGATGTGGATGTTGCAGTCAGTCCCGTTGCCTTGGTCACTTTTGTTTGATGCATTCAAGCTCGGGTGAGGTCAGACTAAGTCTTCATGCGATGATGATCTGGTGATTCAGTCAGAGAGGGGCTATTGTTATTGTTATTGTTCTTGTTGTTATTATTGTTATTGTAGTTATTGAAGTCTAAAACCAAAACTTAGACATTCATTGTCGTCACAGCGATCAAAGCAAAACATAACTGAGAACTTCTGGATGCCATCACCTTCGCCCCTGAACAGCCCATCTATAACTCAGTGGTGCGACTTTGATGCATCAAATCTCATTTTACCAATTCTACGTAGTACAGCAATTTAGTCACATTAACTTTCTCGGGCCAGCTGACCCGAACCGGCGCGGAATGCAACCCCGTCAACTATTTTCCCTTCCATCCGTACATCCATATCCGGCGATGCCGATTAATAACACAGACTGACAGATTACAGAGTACGTAGACGGTAGCATTAGGTCTGCGTCTGCTAAACGGCGGGCAAGTGGCAAAAAGGAAAAGATTGGCAAAAAAAAAAAAAAAAAACGGTTGTGAACCCTGGATCCTTGCTTAATCTGGAGCTAGTCCACCCCTGACTACCTGCTCCCGTGGCTTGCAGTTGAGGAGCCGGCTTGTGCCCATTGTGTCTTATTGTTGTCGCATCAAAGAACCGTTAGTTGACAATAACAAACGAGAATCTTGGTTAGCGGTCAGCAGCAAGGGACCTCTAGTCTCGAGACTCGAGGGAATGCGTTCTATCTCAATTGAGGAGGTGAATGCCGAAAGATCTGCAGTAAGATTAATACTACGGACTCTTCAAAGCATATCTTGTGGTGATGGATAACATTAATATCACCAACTCAGCCGGGCTATTCCTTAATCTGATTGGTGCGCGATCCACAACTGCCCGAATAGTCATTCTCATTTCCATTTTCATTTCTATATCCATCTAGATACCTGCTAAGGTTGATCCGTCAAGGACAGACGTTTATTTCAGCGGCCTGCAACAGGCGCTCAATCCCTGCCCCGCCCGAATCTTGCGCCTTGCCCTCTGGCTGTTTCCAGGACAGATCATCAGGTGGCTCGTCCGCGTTCCTCTATTGTTTCTTGTCGATTGCATGCCTGCTCCTTAAAACATTCCTTCACCAAAAACTCAACTTCTGAAACAACCCCAAGCTCGGGAAAAGAGGATCCCATCCCCCTTCCTTCCACTGCCTCGTCACCCTCTGACCCTTGGATCCAAGCTTTTCGCTCATCTCACCGCCCTGTTACTAGCCCTACCCTTGTCTCGATAACCTCTCCTGGTTGCGTCCTTGCACTGCCCAACACGCGTTGCGCTGTCTTCACTAACCAACTCGGATTTCGCCTTTGTGTGCTCCCCCCTTCTCCACATCTTCCAGAACGATACACACTTGCGTTTCCAGGTCCGGCCCTGGATGCTGTTCTAGCACTGACCATCTTCATCATCACACTTTGTTGCGAGACACATACATATTAAACCTTCCCCTCCCCCCAAAATTCTGCCCGTCATGTCAACTGCCGCTCAAGAAGAGTTCAACGACCTTGTCGCCAAGAACACATACCGCGAAACCCTCCACCCAGAGGACCGTGACGACCCCGAATTCAAGAATATCCAAGATCTCTCTGAAGAAGACGTTTTCCGCAACACTCAGATCGACTCCGCAATGCGCATGCCTACTGTCGATCGCCTCACTGGCGCTGGCGCCTCTGAGATCAAGCTCCCTCCTGTCTCCTTCGACAGCGGCCGTGCCACTGGCGTCAAGGGTGTCATTGCCGACGCAAGAAACTACGAGGCTGCCCGCAAGAACAAGTGGCGACACCGAGTTCGCACTGCTCGCAATAGCATCTTCGGCATTGAAGCCCCACCTGCTCCCAAGAGCGACACCGAGAGCAGCGATGATGATGCCAAGAGCGCAAGTGATGCCGACGAGGAGGCTTTCCTTGCAGAGTGGCGTGAGAGCCGACGACGTGAGCTCGAGAGCGAGGCCAGCCGATCCGTTAAGAACCGAAGAACAAGTCCCAGTGTACGCATCTATGGCCGACTAGATGAGGTTGATGCTCTCGGATACCTCGATGCCATTGAGAAGGTTGGAAGGGAAACTACTGTTGTCGTGTTTGTGTATGACCACGAGGTATGCTTTAATCTTCCTTGCTCTTGAATAGCAATGGTTCTAACTTGTCTGTCTAGTGCGAGGTCTCAGCTACTATTGAGTCAGCCCTCATGCCCATTGTCAAGGTCAACCCAGAGGTTCACTTCGTCAAGGTCCACTACGAGGAGATCGAGTTTGACAACGCTGCCGTGCCCTCAATCCTTGGATACCGCAATCAAGGTGACCTGTTTGCCAACCTAACAGGCCTGATCGAGATGATCCCCGACGACGAGACCTTTGGTACCTCGTCATTGAAGCAACTCTTCCAAAAACACACCATTCTATAATGTGCTGGACCATATCATCTTATTTTACCTATTACCTTAATGCGGCCACGTCTACGACACACAATCATTAAACTATTGCCCATGGGCATCACTCCACGCCGATGCCTCTGATTACGATACCCCGACACAGCGTTAAGTCTTCCTCAGGGAGGGAGACATGCTAGAATTTTCTTATGTTTTGTTATTATGTTTCATTGATGGAGTTTGAGCGCTGTACGAGGGATCGCTAGATCACTGGACTTCGTTTGCGTTGCTTAAGAGAAGAGTGCATGAGAACATTGCAATGATATTGGATTTTTTCTGGATAGAATTTGGACTTATGCAATACCGATAGAGATACCCTCCTACCTTTATGTTGATATGTATACATTGGGGTACTTGGGAAAGATTAATCCTGTGGGATTGGAAAGCAATTGACTTTCCCATACAATACATGTTTTATAATTTACATAATCTTTGCAGAGTTGTGAAATGCCTGGCATTTATGAGACCATTCGTTCCCGATAACTAGGGATTGACATATTGAAGCATGTCGAACTACTATTTCGGATAGTTTTGCTAATACGAATAACCATAAACTCTATCGTGGTCCTACTAAGGCATTTGTACTTGATGAGAGTTTACATGGATTTGTTCTCTTCATAAGCTTACATATTCTCACTGGCGTTGCGCCCCTGGAACGACGTTGAAATGGTACCTTTGGCCAGCAGTGTGAGCGGATTACCCAACAGCGTGTCATTATTCTCAAAGAAGGGAAGGCATTAGGACGATTGATGCAATATGCTTGATCTTACGTCATGCCAAAAATGTCGTATACGTATGAGAATAATACTGAGACATGGGGCTTAGTTGATATGTCGTGTCTGTTGGTTGTTGGATTTGGCCATAATACAGAAGTTTAGCCATAGCGGTGAGGGTGGTGTAGTTTCAGAGCTTGATATATGACTCTTATCTTGCGTTTGAATAAATGAGTAGCTAATCTCTAGAAGCAAAGAGATCGGTCTCGGCGGTTAAGTTTACCTGACAGCACAACACATGGAGGCGGGAGGTTGCTCACGGGGTCCGATGAGTGGGTTATTTCAGCCCGAAACAGAAGTCTCATACCCCGCAGTTGCGCTAAGATGGAGGTCACGGCGGTTCATGGTGGGGGTGCAGGGTGAGATAGTGGCATGCAAAGCGATAAGCCATAGAGAGGATAAAGGAACTGAATGTATGGAAACGTGTTCACTGTGAAGCAAAGAAACTGCAAACATATGCTGAATGACGAGGTGGTACGAATTGTATGACTCGATGAGATTGATTTCACCTTTGCACACTTGAAAGTGAACCAAGAGGCTGAATCTTGGCTTGGGGTAGATATCCATCTGATGGGCGTGAAATGCATGGATTATCCACTCTTTGGTGCTAGCAGGGACCCCAGTTTAAGTGACGACAGCAGACAGAGAGGAAGGGTATCAAACACATCACAACGGCCTTGAGAGATGGTGAATGTGATATTGGACTACCTCTCTTTGAAGCTATAGAATTCAATAATAAACAAAAAGATCCCAGGCTTTACTTAGATATCTTCAAGAAATATGATTTCATTTTTAGGTTCAGGATAGTGGCAAAGCTCAAAGAAAGTCCACTCCGGCTGAAGCTCCGAAGCGGTCCACAGCTGAACTGCCTGTGTGAATGTGCATATGGTCTGTCTGCCTGTCTGCCTGCCTGCCTTATTTCATCCATTGTCTCTTATGCGACATTGTTCTTCTCCTCTCCATCAACACTCTCTGGCCTCATCTCAACGAGTTGAATTTTGGACAAAAAGAGTCCTCTCTACCGGTTTGAGCCAAGGATACCTTAGCATCTACCTACACACTGCCCTGTAATCCGATCTTATCAACCTCGAAGCTCAGCCCGAGTTCATCCTCACAACCCGAACCCAGCCAGTCAGCGCCCCGTCAACACAATTCATCGCATCAACACGACAGGAACCTTTGGATTTGAGTTTTTGCTCCCAGAAACACACAGTCTTTCTATTTGACCAACCTCTGCCACGTAAAGTGCACACAACAGTAAAATCCCCACCCTTTTCGGCTGCCTTGCTCTTTGGCCAGAAACAGCCCCAGGCAACCAGGCCAAGCTCAAGGTCAAGACGCCTTCACGACATTGGACCTCCCTCACGGACCCGGAGGAACCTGGAACAACGATACTTCCAGTGCGTCGAGGCCACATTTTGTGACTCCAACTTCTGCTGTTAGTTCTCTTATATTCCTTCTTCAACCTCAACCTTTCTCTCTGCAAGCAAAACCCAAAACCAAATACACATTTGCATCTATTCCTCTCTTACCATCTCCCTCTAGGCTTCCCCGCCATCGCATCCTACACAGACCCCCCTTCCCCATTATCCGGCCTTCCGCTCACCCCTCACCTTATCCTCCCACCTCACTCTCTTGCCCCTCGCTTTCCGACTTCACCTGACGCCTCATCGGATTATCCTCTGCAGGCTTCTTCTTGCTATGAAGCCTGTGATGGGATAGGACTTGTTTCTACTCTATTTTCGCATCGTTATGGAACAGCAGGATCCTGATACCCTCTGCACTCCTTCTGCCGTCCGCCGTGATACTGAACACCGATCGACTCGCCAGACCCCATCATCATCATCGCCCTCGACCTTTACGCTTACACCAGCTCCCCAGCGCCGTTCTGCGACTCCCTCTCCCCGCCCGACAACACCAGAAACGCCTGGCCCAAGCACGGCATCGACGAACCGAAGTTCTCTGTCTACTTCCGAACCTACTCTACGATTTCCTCGTCCTCAAGGCAATCGACATCTTGCCAACTGGATTTCATCCAGCGATCCAGATATTATGCGTATTACTACCACCACCGAGGACACTGGGCTGTCTGAGTCCACTTATGAACTAATCTCGGGAACCGATACCGAGTCTCAGGATGGAAATTATACCGAGTCTATCAGCGAGTCTGTTGGCTCTCTCGACGTCCACTATCCCGAAGATGTTCACAGCCTCGCCGGCACCGAGCAGACGTACGATGATGAATCTCTTGCTGACGAAAACGAACCCTCTGCCCCTCAGCTTTGCCAAGAGCCAGAGGATATGCCCATATCTGCATCTATGAACGTTGATCAAACTCCACGAGCACAGCAAAGCTGGGCTTCGATAGTCAAGAACGGACCTCTTCCCGAGGTTGAACCCGACACTGAACCTGCAGATGGCCCCGAACCTGAGCCTGCTTTCAAAGCTGAATCCGAATCTGAATCCGAGGATGAAGCTCGATCTAGATGCTCTCTTGAGTATACCCAACAAAGCCTTAAAACCCCATCGATCCCTAGCCCCGACGCTAGTAAGACTGAAGACAAGTCAAGTCAGAAACCTTCACCTGATGATATTCAAGAGCAGACAGAGAGCCAACGAGCACGATTCAACAAATGGTTGAAAGAAGTACAGTGCCCCGAGATCAGTCCTCGAGAGGCAATGTCCAAATTCGCCAAATCTTTGTTTCCTGTGGTCCTCGCCCTTGTCTTAGTATCCTTGATCCGCATCTGCTACACTCCACTGTCAAGAGATGCGGCACCCCACAACCCCGCAGCCACTTCCGCTGTCACAACTCACCCCACTCTCTTGACCTCGACTCGGACTTCACTGCCAACATTGCACCCTATTCCTACGTCTGCGGGAGCTACAGCACTTGTACCTCTCGAGAACCTCCGGACCGATGAGTGGCTCTGGGGTGGCAAGCAACCCGAGGTGACTGTCACTAGACATCGAGGTGGCTTTTTAATCCATATGCCTCGAAGTGCCAAAAAGCTATGGCTTGACCGAGATTGTCTCAAGTTCGACGCCAAGCGAGGTGATGAACCTCTTGGATTCGGCACCACATCTGTCGACGAAGGCATGCTTCTAAAGATCCCAAAGGATGAAGCTCATGGAACCGTCAAGGTTGATATCTACACTACTTGCCGTCCCAAGGTCCACAAGGTTCTTCGCATCACATTCGAGAAGGGAATTATCTCAGAGGCTTGGGGTTCAACTTGGGCCTTTGCTCAGCACTTTCCGGAGCTTGTACCCGCTGCTGCTCAAGAAGCAGAGCGGCGTCTTGAAGAGGCCAAACGATCGCTGGGAACCGCCTCTGACAACTTCATTAACACCTCCGACAATGTGTTGAAGACTTTGGGGTCCAGATTCCATAAGGCCCACCGATCTTTGAGTTGGATCAGGGGCGATATTCTGGACCGTGTCCATATGGTTAAGCAGGGCATCTCGAAGAGGCTCGAAGCGGTTACCAGTGATGTCAAGCAATACATGCCTGACGCCGAAGCTATGCAGGAACAAGCCAAGGTTGAGTTGCTCAACGCTCAGATTCGAGCCAAGCTTTGGTGGCTTAAGTACACTGCAGGCGAGGAAGAGCATAACCGCTACAGAATTGCGGCTAAGCAGTTTATGACCAAGAAACTGCTGAACAATAAGGTCTTTCGAAAGGCAACCAACAAGGCCTCAGTTTTTGAGCAATTCTTCCGCCCTTGCTCCGCAACCAAACGTCGAGGGACGAAAGATGGACAGAAAGCGTAGGGCATCATTTCTTCATGTGTTACGGCGTAAGGGATTTCTTAATGCCAAACCACCCTGGTCGTTATTATAGGCGACGAATTATTTTCCAGAGTTGAACTTGGGTTGGCAATATTGAGATATGGGTTTTTTTTTAGGTCGCTGGAGGACAGGAGTTCATGGGGTCTCATACCATCTGTAGACGTGTTTTTCTCTGTTGTTGATGTCTTTTCTTCATTTTTATTTCTATCTTAGTCAACGGTATCGACCAAACCCTTCCTCCCAGTTTTGAGTGTGTTATATGCGAGTGGATAGTGATTCATTGCTGGCATGGAGAAGAGTCTGCTTGTAAGAGGGCAACAAAAAGGAGATCGACTATAAACTAAATAAACATAATTGAAATCATCTCAGCTCACACATGAACCGTCCCGCCTCTAAGTGGAAATGAGCTTTGGAACCAGTTTCCTAGCAACGGAACTAAACAAATAGTATTGTTGCGGAAGTCTTGAGGGGTCTTTGAAATGGGCATCTATATCATGAGTGAATGGCGTTTGACATAGAGATGAATAAGTGACAGAAGTAAAAGCGAAAGAAATACTGCATTTAAAGCAGAATATACCTAACATGCCATGTTACCTAAATCTTGGCCCTTCATGAACACAAATTCCCTATCATGATTGTCCATAATAAATAACACAGCAAGTCTTCAAAATCTTGTTAAAGCCCCGCTCGATGAGTAGCTCCACAAGCAATCTTGCATCCTTGCTCAATTACTTGGAGGACCGCCCAACAAGTACCTTTATAGCCAATATTGGCCCTAAGGGTACTTCTGAGCACAGAGCAACAGGGCACAACAGGGGAAAAGGAGGGGCACTGCACTTCAGTTTTTTTAGGCGGGACGGCAGCCTGACAAGCCCAAGTGAAAACAAATCACCAGACCTTGACCGCAACCCACTTCCACCATCTACTTTCCATACATCCACCACCACCATCACAAACAGCATAAACTTCCAACACCATCCGTCGCTCTCCCGGATACATCTTTCTATCACATTGCACTCATCTAGTAAGTTCGGTTGCGCCTTTTCTCATGTCTGTTTTTTGCTGTTCCCTTTCGCCTCATGGGACGCTGGGGGCAATAAAGGTCCTGAGCCCCTCTCTGAGGAGGAGGGGTAAAAGCCATGACTGCGGGACTGGGATCCTGGGTATGCGAAAAAGTTGCTGACGTCTGAGGGGCAATAGAACTTTAACTTTGCACTCTCGGCCGAACACACAAACCGTCAAGATGTCTGCTTCCGAGCCCACCGAGCCCAAGGTCGAGGAGACCAAGCCCGAGGAGACCAAGCCAGAGGAGACCAAGCCCGCCGAGACTGAGGCTGAGAAGCCTGTGACATCTTCGTCCGTCTTCTCCATGTTCGGTGGCGGTGCTAAGAAGGAGAAGAAGGAGGAGGAAGAGCGTGGTGACAACTCTGGCAGCGCCAAGGCCCAGCGAGAGGCTGCTGAGGCTGCTAAGGGTGACGAGGTATGTTCTCCATGTCTCAGCAGTGGCATGCTATAGGCGTTTCCCCGCGAGACCCATGAAGCTAATAAACATTGTTTATAGGAAGAGGCTCCCGAGTCCGAGGATGTCCACTTCGAGCCCGTTATCAAGCTGACCGAGAAGGTTGACACCAAGACCAACGAGGAGGCCGAGGAGCAGACCTTCAAGATGCGCGCCAAGCTTTTCAAGTTCGTCAAGGAGAGCAGCGAGTGGAAGGAGCGTGGCACTGGTGACGTTCGTCTGCTCAAGCATAAGGAGAACGGCAAGACCCGACTGGTGATGCGCCGAGACAAGACCCTCAAGGTCTGCGCCAACCACTATATTGTCCCTGAGATGAAGCTCTCCCCCAACGTTGGTTCTGACCGAAGCTGGGTGTGGAACGCTGCCGCCGATGTCAGCGAGGGTGAACCCGAGGCTGTTACTCTGGCCATCCGATTTGCCAACGCTGAGAGTAGGTCCCCCCGATATCCTCACAGGCAAACCGATTACTAACTTGCTCTCAGACGCCAACAACTTCAAGGACTCTTTCATGAAGGCCCAGAAGGAGAACGAGGAGATCTTCAACAAGGCTCAGGAGGCCGAGGCTCCCGCTTCCTAAACAGCCTATCTCTTATGACCCCTCCCCTACCCCCTGCCCTTCCGGAGATGGATCTGGATCTCATAAGGGGCTCACACTCGTTCGTAGGCCCATGGCATACAGAATCAAATTCGCTCCAACACTCCCACAAAGCAAGCCACAACTTCAAGCAAGCTCCCCGCACATTGTTGCAGGTGCTTGGCCCGTCACATACATACGCACTTCACCCCCGCCACAGCACCACATCCCAAGTCTGTTTTTGATATGGATAGATAGAGATTCCTTAGGACGGAGAGGTTTTTTTGAGGTGAACTGCCTCGGTTCAGCCCCAAGGCGGATTGGTGGATGGATGGACGGATGGATCGTTTTGCATCATATGATCATATCACATAGCACCCTGTTGAAAGAAGTAAAAGAAAAAAAAATCCATAGACAATGTTTGTTTGCGCGTGAGCTGTTACATGATTGATTGTTGTTGACTCGAATTTGAGATGGAGTAATGGGTAGTTGATGTGGCTGACACCAGGATTGAGATTGGAGATGTGGCTGGTGAGTCTCACCGTGCTGTTTTCTCATTGTCTCCTTTCATTGATGATGATGAGTCTGAGCTGAATACCCAGGTAAGAGTGCCTTTCTGAAATGGATATGGCTGCCTCGGGAGAGATCTTGAACCATTGAGAACTGGTCCTAACTGTGAATCCTTTGAGCCGACTTTTATGTACTCTGATCTCTGAGCAGACACTATCTACGGCCATCCTGAACGCTCACACCTGGCCACTGGTCATTCAGGTATAGGAAAACATTATGTACGTTATGTGAATGTACTCTCTAGCACAGCCAAGACTGGTACACAAGTTTGTCAAGCTCGGAAATATGGTCGTGTCTTGTACTTGAGTACTTGACTTATGGCCGCACTCTTGCCAGCAGAAAAAGCCTAGAACCTAAGATGGATCCTAAGGATCTCCTTCCCATTCTTTTATCGTTCTCTCTCCTGCCATGGTTGATATCTTCACGTCACTATCTAGGGAAGGTAGGTGGGCAAGGTAGGCAATCCGAAAGACGGAACAGGACACGGAGGGCCAAGAAAAAAGGATGGGCGGTGGTGGAGCAGCGATTCAGTGTGTCCTGTGCCCTGGAAGCTTCCCCCTAAGCTCAAGCAAGCTCCAACGGAGACAATCAAGTCCCGTCTTGGTCTTCTCGAGGTTGCCTACAAACTTAGTAACTTTCCTAAGCTTTTCCTTTCGAGTTTCTTCCTCCTCATCTTCCCTTTTCCGTATTCCTTCGAGGATCATTACCAACAGCTGTTTGTTCAGTCGCAGTACCTTACCTTACCTCACCTTAGGCACCTTAGCTGACCTGGACCTGGACCTTGACCTTGACCTGGGTTTGGCTACGCTACTCCGTACCTACCTCTCCAGCCTTCTCTGGCGGTGCCCCCCGCCCAACCAGCAACCAGCAACCAACCAGTCGCATAGACTACGTCTCCTCTGGGCCTCCCTCTGCTCTGACCTCTGGCGCGTCTCCGTTTTCCGCCGTTTCGTTTCCCATCCGATCCAACTCATTTTCACTGTATGAATTTGTCCCCTTGCGTGTCTTGGTAACCCAACCCGACGCAACGTCCATCTTCTTGGCCATTCTTTATCTCCCAATTTTACCCTCCAGTTTCGATCCTTCCAATTGCTGTATATTGACACGGAGAAAAGATGTTGGTCGAGGTGAGTTGAAAATCCAATCGAGTCCAATCCAATCCTGCCTTTCCCTGAATTGCCCTGCTCGTTCGATGTGTGTTCGTTCCAGTTCTGCCCCCTTTGGCTGTATTCGTTTAATGTTATTTATTGTTTGGCCGGATTTGCCTTCTTCGGTTGCTGCTATTGCAGTTTCTGTCTGGCCTTCTTGTCTTTGAGTAAGGTAGCTACATATTTGACATTTCGATGGTTGTGTCATGCTTTACTTTACTTTACTTTGTCTCGCTTCACACCACACTGTCGTGTGTCGCGCGGTGAGGCCCTGCAAAGATTGGTCGCGGTCTGTTCATATCTATCTGCACCTGCCAGTGCCAGTGCCTGCCAGTCAGTTGCCGCGCAGTGTCAGTGACAGGCGTTTCGCGTTGAGGTCGGACAGCCAGAGACAGAACGGGCAGCTACAGTATGGATGCCCATGATGCCTTCTATTTGGCAGCTGCTGTGGTTATTTGGGCATTGTTCATTATCTTGATGCTTGTTTGCGCGCACTTACCTGTCTCTCTAAACTTTCATTGCGCGCGCGAGCTGCAGCCTCACCCTCATCGTCATTTATCACTACCTTCCTTCACGCACTCCACCACTTGCTGCCGTCTTTTTGCAATTGATGACACCCCTGCGCCAGCGCGTTGCTGTTTGTTCGGCATTTCATTTATTTGAGATCCTGTGTTACCACGCGACTTAACTGCCCAACTTGCCACATCGCCCAGCCCAGGCCCTGCGTACTCTCAGATTTTATCAACACCACCATCATCATGGCCCCGCGCCGTCCACGACCATCATCTGGAAGGTTGACCGTTAGAACCAAAACTAACTACTTGGAGCGCAAAATCAAAGTTGTCACCGAACAAAATGTCATGTAAGTTTGCGCCCATCTCCAGCATCTTGCCAGCTCCTCTTGTACCGCATGCTGTGCCGATCAAGACCGAGCCTGCAAAAGCAACGCCTGTAACAAACGCCAAGTACTGACTATGCTACTCTTAGCAACAAACCCTCGCCCGTAGAGCAATTCCCTATGCGGGAATGGAGTTTGAAGGTCTTCATGGTAGACGAGGATGGCAACGAGCGGCCCGCCGACGTTTTCACCAAGGTCGTCTACAACCTGCACCCTACATTCGAGAACCCTGTCCAAAGTATGTTGCAGTCATGGCCTAGCAAATGTGATTTTGGAGACACCAATTAACCTTGTACTGCTCGCTAGGCTTCACAAAAGCCCCCTTCACATGCAAGAACGAGGGTTGGGGCGAGTTCGAGATTTCCATCGACTGCTACACCACCGAGAAGACCAAGCTAACACCCATCATCCACGACCTCAACTTCCAGCAAGAGAAGTATGAGCAGACGCATACCGTGACTTTCAAGAACCCCTCACAGAGCTTGCAGGAGCGCCTGCGGGAGACTGGCCCTCTTCCTACCGACGATGACCACCGACTCAAGAAGAAGGGACTTGCGACCAAGAAGAGCTCTCAGAAGTATGACTATGAGAAGATCGCGGAATCGCTGGAGAAGCTCGAGGAGGAGGATCTCCTGCGGGTCATTCAGATCATTAACGAAAACAAGGGACCGGACACCTACATAAGGAGTGATGTTGAGGGTGAGTTCTCCTGTCAAGTTTGCGTAACCCGAATCATGTCCCCTTCCCCCTCCCCTCCCATAGCACTTTCTTGCACACCCGCCCTTGTCTTTTCCACGAAATTGATGTGTATGGTGGGCTAATAGTGGATGACTTGATTAAAGCCGGAGAGTTCTCGATTGATCTCTACACTATGCCGGATGTTCTGACGTCGAAGCTTTGGGATCACCTTGTAAGTTTTCTCCAGGTTGATAGACCAAACTATTCGAATACTGACCATGTGGATGTGGGATAGTCCAAGAAGGGTCTTGTCAGCTAGATGTTTGTGATAATATCTGATTGTCAATACCCCTAATGTTATTTCACCGACGATGGGGCCTATAGTTTGTGCTTGGGAGTTGTTGAAGCATCTGGATTTAGGAAAATGACGATTTAATGAGCAAGGAGGGGACGGGTCAGAATGGGAAAGGGGACCAAAAAAGATGAATTTGACGTTTTTTGTCATGTATTCCAACGGAGCAATTGCTTGCAGCATCGTCGTCTTTGGAGTTCTGTACCACAAGCTACCCTCTTCTCTTGATCAATTCCCATAACTGTATGATATGGTGTGATGCGATGGTATATCAGTAAAGAGACATTTGTCTTGACGAAAGGACGTTGAATCACGGCGCCGGAGAATGAACGAGTAAGGAAAGCTGGCCAATTATGTTAAGGCTTGGCTCGGCCTCGTCCGGTCAGCCCAACGGGCCGGATCGATCATGGTCATCGGGTCGGGTGTCGAACCAGGCCGTTGTCCATAGGCGGGGGGATGCAACGGAAGGCCGTGTAATTACGGATGTAGCCCGGTCTAAGATGCTCGAGCATATGCGCCAGGATGCCGATCCCATCATGAATGTGGGAAACTTGGCCACGAAACCAGGGTCTTGAACTTGAAGTCGAGAGTCAAGACGATGCAGATTGAGGAGTACAGTATCACCGTCTCTTGTGCCGCATTGGGAGGACACGATGCCAGTTAGTCTGCTCCAAGAGTAGGAAGAATGACAGAATAACGGCACAGTCACGATGTGTCTGGTACTATGTTCACTCAATGTTGCTTAGGTAGGATTCGTGGGTAGCAAGAATAAGGCAGTTCAGGGTGTTGAGTTCTCTCTAAGTCAAAATTGAACAACAGGCTCCTCGTTTACTGTATATATCTACTGGATCAGATCTCGCTACCATCGTTCCTCAGATTCGACAACATGGACCTGTCCCCATGTCCTTCAACAGCCGGTCCGGCTACAGAATCTATGCCTTGTTGCTGACTTAATGAGCCGCATCGGCACTTGTGAGACTTGAGTGACAGTGACACCTTGGCTTTGAGGGCGAGCGGGGGCCAGTTTAAGTACAGTTTCCTCGGCAGTGACGGGGAGATGTGGGAGATGGATACAGGGGAGGACAAAGATAAGCAAGCGAGGAGTTATTCTCCGCCTTCAGTACGTTGTTGTTACGTACGAAGGAGGGTAGGGGAGGGGGTGTTTGATGGCTCTACATGATGGCACGCAATAGGGCGTCGTTTGGTGAGATAACTAGGCATCTATCTGATACCTGCACAGTATTGCAAGTTGATCATTCTGCAAGCCATGTTTTTGACTTCCCGTCCGGGGTCAAGGGAGTTTCCCGGTTCCGGCTCCGGACCGGAAATTTTGGAAGACGGACATACATATGCAAGATCATGTTGTTTTGATAGACACATACCTACATATGTAAGGGAGACATTACGGTGGTTGATAGTGCCATTGACGAATAGAAACAAAGCAGGCATATCATTATTCTCTGAGGGGTTTATGAAGATTTAGACCGTCATGAGAAAGCCAAGACGTAAAATATTCATAATCAGTGGCAGGGCTAGTGCAACTTGAGGTCGCAGTTGCAGGGATTGGTTGTGGCCTTCTTGTTCTAGATAGTTCTTACGCGATGAGTGAGGGATGGGTTTGATAGACCGACACGTACCTAAGTAGGTATGTTTGTATGGATGTAAAATTCGACGATAGAGGCGTTGGCAACGTGACGTGCGCCTCAGATCTGGTGATTGGCTGTGTGCTTGTGTGGGTGAGATAGGAGGGGGCTTTGAACAAGCGCTGATGCATGATGAAAGCCCAAGGTTATGAATGTCACCGTATCTGAAGTTTAGAGATATATCCAAGAACTGGTTGAGAGTCATCCATTGGATATTACAAAGAGACTGGAGAAGTAATAGGTTGACAATCAACTGTCAATGCCTGTGAACTATCTAGAAATACAGAGCTTACTTAGACTATTACTTATGTAGCAGAGGAATATCATAATGGAAATCAGTGGCTAGGCTAATATCATTGCTTTTTTTCTCATCTGATGGCCGCACAAGATTGATCCTGGCCCCTGGTTTCTCGATCGCCTGCAGCGGTTCTGCAGCAACACGATATCATATCCCAGACGAGCCAATGGGGCTTGGTGTTGGCTATCGAGTTGCCTGTCTCGGGATAACGTGAACTTTTGACCAACTAGGATCTTTTGTTCTTTTTTTCTAGACTTTTTTCGTTTTGTTACCGTATCATTGAAAATTCTGAAGATTTTCTTGATGACGCTCCGAGATTCGATGGACTAGTAGAATTAAAGAAGAATAGGCAGGTGATGGTTAATTACGGTGAAGATGAACGCGATGTTAGCGTACAGCACAGTATCAGCTAGCAACCTTGAAATAACTAACAGCACGGAAAAGCAATACTGATCTCGATTAGAATGGCTACCTATGTGTACTAATTACTAAATTAAGTCGAGGTACGGATATGTTACTCTTGATTTCCAATACGTAAGGTATCACATTGACAATACATCACCTGACAGTTGGTGTGTGCTACGCCTCCAAGGTTCATGTTGATTTCTAACAACCATCATCAACGTTTGGTGATCGTGGACAAAGAGGACGGGAAAATAACAACCATCCTCGTGACCTCCCTCCAAGGTATTTGGACCTATCATGTTTGTTCCAGGCTTACCGACACATGTTTCACCCCCAGAAAAGTCTATGTAAGTACCTAAGTACCTAGGTAGGTTGCCAGACTTCGCACGCAATCTTCCCTTCCGCAGGATGAGAAAAGCTCTTTGGCTCTTGCCCCAAGCTTTGTTACTTTTCTGATATGAGGTAATACTGTTGTACATCGGTACCTACAAAGGTAGGTAGGTACATGTATCCGTAGTTGAGCAAGTTTATCTCGACCAATTGAAGCTGCAGCCTCCTTTGAATTGGCTCTGCATTGGCCTCTTCTGGCCGAGTCTGCTTGTCCTTGCTTCCATGGGCAAGCTCGAGTGATCACCCCCCCGCATTGTCGTTGGAGTACGCACAGGACACTTCGCATCAAAACCCTTGCGCCCCGGCCTCTAGGTAGGTAGGTTGGGCCCTGGACTCTTGAACTGCTACTCTTGCTCTGCTCTGCTCACCCAACCCAGCGGCCCAGAAAGAACTCCAAAAAGGACCTCCATCCCCCCCCCCCCAGTCCGCTTCTCCTCGGCCCACGCTTTCTTGTCATTCCCTCGCCGAACCGCCGCAAACCGAAACGCGACACCATATTCTATCAGCCTTGTCTTTTTTTCTGTATCGCCTCCAATTCGATCCTCGTCTGAGCTGAGCTGCCTGCTTCCAGCACGGCGACCTCGCCGTCGACGCCTTTGCTGGGCGCTGTATCGAGTCCCAGCACCACCCTCTCAGTTCGGTTTGCCGATCGCCAAGAACATCAACGAAACCTCATCCCAATTCCTCTCAACCCGTCATAATGGCCCCGTACCAGCCGACCTCTGGGGCCTCCGACTCGAGCCCTGCCGCATCAATCGCCCACGCGCAAAGTTCCGCACAGCAGACACCTGGACAAACAACTGGAAATTCAAATCAAGGTCCTCAGCATAAGCGTGTTTATCAAGCTTGTATTCCTTGTCGTCGGCGCAAAGTACGATGCGATCTTGGCAGTGTTGACAATCCTCACGATCCTCCATGTGTGCGTTGCCGTCGCGAGAGCAAGGAGTGCTTTTTCAGTGCTACCCGCCGTAAGCGCAAGACAGATGATGATGGGAGCGACGGGGACGAATACATCATTAGAAATGGGCGCAAGCGACTCAATACCAATGGCAGCCCTCCACCGTTTATTGAACGCCGATCTTATAGCAATGTGCCCTTGACCCCTGGAGGTTCTCGCGGCCAATCCCAGCCACTACGCCGTCCTGACGGGAGTAGGATTGGCCATGGGAGGGATAGTGAATGGGGAGGGGAAGGCGATGCAAACCAGACACTTGAGAACATCGAAGCTCAAACAGTCATGCGGCGTGGTGTGTTTGGCCCTCAAGACGCACTGGATTTGTTATATAAGGCGGCTACGGATAGGTATGATTTACAATTCCCTGCCTCTCTGTCGGTCAAAAAGCAAGATGCTAACATGTCACAGTCCCAACGTCGAACGTGAGCGCAGAGAAAGCACTTCATCTGCCCATCCTGCGCCTCCTCGTCCCCCACCTGAGGATACCGGTCCTTATGGCTACGTTCCCAGATCGACCTCCAAACCACCAAAGATAGAACAGCCCATTGACCCTGAACTGTCGCGGCCTGAGTTGAGTTCACAACCCGGGTATGCTGAAGCTATCAAGGCATGGCAACGATTCCGATTCGTTCGTGCTGGTTGGTTCACAGCCCTCGAAGCCATCGAATACATCGACTAGTAGGATCAGTATTCTTCTTTGGTATTGAATTTATAGGCTGACCCTGATAGTTACTACAAATACCTTTCTCCATTGACACCTATATCGCCGCCCACGTTTAGCAACCCTGCATCTCATGTTACTCTGCTTTACGAGGAACCTATTCTGACTGTTACCCTTCTGACGATCGCTTCCCGATATCGCCAAATGCCTGGTACAGGTGGCCATTGTCGGTCGCACGCAATTCATGAGCAATTATGGATGTATCTACGCGGAATGATCGAGCGATGCCTATGGGGACAAGAAGCCTTTGGTGGTGGCTTTTGTGTCCCACCTAGCACAAGCGCCATATTCGACGAGTCTCAAACGAGCAGCACGGCACCGTGGCGTGGATTGCGCAAAGGCAGTTTACGAACTCTCGGAACAATTGAATCATTGATGATTCTGACTGAGTGGCATCCTCGTGCTCTGCATTTCCCACCCACCGAAGCCACTGACGAACTAGTCCTTCCTATGGAAGCTAGCTTCCAGGCTATCACGGCTGCTGACGAGGACCCAAGTAAGACTTTGGGCACTGGTTTTGGCGGCAAGAGGATAGAAAGTTGGCTCGAGCCGGCGTGGAGAAGTGACCGAATGTGTTGGATGCTACTCAGCACGGCAAACGGACTTGCATACGAATTGGGTGTCTTTGATGATATCGACGAGTTGCTCAAAGACGACGCCATCACTCGACCCGAGTATCAAGAGGAATCATACCGGCAACGAGCTTTCCGAATTAAACGTTTGTTACTTATTTACACCACCCAACTGGCTGGCCGACTTGGCTGGACTAACATGGCTCCGGCTCACCTCAGAAGAAGCGACCCTGCCCTTGCTCGGTTCCGACCCACTTCAGTGGATGGGACAACTCCTGGGACGAACCCTTCTTCGCTATCAAACCACTTCAACTATGTGCCTGATCTGGAATTGGACGATCAAATCATTCATTGCTGGGCCGGCATCAGCAATGCCATGGAGATGGGTAATGAGAAGATTTTTCGCTCTCGCAAGTATACGACACAAATTATCCAGAATGGTAAATACATCAGTATCCTCAAAGAGTTCGAACCTCTTCTGCGCGAGTGGTGGAGGGAGTTTGAGCTGTTCCGGCTACCCGAGTTCATCCGACATATTTTGACAATAGAGTATCAATATGTGCGCATCTATATCAACTCCCTTTCACTGCAAGCAGTTGTCGAACGGTGTACCAATCAGGCTGGGGCGACAGCCAACTCGGGACATCATGGAGCAGCAGCCGCCAACGGGCATCCACAGTTGTCTCCCCAGACAATGATCAATTATGGGAAGCTTCCTCTCGGCCAACTTGGTGGTTTCACGGCACACGATCAGGAGTACATCCGCGAAGTGGTGGAGGGAAGTCGAAATCTCCTTCGCACAGTCGTTGAGGGTTTGCTGCCAGGCGACTACCTCAAGCATGCTCCTGTGCGAACGTACTTCAGGATTATTAGCGGTGCCATGTTTTTGCTCAAGACTTTTGCTCTTGGTGCCCCGCGATCAGACGTTAGGATGAGCATCGAGTTGATGGATGCAACGGTTGAGGCGCTTCGGAACTGTGTTGTGGATGATGTGCATCTGGGAATCCGCTTTGCTGACCTTCTCGAGTCTCTGACAAGTCGCCTGCGCAACCGCTTCATCCAAGCTCCCACTATGCAGCAAGCTTCGGGCAGGGGCCAAAGTCCTGCTCCTGATGGACAGGCACAAAGCGGCGATGCCACTGCTGCAAATGGGGAGGGCAGTGCTACCTGGGTTGGCGGCCATGCTCAGCGACTCCGCGATGGACTCAGCGGAAACGGTAAGCATCCTGTACAAGAAGTGTTCGTTCATATCAATACTGACAGACTCAATCCAGCACCACCTCAAGCTGCTACCCATGAGACCAACAACATTTCAGCCACGCCATTCGATCTCTCAGCACAGAACTTCCCCTATCCTGGACAAGGCTCAATGGGTCCATCAACACCCACAGTTGTGGACAGCGCCGTTGCGAATATGGATGTCAGTCTCTTTGAAGACTGGAACCACCAAGGTAATGAAATGTGGTATCTACCACCAGGCCCAGCCTTTTTTCAAAACGTTGAGAATCCATCCGTTGCCATGGGCCCTGAAGGAGTCAATGTCGGCGGCCTTGATCTACTCGAGTATATGGCTATGGACCCCTCTCAATTTCCAGGATTGGATCCATCATCTGGTCCCCCGACAAGCCACGCGTAAACCGGGCTGAGGCTCATGTCTCCTTGGCACTTTGGGGAGGGTCTTGGCGCCTTCCCTATCAACATAGCGATTTGGTTTTGAATGATTGATCGGAAAGCTTTATTTTGATTATTTTCCCGCTGTACCTGTTTCTCTTGATGGTTCTTGAGGGCATTATTCTGGAAACTAAAAGTTGGCCAGAGCAGGCAGTAGAAAATGGAAAATAAGGACGAAATTAGAGAATGGCTATAAAGCAATAATTGTTGCAGAGCAATAAGACGAGATCTCCATGCAGAGTGGCGATAAAAGCATCCAGAACAATGGGGGGTTATGCAGGCTGGGCCAATTGAGGATGATGGAGCGAGATTCATAGGGATCAAGCTTGATGATGGTTACATTGTTGGGATGATATGAAAGCAGAAAATGTAGCACAAAAATGTAAAAACATCCAAGACTACATTTCATGTTTCGCTCTCCATCGCATTGCTTGGCATTGCTGGCATGGAAAATCCTTTAGCAAGCCATCCTCTTTGTGTAAATCACCATGCGTCGAATAATGAACGAATGAATGAATGGGTTCGAAATAGATCACATTTCTGTCTACTCTGGTCTGGTCCATTTTCAACCAACCCGCTTTTCTCCGTTCCTGGTGAAAGCAAACATCCACCACCGCCTATCCAACCTTCCCTCCCTTTTACATTGATAAATGTCCTCGTTGTGAGGAAAAACCGACAGACTGGTGTGGGTACAAATAGCGAAGAAAGGGAGTGATATAAAAGGAGCACAGACAAGGCCCGTATGTAGAAAATAAAAAAGGGTACAAATAAAATTGAAAGAAAGCTGTTGGGGCTGATGAAAAGGAAAGGTGTGTGGTATCATGCGTACATACTTGACATGTGAAGAGAACAGAAGTAGAAAATTATTTGAAAGGTCCCGAAGGCAAATGTGTGTTTTGAAAGGGAATAAATATATGACGTCTGGTGGGAGTGTCGAAGTGGGTGAGAAACCTCAACACAAAGTGAAGGAAGCACCTCGCGATACGGATATTAGACGCTTAAGCCAGTAGTATACACTCTGAAGCCAAGATGTAATAGATAGGGTGTCGTAAGGCCGTTAACGTATCGCAAGACGTGGAAGACGGTTTATGGCGGGCGGCAAAGTGATTGCCATCTATATGTAACGGTGAAATTCACGAATGAAGAAGGAATGAGCATTTAATGAAGCTCGCGTTTGATGATACCGTGGACTCGACTCAGACGCCCGGCAGAAATTTGGGTACCAAATCAAAGCCTGAATGAGGTGGCATGTCTGGCATGGGCTTCTTGAAGGGCTGTTTCAGTTGTTAGTATATGTTAGATATCCATGAAATTCAGCAACACTTACTGTCAAGAATGCTCATTTGTCCGGCACGGTCCATGCACGCCAGCTGCACGCTACTACCATCTACCAGGTCTAGGACAACGCTGTTGGGCAGCTCCTGGACCTCAACATCAGGTATATATGGTGCTCGGAAGTCGCCCATGTGGTAGCGTTTGGTACCCTGAGCGGTACGGCTGCTCTGTGCCGGGAGCGCGCTCAGAATGAGGAAACCTTGGGAATCCAGGCACATGTTGCGTCGCTTCCAGAGGAGGTTGTCGGGGAACTGCACGTTGACATCTCCCATGTAAGAGACGATAGAAGGGGGTCCAGCAGTGGTCGCGGGTCGAACAGGCTCGGCCATCTCCTCTTGGACGGTTGGCGAGAGGACAGTAGGTGGTGTAGTCTTGCCACGTGAACTAGAGAGGGATGAGAGACGGCGCATGAATCGGCCAGCTCGCGACTTCTTCTTTTCGCTGCCTGACTTGGTCTCGTCACCAGACACTGAACTCTCGGTGGTTGCTGAAGGGGAGAGAACATTGTCCCTGTCGCGGCTGATGGATGACCGGCGACTGCTAATTGACAACCGCTTGCCTTGGTGTGTTGATGGTGGTCGGGTGGGAGATTGTGAGCCCTTAACAGAAACCGCGTCGGACGAGGGTGATGTCAGAGACTTGCGGCGGTCGTTGATGAAGTCCTTGACAACACTGAGCGAAGATCGTCGAGAGTGGTCTTCCTTATCCCGGCTTTTCGACTCTGATCTACCACCGTCCTTGGACATGCGACGCTCAATAATGGTCTCCTTGGGTTGATCGAGGGCTGCAGAAGCCCATGCTGGTGACGCCTTTTGATGTTCAACCAACAGAGGTGACTCCTTAAGTTCCACCGGGTTGAACTCGGATGCATCCTTGGGAGGCTCGAGCGATTTCGCCGCGTTCTGGCTTGGATCCCGTACTATTCTAGCTGTGACCGAGATCGACTCGGGGGAGCCGTCGTCATCTGGTCCATGTGCTTCAAACATGGATAGGCGGCTAGCCACCGAGTTTGAGCGCTCCCTGTGAGTCTTCCGAGCTCTATCGGGGGACTCATCCCGGGAACCAGATCGAGAGGGCGGTGTTCGCAGGTTTTGGCGGTTGAAAGAACTGGCCCGATCTGCCACAGACGGAGATCTAGTGGGCTCGCGACTTCTTCGCACGGAAAAGAATGCCGATGATGGCCTTTCTCGGCTTGAGGGAGTAGGAGCAGGGCTGAGGGTGTTGTTCTCGCCGGTGTGAGCTGAGAGCTTTTCAAGAGCCTTGATACGCTGTGAAATGCTTGATCCCACAGTAGACTTCCTGGTCAAGCTTGGTCCATTCGGCTGCTGAGCAACCTTGTGCAAGAAGGCGGCCCCTGAGCTAACAGATCGTGCCGAACTTGAAGTGACATCGCCAGGGGTAAGAAGCTTGCCGTGGACAGGGTTCGATACAGTTCTGACGATGGTCGGAGATCGGTCTCCCTTGGTTGGGCTAGGGAAAACTGGAGTGACAGGGCTCTTAGCAACAGTCATCGGCTTTGCCTCGTGGAGAGTTGCGCTGTGCAGCTCCTCCATCAATTCCTCGTCATCAGAGTCTTTATCTCCAACAAAGTCCGTTCTGATGGGCTCGATGGTCTTACGCTTTTGCTGCTTTGGTTCAGGCATCCCTGTCTCTTCCTGGTTCTTCTTCTCATCCTCGCCCTTTTCAGCAACAATGGTAGGGCTATTCTCAGGGGTGCTCCGGTTAGGAGAGCTAGAGGCTGGCGCTGGTTGTGTCTTCAGATCCTGGGTCGAGAACTTGGACTTGAGGATCTTGGAGGCGGCAGTTGTGGGAGACAGTGGCTCATCAGCTTTGTTAACATTGGTCGAAACCTGCGTTGTCTCCAGTGTGTCTGGAATTTGGTACGGTGTGGAATCACTACTGTTTGAGGAGACACCCGGTTCCTGGGCAGGAATGTGGGTGTCAGCCTCCGACACAGGTTCTGTGGGCGTATCCTCAGTCTTCTCATCGTCCTTGACTGGAAGAGCTTCAGCGACTGGCACAATCGCCTCAACAGCAACGGACTCGCCACCAGCACCACTCTCAGAGTGCTCATCATCCTCAGCATTCTTATCCTGGTCTAGATCCTGCGCATCTTCATCCTTTGGGTGCAGAGTTTCGTCCGTTGATTCAGAAAGTGAAGAAGCCTTGGTGGAAATATCGGGTTCGGAAGATGCAATGATGGGGCTATCAGGATGAGAATCAGTCTGGGTCAGATCGGATGCTTGATCTGTGTTCATGGAAGCGGAGGACCCATCAAGACCAATACCTGAGTCGGCATTCGACATTGATGGAGGGTCAGATTCCGTCTCGTGTTGGGTTTCATTGTCCTCAGCTCGGTTTGTAGATGAATCTCCTTCACCAAGTTCAGGCGAAAGGGCACCTGCTGCCTCCGCTGCCAGGTTCTTCTTCTTTTTCTCCCGAAGCTTCATAGCTTTCATCAATCTCGCCTTCTCTGGTGAAATGATCGGCTTGGCAGGTGGAGGCACAGGTAAGAGAGGAGAGCCAGGAACAGATACCCCAGAGCTTGTTGCGGGGCGGGTGAGTTCTGTGTGCACAATTTGTAGCCCGTCCTGCTCGGGCGCTACGTCTTTGTCCTCTGTAGTAGTATCTTCGGCGGTGTCGTTCTTGTTCTTTTCCTTCTTTGAGCCCTTGCCAAAGAGCTTGAAACCAGAAGGCATCTGTGAAACGGGGCGATATGAGCCGGCGGTGCGCGGTCTGCCGTTCGTATCAAATGAGGGGCGCGGTCCAAGCTTCACTTTCGGTTTGCCGTAGTTATATGATGAATAGGGATACAAATCGGGTCGGCCTGATTGTGATGACAGTCGAGGGGCATCCGATTGAGAAGGAGAAACGGGCCTGTCATCAGCACCAACAAAGTTGGGGACTTCGGATGTCGAAGCGTCAGTGAAATTACTTTGCTCTGGAGATTCGGCAAGCTCTGAGTTGAGAGTCACTGGTTCTGAAGCCAAGACAGTGTCATGGCTGGTCTTGGCTGTCTTAGGCCGCACATCGCCGTCTTCGTTGTCGTCGGCAACTGACTGACGTTTGGTGGCGCGTTGCTGCTGTTCCTCTTCCTCCTCCTCCGCAATCTCCATCAGTCGTCTCCGGCGTAGTGAGCTTGAGGATGATGAATTTGACCCCGAAGCGGCATGCAGGGAACAAGCGGCCGATAACTTAGTATCCTTGAGTTCCTTGGCTTCGGTGATCTCGAACATGGTATCGTAAGGGGAGAATCGCTCGCAGACGGCATTGAAGTGAACAGCTACTCTCGCTGTATATCGAAAACGTGTCAGTGCGTCAAGCCGCGAACGGCCATGCTAGAAACAAGAATGGCCTGCAATAAGAGGGGATGGGGGTAGATATACGGACCTTGAATAAGACGAGAGCAGTCCTCTGGCAGATACTTAATTATAACGTTCCTTCTTCGATATCTCAAGAAACCGTAGAGAGGGCTCGTCTCTTCGTATCCGGCAACATTGTTGCGCACTTCAACCACACCGCCTGAGCCACGACCCAATAGCTCGACTTCATCGCGGCTCGCATACTTGAGGAGGAACCTGAAGACTTAGCTGACCCTTTTTTTTTCAAAGCAGGACAATGATTCAAACATACCATCCTCCAGGTTCGGCAACAGCGGCCTCGTGGGCTTCCTGAACCTTGGGATCGTCCAACCCATTCAACGACATGGTGTCTCCGTTATAAGCAGGTCCAAGAGAGACAAGGCGGGAAAAAGAGCGAGAGCGGGAGCGGGAGCGGGAGATGAGGCAGCAGCTGAGAAACCTAAATTGACACGGCCAACATACGAGGTCGGGTCGAAAATTAATTAATGAAAAGGAGCGAAAGGAAAGACAAGCAGAAGCAAAGAAGCAGCTGCAAATAGGTCGGCAAAGATCAATCAAAGATCCAAGTCGAGATCGAAAAAACGAGGTCGAGGACGAAGTCGAAAGGGAAAGAAAGAGAAATGAAGCTCTCCCGAAAGACGGGGGAGTCTACCAAATCAGTCGAGAGTGTGGTAGAGCTAGGCTACTCCAGTATAATTCGGGGTCGTTTCGAGTCGAGATGCCTGGCGACTGGTCGCGATGGGTGGGATTGGGATGGCGGGTGGGTTTCCTGTAGGTGCGGGTCAAGGGGCGGCAGCACCAGATTTCAGGGGCAAGGCTGTTGTTCTGTTGACATGGATCTAATTGAATGTAATAGTGTCTGTCCCCACCTTTTCGCGCAGACCGTCTTTTCGCGCACCAAGCTGAAGATGGCTTCTGACTTCAAGATATGATATTTCCATCAATTTGTATGTAAATTAATATGAGAAAAATGGATTTATAGTAATTAGCTGTCTGCGATTTCAGATCTGTTGTTCTTTTGCCGGGAGGCTTGCTTCCTGACCTGCTTTTTCTGCCTCTTTGCCACTCTCTTCTTAGCTGCTACTTTATGATCGCGAATCTCTTCAGCAGTCGGATAAGAGGTTACTGGTTCCCAGTCAACCTTCCTTCTTTTCTCTGGCTTATATGAAGCTATCTCGTCTTCCAAATAGTGGACTTTTAGCTGGTCTGTGGTGTTTTGAACGCCGCGGCGTTCGAGCTCGTCGCCCGTCTTATTTAGCAACCGACGAACAGCGCGATTGTATTGGGAAAAGCCGTCTTTTAATAAATCCAACTGTTGCAATAGATCCTGCTTGCTTTTCGGCGTATATGGAATATCTTTCTGTACAGATCTTTGGTGTTTTGGTGTATTTGGAGGTGACTTCCCGGTCGGCGGCTGCTCGGTCGTGACAACTCGCGCCAAAGCCCGATTAACATCAACTGGCCATATTCCAGCAGCGCGAAAACCTGATCGAATGTTCCTCTTGGTGATAGCTTCATTCCGGGATTTTTCGTAGATTTTTATAAAGCGTTTTTTGTACGTTGGGGCGGTCGCGTTGAAGGCGGCGTACCGCTTTGAATGTCGATGAAAAGCAGCCTTCACAGCGCTAAAAACACCAACATCAAGCGGCTGTGTAATATGTGATGAATGAGGAGGTAAGTAAATGACCTGTATATGGTTAAATAGAGCGAAAAATCGGAATTTAACTGATATATGACCGGGGAAGCCATCTACGACTAGAATCCTCCAATCAGTCACTTTTTCCGGCTTCGTTTGCGGGTGGAAAGTCTCCCTCAACCACTTTTCACATATTCTTTGAGTCGCCCAGCCGGTCTGGCTACAGTCATATCCCCAGTCGGGAAAAGCCTCTGGAAACCACTGTTCCTGGAGCGATTCTCCTTGAAAAACTACCGTCGGACGTAGACGATCTCCTTCTGCGTTGATTGACTCTATTATTGACACCCAATTCCTATTATCAGACTGCGTAACGATTGAACGGCGAGTTAAGGAAGTCCCGATAACCTTCCCCGCTTTGGTGTGCCCTTCTGTGAGGCCGTGTTCATCCATATTGTGCACTCGTGAGGGCGTGACGCCTAAGTCAGCTGCAACCTCTTCTAACTTGGCGTAGAAATGTCGCATGACTTCGGGAGTAGCACCATTCGAACGAGCGGCTTCTAGAGGTATAGATCCCTTCGTTTTAACCTCTGGATGTCGTTGTACGAAACGGTCTACCCAGTTCTTTCCGACCGTATTGGAATCGGCTCCGGGGTTCGCGATTTGGTTGGCGATTTCGCGTATCTCCCACCTCGAAAGAGCGCGCCCGCAGCGTTCTTCATTGAGAATAAAGTAAAGGAGTTGTTCTTCTTGTAAGGGAGATAGTAATTGGTGTTTTTCCTGCCCTTTGGCCGGTGTCTGGGCGCCTTTTAGTCGAGCGCGGAGTGTCGACTCGGGAATCGCGTAATCTCTTGCGCAACTGCGAATAGAGTGGCCTTCTTGTAGTTTCTCGCGAATTTCAATTAGCTCAGTATCTCTAGTACGTGGAATAGTACTCATATTGAAGGTTTGGATTTTTTTGGAATTTAATTGATAATGTTATTGAAGAATCATTATGCTAGGTTGGAAGAAATCTCGTCACGGTTGGTGCGCGAAAAGACGGTCTGCGCGAAAAGGTGGGGACAGACACTAAATGATAGAATTGGATTGGGCTGGATGGTTGATTTGATTGATCTGTTTGTTATCTGTGCGTTTTGTACCAATTGATTTGGTTTGGTTCCATTCATTTGAGAGATGCTTTTTTCTTTACTGTACCTCTCCCAAAAAGACATTTGCTGTTTAGAAACCGTTGCCATCCCCTGGTTGAGGCGCCGATCAATTCGATGGATTTAAAGTGATTAAACTCAGCGGAAGTAAGATCGGGGGATGGATGCACAACATGTGCTTTTTTACATCATGGGCCGAGACACACAGACTCAAACAAAAGAAGAAGAGGGAAAAAAGGTTAGAAAAACCATGACACCACTCAAAAGCAAATAAATCATCCCTATTATGTATGACATAACTGTCAATCAATTACTCGACATGATATTCCTAGGCTGTAAATTACGCGCCAGTTAAAAAGGGTGTTTCCCACTGGAATGAATGATGAATAGCGTCTTGGTCGCCTCCAGGGATCGTTAACAGTACCTATCTAGGTACATACATAATCCAGACCATCGCACAAACACAAGGTTGGTTACATGGCAGGAGTTTAACGAGACAAGAATCAGAAAACGAAAGTAGGTAACTTGTACCTACCTACGGATACATAGACGAAAAGAGCTGTCGTGAAACGAAACGACTATAGACTGCTAGACGAGATGACTGTTCAATATCCACGGAGAAGGTATTTGCACTTTACAGAGTACACACCAACTTACTAAGGTACCTAGGTAGGTAGGTACTCTTATTATTCTCATGTATTGTACTCCGTAGAGAAGAATAGATATGGCTCACAGAGTTCACACTTCATTCTCTATCAAGATATAATTAGAGTTCCAATCCGGTAGATCCAAGCCACCATCAAAGCCACAAAGCACCTCTTCCAAGTATATCGGATAAGAGTTACATAAAGTTTACCTGAACCTTCATATAACTTTAGGTACTCTTTAATAGATGTTAGCCTATAGGTCCTCTTAGTGTGCTGGTTATTCTCTGGCCCACCGGGCTGTTTTTCTCCACACCTTGATGCAATCGAAATAGTTAATAATGCTACACACTTTTGACGTTAACTCCAGAACGTTTGAAGGTAAACTCGTCGCCTTGTCAACATAAACATAAACATACGTAGTAGGTAACCTGCAACCATTGGCAGGCGACTTTACAATAGACCCTCTGCACTTGCGAATTAACTTCCAATAGTATGTGAACAAATTAGGGGAAATTGTCCGGTCGGTCTCAATTACAACCAGCTGCTGCACCGCACGGTAGTGGATGATGCTGTAATTTGCAATCACCTGTTCTAGTCAACAGAACGGACTAGCGATCCAGCACCAGTACCAGTCCAACCAGGGCCAGACGCATGGAAGCTCGCGTCGAAGTATCCTAGAACAATTAGTGGAAGGCATGGGTTCAATCAAAGCGCGGCGTGAGCTGCTTTGGTTGAACGGAGTATAAGCTCCTACACTGCGATAGTGCGGATATACAGAGAGCGTAAAGAGCTTCAGGATAAACATCATTGCGCATATAACTACCTGGTAGGTTATATGTATCGAATACAAAGGATGGCCCCATATCAACAACACCTGTTTCAAATCGTATTCATGTTCATTATCAATACAGCATTGCACTGCAACAGCAGTGTCACCCTCCCTTTTCTCGCATGTACAAGGGCACCGCTCAGCTAACCTATGGCAACAACACCAGACTGATCAACCCCATTTCAGCTTTGAGTGAACTCAGTCAAGACATGAAGCGCCTTTGCATGCACGTCATGTCAATCCGCACTTTACAAGTCTTGATCCAAGGATATGCAGGCCTAGCTTCACGTTCAGGGACACGCAGCAGCCCACTGAGTCCGTATTCCATTCTCGCAATGCTCATCAATGCTCTTCTTGCTCTGAGTCCAAATAACCAGACTGGCGCATGTTCAGAGTACCTTATGTTTATCCCATTGTCCTTGAATTACTCATGCCCAAGGGACTTTTCTTCAGCCGGTTTGTCTGTTGCTGGCTTATCCTTTCGGGCCTCCTCAACAGCCGCCTTATTCAGTATGGGAACCTCGTCTGACTTGGGGTCTACAGGATGGATAGGTTCCTCTGTCACCACTTCATCCAGTGAAGTCGGCACAAAGCTGCCCTCCTGAACAGCTATAGGGGGTTCAGATTGGGGCGCGTTGCTAGTCGCTGATACACCGACGGCGGGCGTGCTACCGTCTGCAATTTTTTGTTTAGTCTCGCTGACAATCTTGTCTGCTTCACTGACCTGAGATGCTGCACCTTCAATCTCTACAGCAACCTCCTTGTTCTGGTCCAGCCGGACGACCATACAAGACAAATTGTCGGTGCTGAAGCGGTTCAGTGCATAGTCAACTAGCTGCTTTGAGGCCGAGACGGGGTCCTCAACGTTGCG
Organism: Fusarium sp. NFCCI 5145; assembly: GCA_033439405.1. Classification (NCBI taxonomy): domain Eukaryota; kingdom Fungi; phylum Ascomycota; class Sordariomycetes; order Hypocreales; family Nectriaceae; genus Fusarium; species Fusarium sp. NFCCI 5145. The sequence goes on from JAWDHB010000455.1 coordinate 539,851, forward strand.
TACGAGATCGACTGCTTCCTGATCGCTACATACATCCCAAATCTATTCTGGTCAGCGGTTTGTATCTCAAAATCTCGGCTAGGGTTGGACTTACTCCGTCACAAGCAATGATGATAAACTCATCGCTGTCAGATTGGATAACCGTCTCGGTGGTGTAAGGGTGGCCCGTGACGAGCTTCTTCATGTAGGCATCACCAAGAGCACGGGTCACAGCCAAAACGCCATTGACGCGATTATTGAGGATCAAGCCTCCAGCGGCGGCGATTCGTTTGCCCTCGATTTCGTCACTGCCTTTGTGATCATAAGAAAGTCGCAGAGCCTTTCCACCTCGACAAAGGACAATACGGGCATCACCAACATTCGCGGTGTACAAAACTCGTTGTCGTCCGCTGCCCTTTCCTTTTGAATTCGTAGCCTTGGTCGCTATATTAGTCTCTTCACCCGAGGCTCCATCAGGAGCCTTGTCCATTTCCACAGGCTCCTCCGGCTTAGCGGACTTGATGGCCGATCGATCGTTTGAGGCTCGATCTTCCCAGCGCAAAACTGCAACGGCCGCAGTGCAACCACTGTTCTTTAGCGGGAGCTTTTCCAGCTGTGCGTCGGCGGCCGTGAAGGCCTGGTCCAAGACTTCGGGAATCAGAGCATTGGGATTTTTGCGTATGATATCCTCAAGAATTAGATGCAGCTTTTTGCCACACCAGTCAGCAGCGAAAGTGCCAGCGTGACCATCAAAGATCGCGAAATAACCATTATCCGACTCAACCATGTCAGCGGCAACCGACTCCTGGTCTTCTCCTTCAGATTTGGCCTTTGCGGACAAATCATTTAGAGCCGGGGTCTGCACAAAGTTGTAAAGGAAGGCATGTGTGTCTTCCATAGTGCGGCGGCATTTCTTGTTCCTATCTTCCCAAACACCAACGCGGAATGTAGACTTGGGGCCCGGCATAGATTCTCCAGCAGAGTTATTATGTTGGCCCTGAGGAACTGCAAGAGCGGGATCCTGTTTTCCAAGTTTCTGTAGAGGTGTCTGCGAGGAGCTCACTTCAGAGCCTCCGGTGCGGCTGCTCTGGGAGAAGTTGAGCGAGTTTTTGGCGGAGGCCAGGAGACTACTAGCCCGGCTACTAACACTGCTACTCCTGCGTTTCTTGTCGGACGAGCCGCCGGTATCCTGTCGGGTCGGGGGGCTGCCATTTCCACTACGTTTTTCACCACTCGCAGCCTGATCAGTCGTCTTAATGGGCGCTGGGGCGCTGGGGCCTGGGCCGGGTTCGGGAGAAGGCGATTTGTCTGATTTTGAGTCGCTTTCGGATTTGTTGCCTGCTGAGTTGTTGGAACTGCCGCCAAACATTCTATTCAGCAGACTTCCTCCAGTCGAGGAGAGACTGCGACGCTTGTTGCTCGCCAGCTTGTGTTGGGGGCAAGATAATACTAGGTGGCGTTGCGCAGAGCGAGGAAATTGTCAGCACTAATGATGCTGCAGAAGATAAGAGTTCGGTTCCGTTTCTATCGTCTTGTGGGTGGTGAAGCTTGCAGGATTGCTACACGCGAACGTTGCGGTAGCTGTGATAACTACGGTATGTCGTCGTGGTAAGGGTAGGGGCGGGGTGCTAGTCGAAACCAGCTTGGCGTATATGATTCGTTGGCGCCAGACGGACCTGGAATAGGTAGTTAGAGAAGTTGGACTGGGAATGTCACTCTATGCCGCCAAGAAGAAGCAGAAGAAAGTAAGAAGAGGTTTGCGAGCGCATGCAGATTGTTTGAAACCGTTGATGATGATGTAGCTAATCGTGCGAACTGAGAAGCCTCGTTGTGTCGTCGTCACTCGAGCGTGATGGGTGGAAGAGACTACCACACTTCAAACGACTGGGACTAACGGATGGCAACAGTGCTGCATTTTAAGGCAATGCAGTTTCAATGGCTCTTGTAAAGTGCAGAGGTACCATACTGCAGAGAGCAACGTAGGTAGTTCAGTAAACGTGACGTAGGCGCTACCGAGGGGATGGATGTACTGGGCGGAAAATAGGCAGGTAGGTAATGATATGGATCTGATAACCCACGAGCGCAACGAGGAAGGGAAATGCAGGTGAAAAGAAAGCAACGAAGTAACAGATGAATCCAAAGAGTCCAATATCACCCCAGAAACAGAGGAAGTGCAATACAGCGACAAGACCAGTGGATGAACGAACGTACCTGGCAATGAAAGTAGAAAGAGCGTTTCAAAGCAAGAGAGTTGAGCCGTGAAATATTCAGAGGACAGAACGAGATGCTCTGCAAAGGAAGCGGCAAGGCCGGATTAAGTTATGGCTCGATGCAAGCCAGCCAGGCTCGTTTACAGAAAGTCGTGTCGTAGTTGATGAAGAGTTGGCAAGGTTAGGTACTTCAGGACGTTACGTTGGATGATTTAGCTGGGCTTAAAGTACAGAGGTAGCTACACACTGCAGGTGGTGTAACGCGGCGGATTGGGTGAGAGCCAGTGGGGGCGGGGACCTGCGCTTAAGCTCGAGGGTGCTCCAAGATCTGATTGTGTGCTATGTTTGGCTGTTGGCCACTGACGTACCCACGCTCTAGTGACGTTTACTGGCTCACGAGCGCGCTCTTTAGCGCTGTGCAGACGGGGCTGGCTAGCTGGATAGATCTTGGGCAGCCTGAGCTGGTTTTCGTTCGTTTTTGGGTTCCAGCAGAAATGGATGTGTCGATCTTGATAATGAATCAGCTCCAGAAGCGTATCAACTGGACCCTTCTTTGAGATTGGATATCGATATATTGAGATGCTCTACAAGATGCTTTGAAATCCAACCTCGCCCCGAGACATCCGGAACTAGTATTTGATAGACTGATACTACCATCACTACTTCGTCGTCAGTCAGCTGAAGCTAACGGGCTTGGGGTCATTTATCCAAAGATCCAGTAAAGTCCCATGAGGCCAGCTTTTTAGACCCGTACCCGACTGTACACGTGTAGCTCCGAGGCTGCCGTCAAAGCCATGCCTAACTAGGGTACCTATTTAATTGAAGACAATGCCCTTTGGTGTTATTCTGATGGATCCTGCTTTGCTCATTACGCATAAAGTGATGCTTGTTGTAGTGGGACTGTGGCAGTCAACCTCATGCGGTTTTCGTGCTATCAAGCATTGGTCAACATTGGATTGAGAATGCAAATCCAACGACAAGCCCGTCAAGCCTTGTTCAACCTGACAAGGCAGCGAATATTGTTCTCTATTAAGCACAGGAAAGGCTGAAAAGCTGATGGGTTATAACACAATTCTCCAGACACCAATGCACCGTAACAAGCAAAGTACCATGAAGTCGCCTCCTTCTTATGGCCAAAGATCAGTCATGATATCGGACTTATAGCCGTCTGTTGTGGCCTGAATGGTCCGAACTTGGGACGGATATTCCACTTTAAAATGATATGGCTGACATCTTCGAAACAAAGCTCCTAAGGCTTCTCAACCCTCTGCTGGGTCAACTACTTCCGCAAACTATCCAGTCTTGCTTGAAGATCATCGTCGACGGGGTCACCGCCACCACCGCCGCCGCCGCCTACTGCCTGAGCAATCTTACCTTCAGGCACTGCTGCAGTTCCCAGAGCAGTGGGCGTTTCACCAAGCTATGATTCAGTTAGCAACAAACCTCAAGTGGCATCATCCTTGTTCGACTTACCGCCTGGTTAAAATCTACACCAATCTCTTCCAAGACCTGCTCTACCACCTCATCACCTTCTTCTTCAATCCCCACATCCATAGCATCATCAATGGCATCGTCCATCATCTCTTGTCGTTGATCCATGATATCGTTTTCGCGCTCAAACTCCATAGCGATTCGTTGAAGCTGCGGAAGGTTCATCGATTTATTCATGCTTCCCAATGCCATGGTAGCGCCCTTCATAGCCTGCATCATCTGTTCGTTCGTTCTGTACGTCTACGGTGTAATCGGTCAGCCTCTTATTGACATTCTTGTCCAATTGCTGGCATTACCTGAAGACGAAGCGAGATCTTTTGTAGTTGACTGCGCATGCTGTAAAACTTCTCGACGTATCGTCTCGTACGGACCAGATCCTTGGCCTGAATCTTGCAAGCTCCCATCTGCCCGTTCTTGGCGCTTGTCTTGATTTGTTGAATGAGAGTCTTCTCTTGCTTCTCCAGTTTGACGCGCATCTGATCAAGTTCGCGGATGGCCTTGTCTAGCATGCGCTGGTTCTTGCGCAAACGCTCCGCAGGCGTCATGCGCTTTCCAAATGCCCATTCGAGGATCTATATCATGCGTGAATTAGCCATCATGGGCGCGCCGCATTGTGGCACGACACCGCTGTTCTTACATTCATGATGTGCGGGGGAGTGGTCGTAGACGGAGGAAGATGGATCGTTGAAGAAGTCGGTGAATTCGCTATGAGGAACAGGCCTTGTGGGCAGCAAGCAAGATAAGTAGGCGGCAAAATGCGCAACGCAGCGAGAAAAAGTCCAAGCCTGGATCCTGGATGCGTGGTAAGAGTTGATGGCCTGCCCTGCGCTACGGATGTCCCGACACTACGTAATCGCGCTGGGCCAACCTTGAAAGGCCGGTCTGCTACTGCAGTATGCTGGACGATAACAGCCCGCTTGGTCCGAGCGTCAAATGTCTCCAGATTTCGCCAATCAAATCGGGTATCGGTACGTAGCAAAAATCATGCAGAAATGGGTCGTTTCTCTGACTTGTCAATGATTCTTATTCGCCTCCCCAACCCGACCGCCATAATTACATCGGCATCACGGTTCCAAGCATATTTTCCTCCTCTCCCCGTCCAAAATATGCCGCTCGAACTGATACCAACTGATTCAACATGAGCCAAGACTATTTCAGCGGTAACGGCAAGGGCAAGGCCCGGCTACACCAGGAAACCGATTCTGATGGTGACAACGATCATGGCCACTCCAACGCGCCCAGCAATTATTCTTCTCCGCCACCCGCCGGCTCGCCCTCTTCCCGCGTCCAGTATATGACCGTTGGCAATGGTATGGCATCCGAACACGCTGCACGACTTCAAAACATGCTTGACGTAGACTCGGGCTATGGTGGGAGTATAGCCGGCGATGACCGTACCATGAACTCCGCCGCAGCGTGGGATATGGCAATGCATCACGACCGTCCTGCATCGGGTGCTGTGCATCAGATGTGGTATAATGCTCACCGTGCCACCCTGGGCCGTTCCATCAACAAAGTGCTCGAATTGCTTCAAAATCTACAAGAGATGAACGCATCTTGGCCAGCCCATTATCCCTCCGTCCAACGAACACACCGCGACTCCAACGAACACTCCTCACGACCCGCCTTCTCTCATGCTCACACAGGTATGGAAGGCAAAGGATCGCCGTCTTTCCGAAATCCTGGGTTACGACGTTCATTGACAACGGTCGAAGACGGATCCGCCGAATCGAGCCGGGCCGCCGAGACTCGAACAGCACCCGAGCCACGACTTGTTTCACCACAGATTGCTCAAGAGTTTTCTATTTTGAAGTTGGACCTCAAGCTTGGAGCACTTCACCAGACCGAGCTTGTGCATTCGTTGGAAAAGAGTTCTATTGCGTCGCTCCTCGATGGAAAAATCAGCTCCAGCATCAAGCATCTTCTTGCCCTACGTGAACGAATCGAGGATACCGCAAGCAAAGTTCTTATCACAGGTGATCTTAATGCTGGAAAGTCAACCTTCTGTAACGCCCTTCTCCGCCGAAAGGTTCTGCCAGAGGATCAGCAACCTTGCACTGCCATCTTTTGCGAGGTGCTTGATGCCAGGGAAAATTCAGGTGTGGAAGAGGTGCATGCTGTGCATAAGAACGTGCCCTACGATCGAAACGATGAGTCAACCTACGATGTGTTCTCGTTGAAGGAACTTGAGAATATCGTCATCGACAATGAGACTTACACGCAGTGCAAGATCTACGTCAAGGATAGCCGAAGCATTGACGAATCTCTATTGAACAATGGTGTCGTGGATATTGCTCTGATCGACGCTCCTGGTCTCAACTCCGATACAACTAAGACAACAGCCATCTTTGCCCGACAGGAGGAGATTGACGTGGTAGTGTTTGTGGTCTCTGCTGCCAATCACTTTACACAGTCTGCCAAAGAGTTTATCTGGGCTGCCGCCGCTGAAAAGGCCTACATCTTTATTGTCGTTAACGGTTTTGATGTTATCCGAGACAAGAAGCGATGTGAGAAGATGGTTCTTGACCAGGTTGCTGGTCTTAGTCCTCGAACTCACAAGGAGTCCTCTGAACTTGTGCATTTCGTTTCCAGTAATGCCATCCCCGTTGGTCCGTCGCCCCCAGGCGGTCCTGGTGGTAGTGGCAGTGGTAGTTCAGGTGGAGGCAGTGGTGATCCTGGTGATGGTGACGACAAGGGCAAGGGCAAGGATCTTGATAAGGTGCGAGACTTTGAGGCTCTGGAGCAATCGTTACGAAGATTCGTGCTTGAGAAGCGCGCACGGTCGAAGCTTGCACCAGCTCGAACTTACCTCCTCAACATTCTGAATGATGTCGGCACTCTTGCAACAGTCAATCAGGAAGTTGCTCAGTCAGAGCTCGAGCGAGTGACTCAGGAGCTTAAGGAGCTTGAGCCTCAGCTGGAGTCTAGCCGAAGGGCACGCTCTGAAGTGAGCGAGTCAGTCGATGCCAATGTTGAGGAAACATGCAACGATATTTACGAGCACACTCGAAACACTCTCAACTCGGCCATTCTTCACTCCGGGAGCAGCCACTACGACGTCCCTTACCCCGGCATCTGGAATGCTTTCCAATATGCTGAGGATCTCAAGGAGGCTATGCTATCAAGCATTGCTGATTCCGTCGCGAGTTGTGAGGAGTATGCTCGCAAGAAGACTGTTTATGGCGTCAATGCCATCAAGCAACTGGGTATTCTGCATGTTGGCGATGAGTTTCAGAACCTACAGTTCAGGCCTGATGTCATGTTCCGACGTAAGCGAGACGCCCTTGCTCGTGACGTTGAAATTCCTGTAGAGCTAGTCGACTTTGTCGATTGGACTACCTTGTTGCAACGACAGGAAAAGTTCGCCGGTACTGGTATGGCCCTGACAGTAGCCGGCGCCGTTGTGCCCCGAATGATTGGCATGAACACATGGATGGACCAGGCTATTACAGCAACCCGAATTCTAAGCAACGAGAACCTCCGCCAGCTCATCATCCCCGGTATTCTCGTGGCTGGTAAGTCAATTACACCTCTTTTCTTATTCAAAGTACAGAGTCACTAATCGTGTTATAGCTATTGCCGCCTCGGCCTATGTTCTGCAGCAAATCCCCAACTCCCTTCCTCCTCGCCTTGCTACCAAGATCTCTACTCAGCTTGCTGACTTGGACTACGTCCACTTCAACTCCTCTCGCATCTCCTCATCTGTTCGCAAGGTCCTTCGCATGCCTGCCGACAACCTTCGGATCGGTCTCGACCAGAGCCTCAAGGACCTCAGTGCCAAGCGGGAGGAGACTATCAAGGTCAAGGGCGAGAGCGAGCGCGCTTCTCGGTACTTCCTTAACCTTGTCCGCCAAAGCGACGGCGAGCGTGCCAAGGTTGAAGGTGTAGATCTTGAAACCCCGCCGGTCGGCATGCACTGATAACGAACCTACGGAAGCTTGAACGAACACGACTTGGATGCATACTGATGGGGCTAACGTTACCGTTTCAAATTGAGACGACGACAAATAAAAAAGTAAGGCGTTAATAGGCAGGGTCGTTTCCATATGTATTGCGATGGAAGAAAACGAGATGCTCCTGATTTGGCTTTGATATCAACTTCTCTCCTCATACCTTGTTAGCGAGTCTTAGCAGTATGAATTGATTATTGGTGCTTTAATCGCTCGATAGCTGTTCACAGAAGATGCAATGCGTCTTGCTAGTAAACGCACACGATTTCACTAGAGTAGAAACTTTTCTAATAGTTTATGTCTAAACGATGACGTCGATATTGATACCACAAGCTTTGATCGCTCTCATTTAATGCTTGCCTCCTGTGTATACCGTTCCTTCACGTCACAAAGATGGACATAATAAGACATATACATCTTCTTATTCATAACAATTCGAGACCAAGAAAGCCAGGCACAGAGTGATAGGAGCCACTGGCTGGGACATCTCGCTGTAAGATGCCCCCATTGGTAAATCAGACTGCTCGGTTCACTCGCGTCTCATTTAACCCACATGATACTTCGCAGTCTTTCCTTCTCCTTCTCGCCTCCAAAGATGCCATCGATTGGCTGTCTTGCAAGTTTGCATATAGCTTGTCGACCAAGGCCAAAGTATTGGGCGACGAGTCTATACTCGTTAGACAAGGGACTCCCGAACACGCCCACATCGTCGGTCTACAATTATTGTTAGTATTCAACGCTTCCATCCCTTACGTAACCAGGACCCCAGGGACTTACACTGAGTGAAATCTTGGGCCCTTCAACTCCTCTCCAGTGTCTAAAGTGATGTCCCTCAAACCCGCCCAACACCATCCCGGCCCTAACATTGCAGCTCAAACATAATTCTAGACATAATCCTCTCTTTGCAATTTCGGTCTTTGTTTCTTCGTCCTCCCAGATCACATGCCCCAAGCGGCCTGGCTCCCAAGAAAGCAGTATGTCCAACTCTTCCTTAGATCCACTAGCCTCAGCTTCAGCAAAGTGCACAGTAACTCCTAGACCCCTCTTCTTTGCTTCTTGGAATACAGGAGTGAAGACACTTATCTCGCCTCCGGGTCGCGCTGTTGGATCACCACATAGATCAAGGCCGACCACTCCCTGGTTGCGGTATTTCAGAGCAAGCTCGAGGGTGGAGGCGGCCTGCTCGGGAGCATGTCTCCGATCGATAGATAGAATCAAGCAAGTATGTAGTTGATGGTTCTGGGATTCAAATTCCGAGATTGTGTCGACAAGAGTTGCGATATACTGCTCCGCCGAAAGTTGAGGCGTGCTACGCGGTGTTGTTCGAAGCTCAAGATAACAGACCCCGTCGTTGAGAAAATCGGTTAGAACAGATTTGGTCGTATACCGAACAGATTCCTCATCTGTGATTAGATTATATATGTAGCTGCTAAACAGCGGAAAGAAGCTGTTGATTTTGGGCAGAAGAGTTGTTAGTCAAGTTGCCAGTCTGCCAATCTACCGTGGACAAAACTTACGTTTGCAAGTTATAGTCGTGCTTCCCTTCTGGCATAACTACTAGGGGATCCTCCAGGTCTGTATTCCCGGTATCCTTCTTGCGTAGCCATATCTCATGAAGAGCGCGGCGTGAGATGCTTCCAGTCAAATGGGCATGAAGCTTATGAGTCGTTAGTATCGGAACATCAAAGTTGGGACTTCAACAACCTCTATCTTTGGCAGTTCAACGTAATCCATAGCTACCTATTCTTGCTTTGGCGTAGGCTTGACCTGTCGAGTATCAGACTTTGGGTATGTCTAGGTTAAATATGTGTCACCACGAGTAGATTTGTAGATTAGTTAGGTATTATCAACTAAGCCCCTTACCCTGAACTCGATCGAACTTAAACCTCAACTGCACCATTATTGCACCATCGTTTAGGAAATCACGATAATTTGGTGTCTGACCAAATAAATACCATGAGTAGAGGAACTCAACCTCAATTTCCTGGCACACCGTGAGTATTCCTTCTATAGATATGGTCGGACAAGGACCATTCACAACCTGTGGGGAGAACATTCTGAAGTTTGTACATAGTTTAGTTCACACATAAGTCATCAATGATACAGCTCTAATGTGATAAGATACATGTGAATCCGCCTTTCCAGAGATGAGATCGCAGCCATTACCAACCACATCATCCAATACTTTACACCGGTAACCATGCAGCGTGGATGCGTCGCGCTTCTCGTTCATCCCGATCAAACCCAATTGCATCCATCATGGGTCTTCGTCGGCCATATACGCCATAAACAATTATTGTACACATGGAATGCCTTATTTTTCCGGCCCAATACTGACTCCGCCTGACAACAAGAGGCGCTGTCTGAGATATCCTCATGCCCAAAAACGTAAGGCTAAGGTTTGTCGAATGCGTAGCTCGAGCCTAGTGGTTTACAGAGAAGGCTGAGCAGGCTTGCCATCAAGGGCGGCACCAACTTGGTCCGCAGTGCTCTGCTCAGAGCCAGCGGTCAGAAGGTCACTGCCACTTTGTCGCATGTTGTACTCTTGCTCCATAGCAGTAAGCTGTTGGTCCTCGGCGAAAGAAAGGGCAAATGGAACACCAAAGAAGAGGGCAGAAGTGGTAAGAACCCAGGCGCCCTTGCCACTGAAAGAGAGAACGCTCCATGCGGCATTGCCGATGGTGTTGGCCTTGCCGGAGATCCACGAGCGTGTAGTGGGGGGGACGATATCTCGTAGTGCGTATAGTCGCTCAGCGAGAGTCTCTTCTGAAGGGTCGTATTCGGACTCGTTAGAAATCTCGGAATCTGCGGCCCTGGTCAGTATGCACAATATCGCGATTAAAGGCGCGGGGTTGTGAATTACCAGTATCCGAGTAGTCGTCATCGTCCTCCTCAATATCAGGACCAGCCTGAGCGTGCTGGAAGTGCTCATCTTCGACCTCGGTGAGGGTAACCATTTTGAATATCTGGGGGTGACGTGTGTCGAAAGACGAGTGTTTTAAAGGTATTAAGAGCTGTCGAAGAGCTTGAGGTGTGCACGGAATTGACGAAGCGTAGGAACCCGAATCACAAGTTATGAAGGGCTGGTGAGTTAATCGGGAAAGATTGAAGAGTTGGATAGGATGCGTGATGTTGATAAAGAATCGCGATTACAAGTGCAATTCTCTCGATGGCGGGTTGATAGGTTGGCGTTGACGTTACGGCGTCGATGTCATGGGAGTAATTTTTCTTTGGAGGTTGCTCAGGCTCCACTTGCACACATGCTGGTTTAGCCGAAGAAACAACTATCATCTATCGTCACGTGGCCCCCTCTATAAACCTTTTCTCTCAGGTAGGTAGATATCATCCTGTTCCTCAGAAGCATAAGAAGACATTTTAAATCGTTGAGTCTTATAAATGTTTCTGGATCATCGTGTTAGATTATTGGAGTCCATTTATTTTAGAGCGTTCTTTTAAAACTCCCACAAACCCTTGTTCAGCGGCAGGTATTAAGCTCTTAGATCCTCGTTTCTATGTAGGGCTCAGTGGTCATTGCAGTATATATTGCTGCCAGAAGATATGTCGCAATATTGACTTTTGGTTAACTGAATATTTCTTCCCCTCGGCTAGCTAATTACCATCAGCTTGGCTCACCTATCAACACTGGTCCATTTCATAAAGACATACGAGTTCACCACTCCGAACTTCCATCACTTGCTACTCACAAAAACCAGATGGTGGTCAAATTCGGATAAGAGCAGTCTATAAATATTTATCGAATATCACGAGAGGATTCTGATATAGCCTCTTGATAGCCTTCCACAATAGGATATATGTTCTTGCCGAGCACTACACTTGCAGTGACGAGCTATATTTCCAACAGAAGAGCCGTGAGATGCACATCGACCAATATTGGCTTATTGAGAAATTGAGGATCTCTGCAGTGGCAACGCCTTCTCAACAATAGCTGGCCAGGCCAGATGAAGAGGCGTCTAGCCTGTCATTACGGCGGAGGAGGCAAATCGAAAGTCTTTCATCCGCTTTTCACTCTCTTGGTCCTCCCAGATAATCTCTATGAGACGGAATCGAAACGGTTGGGACGGCCCAGGCACCAAAATAATCGGCTATACGCCCACAACTTTGTTTGGGCCCATGTCATAGTAATGGGAAGAGACTGGCTGATACAGATTGTTGATAATAAGGACCATGATGAAGCCAGTAGGGCTTATCCAAGTCACAGAATTACTGGGGGAAAAGGGGGCAAGTTTCGGACAAAGGGCAAGAGTTGGACGTATCTTTGGGCTATGCCACGAGACCTCATATTTGCTTTCTTTTTTTTCGCTTATACCGTAGCAAAGTCACAAAACAAAATTTGTAAAGGACAAGCTAAAGAAAAAGGAAACAAAGGTCATGAGGGGCGAGAATTGCGAGGCTGAAAGTTATCTTGTTGAGTCGTTGAAATGTTCGAGGTTGAATTAGGTCCCAGAACTCTACTGTACGAGACGTTGGTTATGGTATCCTGTAAGCAACGAGACTAGTACGTAATTTGTTTATTCCCCTGCTCCAAGGGGGACAACACATGACCTCCGATGGAGTTCGTCAGTATTGACGAGAAGCCATTGGCAATTAAACATCTGGCATCGTGACCTTTTCAGCCCGTTCGATTGTATCGAGATGCAGGGCGATTACGTATATTCGACATCGATAGACCCAATAGCCGTGATGAGCGGTAAACATCAAGATACAATTCACACAAGGGTTTTAGATTACGAAGCATTCAAAGGAGGACCAGTCAGACAGGCACAAGCCTTGTGATAAACAAGAAATCTCGTCTATGATACCAGACATGCCGTGTGATGTTGCTTGTGAAACTAATAGACTCGTCGAGGCCGTGATACTCTGGGGAGGAGTGGATATACAGGGGACGAAACCGCCGATTGGACAATCTCTCCTCAGACACTCGCTAAGCCTCAGAAGATCAGGAACAACGCTTTCCAGACTCCTACCTAGTAGCGGAAGAAGTGATGAAGGGTACGTACAACCTGATCCAGAATAGATGTATCTTTGAAGAAAGCGCTTGGGCCGCCGGCATTGTATCAAGGTGAGCTCCTTTGGGGAACTAATCGGGACCTGATCTGGGGAACTTGACCTGAGGTGTACATGCATAGATGGCGTGTAAGAGAAGAGGTAACCCATCCCGGCCATTATTTACACCATGTAGGTACTCGACATTCCGTAGCTCAACCAGATACCCAGACTACCAGATACACAAAGTCCTCACCAATAACTGTATTCTAACAACTCCTTCCGTTCGAATAAACCAATGTCCTCTTTTCACCGTGAATCCCGAATAAAAATGCACCAGGTCACACTTGCAACCAGCACGTGCCTTTGCCGTTGGTTTGCGTGCGGTCAAGAGGGGCTGCTGCCCCGCGATGGGAATTAAAATCTTCGAAGAGTATGCTATGGAGAAAGGAGTGATATGATGCTGGGATATGGTGACAGCTCCTCCCTCGGTGTAGTTATTCGTAGCTGTAGGTACCACAATATATTCGTTACCCTAAGGAAAAGCTCCCTGGCCTCGTTTGTTGGTTAGGAGAGCTCCTTTCTCCGTCACCGCGTCCTCCGGGTAGTAGTGACTTGGAGCTCCGGTTCGTCTAAGCTAACTACTTTCCCCTCACCGCAAGACGCCGGGAATGGCTCTAACTCCATGGCGAGCTGTCACTCGTCAAAGAGGGGGACAATGAAGCTATCGTGAGCATGCACGGGCGACCCTGATCCCCGGACGCTGTACCAATGAAGCATGGGTTGACTCCATGTGGTTTGTAGCGTCGTTAGCCCATCAAATAGTGGGCACCACAAGAGGCTCAAGTAGAGTACGAAGACGGTACCTGAGGATCTCCGGGGGCCGGCAGCACGTTCGGCCGGGTATCAGTAGGTAGTTACAGGGCAGGCATCCATGATACCCACAAACAGGGCAGGCAGCGCATGGCCTCGATGGTGGAGTTGATTGCTCACCAACTGTGAGTCCGTGACACTTCAGGGAAGCTCTCCACTGTGTCTAGACGTTCTGGGGCCCCTCGCTCAACCACTAGCTGCCGTCGTCGAGGAAAACTCTTCCCCAACATTCCACTTGGTGGCACCTTAAAAATGACCAGCCAGACACCAGCAAGGTACTTGCGGGATACGTACCTGCAATTGAGGTGTGAGTTGACGTCTCTTGTTGTTGGAAACAAGCAGGTGCCCTCAATAAGGAAACAGAATTGGCATTGTGACATTCCCCTTTGATATTGTGCCGAAGCTTGCCAGTTTGTCCCCAGGTTTGGCTGGTCGAGAGTTGAGCTGATTGGCTCGTCACTCAAGTCAACCAGCCATGTGCAGGTGCATTATGACAGCGGTGCGTATTTTGACTTGTATGCGATTCATCATCTGGACGTAAAAGTACTTTGCAGTTGTCAATATATGAGGGAATATGCGGGTGATCATGAACACGAGGAGCAACAGAGAGCAATTTCTCTGAAACATGTCCGGGAAAGACGGCCTCAGTTGATGGGCAGGAACAAAAATAGAAACTTCTATGAGCACCAATGCAATGGAAGCTCCAAAGAAAAGAGGTGGGTAACAAACACTGCGGTACGGTGCACTCACACGTCCAGCGTAACGCTTATACGGTTCCATGAAGGGCAGCTTGGTGGAGATAACCGAACCGAATTCACGACGGAGGACAAATTTTGGTGACGCCCCGTAACCATCGTCAACAAGCGGGTCAATGTGGAGGCACGAAACTCCCGGCTGAGCTCATAGGAGTGCATTGTCTGATTACGTTGTCTAGACTGGCGACAGACAGGTTCATGTTGAAGATGATGAAATAACAGCTTCGATGGTGAAACAGCGCCTTAAAAAGTAGAGGAATTCTCCAACATAACAACCAGAACCAGGATGTGAAAATACATGACATTGGATGCTGCAACAACCAATGGTTCAACGCTCAAGGACAAGGATGAATTGATCGTCCCTGAAGCTGGCAAAGGCGTGATTTTTGGTATACTGTATAACTGTAGGTGCTGGTCAAGCTCTTGATCCATGATCCTCATTTAACTTCCCCAGACTTCAAAGTTCAGGGTACGTGGACTACGTATCTACCTTACCCAGTACTTACCTTTATTTGACTGTACAAGCCACAACAAACACAGACACAGGTATTCACACAGGTATTCATCAATGGGGCAATTGGCCAATGAAATGGCAATTGAAAGCTCAAGGTCACGAGGAATATGAGCGTGACAACTCTCAATGCTGGAGCTAAGAAGCTGGAAATAGAAGCTGGAAATATTCAACTTTGAACATCGTGACCAAAACAAAGCTTCCATTGCCGTTCATAGTCGCGCCTCACTCAGCCAGCCAGGTCCCCCCTATGGACAGTCCTAGCCACACCCCCTAAGAACCATGGAAGTTCGATCTATCTTTTTTTCTGCCCACCTCGTGACGCGTGCGTCCATCCAAGCGCCGGATGCGGGGTGCAGTAAAAACACATACAGGGAAGATTTGGTAACCAAGAGATGCCCATGACAACCATTGAAACCAAAGAGGCCACATACGAGACGGCGGCAAAGTAAAAGCAAGAGCTTGGGAACGGCTCTCGGGGCACTGGGCAGGCAAGCAAGCACGCAAGCTCGCTACGATACCATACAGTAATGCTAATGCAATGGATACCATTTCCCCTAGGGGTTGGCTGGTTGGTGTAAAAGTGACTGCTGTGCCGTGCAGTGCAACAAAGGGAAACGGTGGCTGTCACGAAAGCTGCAAGATCAAGTAAACTGGGGGTAATGGAAATGACGGGAGATGAGATGGAAGCGGGCCGTGGGGAAAGCTATGAAGTTTTTTCTTCTCATGCTTGTGGCCAGACTTCAGATCCAGATCAGACTGGGGGGAAACTGGAGCCAAGGGAAAAACCTGGGGGTAATAGAAATCCAGATCCAAGTTTAAAAAGCCCTCGACCAATACTCTCGGCGCTGCCGGCCCTCGGCCGTGTGGGGCCCTCCGGGCGAGTCCGGGGCCTTTGCGTGTCCCGGAGCTTGAGTGTGAGAATGTGGGTGCCGGGCTCCGTTCCTTGTGGGACAGCAACACATCTTCGTGTTCATTTTTCGTAATACCTGGAGAGAGGGAGAGGGGAAAAGGGGCCAATGCAGTGAAGGGAGAGTCTGGAGTCTGGAGTCTGGGGTATTGGAGAAAGAGAGCTCTTCATCCAAGTCAGATGAAATATCGATGAACAGCATCGTTGAAGATCATGAGACAGTTGAGAAATAGACAGACCAATCCTCTCCAAACTCTATCATTCAGAATGCCATGAAATGCTGTGCAACTCCCATCTTACGCCAGACTTGCTCCTTGTTTCGCAATAGAAACCCCTCGTGCTGCCGGTCAAGTGCTCCTCGACCTCAACCATTGTGTCATTGATGATACCCCGGAGATGGTACCTGTACGTAAGTACCAGACCAGCGGCCCCGCGTCGGCCGGAGGAACCCTTGTCGTAGTCCAGCTCCTTCAATCAGTTCAATAGCGACAGTGACAGCACAGAGCCTGTGCTTTTCCTTGTACCCTGGGGAAGAAGATAGGTGGGAAGCCTGGATTGAACCATTAGCAAGCAATCACCTTGCCAACACATTTTCTTTGAACTTCATGACCTTGACGGTGACTGGATTTGGGGAATGGATCTTCCCCAAGGTGTAATTATTGCCCCTGGAAATCGAGACTAGTACTGGCCCCGTGATCGTCCCCCTTAGAATTGGCCAAGGTCTGGAAGTTTCGGTGAGCACTGGCTCTGCTTTCTTTCAATCAGGTGAGCCAGATTTGGATTCATTGTCTGGGGTACGAGGATAATTCAGCTAGCCCGCCTCGCCTGGCACGTCTTGTTGCTGCGGTCAGCGTTCAACGCCAGCTTCCCGTCTGGGGTAGTGAGTCGTGTAGGAATTCAATTCAGGTACCGTACGTACCTTTCGAAGTAGGTTCTTGGCATGCAAAGATTGTGATGACTTAGAACATGTATTGGGCAAGATTTTATGGAGGTGAACTATTCGCCGCCTGTTGGCAGACTTAGAACCAACCAAAGGGTACGCTTTCTTGGCTGATGTGAAATCCCAGCATGATCTTACACAATGTAAACCATGGGCTGACATTTTTGTCGCTGTATGGGCCCATTGAAGTTGGGTTGCTCACTCAAAACTACATGATATTTATTAAATAGAGTCCAAATGGATATCGAGAGGAGTCCAGGTTAAAACCAACGCGGAACTAGTTGAATGTGGTAGGGGATCCAGTTTTGTGCAATCGATCACTCGGGTTGATCTGACCGTTTCGCATATCAGAACTGTAAGGTTTAATACGGTCCGTCTCAGCTTCATGCACATCATGGACACATCATTTTAGGCAGTTGTTACGACTGCTTTGACAATTACATTCAGAGCAACGTGTCCAACGTCGTAATTGCTCTCGGGAACCTAAAAGAGAGAGAAAGCATTGAAAAACCGGAATTCAAGGTAGGATCTGCATGTCACGAAGTTGCCATTGATGATGACTCGCAGAGACAAGCCCACGCCGTAAAGGAAATAATGAAGTAAAGCAAGGTGAGTGGTGAGTGGTGAGTGAATTGAATCCAATTGCACCGGGTATCATATCCCACACAGGTATGTTGTTGAACGAAAGAAGCTAACTACAGGGTGCCGTTTTCATGCATAGCGCATGGATAGTTATGTAGACTTACGTTATCAAAGTCTGAAAATGGAGCTGGAGGCTCATTATGTCTACTTACAGTGACCAACCTGTCAAAAAGAGTGTTTGTCGTGGCCTATTTAGCCTCTGAAATTTTTTCTAAGCCTATTCCTAAACTCTAGGCGCCATGATCATCAACATACGTGGTAAGTGAAATTGTTGCCAGATATCGATATGAAGAGTTGAAGTCTACCAAAAAGCTCTCCGATTGGCAACAAAGACACACTAGTGATGTCAAACGCAAATCTGGAGAAGGCGGGATTCTATGCAAAAACTGCAGAGCCTCGAATAACCGGGCCTCTCTCCCCCACTACCTTAGCATTACTGTACAATTTCTGGGGTTCTCAATGTAGGTACCTACCTAGGTAGCGCAGTACAGACTTTCAGGAACCAGGCGCTTGGTCCAGGTTAGAAGTCAAGTCAGGTTCCAGACAAGACTTCCACTTGAGGTTTAGACTGAAGGCACTATTGGGTAATCGAATGGGACTTTTTCTTGTATGTACGGCACTGTACTGTGCTCCGTGAGGTCATGATCACGATCGGGGCGTTGCTGCAGCCAAAATTCTTTCTTCTCGACTCTTCTGGCGGGCTAAGTTGGGCTCCGCTTCAGGAGGGGTGGTACATACAGTACCAAGTACCAATTGAGAGGCCTCAGGACGACCGGGCCGGTGGTAATTATTCGTTGAATATTTCTATCTCTTATTGTGTATGCCAAGTTTTGACTTTGCTGATTGCCAAGTAAACTGCAAGCAAAGTTGGAAGCAACAGGACTGGGCAAATCATAAGCTCTGCGAATGTGCTGCATGTGCTGTAAGTAAGGTAAGCTGCCTCCTGTAAAGAGTTGTGGCGGGGTCATTTGCAGTGTCTATTGTTGGTCTGCTGCTATGAAGGTAAGTCTCTTTTTCTCCGGTTTGCCCGGTGTAAAGGTGAGAAGCAAACACATGCCCAAAATAAACACCCGCCGGACCTTATGCCTAGCAAGCTCCCAGCAGGGTCTGCCCCACAGGCGGGAAGGGGGTGTGCGGTCAAGGTGAGCGAGGGCCTGGCAAGGGATGTGTTTTTTTATGGCAGCGTGACAGCTTTTGCTCGGTACCTACAGACGAGACGGTGTAAGAGAAGGCAATATGTTGGTTTATTTGGAGACCGTAGAGCCATCAATGATGGTACGTACTCCATTGTTAATGACGGGGAGGTACAAAGTACCATCGTATACTTCTGGGTCGTTGTTGAGAAAGACTTTGACACGGGGAGTATATAAAGCTTCCATCGCCAGTCCCAAGATCTTCTGGCTTCGAAAGTTGGAGAGATAAGTCACTTGACCTCGAAGCTTTTGTTTTTACATTTGCATTTCCATTTTGCATAGTTTTCTCTACCAAACACGCTTTCTTCCTTTGCCCTTAACCCCCTATCTCGTCTTTATTTAAAGATCGCTTCTTCCCAACCCTGGCTTGAGCTTGAACCTCGCCATCTCAAAACCTCGACGTATCAAGAGAGCTTTTGTTATCTCTTGCTCAGACATACCGTCTTCAGTTTCTATTTACAACAGGGCTGACGGATGGCTGCGCTGAGTTCGTGCACCCCGGAACAAGACGCCTGGCTGGCTTTGTGTGCTAACCATTGTCAGAACTATAACCAACCTTCCTCTCATCTGAGAACAACTGCCCTCTACCCTTTAAGGCAATCTTGTTATTCTTTTGAATAACTTCTTCTTTCTCTGAGCGCCCCGCTATAAGCTCGGCATTCCCGACTTGAAACTATTTTCAGTGACGAAACAAATTGATCGTCACGAACTCCTGCCGGTAAGTAGCGGATAAGTCTTATCTGATTGTGGCACTGCCCACTGCCCCGTCGTCATTTTGCCCTTATCGCGAATCCATGGCCTGTTGATTGGCTTCCCCCTGATCTTCATTCTTCGCTACCCAATGATGAGAATACGAGAACCGGGCCGGGCGGCTTACACCGGGAATTTGCTTGCTTTCCATTCTCTCCATGTATCAAAGATAAGCTTCCCAGGCGGTTCGCAGCCGCAAACAGCCCCAGCCCCAGCCCCAGCTTCAGCTTTTGCAGCGCTGTTCAGGTCCCCGATCTGGTGGCGTCCAGTGAGCATGGGCGCCCCGGACGAGACCTGGTATGAGCCTTCCGGCATGGGCTTGATATCATTGATCACTAGATCATTGAGTTTTGGCCTTCACGGGCGCAGAGGGCAGCCTCAGGGTCAGCAGCCCCGTATCAAAGGCCTACCTTAGTACGCTTTTGAGTCACGAGCTCTGACCGAAACTCGGGTTGAGGTGACGGAAGGAGGACTGTTATCTACAGCTTCCTTGTTGCTTCTCTGAGCCGAATTGTCTATATAAGACACTGGGAGCTGGTTCTCATCTCAATCTCATTCATCCCATCCCCGTCATCAATTCTTCTATTTTCCCATCTTGCGTTTACACCGCCAAACTTCACTTTACCATCTGGGCATTTCGCCAAGATGGCGCACATAACAGAATCGCCCACTAACATGTTGCCCTCCCAGACTTTTCCTGAATACTCAGATCCATATCAAGATTCATCATCCAACATGACTGCCATCTCCGCCAACCCCGTGGAAAATGTCAAGGCCACTGAGGCCAGCCGTGGTCCTTCTCCCCAGCCCACTCACTTCTCTGTCCCCCTGCAAAATGGAAACGGTGGTAACGGCCACCGCATTCTGCGATCTGCCACTGTTGGCTACATTGCCCCTGAGTTCACTGGCAAGCCCGAGCAGAAGGTGACTGTGAAGTCTATCATCGCAGCTGCTGGCTTCGTCCCTGAGCCCCAGATTGACGAGCAGATTGAGTGGTTCTACGAGAAGCTTGGCATTGATGATGTCTACTTCGAGCTTGAGACCCCCGATGTCATCTCCAGCCACATCACATCCCTCTACGCCGCCAAGGTCGCTGCCTTCGCCCGCGAGGACAAGCAGGAAGAGATTCGACTTGACATGGAGGCTAGCGACCATGCCATCTACATCGACACCAGCGTTGCTGGCAAGACCACCACCACTGGCCCCCGTTATGAGGAGCGCCTTGAGGCCAAGTACATTGACCACCCCGGCTCCAGCAAGTACCGCGTTGAGACTTTCCGATCTCCCGCTGTCCTGAGCCCCGAGTCCAAGGCCACTCTACGATGCTACTTCGTCTACCAGTGCCAGTTTGCTACTCCTCCTGAGCAGACCAACCCCAAGGAGACCAACCTCGAGCTTATCGCCGACAACGGTTTCCTCCGAAAGGCCACTGCCAACACCAAGCAGATCTACCAGGATATCATCGAGCTCGCCGTCAACCGAGCTGGTCCTGTCATCGAGGTCTTCGATATTGAGGACACCGATGAGAAGCGAATGGTCGTTGCCTTCCGATCCCGCACCGCCCAGGGTCTTTTCTCTGCTCTCAGTGACCTCTACCACTACTATGGCGTCACCTCATCTCGAAAGTACCTCGAGCAGTTCTCCAACGGTGTTACCGTCATGAGTGTCTACCTCCGCCCTGCCAGCGAGACCATTGACAGCCGTGGCGCCCAGTTCCCCTCTATGGAAGAGTCCATCGACCAGATCTCCAAGGAGGTCTCTCTCCTCTACTGTCTACCCCACAACAAGTTCCACAACCTCTTCCTTGATGGACAACTCAGCCTTCAGGAGTCTGTCTACGCCCACTCCGCTTGGGTTTTCGTTCAGCACTTCCTCAACCGATTGGGCCCCGAGTACTCCACTCTCGCCGAGCTTTTGGATACTACGGACAACACTCAGCAGGCACTTCTCTCCAACCTGAAGCGCCGTCTCCGTGCCGAGACCTTCACACCTGAATACATCTATGAGATTATCCAGAACTATCCCGGTATCGTTCGCGCGCTCTACGCTTCCTTCGCCAACACCCATCTTGTTAAGGATCAAGAGGACCCAGTGAAGGTTGTTTCCTCCAGCCTGTCTGTCGAGGTCCTTGACGACGACGCCCTCAAGGACAAGATCTCTAAGAACACCAACAACGAGCACGATGGTATGGTTCTCACCGCCTTCCGCGTATTCAACAACCACATCCTCAAGACCAACTACTTCACCCCTACCAAGGTCGCTCTGAGCTTCCGTCTTGACCCCAAGTTCCTCCCTGAACTCGAGTATCCCAAGCCTCTCTACGGCATGTTCCTCGTCATCAGCTCAGAGTCTCGCGGCTTCCACCTCAGATTCAAGGACATCTCCCGTGGTGGTATCCGAATCGTCAAGTCTCGCAACAAGGAGGCTTACGGCATCAACGCCCGCAGCATCTTCGATGAGAACTACGGTCTTGCCAGCACACAGCAGCGCAAGAACAAGGATATCCCCGAAGGTGGTTCTAAGGGTGTTATCCTACTGGATCCCAAGCAGCAGAACCGTGCTCGTGAGGCTTTCGAGAAGTACATTGATAGTATCCTTGATCTTCTCCTACCCGCTGAGACCCCTGGTATCAAGAACCCCATTGTGGACCTTTACGGCAAGGAAGAGATCATCTTCATGGGCCCTGATGAGAACACTGCCGAGCTGGTCGACTGGGCTACTGAGCACGCTCGCTCTCGTGGCGCCCCCTGGTGGAAGTCTTTCTTCACTGGCAAGTCCCCCAAGCTCGGTGGTATTCCCCACGACACCTACGGTATGACCACTCTGTCCGTCCGCGAGTACGTCAAGGGCATCTACCGAAAGCTCGAGCTTGACCCCTCGACCATCCGCAAGATGCAGACTGGTGGTCCTGATGGTGACCTGGGTAGCAACGAGATCAAGCTCGCTAACGAGAAGTACACCTCCATTGTCGATGGTTCTGGTGTCCTTGCCGACCCCAACGGTCTTGACCATGATGAGCTTCTGCGCCTTGCCAATGGCCGCAAGATGATCATTGAGTACGACATCTCTAAGCTATCTCCTCAAGGTTACCGCGTCCTGGTCGACGATCTCAACATCACACTGCCTAGCGGTGAGGTCATCAACAACGGCACAGCGTTCCGCAACACCTTCCACCTTCGCGACACTGGCAGCGTCGACTGCTTCGTCCCTTGTGGTGGTCGTCCCGCCTCCATTGACCTCGACACGGTTGGCCGCATTATCAAGGATGGCAAGTGCATCATTCCCTACCTTGTCGAGGGAGCCAACCTCTTCATCACCCAGGAGGCCAAGCTCCGCCTTGAGGCTGCTGGTTGCATCCTGTACAAGGACGCCTCTGCTAACAAGGGCGGTGTGACCTCATCCTCCCTCGAGGTCCTTGCCTCTCTGTCTTTCGACGACGAGGGCTTTGTTGAGAACATGTGCCACAACGCCCAGGGCGAGGCTCCTCAGTTCTACCAAGACTACGTCAAGCAGGTTCAGCTCAAGATCCAAGACAACGCCCGTCTTGAGTTTGAGGCTATCTGGCGCGAGCATGAGGAGACCGGAATCCCCCGATCTCTCCTCTCTGACAAGCTCTCTGTTGCCATTACCGACCTTGATGAGAAGCTTCAGCACTCTGACCTCTGGGACGACGAGAAGATCCGCCGATCTATCCTTCAGGATGCCCTCCCCCGCCTTCTCCTCGAGAAGATTGGCCTCGACACTCTGATCGCCCGCATTCCCGACTCATACCTCCGAAGCATCTTCGGTTCCTACCTTGCCTCTCGATTCGTGTACGAGTTCGGCAGCAACCCTAGCCAGTTTGCCTTCTTCGACTTGTAAGTGTAACCCATGATATCCTGATGCAAGCAGCATATGCTAACTCGTGTGACAGCATGTCTAAGCGCATGGCCAAGATCGCCAACTAAGAAGTTGATTGCATAAAACGGTGTTGAAGCGTTTGATTTTGATTTGTTTTACAAGCATAGCATTTGGATTCTCCATGAGAGATGATGAGCATTGTCAAGGTGTGTTTGCACTATTTGGGACGGCCCTGGTATGGGCCTAATGAATGGGTCAAGGTTAAAGAAAAGTCAGAAAAGACTATGTCTATGTAGTCGATGGTAATCAAAGATTTTGAAGTTCACGCTTTGTTACTTAAATTGAGTAGGTCATTGTAATGTGTCTTGATTTGGTGAGCTGATGTAAACTTGCGTTGTCTTTGCTTGCTTTTCTTACACTGGCTGCACTACACTGCGCGGCGGAGAAACTATTTGAGACACGTGGATGGCTGTCTCGGGATAATTACCAACGATTTTGAAATGTGATTGCTCGAATTGATGAGTCGAGTTGTCTTGACAAGATGAAATGAATTATTCGAGTGGCTGTCTATGTACATTGCTGCCACCAACAGCACGGTCACGTGTCATGTTTGTTAAGTCTGATTTCATGTTAATAGTTCATTGGCGGGACAACACCTTGCATGCAGGTATGCGTGAGGTCGTATCATGGCTCCTCAATATGTACGATGGTCTTATGGATTTATCGTGGCGATGCGTGTGTGGTTAGACCGTTGTATTGAAGGGTCTATTCGGTAAACAAGCACATGATGAGAAACTCAAGAAGCGAATAGATATTCTCCGGACAGGTTGATGTTTGTTTCCATGCACCCGTAATCCAATGGCATGCTGAGTAATTGCGCTGCATGCCTTATGGTGTGTAGCTCGGTATTTTTGAGGCCTTTGGGGGTTACAATTAGTCCTGCAAAGAGCATCAATATTGCCAATCGAGTAAGCACCAGCTCAATAGACAAGACTCCAGCCATCGTGTCATTTGATTGATCAATTTCAGCGACGTTGGAGTTAATTACAGTTTTAGCTTTTATTCTTACTTACCCAAATTGCCTGGACTGAAGCTGGAAACAAGATTTGCGGACTCACAGCCAATAGCATCAAGTTCCCCTGAGAGAGACCCATTTGGCGTCTGGACGTTTCAACGTTTCAAGGGCCAAGACACGGGTGCCCTGAAGCGATTCCCCGGCTGAGTTAGGGCCAAAGCTTACGCTTTCTTGGAAACGCTAAGCATTAGAGCATGTTCAGGGGTTTTAATGGGAAAACGCGACGATAAATACCTACCTACCTAAGTATGGATAAAGAATAGGCAGCTTCAAGATCGAGAGCACAAAATCTAGAGATTGCAAGGCAACAATAAGAGCGCTTGACAGTAAGAAACGCCTCATTGGAGAGCAGTTTAACCAGAAGCCTGAGCTCAGGTGGGAAAATATATCAATATGTCCAAACTGTACGAAACTGGAGAAAGACCCGGAGAACCCCCCCAATCTCATAAGCCAACATTGTAACCACCCAAGTCCACGAACTATCAAACACCCAAATTTGCCAATGAGCTGGATCCTGCCAACCACTTTTGGCACTGGGAGTATCCTATTTAGCTTCCTGGTTTATGTTATTAAATGTTGTTATAGTAAGTGTGAAGTAGTCCATCTTACCACGTTGCGAGGAGGGTGATTCGGATCATTCCAAAGCCCGTGGTTTAAACCCCCCGCCGAGCCCGATCCTTTGTCGCGGCTTACTACCTGGTTTATGTTATTGAATGCCCAGAGCGAGTAAGAAAGATGTCTTACCATGTCCGCAGGGGCCGCATATGTAGCGGCGGCAAGAGCCAGGAGAGCAAGATAAAGTTGCATTATGGGAAACTCTTTAATTCAGAGAGTGGGTGAAGAGCGTAGCAGGTTGCTGTAATAAGGTTTCTGAGTGTCTGTAGCTTGAACTTTCTTTCTCTTCTGATTAAATCAGGCAAAGCTACTTTTATAGGTAAATACCAAGCACTATTTTATATTCGATATATGACTTCATTAGCACTTGTCTCCTACTTTGTTAATACTCAGTGACGTAGCTGCTTAACTTCCTACCTGATCTCTCCGCAGCTGGTTTTGGAACAATTCGTCGTGAAACGGTTGAAACGAAGTTATTTTAGTGCAAATACTTGACGATTGCGCCGATTTGTTGTTGTATATTCTGTACTGCTCCCAGAGGTATGAGTCAGTTATGACATACTACCAAGTTATAATCAAGGCATATCGTTATGGAGAATAATCCAAACGAAACGTCCGGCCTCACGGCCGTTTATGCAAGCTTGCAAGATATATAGCTATCAGTATCTCGAAACGTCCGGCCTCACAGTCTTCTATGCAAGCTTGCAAGACGTGTAGCTAGTCTCGAGGCCAGACGTTTTATACAGATCAAGGCCGGCCTCACACAAGTTTAAGATATATCACTATACGATTCATGTTGTATTGGTTGATTGACTCTTTACTTCGTCCGAGAGTCAGTCGAAAAAGAGGACCCGAAGACCCTCCTCTCAGTCTAAAGACTTCGTTCCATCGCCCGCCTCTACTTTTGCTTCCATTTATCACACTCTCCCTTCTTGGCCCCAAATATGACCTAACAGACCGGACATTAAACTACAGCCTCCACCTTTTGTTTCTATCAAGCATATCCTTTTCTCTCGATTATCGAGCTGCTGTTAACCTGGATCTGGATGGTCGAAATCTGAAACGGGCGACGGGAAGCTTGAACATGCTCGTCCCCTTACGCACTAACACTAACAACACCGGTTTGTGATAGATACCTAATGTGCATTAGGGAGCTTTAAGATCAGAAGAGATAAGAAGAAGAAGAAAAAATGGCAAAAAAGATTCTAGAGGGATCCTTATGGCAGAACACGTTAGATCTGTTCCGCTTGAATCAGTCAACACCAATAGGGAGGTCCCTAACAGTGTTGTGTCAGTGGCAGTTTCACTGCTACAGTGGAGCCAATCCTTTTCGGTGCCCACCTCAACCTCAGATCCAATTCCTTTTGCCAATGGAACCTAGGTCCCGCCCACTAGGTAGGTTGGGAAAGAAACTTGGGGCCTAGACTACTAGGTAATGCTGCCCAGCTCACTTCCATTGTTATTATGCACCATCCTACGCCATCCTTTTTCAACGGACACGGAACCAAGATCGTCACTCGTTCTCTCCAGTTTTCTTGACAATCAGATCCATTCCCATTCTCACACGCAGAAGCAGCTTCAAGGTGGACGAGTCCGTGGCTGGCCACTGGGCATATTGATTGATTGACTTTTTACCGGCGCAACCTTGCTTCCCTCCACCCTGAGCGACGTACCACGATCGAAAGCCTGTTATCGCAACGCCTCCAACGACCAAAGCAAACAAACAAACAAACAAGGCAGAGTTGGGCCAAGGACGAGAATATCCTCGCAAGGATATACCGCCCGCCTCTCACGCAACGGCAGAGACAAACTGCAACAAAAAAAAAAAAACGGCCCCCATCTGTCAGCAGCCAACGTCCCGAGTTGAAATAGAAAATTAAGACGGCGCTTCTCTGGAACCAGGGGTCAAGCATATGCCATCCTAGGGACAGAACAGAGTGACTTGTTGACGGCCTCGATCGTCGTCTCTGCCCGTCGCAATGACACGTCCATCGATTGTCCGAGCCGGTATGTGTCTAATATTTACTTGCTGCCTCATCTTTTGCACCTGGAGCGGAATGCCAGCGCCAATGTTACCCCAAGTCTCAGCCTTTGGAATTTGCGATGGGGTGCATCGCCTCTTGCGCAGCCTCATCCTCGTGTTGTTTCGTTGGTCACTCATACAGTACAACTTTCTTCTCCCCTGCCCCCTTTACTGTACAAACTTGGTCTACCTATTCAACTACCAGGACCCTTGAATTACATAGACGGCCAACTCTCCCCTTGCTTGTTCCTCTTTGATTACTTTCTTTTTCTTTATGTTTCATTGTACTTTCGTCTACCCCTGCCCCCGGCTACTGTCCAAGCTTGAACCTTTCTCTCTCGCTCGCTGGGGTCGCTGCAAGTCACGATACATTCCAACCGCTCAGCTTTGACTTTTGTTTTCTCATTCCCTGTTTTCACACGCTCCTTTCAACGACACGCCAAACTAACGCTTACGACTGTTCCCCCCGACTTCAGATACCATCGATCTCCAAGACCATCACGCCCCATCCGCTCAGGACCACTCGAAAAGCCCACGCCTGGGCGGCAACACCAACTCCCTAGGTCCCCACCAAGCCGAGACCATTCGTGAGGTCACACACGATACCGCAGACGAACAGCGCCGCTCTCCTCGAGTTTCTCTCGATAACCGTAACAGCCTCGACGAGATTGACTCATTCGCCGACGAACTTGTCGCAAACTCTTCGGGTGGAAATACTCGCGCTCAAGGCGCACGCGACAACAGTAGCAATATGAACCAAGAAGATGCATTGGCAATTGCGCAAAATGGAGGCGTCTCGTCTTCGGACGAGGGCGACCTCGACGGCGATGATGACCTCGATGACGACATGATGGATAAGATCTCGAGTTCGCCTTCGATTGAAGATGGTGGGTGCTACCCCGTCAATGCCTCGGTGGCATGGCCGCGCCGTGTCTCTTCCCTACCCTCACAACGGAGTAGTCCTCCAAGTATCTCTGGTTCAAGCGGCACCAGAGTTTATTCGCCATACCCAGAGCCTCTCAAATTCGTACCCAGCCCATCTGCCATCGCGCAGCTCCCTCGAACACCGCCTCCAACCATCCGGAACCATCGTCTTCAGGGTGAGTATACCGATTGCGACGACGACAACGACGAGCCCGAACTCGACAATGACGATAGTTGGGCGACCTTCAATTCCACAGTTGAATTCTACGAGGCAGACGAGAAGGAGGCGCAGGCGAAGTCCGACAGCAATGAAGGCTAGCATCCTTCTTCTGAGGGATCGAATGTTGGAGAAAAGGGCGCCGCGGTCGATTACAAGGAGCAGGACGTATTTTATGATTGTGATCCGATGCTAGAGTTTTCCGATTCAAACGACGAAGACGACGAAAGCCTCGAATACGATCCTTTGCTTACGGTTCCCTACGAAGAATCCTTTGAGGACGATGATTCTGCAATCTCCCTTCCTGACGACCCCAATTTCATTGATTCCGGCTGGGCGATCGAGTGCTTACAAGAAACAGAGGACATTGATTTCGAGTTCGTTTATGCCCTTCACACATTTGTGGCTACGGTTGAAGGCCAAGCAAACGCAACCAAGGGTGACACCATGGTTCTGCTTGACGATAGCAACAGCTATTGGTGGCTGGTTAGAGTTGTGAAAGATAGCAGCATTGGTAAGTTTAAATGTGTCACTTCTGCTAACCAGAGACTAACAAGATGCTAGGATACCTACCTGCGGAGCATATCGAGACGCCTACAGAACGCCTGGCCCGTTTGAACAAACATAGGAATGTTGACGTATGTAAAGTCCATCTCCGGACGCCAAAGTATGTTACTAATAGGCACCACAGCTTTCTGCGACTATGCTGGGGGATACGGCAGAGAAAAAGCCACAAACTTTCAAATCGCCCATTAGGTTTGGGCGGAAAACGGTCACCTTTACATCGCCAACCTATCATGATTACACCGAAGTTGATGACTATTCAACTGACGAAGAGGACTTGGATGATTTGTTCGGAAACTCGACCACCACTGCTAAAGACCAACAAGAGCAAAAGAAAGAGCCCCGAGAGGCAGCTGCAACGATTTCAATTATTGAAGATGATTCATCAGAGGAGAGTGCCAGGGTCGAGCCCCTAAAACCTCGTTCGAACAAGGAGGTTAAAGTGGCCATTGAGCCGTCAAAGGTTGAAACTGTGGAGGAAGAGGATGAGACAAGGAGCAGCGAGGAGATACTCTTTGATAACAAATCGGAAGGCCCCAGCCGATCCCGCAATGGTACTGTCAGGAACACCGACTCTTTCTACAGAGATGAGACAGTCGAGACCAAGAAGATCACTCTCACGCCTAACCTGCTGCGAGACGATAACCAACCTCGGCCATCTCAGGATTCAATCACCAAGGACATCAAATCTAGGGGAAGTCTCGACAAGATGGACAAGGAGCTCATGTCTGACAAGGAGAAGAAGAAGCACCAAGACAAGGCACGGAAAGAGAAGGAGAAGAAGCCCAGCGCCATCCGGAGTTTCTTTTCTAGAAAGGATAGAAAGAAATCGGTCGACGATGACGACGAATCTTTCGGCAAGCGTTCAATGGATATTGTATCAGAGCCTCGAGATAGCGAGTCGATTGAGGATATCGGGTCGCCTGAGAGCAGGCCGCAGCGGAGCTCCAGTAAGCTCCAAAAGCCGATGCCCCGTACCGAAGCATCTCCTGGCAAGGGCGGCGAAACCTCATCGACTATGGAGTTGGCAGCTTACCTGGCTGAGTCTCGAGTCAACGACGTGTCCAACGTACCACCAGCTTCGATGCGTATTGTCAATCCCGAGACACAAGAGACGCAGGAAGTGCCATCGAACTCGCATATTGGTGGGGATCCCACCAAGACTCGGTCCTCCTCAGCGGCTGCGCAGCACAATGACACCAAGGCGCTGGCGAAGGCGCTGGGCCGCAGTGCAAGCACAGGAGGCGAACCTAGGGCTACCAAGGCAGCGAAGCCTCGTCCATTGATGGGTGTGGATGAATTATCAAGTTCCGATGAGGACGACGTGTCTCAGCCAACGTCCCGAACAACACCTGAGCAGACTGGTGAGAACAAGACCGAAGGCGGGACAGAAGACAAACTGCGACCACAACTGCCAGGGGCGTTCCCTGACAGCTTTGACGCAACCGCCAAGCTGAACGAATCCACAGCAGTAGACACAGAGCAGAAGGGCCGTCTATCAGAATCACCAGTGCAGGTGTCACCTGTCAATGCAACCCGACCACCTCCACTGGAGATTGATACGTCCTCCCAAGAAGGCCGGTCGTCATCCGAAGTTCCCTCACCGGAGCTTATGCCCGGGGATGAGACACCCAAGGACAGCAGCTCGACCAAGAGTGCTAAAGAGCCCGGCTGGGATGACGAGAAGTTACGAGCCTTTTTTGACGATGGTGAGCATGTCCGAGATCTTCTCATGGTTGTGTACGACAAGACAGATGTGGAGCCTGTGAGCAAGGACCACCCGGTGGTTAGTGGTATGTTTAGAGAGCAGAACGCAAAGCTAGCGGAAATTACCACTGTGAGTATTTTTATCATGCCTTATTTGGCACGTTAATCTTTTACGGAAACTAACAAAACAACAGCAACTTGACAATATGCTCGGAGACTGGTTGGCTAGAAAGCAACGGTCTCGAGGGTCAGTATAAAATAACTATTTGAGGTATAAGGGAGTTTGAGTCTAAGCAGTTGGCTCTGAAAGCTGGGCCAGTGGCTGAGCTCTGTATGAAAAGGAGATCTTTTTCTTGATTCGTTGAACGACTTGAGGATCTAGGAGAATATTGATTGCGGGTTCTGGACACTTCTATGAAGATAGTCCTTTGTGTTAGGTTATAGGTGACAGGCGTTTCAAGGGCATGGCCTTGACTGAGAGAGGATTGGCATGAATTGAATCCTCGGGCCTCATTTCATTTTGGGCATGTTGATATTTTCTTGGGACTTATTTACAGAGGGTGCCTCTGTTTGATGAGAACTATTTGCATACACACACATCTATACATATATACCTATCCTTTGTAACAAGAAGACTTGGTGAGAGAGCATATGTTTTTCACGTGAAGCCTGTATGCATTCTGTATGCATGCAAATTGATTGACCCAGCCACTCTCTTTTCAACACGTCCCGGAGTGATTACCGAAGAGGCTAAGGAGGTTGGGCCACCTCGGTAGTTTCATGTAGTGTCGTGCAGGACAAGCGAGTCATAATTGAGTAAGGAAATGGGTGGTGCTTATAGAGCGCTAGAGTGTATTGAAGGCTCTGAACCGATAGAGAAGAGACGCACGTATTAATGGCTGAGGTGCTGAGCGAGGAGAGGTACAGTAAGTGTGTATGAATGTCGGGGGAGCTCTATGTCATGAGCTTGGCCAAGCAGGGCATTGATTGCTTGCTTGCTGTAAGAGGAAGCTGAGTGGATGCTCAGTGGATGTCAGCACGCAAGCTCGCCAATTTGGGAGCTGGAGCCGCGGTAGCTGAAGCTGCCAAATGGAGAAAGGGTATTTACCAGGGGTAAACACTCTTTTGTTTGGGGTGATGTGGTTGGCTCGATTGTTATTATTTACAGCGGGCCGAGGCATTGTGGGCTAGGCCAATTAATGTAACGATTGAGTATTCTTAGCACTGCGCCATGCCGTAACTGTACTCGAGTTGTACTTCTCCCAGCCACCGTCTTTGGTGTTGCCCCTGTCTTGCTGCAGCTCAAGGTGTCTGGAGTGAGCTGAGCTTGGGCACCTCAGTTTCTATCCTCTCCATCTCTCACCCATCAATCTCATCTCCCAGCCCAGCCCAGCCCAGCACGTCCCGACTCTCTCCCCCCAGATCGGTCAACTCCAGGCCTGAGACAAACAAATCAACACCAACCCAACCGCTACGCTCCACTCACGTCCACGTCTCCCCCATCTCGCCATCTTCAACTCATCACCATCATCATCATTCTACGGCACCGGCGCCTGTAAGTAACTAAACTTTACTTTTCTCTCTGTCTCCCTTTGTGATTACCCTGGACTGGGATCGACTGGGCTTCACTTCACGTAAACAACATCATTATCATCACTCACCACGCTTCATCATCCATCATCATCGACTCTTGCTCTTAATATCTCTCCGGTCGATCTTGTTGCTCGAGTAAACAAACCCATTGGCCAGATGCCTCGGGAGAACCTCAATTGACTCTGATCCACCTCGATCCTTACGTATCACCATCCTGTCGAGTCCTTTCCTTCTCTGCCATCTCTAATCATCTTCATCTGCTGTCGTTGATCGCGCATGCTCTCTCTATCCCCATGACAACAACGATCCATGCTCATCAGACCCCGCCTGTTTGCCTTGGACAACCTCACTGACGCTTCAGATAAAGCCTCTTTCGCGCGTCTGACCCTTGACTCGATCTGTTAATGACGCCGTCGCGGCCGTGTTGACTTTGACGATAACATCCGACGAGGACGATCACGACGACGACACAGGCTCCGTCGCGCCGGAAAGAAAGACGAATCAAGGTCAAACAAATAGTTCAAAGACAACTTTCAACCTGGCGTTATTCACACTGAGTCGGATTAAATTAATATCCTTATCTCGGCCTCTACCCAGGACGCGATTCTTAATCATACCATCTATCATCACCGCCATATAGTCGAATAATAACAACCATGGTCGACTTCAAGAGTGAAACCGTCACCAAGGCGGCGGAAAAGGTCCACGATGCCACCGAGAAGATGGGCGACATGCTTGACCAGGCCGAGGCTGGCAATATTCCCGGAACTAAGGGCCACCATCCTGTCTCTGCTGTCATCGGTACAGCCCTGACAGGTGGTCTCAAGAATGCTGGCACCAAGGGTTATCTGGCGGTACGTTGGACACTCGATTTGCTCAGGATACCAAAGTCAGAATGCGCAAGAGCTACTTTCCCAAGCTATGCTGCGACGGCCCACAGGATCCCGCAGAGAAACAACATTGATCAGGACTAACGACTTGATAGGCCTATATCAAGGAGCTTGAGGACAACCCTCTTCGAACCAAGATGCTCACTGCCGGCACTCTTGCCGGTACACAGGAGCTCGTCGCCTCATGGCTCGCCAAGGACCGCAACAAGCATGGAAACTACTTCACTGCTCGTGTTCCCAAGATGGCCGCCTATGGCGCTCTGATTAGCGCTCCTCTAGGCCACTTCCTCATCTGGGCGCTCCAGAAGGCCTTCAAGGGCCGTACCAGCCTCCGCTCCAAGATTCTGCAGATTCTCGTTAGCAATCTCATTGTAAGTTATATACCACCTCCTTCAGCTGTTTGGGTTCCGCGCGTAAGAGCTGCGGGTGGTCGACTTGGGAGAAGAAAGGACTGCATCATCAGTTGCGAACGAGGCGATTGAAATATGTCCACAACTCGGAGAAATATTTGGAAGCGCAACTCGAGCGAGATTTGAAGGACCCAGTTTTGTATCATCAGTCGCTAACACGGCCCCTAGATCGCTCCTATCCAGAACAGCGTCTACCTCGTCGCTATGGCTCTCATTGCCGGCGCTCGCACCTACCACCAGGTTCGTGCTACCGTCAAGGTTGGCTTCTGGAAGGTGATGCGGGTCTCGTGGATCACCTCGCCTATCTGCCTGGCTTTTGCCCAGAAGTTCCTCCCTGACCAGCTCTGGGTTCCCTTCTTCAACATCGTGTCCTTCATCATTGGCACCTACATCAACACCATCACCAAGAAGAAGCGTCTCGCAGCTCTCCGCAAGAAGCACTTCGGTGACGACCGCCGATCCAACGCCGGTGATATGCGCCCAGGTCGCCCCGATGACTACCCTCCTCCTGGCATGGGTGGCCCCAACCCTTCCTACTAAGCGACTCCATCTCAAACGCCGATCCGAGCTCAGCCCACGCCAAGAAGACAACTAGAAGACGGTATTAGGACCGGCAAAAGCAACTGAAGAGGAGGGAAATGTGGCAATTAAAGAGTGAGCGAACGATGACTTCTTGGCGACGGGTGGACGAAATCAAACCCATGCTCGGATGGGCCGTGTCGCTTGACAAGTATATACCCGAGATGAGGGGGTGAGTAGGACCGGTGCCCGTCCTGAACTCAAGCTGTTGAACATGTATCTACAAGAGAATTTTTGGTTGAGAATGAGGGTGATGTAAAGGGGAAATTAGTAAGATGTATGTATGTTTGTATGTGCGAGTTGCTGGTTAATGAAATGAACTAGTATTTATCTTTTTTATACACCTCCTATAGTAGAATTACCTGGGCGGCCTCTGCTTAAGCCTAATCCGAATCGATGTGGATGTTTCTGATGAGTGAAGGATCTTGGGACTGTGTGATATATGAGTGAGAAGGCCCAGGGCTTGTAACCTATGCGGGCCTTCTAGTATTGCCGATTCTTGGACGTGATCACTGAAAGCCCTTATCATGACCCCAGATTGCTCTGCAGAATGTGGAATATCTCGTGTTTGGGACATTCCATCAATATTTGCGAAGTTGTGAAAGCTGGTTTGGGAGTCTGGCAGCATGAAGAATCGAAATAGGACAGATGCCTCATGCCGAATATGCGTTAGGAGGGCTCCAACTCTCTGTTGGAAGTCATGGAACAAGCTGTATGCTTTTCTATGGCGATGGTGCCACTCGCTGAGCTTGACAGCTCTGTCGGAAAATGGTGAGCCAATGCCTGGGCATATTTCAATCTCCCTCATCCGGACCAGCGGCTTCAGCCATAAATCCAGGACTCCAATACTCCCACTCGCCCTTTGTCTGTTTATCAACCCATAGCATACCACCCGCGACCAGGTCGTCTATCACAGTTCGGGCACGTGCCCTGTCCCATCCCAAGTTATCCCTCAACATGCCAACGCTCACGTAGCCCAACACCTGCGCCGCCTCGACAACTGAGACTTGATCGTCATTGAGTTCACGGGGTATGCTCCGCACATACTCTTTGCGGCCAACACGCACAACAGCATATGCGCCGCCTAGCGGAGCAAGCGTCTGCACCGCTCGCCGAACGTCATCGTCAGCGATAGGATCAGCGCCATCCATACGTCCCGCAGCAACACGTTCCCTCAGCTCAGTCAAACCGATAAGGCCGCCATTCTCTCCACGTGTAGCACCGCAGACCTCGACTATACGCACAGCGAGCTCAAAGTAGAAGTCGTTGACCGTCTTTCCCAGCAACTGCGCCCATATAGAGCTCCCGTCAGAGCTGCTGTTGCTGTTACTGCTGGCAAGGGGGTCGACACCGATTGCGGCACACATGCGAGCGAACTGGGCACGAAAAGCTGGATCAGAGCGAATGTCGCGAGCGTGAGTGTTTGCGAACTGTTGGAGGAGGGAGCGGAAGACAGCGAGTTGGGTCTCGAGAGCTTGAGCGTTATTGGCGCGTAGAGAGGAGCCGTGGGAGGCGAATTGTGCTGATGTGAGGCGTGAGCGGTCAAAGGCCGCGAGGCCTACGCCTTTTCGAGACATTATCTAAGTTTTGACTGAGGATGTTGGAGGAGAAAGATTGATGTAGATGCTACTGCTACTACTATGTAGTGGTGGAGGTTCGGGGTTACGTCAAATGGCGGGGGTGGGGGTCTTGATAAGTTGACGTATATGAGGTTAACATAGTGTGCTCTTATCTAAATGACATTGGCAACATCTGGATCTTGACAGTAGATTTAAGAACCTTTAGGTGAGGTACTTAGCAAAAACTCTATAAGACGGCCAGATCAGAAGAAGGGCCCACTCTCGTCAACTATGGGCGTGCCGCAGAGGGGGTTGTTGGAGTGACCAGTGGGTGGTTTCAATTAGACAATTAGTTATGGCGTCCTCCTGCTTACCTTCCAGAGACGGAGCCTACAGTTGTAGATTTTCTCCATACAAGATTCAGACCCTGAAAACTAGTCTTTCCAAGACTTTATCAAGGTTAAGGAAAGGATCAACTCTGAGGTTGTTTGGTGTAAGTTGATTCGACTGAGAAGAGAGTCCAAAGAGGTACCTAGTGGGGATTGACCTCCAAGTACCCAAGAGTATGTATGTACCTCCCTCTAATATCAGTAGGCAACTCTTCTTTGTTCTCACTCATTTTTGGACACACAATATGTCGCCAAATTATTTCAGAAATTTCAGTCGCATCTCTACAGTACGTTTATGCTCAAATATCTATCTATCATGTATCTTCTGCAACTACTCCTCTCGCCTTCTACAGCGAGACCTGTCCCTTCTTGATTCCAAGAGTGGTGTGGTATGTATGTAAGGTCTGGTATGATATGATATGGTACCGTTCTGGATCTCGATTTCCAAAACGAACAGCCTTCAACCGTCTCTCCTTTTGGTATAATCCTAGAGCCCTGTGGCCTTGGCTCTCATGCTGGTGGACCTGCGACACAGCACCGCCATCGCCGTGGCAGCACCTAACCCGCTCCTGATCCTGAGATAGTCGTCACTTCATTAATCAAGAGTGGAAACTTCGCGTCTCTCGTCATCTTTCATCTTTTCTTGCGATGAAAAGAAGTCTGCGATCACTGGGTCTGGCACTGAGCCTGGCCATCGCCCATGTCATCCTCGTCGTCCTCCCAGTCAGCACCGAATCGGCCGTCGCCCGAGTTCTCGCCCATCTATCACCAAGTTAGCTACTGCTTCATGGGTGCTCGCGAATCAAGATGCATACCTTTTCAATATCGGCGTCGTCCTCGTACTCAACCTCATCGACCTCATCGGCCTCGATGTTCGCAGGGGGAGGAGGCAGCATCTTCTGCAAAGTTTCGTACTCTGACTCGCTCTTCAGCCAGCCGTCTTCAGGGAACTCGACCTTGACTATCAGGTAGAGATCACCCTTGGTCTCGCCGCGCTTCTGGGGCATACCCTCGCCAGGGACCTTGAGGTAGTCACCTGGTCGTAGGATCTTGCCCTGGGGTCGCTCGAGGTGAATGCCTCGTCCGTCAAGATGCTTGAAGACTGTTCGGGAGAAGCCCGATAGAGCCTCTCCAAGCGACACACTCAATTCAGCAGAGAGATCGTGGCCGATACGAGTAAAGACATCGTGAGGCTCCTCCACCAGGGTAAAGACGATATCGCCGGGGGTCTGATCTGGGTACTGGTCGGCCTCACCCTCAAGAACGATACGCTCGCCTTGCATGGAACCTCGAGGGATGTAAATCTCGAGAGCCTTTTTCTCTTGTGTTGTTCGCTTGCCCTTGCACTTCTTGCAGCGGTCCTTCTCCTTGAAGACCTGGCCAGCACCCTGGCAGTGATCGCAAATAACGGTCTCACGGCGCATCATACCGGGACCGATCTGACGGAAGGCCTCAACAATACCGTTGCCCTTGCAGCGCTCGCAGGACGAAGATTTGGCCTTCTCCTTGCCGCCAGAGCCCTTGCACTGGCCGCAAAGTACCTGCTTGTTGGCAGCAAACTTGACAGTTTTGCCACGGTAGAGCTCCTCGAGCGTCACCTTGTACTCCTGCTCCTCGTCGGGACCGCGTCTGGGTCGGCGAGGACCGCCTGGGCCTGCAGGGCCTCCGGGACCCATGCCGAAGCCGAACATCTGGGAGAGGATATCGTTGAGGTCGACCTCAGGACCGCCGGGTCCACCGCGGGACTTATCGAAGGCAGCCATGCCATGGACATCGTAGAGCTCGCGCTTCTGCTCGTCGCTGAGAATTTCGTAGGCTTGTGTGACTTCCTTGAACTTGGCTTCGGACTCTTCTCGATGCTCTTCGGCGACCTTGTCTGGGTGGTACCTGAGAGCTGCCTATTTCGATTTTGTAAGAAATTGTCATACAACCAATCTGTGTGTAACCGCGATCACATACCTTTCGGTAAGCCTTCTTGATCTGATCTGGTGTGGCAGTTCTGTCGATCTCGAGGAGTTCTAACAGCCGGGCGAGTTAGCTAGGCATGCCTTGCTTATCTATCAACCACTACAGTTTTGGTGATAGTGACTGGGATAAATCTGAGGGTTGGAATTACCATAAAGATCGACCTCCTCAGCGCCCGGTGCGCCGGCGTTGAAGGGATTCTCATCCATCTTGAATATTGAAGATACTGCAAAGTAGGTAGGCTACAGCACTGGTACTGTAGTTTACTGTAATGCAGGATGAAGAATTGGTCCGCTCGTTGGCTGAGTGCAGGAGCAGGAGCAGGGGCCCGTAGAAAATCTTTTGGCGTGGATTTGGAGCGCGGGGTACGGAACGAAGGAGGGTGGAAGGAAAGAAAAGAAAAGAAAAGTCTGTAGAGAACTACCAACCCAGGTAGTTATTTAATGATGGATAGAATCTGACTTGTATTTTTTCTACCATTAGGAAAAGTACAGGCAAAATACGAGTCTGATAAACTGCTCGCTCAAACGTAGATTTCTTCCTATCTGGGTGATTTCATTGTTTGCACTTTCCGTTGGATGTGTCATGTTCGTTGACGCCTGGCATTCCATTCCCACTCTAACTACCAACCTATTCTTGCATGTTTTGTATAGGTTTTTATATGAGCAACAGAAATCCCATGCAAGCATTCACGGTCGAGTAACTACCCATATATATATTTCTGTCGGTTCACTGTATACAATTTTGTTAAACTTGTTCATACTGTATCTGCAAGTCTACCCCTCCATTGTTTAGATATCCTCAACTGAAAGTTCAGGGTCTCAAGTCCACTGATAAGAAATTGTGATTCTTATCGCCCCATACGACTCGAAACCACCGCCACATTAGATGTGGCGCATCATTTGTGGTGCACCGCCACATTATCCCCCAATCTCATGAGAGTCTCGTTTAACTCACTCATTGTCAACTAGCTTATCATGAGTGACACATTCTCAACATGAGACCCTTATTAAGCCGCTCAACACGGCTGACAAGAAATCTTTTTAAATCTCAATATCTGCG
Organism: Fusarium sp. NFCCI 5145; assembly: GCA_033439405.1. Taxonomy (NCBI): domain Eukaryota; kingdom Fungi; phylum Ascomycota; class Sordariomycetes; order Hypocreales; family Nectriaceae; genus Fusarium; species Fusarium sp. NFCCI 5145. The sequence continues at coordinate 578,471 of JAWDHB010000455.1, forward strand.
CCAGTCAGCACCATGGGTTCGTAGAGGATTCGCAAACTCAGTTGTTGTTCGACAACATGATCAAAACTCTGATATAGCGACGAAAACTTCCCCCAGTCCCCCAGAAGATCTTAATGGACAAGCAAAACAAGATGGTCAATCAACGAAGAAACTCTCAAGATTAGCAGCTCTAAAGAAACGTAGCCAAAATACCAACAACAGCAAGACAAAAAGCAAGGGGGAAGAGGCGAGTCAGCGATACATCCTTGGACAATCAGCTGACACACCGATTCGTACACGTTTTGCACCGTCACCTACTGGATACTTGCATCTGGGTTCTTTAAGAACTGCATTGTTCAATAATCTGGTCGCCAAGGCTACAAAGGGTGGTGATTTCATTATAAGGATTGAAGATACTGATCAGGTCAGTCTTGGATATGCAGCTCTTCGACCCATAGTTACTCATGCTAACACGCTTCAAGAACCGTCTCGTGCCTGATGCCGAAGAGCGGATCTTCAAAGACCTTGAATGGGCCGGTCTCGAATGGAGTGAAGGTCCTGATAAAGGAGGTCCATACGGCCCCTATCGTCAGGTAAACTCATCCTCACCTTCTCAACTGAGCCTGACACTAAGAAAATTCTGCTTAGTCTGAACGTCTTGAGATCTACAAAGAACACACCCAAGCTCTACTAGACAACGGTTCAGCATACCGCTGCTTCTGCGATCACTCGACTCTCGAAGCTCAGAAGCGCGCTCTACACGACGCTGGCAAGTCTACTGCTTACCCCGGCACATGTCGCTCCATCTCGCGCTCTGAGTCCGATGAGCGAGCTGCCAAGGGTGAGGATCATATTGTTCGACTTGACTCAACTCGCTTTGGCACGCCCAAGTTCAAGGATGCCATTTATGGGCCTTTCCAGAAGAAGGAGCCTGAAGAAGACTTTGTGCTCATGAAGAGGGATGGCTATCCGACGTACCATCTTGCGAATGTGGTTGATGATCATCTCATGAAGATCACGCATGTCATCCGTGGCGAGGTAATCAACTCAGAAAGCTGAACTACTGATGCATTTACTTACATTTCCACAGGAATGGCTCATCTCAACACCCAAACATCTGGCTCTATATGAGGCTTTTGGTTGGAAGCCCCCGACCTTTGCTCATCTGGGTCTTCTCGTCAGTAACAATGGATCCAAGCTTAGCAAGCGTGACGATAGTGTCAACTTGTCTATGTACATGGAGCAAAACGTCTTTCCCATGGCTCTACAAGCGTGGCTTGCCAACCTAGGCGCTTCGTTGAAGAGGGACGCCAAGACACCGCGTACTCTTAATGATGTTGCCGAAAACGTTAGTTGCTCTGTTAAAAGCTGTTCTCGAGTGACAATGCTGTATGATCGGTTTACTGACTTGCGAACTAGCTGACTTACAAGTTCACCCGAGGTGGTATCAAGCTCAACCCAAATAAGCTCGACTTCTTCCAGCATGAGTATCGAAACCTCCTCACGAAAACACCTGTCGTCGAGCACACTCCTCGTGAACGAGATCTCATAGGAGATTACCTCGTGACTCCCCTCGTTGGTCAGGTCGATGCCATGACCGCCTCCTCTAAGTCCCCTTCTAGTGACGATATGCCCATCCAACCAACAGGCACTCCGCTCTACTGGCCTGCCCCTTTAACTCCTGTTCCAGCCATGGTTTCATCAGAGTCATCCCAGCCATATGCTTTGAACATTATCCTCCAAGAAACTGTACGGTACACCTCTGTCGCTAACTTGGCACGTCTGCTCCCATACTTCTTCTGGCGTCCTCCTCCTGAAATCTACCGCGCGGCCATCGTCACTCAGACTCCACGTCGCGAATTGATCGACCTGGTCAACAGGACATTTCTCGAAGAAGATGACTGGGAAACGGCTCTTGACCGCCTGTTTGACAGCATCCATTCTGACGAGGCACCCAACCTGCATGCTGTTCTTCGCCTAATTGCCATCGGTGACTCACAAGCCGTCGGCAAGTCATCTCGCATCCTGTTCAACGTGCTGGGTCAAGATGAATGGCGATTCCGTGCTAACCTTGTGCGTTCTCTGCTCGACGAACTGGAATCTGGTGGACCTGCTCTCCGACAGGATTGGCTTGACGAGAAATCTATACTGGCGTCAGAGGCCGAAAGCATTCGCCGGAGATACGCTCAGACGTCTTGTTGATAATAAGGTTTCTGTAACATCTGGAACACTACTTTGGATAAAATTGGAGATGTGTTGTATGATAGCTGTATTATTATTATTATGTGCAGGCTCAACAAGGGGGGTGGCTGAGGCTCTAATAGCAGCAGAAACCCCCTATTCACAATTTCACACGCCTGACTGCAAACTTCACAATAAAATATTGAATGTGTGTCGTAACGTCATCATTGATGTTAAAATATGAACCCTCGGGTCTTCCCTCGTTCTTTTCTCTGCCCCCCTCCGTATGGGCGATTAGATAGGTAGAAATCAAAGACCCCAGACTCCGGCTGTCCTCTAACTTGAAACCCTTGGTATGCTGACCATGCCATACATGGCATTGAAAAAGTACAAGATTATGATAATGGTAAGATGTCATAGAACTAAAATAGAAAGAAAAAAATAGAAGGGGAAAACAGGCCCTTCGGGAGACTTCTTGGTCAACTGACGAACCACTGCTCCGTGAGATAAATTTGTGAATGTTCAAAATGCAAATGCACGCTGTCAGGGTATATGTCTAAAGTTGAAAGATCCAAATCTGTGATGATGTTAGTGGTCGGTTACAGCGTTCTAAAAGAAAGGAATATCCACATACTTCCATCTTGCCAGTCTCTGCTCGCTGTTTCCTTGCTTCCTCCTTGACACTGTCGATCACCATCTCGAGGTCATCTTGGTCGCCCACTGTAATCATGTCTCCATTGGGCATATCCTCATCCTTGACTTTGATTTTGAAACGTCTCCGGATGTTAAACTTATCGCGGACCTTGTCGGCTAGTGATTCGAATTTGATATCAGGAGTGATCATGATAAGCTTGACTTCATCAGCGTGGACCTTGACTCGGATCTTTGTGATATCTGGTCGACGGCTACCACGAACAGAGCCTGGACCTCGGCGCTGACCTATCATCTCGAAATCGTTCTCGTTGATGGTGCCATCGTAATCTGAGCCATCTTCCTCTTCAGAATATTGCGGTTGTCGCTGTCGTCGACTGCCAGTAGAACCCCTCGAATTCCTGTAACCATCGTTTCCCTGGTACATTGCATAGACATCCTCTGGCGATCCTGTCTCTTCAGGAATCTGTCTGGGCCTCAGCTGAAGAGGCTGGGGTTCTCTCTGCATCATTCTGCCACTGGCAGTTGATGCTGACCTTGCGGGCATTGGCCGAGTACGAGCATCTGGTGGCGAACCTGCTTTCTCATACCGGCGGTTCGGCTCAGCCTGTTGGATGTTGAGTTTAGCCAACTGAGGCTTACCACCGCGTACAGAAGCACCACGAGATGGGCGCTCGTTCTCAGGTGGGGGTGTTGGCGGAAATACATTTCGGTTGTTAGGAGGTTCTGATTGTTGCCTCCGAGATGAGAGGCCGGGCTTGACAAGGTTCGTGGCGGCAAAGGAAATATTATCAGCAGGCCGGTCGTCCTTGACTTCTAGCTTGCCAGCCTGGAGGGCGTTAGCTAATGGAATTCCAGCATGTATGGAACGGGAGCAACTTACATTCTTGATCTCAGAACCAGCAAACCCTGTGAAGGCATTGGCACGATCTGAAGCGGCAACGAGTCTGGCCTTGCCAAGATAATCTTTTGTCTTGAGGTTTCGGACTTTGGCTTCGTTGGGTCTGTAGACTACTCCCACAGGAATTGAAAAGACAGTATAACCCTGATCAAGTTAGACAAGCACCTGAAGCAGATAGCAGGGATCCACGAACCTCTGCCTGTTCTCTAATAGCATCATCGATAACGTTATGGTCTTCCACGACCTTCTCCTTCACAGCGTACGAGAAATCCTGCATACCAGCCTCCATCTGTTGCAGGTAGATGTAGCAAAGACCTCGGTTAAAAAGCACTTCGCAGGAGTAGAGCTTGAATAGAAGACCGAGTTGAGCGTAGTCGATCATGGCATTGCCACGGAGGTAGAGAAGCGTGTCGTTGAAATTAGCTAGAGCCTCTTCGAAGTCGCCGAGGAGGAAGTTCGAGACGCCTTGCTGGAAATAGGCGACGGCGAGGTATTGGTCGAGGCGAATTGCTCGTTGGTAGCTCTCAACCTAGGTCAACACAATTAGTAAATTTCCAAAGCATGTGGAATGTTTAAAGGGCTACTTACAGCTTTCTCGTGCTCGCCGAGTGTGGCATGGATCACGCCCATGTTGAAGAGAATCTTGCTGGTGTCACCAATTTTTCCAAACTCGTTGAGTGACTCTTCAAATTCATTGTTATCGTAGCGGCCCAGAGCGGCCACCCAGGTCTCAATTTCCTAGAGGAAGCAATTGAGTTAGTGGGCTGACTTCAAGACATGGCAGTCTCTGGAGACGAGAATTGGAGGACTGTACCTGTTTCAACGACATGATTGTCGCTGCAGGGCAAAGTACCACAGCAGAGTCGAATTTAGAGTTAAAGGTATAGATGAGGACGGGATGACCGAGAATAAAGAGCGGTATAGGAGGATATTTGTGGTAAATAGCAGAAATTTGAGAGTCAAGGGAGAGATGGGGGGCTTAGAATGGGCGCTTAGATGTATGAGGGCTGTCCCGACTTATTATTCGGCGGGCAGCACCTGTGACCTGAGGTAAGGAAGGTGTGGTCGGTCGGGTTGACTGGCGGCGGGGCAGGCACGCTAGGCACGGGTACGGGGGTACAGGGGCATGCCAAGTACGGGCCTAGTGGGCAGGGGGGGTTTGGCTTGCCAACAGGGGGCAGGAGCGGTGTTGCTGATGGAGAAGGAGAATGCAACGGTCAGGTTGGTCTTTCCCTGTCTGAATCAAGCAATTGGCGCACTTCAAGTTCTCGATGGCTTGGCGTCCAAGCCAGTGGCGTTAGCTCGAGGGAGAAAGAGGCAAGTCGAGATGTGCTTAGTGACGAGATGATGAGGGGATTGGCTTGTTTTGTGATATTGATGATCGGTGGGAGATTATGTTGGATCACATATGTATTGATTCTTGGTGTATTCTTTTTACAACCTCTAGAGTTGTTGGTTCTGCTGATGTTGGTTGAGGAGAGCTTGTGTTGGTCATTGACTTGAGATTCAAGCGCGCGTATAGGTCGATCAAGCTAGTGCAGAGGGTAGGTGTCGTGTATAAAACATAGGTAGGTAGTAGGTAGCCTCAATACAGCACTGTCAAGAGACTATTCAGATGTTGATCGGCGTACTGCAAGTCGAAAGAGGCCGTCCGTCTTGTCGGTATTATATCTTCAGGCCAAGAAATCGATCATGTAAGTGGGATGTTTCTCCCCGACCAGCTGCAAACACATGGCATGGAATCAAACTTTTCAAAGAACAAAATGACCAAATTCGTGGCCTCTTGCCAAATTATCCATGGGATTATTGATAGCCAAGAGTCAATGGCGCGGTGATGGACGTGATCGAGTGCAGCAGTGCTCGAGATGACATACGGCACAACCACCGATTAGTGGCTAGTGGAACTAGACTCAGCGCGTAGAGAGGATGCGAATTGGTCCAGTTCCTAGACGCGGAGATGGCTGTCACACGGACTACTGGGACCTGACTTTCTACAACCACACTCTGCTCAGCGGGCCAGGGGGATGTGCAACAAGGGTTCGCACGTTTTTTGCTCTTCTCGTCTCTGCTACAGCAATGTTTCCGACGGTATCTGAGATCTGAAATGTATGACTTCTGTGAGTGCATGTGCAACGTCTGATCGACCGCTAGCCTCGTGTAAGAGGTTTGTCAACACTCTTACCGGGCCGGGTTTGAGCTGGTAACCTAAAATCATCATCCTGTTTGTTTTCTCCACAAGCATGATGGATATTGGGGAAATCGAAAAAGAAATTTTACTGTTTGATCATAGACTAAAACTGACTGCATATCCGTCACCTGTGATGTGATGAACTACCCAGATGTGATGTATTCATCAACTAGATACGAACTAAGCAAGTCTATCCTACCCTCATGAAACTAGCTCTCGTGTTGGATCGAACCACTGCATTCCTCAGCCTCGTCAGATACCTCAAAAGAATCGAAAGGTTCGATGCGAACTGTGATGAATGATTTGGGGTTCTGCCAGGGTTTGCTTAGACAACGGGGGCACTTTATGCACCTGCTGCACCGATTGTCACAGGTGCTGGTCACTCTCAGGCGCATCTTTTGATTGGCCACTACATCAGGGTCTTGCTTGGATGGCCCACCCCTCGGCGCCTACTCCAAATCCCCTCTCTTGATGATGGGAATTCGACGGTCAAACTAACAACTCATACCCTGGTCGAGCGCCGTGGCTGGTAGGTTTATGCGTCCAAGCTGCTGGTGTCGAATGACGTGCGTTCCATCCTCTCGATAAACTCAACCCTAATCTGGTTTTAAGCGCCCTGAACGATAGATGTGAGCAGTTTAGAGCGATGGACCCTGCAGTGCGTGCAGGCCCAAACAGAACGGAACATACATTAGTCTGATGGGCTGGGCTCTATTGTTCTATTCAGCTTCGGTCCCGAAGCACGGGATCAAGAGGAGCTTCATAAGTGGTACCTACCTGACCTAAACTGCCAAGATGCGAGGATTGGTGGCTCTACGGTGAGAGAAAACAAGAGACATTATGCCTTCCTTCGTCAACAAAGAGCCGAGATCCATCCCTGGCGGCCACCAGAGGGACCCTCAAGCGATCTTGGCAGACGGGGATTGGGAAGAAACCGGTACCAACTGCAATTATCCGTACTTTCGTGACAGACGATTTTGATTTTGCTTAGGCTCGTGATTCTTACCGCACCTTCATCTTGGAGAATTCCCAACCTATCCCTTGCTTCGATTGCCGCCCACCTTCTACGCTAATGCGCCCACTCAACACGCATCCCGCTGTACGATACAGTACCGAGCCTGAGCACCGTACCACCAGTCCGGGCTCTTCGTCCTGTCTCTCGGGCATGACTGTGCTGATATCTTTTCCCCTCACATTAAGACCTCCTTCTGGCCTCCTCGCCGGGCCAACTATATAGATGTACTCCCTTTCTGCGGGAGGCCTACGACGACTGCGGCAGTGCATGTTGCATTATGCCTGTCGGCATATGGTGATCCGGAGTCCCATGGAGCCAAGTCAGGGATGCCAACTGGTTACAGGCTACAGCCCGAGACCCGAAGACGTAGCAGAAGCTTTCTAGACGTCATGATGCTCAGGCACGAGATATCTGAGACAATCTCCTACCGGATGGCATTTACTGAGATGAAAATCCAATAGCATAGATCATGGTCTTTCATATAGGTATTTCGAGTCAACTTGGGGTGTCAAAGTTTAACTAGTGGTCCCGTAAAAGTCTGTCAAAGATTAGGTTAATCTCAATGAAACTCGCTTCAATGCTCGTAGTCAGAATGTTCAGGGCACATTTCATATTCGCATAACTATAAAACTTCTGTGAAGACGGCTCAATTGACTATGAGTAAGTCATTTTTACATATCTAGCTGCTCGTCTGATAGGAACAGACACACCATACTAGATAGTCGACCACGCACCCATCAAGGTTAATTTGTGTTATATGTTGGTTCCATATCCCACACCGATTAGTTTCTTCTTTCTTAATCTCGCCCTGTTTCTCATCGACACATCGGATCTAGAGTTTATCTAATTTCCTGATGCGAAAGTTTGAGCTAACCCTCAGCCCTGTAATTCCTCCCGCCTCTCGCTTACACAAACAGCTATTGTCCTTGTCGCCCTTAGTCTCGTACTTCACTTAGCTGAATATTATATTGCTCTATGAGGACATTGAAACGGTCGATGTACTCTGAATCTCAGCCCTGACAGTGCCAACTCATCGTGGCTGAGTCAAGATGAAGGGCAATGGAACATAATTATGTTACAGCTGTCACTTTGCACCATTGTCTCACATAATGTCCTATTCTGTGGCTGATCTCCGTAGTTTCATATTCATCCCAGCAAGGTCCTGTTCTCAATGCATTGAAGCCTTGGATCTCAGATTTCACTCGCCCTCTATGACCTAGTTTCAAACTCCCATCAGCTGTTTACCGGCGATTATCACGAGGATATGTAACCGCAGAAAGTAATTCCGAATTCCTTTGGAATGCACGATTATGATGATTTATTTTTTCCGTGAGGCTCAGCTATATGTGAAATCTATTGCCTTTTTGGGCCAGTATCGAACCATGGCTATGGCGAGCACCCATTCTTGGTCTTGTTCCCAGATGAAATATCGCACCACATCTCGCCGCAGCAACGTCGATGCGTTACAGCTCTTCCACATGTCACTCCGAAACCAGGCCCGGGCTACAGGGGCTTCGTTTCAAGTCTCCGGAGTGACAGTTGAGTGGAAGGCAGTATTCGAACAAGTGCGTGCATCATGCCATAAGTTCAGAAATCATCCTCTTCTTGGCACTATTCAGCGTCAATTTTCAGGCTCGAGGGCCTCCGGTTTGGATTTGGTAACTGGTTCGTTATCATAGCATTCCCTTCTGAACCTCATCTTTTCGTTCCTCCCAAAGTGTCTTGCCAGTGCAAGAGCACACTGTCTTATCATTATCCCACATACCAGCGCTTCGTGCGATAATACCGACGACGGTATCCGTATCATTCTTCAGCGGCTCTCCCTTTTCTTCTTGTCTTGTCAGAACCATGGCGTGTCCAATAACCTCCCAGATTTGGAATTTATGGTCCACGAATGTTGCTCCCCGTCCATCTGAGCCAACATCAACGACACCAAGGTCGCCTCGAGGCTGTTCATCATCTCCTGACCAGACAGGTCCCGTTGAAGTCGCGCCGTTCTTCAAGTCTCCGTATGCGCGGATGGAAGCTTTGTAAGTTCCAGGTGAAACACCACGGATGGTCAGGTCAACTAGTGTTCGCCCTGAGCTGACTTGCACCATTCTAGCTAAACCTCTTACATCTCGACTTGGCTCTTCATAGAATCCATCAATAGGATCTTCGAATGTCTCAAGGATACTCACAGCGGCACCTAAAAGGTTTCAAGGTTAGTCATTCATGATGCCAAGTGGTGAGGCCAAGATTCGATGGAGTTGAGTAATCCACGGGCAGCACAAGCGTAACATAACTGTGAATGGTAAGGAGCTGCTCTACACATACTGTTTGAGGCTCCTGATCCACGCAAGATAGCGTCTCTGCCAGTAGCTTGGATAGCTTCCACAATGGCTGATGGGGCAGCTGGAAGATCGGCACAGTTAGCAAGCACACCTCAGTGAGCTACCGTGGCTTACCAGTGCCCTTCACAGTAATCAACTGGTCCTTCAAGTTGCCTTCAACATTGCTGATACCGCCGAGCTTATACAGAGAGTCTGAAACCGCCTTGACACAGCCGTCACATGACAGCGGAACAGCAAAGAGGGTCTGCTCTCAAGACGTTTCATCAGTATACCTGATTTTGGGGGAAAATCTCAACAACTCTCCTCGTCCCCTTTCCACAACCATGACTCATTACTCGGAGTTTTGTTCGTACCTCAAACGAGTTATCGGCCGTCATCTTGTTAGATGCTGCGTCGATCCGTTAGTTCAGACTCGTAGTGTAAGAGAAACTCGTCGAACTTACATGTGGGGGGCGTGGTCTTAGAATGGTTACGAGAAATTTGGTATTGGTACGCTGAGTAACCAGCGATCGTGAAGAGAGATGCAGTTGTAAATACTCGAGCAGGTGTAAATTTGAGAGGCATTTGTTACAAGGGAATGTTGTAGCACGACGTGGGCGGGTTTTGTTCGCTGCTTTGAAATCCACAATCGAGTGATCCTAACATCGGGGTCCGGCCGGAGTCGCACACTTCAAGTCCCACACCCCGGAAGTGGGCCACTCGGGAATTAAGCTATCAGCACGTGACCGACTCTCTTCCTGACTCAGCAATTGAGACTTGGCATCTGGATCCAAACTTTCTGATGAGCGTTTCGGGGTGGGAGATCTTGCGATATAGCACAACACGGTTTCACGGCGAATCGACCTTTCTTCCACCGGTTTGTGGCTGACATACACCAATTGGGGGTATTATCTGAGGGATTTATCTCTCGAAGCCTTCAAGATGTCGCAAGTCCTTGGTCTGGTGAGCTGATCCGACGTGTCCTCAAATCTTTCTTCGTTCTAACCAGTATCAATTAGACTAAACTGGCCTACTCTCGAGTATGGCACGGTGTCTCTGCCTCCACCCCTCATGCCACACTATCTACCCAGCCAGGCGTAACACCGCCTTCGCTTGGCCGTCTCGCATCCCGCATCGCCGTTCTCCTCATGGGCAAGCACAAGCCCATCTTCGACCCCTCAACCGACTGCGGTGACTACGTTGTTGTGACCAACTGTGCCGCTCTGCACACAACAGGCCGCAAGAAGTGGCAAAAGCCCTACTACCGACACACGACCCGGCCTGGTAGCCTCAAGACCGTGACGATGGATGTGCTCATGGAGCAGCACGGAGGCAGCGAGGTGCTTCGCAAGGCTGTGCGTGGCATGTTGCCCAAGAACCGACTACGAGACAAGCGATTGGCGAGACTTAAGGCTTTTGAGGGCGAGGCTCATCCGTACAAGCAGAACCTGATACGGTTTGCTGGCGTGCCAGTGGGCAAGGAGGGTTGGGAGAAGGCCGTGGAAAGGGTCCGAAATGGTGACAAGAAGCGATTATAAAAAGAGTGCGGGTGAGCGATGGGTGAAAGAGTTGTGCTGCAGAATTTGTGTGGCTGGACTATGAGAGTCCTTGTACTATCTGTACCAATATCTTGGGCATATTATGACGTATCATCAAGCAATTGTCAATGTTTTTCATGCTCTGGTCTCTCACGATTATCCAGAACTAGTCTGTCTGGCTGTACATCGTGTTTACGAACAGAAAAGGCGCTGAGTTGGATTTCGAACGACTGTGGCATTCGTCCTTCTCATCACTGATGAGTCACGAATGTGGCTGCTACTCATAAACATAAAACCTTTAAAGCGTTACGAGAAGGCAGATTCACGCATCTTACACAAAGGGCAAGCAGGAAATTTGGTTAATTAACGCAATTGATCATTTCATGTCTAACGCTTGAATCTAAGTGCGTCGCTTGGTATCAATCTTTCTCCTAGTTTCATCATATCTTGTCGTATCTTGACATTCATCGCCTCAGAGTACGCTTCCTCCTCAACACAACACTATAGTCTTGACTGCAAGGTGTCTCGAGACACCTCGCACTTGATAAGACCGTTCGGACCGGACTGAGGTGCATAAACCTCAGCATCCTTGCCTGTGTTCTTAAGTCCCTTGTGCCAGCTCAGGTCTACATAATGAGTTAGTATTGGTTTCTTACTTCGAAATGCATGCTCAGACTTACCAATCTCAAAGTAATGCTTGTTGGGCAGTGCGTAAGTGACTGCCGCGACCTCCTGCACAAGCTCAAGAATCTGAGCAGACATCTTGTACATGGTGGCTTGCACACTCGCACTATCGTCCTCAGCAAAGATCTTGAGCGTAGTGTTGCGTGCCGCTTCTCGAGCACTATCAAATTTGGGAGCAAATGCCTTCACAGCGTTGATGGAATCGAACTTCTGCCATTCCCATGTGGCATCAACATCGGTTGAGAAGATACGGTCCCAGGTCTCAGGCAGTGTTGTGTACTCATCACGGACAAAGCCGTGGAAAGCAGAACCAGTGCTCTTGAGAACGGTCAAGCCAACAATAGAGCTCTTGATTTGGATGCCCTCCTGTCGACTCACGCGAACCTCAACATTTCGGGTTTCCTCGCCGTCCTTGAAAAAGCTGTGAGGATGAGGCTTGCCGTCGACCTCAAGACGCTGCCAGCGAACGGTTTTTACGTTGACGTTGGCGACATGGATATGGCTGTACTTCTCGATAAAGTGGCTACCAAGGATGGAGGCGTACAACTCGGGAGGGTTGACGGGGTTCTGTTTGGCGGTGATGTAGATGGTGTTCTTGATAGAGTCGGTGGCTACGACAACACTGTTATCGGCCTTGGTGTAGGAGGTCTCAATCTCTCCCTCAAGGAGACAGCAGACGGTCATCTCAGTAACGGTCTGGACACCGGTAGAAGCATCGCGATCGACCTTGCAAACGCGGACATTGTCCTTGCCGTAGCGAGCAGCAGACACGTAAGGCATGATGTGAGACGTTTAATATGAGATGAGTTTTAAGACGTGTAGTTGATATCGGGTAGGCCAGATAAGAAAGGTATCAAGTACAGTGTATCGCGACAAGAGGTGAGGAGCTGTCACTGATGGCGATGGATTTAAAGTCAAGCACAATATGATATGAGTACCAGAAGAGAGAGGGAGGAATAGGCTTTTAAATAGGTATACCTAAGGAAGGTATGTAGAAAGGTTGGGATGTCAGCCCCCCTCCCTCCCCAGCGATAATGACAGCTCCTACGGAGCACAGGGACCAAACAGCGCTACTCTAAGCGGCGCAACGGACGGAGACGGACGTTGGCGAGCAAGGACAAGCGCCCGCGGCCGAAGAGTTAAGGCCCGACGTTGCAATTGTTGGCGATTGAAGCTTTTCCATGGGGCGATGGGGGTCGGTGCCGGGCTACGGAGGACGCCGATGCCCTGGATGCCGTGTATCGGGGCCCGCCTGGAGGCATCGGAGCTTCTTATCTCAAGTTGTCTATCTTATCTCCAATACGACTTAGGAATCGCATGATTCCTGCGATACGAAGAACAAAGTGAATACCGGTTACAGAAGGACAAAATACAAGATCACATATGCAGAGAGGGTACCAGCCAAACCTTGATGTGCAGGGTAAAGGTCAGATGTCTCTTAACATGAGAACGGAGAAGTACGAGGTCTGGGATATCTTATCAGATAAGCTCTCTGTAGCTGATATGAGCAAGAAGCCCTGAGTTTGTTCAACCCAGGAATTTCTAAATTGTACAAAAGAAGCCAACAGTACCAAGGAGTTGTTCAAGTTTGAAATATCGGTAGTTGAGGACTAGGCGAAAGCAAAGTGCAAATCAACAAGTGCAAGCGAGTAACAGCAATTAGCTGCCACACCCTAATGCAGTTACAGTTTAATCTCCTCTGTTGTGTCACACAGAACCTCAATCACTGTCCAGCCATATTGGTCATAGAATAACCAGCACAGTTTAGACTACACCTCTTTCAAGATAGTAGATAAGAGCTACCTAAAGTTTACCTAAACCTCTGAATAACTGTAGGTACTCTTTAACAGATATCAGCCTAGAAGTCCTCTCAGTGTGCCGGTTGTTTCTAGCCCACCGGGCTGCCAGCTTAGACACTCCATGATGGATAACCCCAGATTTAGGTTGTTGAACAGCATCTATTAACTTGAGGCACGCTACTGTACCGGCGGGGATCTTTCTTCCAAACTTTCTAGTGAAGCCGCCCGCAGCTACAGCGCAGTTTATAGAGCACAAGGCTGGCTTTAGTGCCTGTAAATGGAATGCATCACCATCTAGTTGGGTCTGCCTCCACTTTAGGCCCTGGCTGCCCGCAAGTCAACGCCCTCTGTTCTCGATCGTCCAATCATCTACCCCCTCGTTTGTTGAAACCCTGTCAAACTGGTCCTCGAGCCTCTTTCGTTTTGCTCTGATATTGGCCTATCTACGTAAGGTTTTGTACAGGGCATCAATCTGGTATTGCTTCTGTTGGCGATCTGGGCCCTTAACCTCGCATTCTAGCTACATCATTCCTTGCTCGTGCATGACTCTCGCCTTCAAATCTTCAAGCAACAACAACCTTCGACGACAACTCCGCTCTCTTGAAACTCCGGGCTGAACCAGTTTCGCTGTCCAGATACAGTTTCTCCGCCAGCGCGATCAACGAAAACGCGGTCGAATTCATATATACGACACAATAGTGCTATCACCCGAAAACCTTACTCTCGCTTTTGTATTTTGTACCGCCGCATCGCGAACGAACTGTCTATCTGCCAAACCATATAACAGTACCATATACGAACCTTGACCGCGATCGCATCATCCGTACTCGATTCTTCAGTCGCCCGTTGATCGACGAATGCCCTTCCACTACTTTTGGGCCCAGTCCCAACCGGTGGGCTGTTCGCCGCTGATATGCTGAGCTCTTCTGCTGCTCAGAAGGGCATGACCCCTCCGAGCCAACCTACTCAGCACAACCTCCCCCAGCAGTTGTCCGGGCGCACGAGCTTCGATCGAGGTGACTCGGGTCTTCAACCTCCCAATGGCGCCAACGCCCGCAATCTCTCGGCCTCGGCCGTTTCTTTTGCGCCCAGGGGAAGCAGTCTCAATGTTGCTCCTGGCAGCTTCAGCTCAGAGTTGCGCAGTCGGGCTGGAAGTAAGACTGAAGCGGGGTCAGTATACCCAAGCAGTTTCATGGACAAGGTAGAAGAAGACGATGCGGACACACTCGCAGAACAAGCTTTAGCAAATCTCAAAGAACGACTCAACCGTGAGATGAAAATAAAGGAGGGTAGTGAGAACATGCTCGAGGCGCTGAACTCTAAGAAAGCGAAGCAGACCAAAGAGCAAAGACAAAAGGTTGAGGCAGAGCTAAACGCCAGCAACTTGCGTATCAAGGAACTGCGCCAGAAGATTACCGATGCCCAGCACACGCGACAAATCCCCCCAGCCACGCCAAAGCGAAACCGTACTCAGAGCAATGTTATCGAATCAGGGAGACCGGTTGGATTGCGCTCACCGCAGAGCACATCGCGATCTGTCGTTGAGTCTGACAATGAAGAGCCAACAGAAAGCCCGACGTTTGCGCTTGCTGAGCTCCTGCAAGCTTTAGAGGTCGAAGGAATGATGCCAGAGTATTACGTCTCGCGAGGGAACCAGCTCGTTGATCTTTTCAAGCGTTATCCAACTCTGAAATACGACTTGGTCTGGTCAGTCTTTGGGTTCCGAATGCAGGTAATGCTTCTGAGTGAGAGCCGCGAAGTTGCGGCTGCCGGTTATCGAATGACCAGATATGCTATCTCAGATGTGGCATCCCTCAAGAAGATCCGCAATCTAAACACTGACTACCTAGTGATACGGTATGTGGCTCGGCTGAGATCGTTTTGCTGTACTGACACTTTCAGATCCTTAAATAACTATCGAAAAGCGGATGTCGAACGTGAGCAGGCTCTCAAGTTCGTCCGCGCGTTTCTTGATGTCAAAGGCGGAGTAAAAGAGATCTCTCGGGCAGTCGTGCGCACCATCGTTGCGGTTGCGGAGCATGGAGAAGACCGACGGGCGAACCCCCAGCCGGTTGAAGGAGACCTGGACCGTCTGCGACCTATCTGCATCGAGACATTGGCAGAGATTATAGTGCAGGATCCCGCGCTTTTGGTAGCAGCTGGTGGCTTGGGACCATTGACCGAGGCACTTGCAGAAGGCGTCTACAAGTCTCCAGAGAGCTTGACCTCTGCATTCTTATATTTGCTCGATTCGCCTCGAAAACGAAAGTTCATCCAGCCTGGTTATGGCCTGGAGGTGTTATTTACTGTCTTCACTGACCACCTCCTGACCAACGAAAGTATTATGAAGCAGAACTCCAAAGCCATTGCGACAGCTCTGAAATCGTGGCCAGGGCTAATGACTCTATGTATGTATGATCTGCGGACGATTCGGTCCTTAGTCACGAGCATGCTATTACCCAGCGATGCGGTTCGCGAGACTATTCTCGATCTCATCTTTTCACTTCTACGGATCAAACCACCCGCTTGGGCAACCTCATTCCTTGCCGGAAGGAGATTGACAACATACGGCCGAGTAGCGAATCTGAAGTCCAACCAAAAAGACAAGAGTCACTTGCAGTTCACAGAAGAGGACAGTGGTGAACAAAACTTTGTCGAACACTACACGGCACTGTTGCTTGCTGTCTTTATCCGAGCAGGTCTTCTACCAGTTCTCCTGAAGATTGCTCAGGAAGACGAGAATCCAACTCTCCAGCGCAAGACAACCCTGCTGATTAGTGAGGTGCTCAAACTTGCCAGTCGTCTCTTGCCCCCATCTTGGAGTGCGGAACTTCATCTCTTGCCGGAACTCTTCTCTTCAGCGGCCAACATTGGCAACAATGACCACTGGGTCGCATCAGGGATCGTTTACCAAATCAGCAGTGTCAGCCGCACATTATACAGAAGCACGCCATCAGGAGCGTTATCCTCAGGGAACAACTCGAATGACCTCTCTGCGATTGACGAGGCCCCTAAATCCCAGCAATCTTTGGTTTTTGATGACGCTACATTCAGACAGCTATTGATTGATAGTAACGTACTCAACAGTTCTAACTATGCCAAGTGGAACTGGGAGACTATCCTCAAGATCATTGACGGACCTCTTCAAAGCGGCAAGCGACTTGAAGAGGCCATCAAAGCCTCTAAGTTCATGAAGAGAATCATCAGCTTCTACCGGCCGTTCAAATACCGATTTGCTAATGTCAAAAACACTCGTGCCACACAGAAATATGTCCGAGCTGGTTGTGCCCTGATGCATTCCCTACTTCAGTCCCCTGAGGGAATCAAGTTCCTAGCGGATAGCAAGTTGCTCAGACAGATAGCTGAGTGTCTAGCACAGTGTGATCCGGCAAGACCCCCCTCCAGAGTTTTCTCGTCTTTTGCTAACAAGTAGTTCAGACTAGTGGGCTTACGGCCCAGTATCCAATGTTCTCCAGAGATCGAGTAACCGACACCCTTTGCGCGGGCTATTTCTCAATGCTGGGCGTTCTAAGTGGTGACCCCAAAGGGCTTCAACTACTGGAGCGTTGGAGGATGTTTAACATGATGTATCACATTGTTGATCTGAAGCAGAGGCCTGATCTCATCAAGTTGCTTCTTTCGAGCTTTGACTACAGTGTTCAGGGTCATCCTCGTGTCTTGGTGTCCAAGGCGTTGACGGCTGGCACAAAGGAGATTCGAATTCACGCGACAAATGCCCTGCGCAAATACGCCATCCGCCCAGTACCATCAGCTAATGGACAGGGTGGCGTAGGCGATTCCAAATGGGCCATCCAACTCTTGGTAACGCAACTTTACGACCCGGAAATCGAAGTCTGCGCAACAGCCGTCAAGATCCTGGAGAAAGCTTGCAATCGCAAGACCTACCTGGAGTACATCGTTGAATGCAGGCCAGCTCTTGACCACTTGGGTGAAATTGGAGCACCGCTACTCTTGCGATTCTTATCGACATCCATCGGATATCATTACCTGGATGGGCTGGACTATATCAGCAACGAAATGGATGACTGGTTCTTAGGTCGAAACGACACATATGTCAGGGTAATAGAGGCGAGCCTGGCTAAGGCGTTCCTTATCGATCCAGAGGAGCACAACCCTCGCATGAGTTTATTTGACGATGGCGAGATGGATGGGGATTATCATGACAACCACGTGCCGCCGCACTTCTATCGAGAGTTGACTCGTACCCAAGAGGGATGCAGACTGCTCAGTGATAAGGGCCACTTTGAGGATTTTGCAGCTACGATTCGCGAGCATGGAATGGATACTGGAGATACAGAGATGCTGACCAAGGTTAAGGGATGTCTTTGGGCCGTCGGCAACGTCGGGTCGATGGAGCTTGGAGCTCCTTTCTTGGAATCCAACGACGTGGTGGAGCATATCATTCGAATCGCTGAGACCCATGAAGTGATGAGTCTCCGTGGCACTGCATTCTTCGTTCTTGGCCTGATTTCCCGCTCCACCCACGGCTTGGAAATTCTATCTGAGCATGGATGGGATGCCAACACAACACCGATGGGCAGCTCGCTTGGATTCTGCATCCCCAACAACTTATCCAAGTTACTTTCGTTGACACCCTGGAAACAAAAGACGGTGACATCAATTACTTTGCCATCGAGTCAACGCACGGCTCAAGAGCCTCCGCCCCCTCGCGTTGCTCGGCCACCTCTTGAACCAGCAGAACTACCTGCTCTATTGAGCGAAGAGGATGTCAATAGAAGGGTCCTAGAACTCATTGTGGATCTAGGAAATATGGTCCTCTACAAAAAGGCTCTTACCGATCTCCAAAAACTGCGGGCACACAAGCCAAGCGCCTTCCGAAGTACTCAATTCTTCAAAGAAGTGATGAGCGCAATGGAATGGAACCACTATAGGTTGGGGGTGAGGAGAATGGTTATAGACCTGTTTGACAAGAACGTGATGAGGCAAATAATATTCGACGAGGATGGTGACGATGATAGCAGTGATGAGAACAGTCAGGAGGAGAGCGAAGAAGAAAACGGCGAGGGCGAGGGCGAGGGCGAGGGCGAGAACAGCTCAGGAGACGACAGGACGGAGAGACAACGCAGTATAAGCGAGCCGCCGGCACCGCCACCAGATCTCACACCAGCTCCTCTTAGGTTGAGGAGATGAGATAATGGCAATGGAATTTTGAAGAGATAAAGAAGATTACATAGCCAAAGGCAACACGAAGTTGGAAAGCTTCCACTGTATGATACTAATGACAACAATGATGATCATATCCAAGAGCGAGGCGGCATGGGGGTCTTGAGCTCTATATATTTACACATATATCTCTTTGTGACGATTAGTTGATACAAGGGGATTGATGTTCGGAATGGGAACTGGATCATGGAGTTTGGGCAACAAGTCAGGAAAGGGGGGCTTCTGCCTATTCATGAGCTGTTTGGGAGTAGAGAGGCTAACTAAGGTCTCACAAGTTGAAGTGATTTACCACTCACGACATTGCTCACTTGTTTCTAGTAGTATATAGACTATGGAGTCACAAATTACCAATCAGCTTATGATGAGTACAAGTTCATGATGTTAAAGAACCGGGTATTAAGGGTGTCAATCGTCTAATTAGCCGGTTCTTTTTGGCGTTGAGGGAGTTGATAAAGAACATCATGGCCTGACAATGTACGACTTGTACCTACTAATGTAGGATGATGTGAAATGCCCCACCAATGCAATATTTGGCTTCCATGAGTAACCGAACGCGGGATTAAGAACTCGGTCCCATTCTCTAATGTTATCTCTTAACAAAAGTTATAAACGATACATCTTTTCCTCACTAGCATTGTTCTGTTTATCTTTTTATTCAACTTTTTAAGGAACATCAAGTCCTCTTAGAGATTGCCTTCGTCATGGGACAAGGCCGAGTGCTCGTCATCGCGGGGTCGGACAGCTCGGGCGGAGCGTGAGTTGATTCTCTCTCGAACACTCAAAGTGGCATGATACAGCCTCATTCAAGGCCTTCTTGTCAGTTGTTATTCTCAGTTAGATATATACTAATATAACAACCATGCAGTGGACTTGAAGCAGACCAAAAAGTTATCGCAGCCCATGGCTGCTATGCCATGACTGCCACTACGGCCCTGACTGCGCAGAACACTCTGGGCGTCAAGAGGATTCATGTCATTCCCACCGAGTTTGTTTCTCAGCAGATTGATGCTTGCGTAGAGGATGTCGGTGTCGATGTTGTCAAGACTGGTGAGTTGAGCAACCCGGAGAACGTGCATGTAGTGGCTTACACCTTGATAGGCATGCTTGCTTCTACAGAGACAATAGAGATGGTTGCAAAGACCATCGTCAAGCATACTATTCCATCTCTCGTTGTAGACCCAGTATGTTTTCCTTGTATTTCGATGCAGTCACTTCTCTCACATCCATCCATAGGTCATGGTTTCGACTTCTGGTGCAACACTCCTCCCCAATGAAGCTATCCAGCATCTCTGCAAGCATCTTCTCCCGCACACAACAATTCTCACACCAAATATCCCCGAAGCAATTCTTATCCTCTCTCAAAACGGCCAAGAAGCTCCTGAGGTTCGCAATGTTCAGGATCTCGAGACCGTGGCACAGCGAATCCAGGCTCTGGGTCCCAAATGGGTTCTCGTCAAGGGCGGCCACTGTCCTATGAAGGAGGGTTTGACTGTTGCTGAGACGGAGGAAGAGAGGAAAATTGTCGTAGATGTGCTTGTCGGTGGTGAAGGGGAGATTGTCAGGGTCGAGAGTCCCTATCAAGCGAGTTCAAGCACCCATGGCACGGGCTGCTCTTTGGCTTGTAAGTGATATACTGACTTAGAGAAGCTTGAGATATACTGACGTGAAAACTAGCGGCAATCTCATCAAACTTGGCCAAGGGACTTGATATGCCTAGGGCTGTTCGATCAGCATGTCGATACATCGAGGCTGCCATTCGCACAGCGCCCGGTCTGGGTAAGGGGCATGGTCCCCTGAACCACTTTCACTCAACCTATACTCTCCCATTCGCTCCGTAAGTTAAAACTTTCCTCTTGGCTTTCGAATCGCTGACCTTCTTAATAGTGGCTACTTTATTGAGTGGCTCCTTGAGCGCCCTGATGTTCGTGATGTCTGGAAGGAGTTTGTGTACCATCCCTTCGTCATGGCCATGGGTGATGGAACCCTCCCTCTGGAATCGTTCAAGGGATATATTATCCAAGACTATCTCTACCTGGTTGGTCTTCAGCTTATGCGATGTATGATGCCGAGTTAACCGGTGTTTTTAGATTCATTTCTCACGTGCAAACGCCCTTGCCGCTTACAAGGCACAAAATATTAAGGATATCTCCAGGGTACGATTTTCTACCTCGATATCATATATAAGCTGACCAATTCTGCACAGTCAGCGGAAATCGTACAGCATATCATGCATGAACTGAAGCTTCATACTTCATACTGTGAGAGCTTTGGCGTCTCCATCGAAGATATCCACGCCACGCCAGAGAAGCAGGGTAGGTCGTTGCAGTTTCAGATGCATCAGACTAAGTGAAGTTCTTACTAAGGTTTCATCTATAGCCTGCACTGCCTACACACGCTATGTCCTCGATGTCGGCCAGACCGGCGACTGGCTCGGTCTTCAAATGGCCATCGCCCCATGCCTGCTCGGCTACGGTGCTGCTGCTAAGATGTTGCATGACCATGAGAAGACTGTCCGTGAGGGGAACACGTACTGGGAATGGATCAAGAACTACAACGAGGATGATTACACAACTGCTGTGAAGCTGGGTTCGAGTAAGTCCTCAACCAAGTCCTTCCAACATTCAGTCAATTAACACTGTCACAGCCCTGATTGAGAAGCATATTCAACTTCAGTCGCCCTCCCGGATTGAAGAGCTTGTCCAGATATTCATCCATGCTCTCAAGGTATATTCTCCTCATTTCGCATATGAACTGTTTACTGACAAGACTCAGATGGAAATTGGCTTCTGGGAGATGTTCCCTGCTAAGCAGTCCCAAGCTTAGACACAGGTATGAAAAAGGACAAGTAGACTAGAGTAATCAATTAATAGACATAGAATGAGTATGCATTTGGTTCCGTATGTTTCCGTATTTATATCACAAACTCCAACGTTGGTATCTACCGCCTGTTACTCCTTTCAAAGGTGCCCCCATACATCACAATATTCCCTAGATCCGGCCTAGAGCATCTGCACTGGACGAGGTCTCTCGTCGTCCGGCAGCATGTATCTGAAGTCCTGCTCCGGAGGGGGCGCCAG